>OZ020606.1:76952295-78152295 GCA_963971545.1 Philophylla caesio
GTAATAGCTTAATATCTTCACGGTTAAGGTCAAAGCGTATACTAATTTGGTGCAATAGTTCAATGTAAAAAGAAAGTACATTTCCATGTTAAGTAAGTTCTACACATTATATTGTGTTTACGCAAGTAATCGCAAGTGGAGGTAATACACATAATTTTATTTTATTTTTCATTATTAATTTTTCATACTGATGAAAAGATACTCATATCACAAAACAGACCAAAATTCTTTTAAGCGGACCAGCGGACCAAAGTAAAAAAATCAGACCAATTTTGGTCCGAAAAGACCAAAAGTGGCAACGCTAGAAGCGTTGTGTGTAGACAGTTCGGGTTACCGTCTCTCCTTTTCTCACCTATATGTGCTAAAGCATTGGACAGATCGAACAGAAATGTTAAAATATGCAAGAACTACAATAAAGACGTTTGCCCGGAAAATTCTGGTTACGCAGTTGTGACTGTCAAGTTAAGCTATGTAGGTCCAGATATGCATGCCGTCAACTGCTAAAACATTTATGTATATGTATAGCTCCATTTCCATGAATTTAGGTACCATACAGCATGCAACATACACTTTAATATTTCCGTTTAAACGTATATGCTAAAGCATACGACAGATCGAATGGAAATATAATTATGTGTAAAAGAGCATATATGTATGTATAATGCAGTACGTGATTATTATTTCTTTTGAAAAGCGATCAAAATATTAATTTTAAATGGAGTACCTGATTTATTACGCTGTTACTGTCATCTTAGATAGTACTGTTCATAATAGATATACTGTGACTTTCCTACTGAAATAGTGCCTTGATTAAAATATACAGAAATTGATGAGAAACTGCTGTCATTTAGAAATGCAATAAATGCATGTGCATATTTTCAGACCTCACTAAAAATGAGATAAAAAGTTATTTAACGACAAATTCTCCATTTAGACCCATGTACGTATTTCGGCTATACATACATGCTCGACTTTGCCTTTATAATTAACTGTTTTTCTAGAAAAATCTTAAATAAATAAATTAAGTAAAAAATCCTCCAAATATCATGAATTTCTGTAAAATTTCGCACAACCCCGCACAACCCCTTGCCAACTACCTAAACTTGTACGCTGGGCCCATCAGGAACATGCATAACGATGTTCCTAAAATAATTACATCGGGAGTAACTTTTCTTGGAATATTTAAAGTATTTTGAGTATTTTTTATGATCAGATCTGCATAAAGACGTTGTTATCTTTTTACTATAATGTAAGGCTAAATTTTAACATACCAAAAAAACTTGACGGCTACGCACTGAAAAATTGATTTCGTTTTCAATGTAGTAGTGCGCGCACTTCCATTTGAAAGTTTTGGGCATCGCTGCCCTACTTTATCTTTTATGGAGAATATTATTGCGCACTTGCTCTGCGAAGAGTGTTTTACTTACGAAAGTAAGGTCAATTATGGACCTCCTTCCATCTCTTTGGATGGTAAGTTTATCGCCTGTGTTTAACAGAGCTAATTCTAGCGATGATATAGCCGTGAGCAGTGCCCCTTACAATTTGTCCAACGGCTGCCCCATTCTCGAGCCCATGTATTAAAGTCGCCGGCAATTACAACTGATGATCTGGCTCTCGCGTCGTCAACCAGATTGTCTAGGACGTTTTCGAATTCAGCAAGATTAAAACTAGGCGGTATATAGCAGCTGTATAAAACAATATCCGGCACTCGAACGCAGGTAAAACCTGTTTCCTCCTTTAGTTGCTCAATCGCAATTAGCGCAGCTCCATACAACTGATTTTTGGCTTGCGTCGCTAACCCACAGTGGACCGCTGCTTTATTTCGCTGCAATGGTTTTTTACCGCTTTTATGCTTTTTCAGTTATCAATTAGTATATCTTTCCTAAAAATCCCGCCTTCAGTGCTTTTATGCTCATAATACAATGATTGAAAATAAACTATATTAATGTGGGAGGTTCTACTTTTCCGAAAAAAAGTTAATCGCTCTACAAACATTGTTATGTTGTTGGTACGGTTTGAATGCATTTGCGTCATATTTGAACATTTTACATTAATTTTTAAAGAATATTCATTATCGAAGAAGTTTGTCTATTTTAATTTTGGCATCCAAAAACACTAAAATTTCGTATTGTGCGCCGGTTTTACCAGCAATTTAAATACAAATTTGGGGAGTTCACAAGCGTGTTATTGATCGTATTTCTTTAGTGCGTTATTTAAATAACAGAGGAGCTTGCGAACGCACCGTGTTATTTCGCTCACTATTGTATGTGGTATTCAAGCAATTAATCAGCAAAAAATCACTTTTAATAAACTTAAACGGTCGGTTTCTTTAGAATATGTATATGTACATCACTATTTGCCTTAATTTAACATTTTTTTAAACAAAAGAAAACCTAAAATGATGATAAACAGAAATAGCTGATCAAATAACACACTAAACAAACCTTTCAGAGTTGTATTGAAATACGAAAATTTAACATGTGAAACAATAACAACAAGTTTAAACTAGTTTATTCTAATAAGCGATACGACGAAATACGAGATACGACAGTGCTTGTGAACTCCCTAATTATGTTATTAATTTTTTTTGTTTTCATATAAAAATAATATTCCAATCATTGTGGTTATATTTTATGTAAAAATCTTCACTCATTTGTACTTTTTCCTAAGAACGGCCTTCTTTTATTGCCGTTGCTCTAATACTTCCAAAATACAACATTGAGCTAAGGGCGTTCAAACTGGCGCGGTCACAACGTACAACACCTTTCATTATTCCATCATGCGAGCAACCGAAATTGAACGGCCTGCGCCAAAAGCTAACTCAACTTTAAATTTTTATTTTGCGTGACATTTCGATTTGACGTTTATCCCACCGTTGAGGGTGATGCGCATTGTCTTCAATATAACGAATACTGACTTTTTTGTTTGGATTAGCAAAAAAATTATCAAAATGCTTTGAAGGAAAACTTTTTGTAAATTTGTGCATTGTTTGAAACTTGGGATTATGATTTTTATGATTATTATTGCTTCTATAATATAAAACAGGAAAAAATCAATTGCCAAACTTGTTAATAAATCTATGTGCTGAAGCGTTGCATATAAATCAAAATTCTATTTTATATTTAAATAAAAATTAATATGTAACATAAAGTGAAGCAAATCTTTAAACCAAATGAAAACATTGAACCAAACCTAAAAACTTCCACCTTGTATTGTTTTCAAACGAATTTGACAGCCATACAACTCTGCAAAGTAAACGCACGCAAATCAATTTTGGGTGGACGTGGTTAAAAAATTTGCGTGCTTGCGTCCAAAAACGCAATGCATGAATATTAGGTTAGGCTCCCTACAAGAACAGTGATAGTCATTTGATTAATCACGTGATACTCACTTGTGATGAAAATGTTCATCAAACACTTCCATCACTTTCTTAAGGTCAATATGAAAACAAATGTGTACATGTGCCTTTGTACCAACATATCATTGGTGACCGACCTTACTGTATGTATAAATCTATCATAGCTGATGAATTATACTTGATATATATATCTATCGTAGCTGATGTATTACACTTGATTTTTAAATCTACCGCAGCTGATGAGTCATACTTGGTGAACATTATCATCATAGTTGATCCGAATATTTTTAAAAATTTCATAAACATATTGATTATAAATTATAAGATTTTTCTGAAAAAACAACAACAGTTTTTTTATAATGGTAGAAATTATAGTACTATTTCGGAAATCATCACATTTCCTCATCAGACTTCTTTTTATTAAATTCATTTAATTTATTTTTCATAACCACTTCTCCCAGGCTATGAACCCGGGAGCTCGGAGTTGCAGAGCCAATACGCTACATATTGTGCTACGCTAGCCGAGTTGGCTGTTGTGTTTATTTCATCTTCCTTAAACAAACCAACTACAAACAAGAGCAACTGATCTGCCGCTATTTAAGCTCAATTGTAAAATTAACATTTACTAGGCCAACAGAAAAATAACAAACATTTATATACAAGGATGAGCACACCTTAAATGCATTCTAATATAAAGTAAAAAACTTGAATACAGAATTTGCAAATAAAAACACAAACAACAACCATACAAACAAGTTAAATAGCGGCAGGTCAGTTGGCCTTAGCTCAATAAAAATTGAATAATTAACATTTACTAGGCCAACAGAAAAATAAACAATATTTTTTTTTATAAAAGTGTAGCTTATTCCTATATATATAAATTATTAAAGCAAAACAAATAGTTAGGATAACTTCAATATAAATTTACCTCTCAAGTTTTTGTCAACTAAATATAATTTTACGAGCGCCCGCTTCTCCCACGTTCCATCCCAGTTGAACTGGTCAAGTAGCTCATCGGTAAAGATACCTCGGATGACACTGTTGACATCTTCGGATGTGCCCTTAATTTTGTACAAATACCTGGTATATAGAGAATCGAATATACATATAATTACCAAAGTACTTAATTTAAGTTTTACCACTGCTTGGACAAGTTGTGGCATTTGTAACCTTTGCTCAACGTCCAAAACTGCAGTCACTGCCTCCAAAGCAAATATGATAGTGACATCGTCCATGAATTTGTCTTCAGCTTCTCCGGTCATACGACAAACGGACTTCTCCACCTTTTTAATGGCCATTTTACACTCCCTTAGCGCTTTTGTTTGGGCCATTGGCTCGGGATTTTTTTCGATCTTAAAATTTTTTGTATATTAATAGATAAACTGCAAAGAGTAACATTATCAAATACTTACACTGATATTGATCCTCTCAAGCTCTTTGGCTATTTGCTCTTGATTGTTGGCAATGCTAGCCATTCCCTGGCTTAGGATCGATTGGTTGTTCATTATTGTTATTATTACATTTTCCTCCAATTTCATAAGCCTTGCGTTGGCATCCTTCTGTCCATCCAGGATCTTCCTCAATGATTTTAGAATATCTAAAACGAAAAAATCAAATCGACGGTTAGTTATTAAATGCGAAGTTTTTATAAATTTTTTCTAACCGTTTTGAGATAATGCCGAAGGTAACGGGACCAGATTCTACATCATATGACTTTCTTGTCAAAATGTCTAAAATAAAAGTGAACATGTTTATTTGCGCTCTTGTTAACTATTTTATTTGCTTACCGGCTTCTTGGCTTTGGAATGAATCCTCAAAAATGTTGCCGTATATATCCATGTTATTATTATTATTATCATTGTTACAATTATTTTTTTGTTGTTATTATTATTCTTAATATCATTATAATCATTGTTATTAATATTATTATTGTTATAATTTCTATTTTATTAAGTATAAGATTTATTAAAATGCAATGTGTAGATTAGCGTGAAAACTCATGAAACAGATGGTGAAGAAGGGGTCTAAGAAGAAACTTCTCGCCTACTGGTAAAGAAAAATATTTGAATTCGATATCTGTAACCTTTAAGACAGTGGTTTCACTACTTAATTCACTTGCAACAACTACTCGTATACCTAGACCACTAAATGACTTTAAAGGTTGCTTGAAGTAGTTCTCAGTATTTTTAAAAATTTCACACAAAAAACGGTCGGTGTTTTTTTTATCAACTACTTGATTGGTACTGTCTTCTCACTAAAACAAAAGCTATCTTTTATTTTTTTATAGGCAATAGTGAAGGATCCTAATTTAGAAACACTCCTCGAAACTGATATAAGGCCCTGTCTTTCTTCGAGCCTTAGAAATATTTGCTGCAAAATTTTGTTGGGTTTGTTAATAATTTTTTTTAAAGACTGCATGTAATTTTCATACTTGTAAGCCGAAAAGGAATCAAGTGGGCCAAATTGTTTGACGCAATTCGTCAACTGGAGAATTCCATGGACATTGTAGCTAACTAGGTCGTCACCATATAATACGCCAAAAAATTTCAAGAAATCCTCCAACAGTTTTTGCGAAATATCTGCTTCTTTTTGATGCGAAATCTTATTAGACAAAAATCTTATACCGCTATGTAATAATAAGAAGTGATAAAAAAGATAATAGAGCGTTTTAGCACGAATATACTTGTATAAAGCAAAAATTGCCTAAACTCAGTAGATTTCCAATTGTGAATTTCATCTAATGTTCTAGGTTCACGGCAAAATTCCGATGGAACGAAGGTAGCGACAAAATTAAGTTTTTCATTAATATGAATAATAGTGCAAACACTCATCGACATGTACGTATAACGTTTTGTTTGACGTGAGATACACAAAATTCAGCAAAACTTATGCCCGTACGTATACGTTTGCTTGCATCAACACAATGTTGCCATTCATTTGTTTGTATGCATACTTTTACACGCATCCGCTTTATCAATAAATATCATTATTAAACATCGTTTTTACGTTATTTTAACAAAAAATAAATTTTCCTAAGTTTCTTTTGTTAATGATTTTAAAATGCGCTGTTGGTAACGCTGTGTGGTCAGAGAGAACGGCTTCAAGTCAAAAATCTAAATTTTTCATAGCGCTGTTACCCACGAACGTGTACGTAGCATTGCGTAGACGGCGGTAGAATCTCATTTTTACAAAAACTCATTACCGTAGCCTTAGCGTAGAAATCAGCTGTTCTCTCATTGCATACCAATTTGCTTCTTTTTGTTTATTTTGTTTTGTTCGCTCACTTTTATCAAACGTTGCCATTGATTTATGTATACATTTGTTTTTGCATAAAATCACAGTTGTAGTTAATTATTTTTTATAATGTAAATGATCGAATCGAAATGCTGACCTATTTAAATAATATATTATGCTTTATTCGGTAGTATTTTTCTAATAATTTAAGAATATTTCAAGTATTTGCAAACTTACTTTTTAATGATTTCAAAAAGTACGCGGTGGCAACCTTGTACGAGAATCATGAGGGAGAGAAGAATCAGCTGATACGTTTCTACGGAAAAAATCAAATTCGCTTGGATTTCCTACGAAGTTCTCCGTCAACACGAAAACTCTAAGGTGGTAAGTTTTCATTTACAATTCGCTCCCGTAAGATAGGTCATGTCAGCTGACACGTTGGGCCGTCTCTACGTCGTTGGGTAACTGCGCTATTAGTCATTCCTCTAATAAACTTTTTTTAAACCCGAAAAACAGGCAATTAAAAAAGGACGAAGTTTTGAAAAACCTACAATTGCCCCAAGAAAAGGCCTCAAAACTCTGTACGAACTTTTAAAAACTATTAGTCCATCTACGCCGACATCGATTAAAACTTTTTTTCCATCTAAAACCTCGAAGGTATACCGAAGTATAAAAATTCTCCGCTGGGTATGTTTGAAATTTGAATTTTTTCTTTGCTTGTATTTAGCAGTTTTTTGGCCGATAGAGGCAAATCATTTACTCCTATTTTTCGTAACGAATGCAACAAATTCTCTAACACGCTCTGTGAAACGCTATTCCTATCTGCCTATGAGTTTATCACTTCACATTTTTCATATCCACTAGTGTAGTTACATTGTAAGAAGCGTCGCCTAAAGAACAGGAAGCGATAGGATCTAGCGCGGAATCGACATTGTCAGTTTCTGAAGCTCCACTACACTCTCGCTCACTATGAAAGGAATTATCTAAAGAAATAATACAATTTAACCGGCTACTGGTGTAGAAAGGCAACCGCTTACGGAAGTCGAATCTGTAGGCTCAAAACTAACAAATTCACAACAATTGAAAGCACCAGCAGATGTGGATGCTCCTGGCATAGAAATTAAATATCCAACATCACTTCCACTTTCAACACCACTAGCACATTGCAGTTCAATTATTCTTTTTAATCGTTTAGTATCGCACTCAAATGCTTTTCTTCTTTCTTTAGATAAACAATTTTGCAAGTGCCTTTTTTTCATTTTTCTTATCTTTAATAAACTCCGCTTCTGCTAAAAAGTATTTAATTTAATTTAGTTGCAACAACGCGCGCGGTTTTTAAGATGACAAAGACAATATTCTTTGATTCCTTTTAAACTTCTTTTTCTGTCAAAAAATACAACTCTGGCGAACGTATAAATTGTTTCACTCTTGCTAACGCATTCATCTAACTGTAGCAATGGTCCTTTTTTGAACAACGCAAAGGTATTACAAAGGGTTGCAAGTGTATTAGTAAAAAAGTTGAGAATGTGTTGGTTTCCATCACCCAATTCTTGTAGCCAGTTACCTGTCTCGTTCACTTTAAAAATTTCTCACAAAAGCCAGCAGAGAACACTAAAAACCGCGAAACTAATGGTTTTCCCATCGAAAACTACTATCACAGACCTTCGGATAGCCAAAAATGGACTACCAGGCACTTCTAGCGTATTTTGTGTGGCGAAGCCCCACTTTACACTTCCTATTCCTACTAAAATTTAGTATTTATTTTACAGATCTATCTAAAGCAGTGGTCGGCACGCCTTAGAACAATTGTTCAAGCTCTCATCACACGCATATGTTACGCTCTTTGGTTTAGTCGTCGCTGAGAATAATCCTTGGCTGAGAAAGCAACGACACAACATTGCGTGCGGCTCAAGAACGATAGAATACAAGATTGCGCCTTTCCGACGAAAAATGATGTGAAGCAAAATGCCTGCAACGTCACGAACATGGTTTTACTGAGAATCGGAAGAAATTGCAAACAAATATGTGAGGTTAGGTTCTGCTAGGATTCGTAAATTTTTAAGTTTTTAGCAATTTCGGCACTTTATGCAACATATTTATATTCAAATAACTTCATTTATGCTCTCTCTTTATTTGGAGATCTTTAAAAAACACTGAAGCTAAACTTGCAATCAAGTGCGCAGCTACACATTCACATCGTTTTTAGCAAGTTTTATAGCCCCGTATCATTGATAGACTCTGTGATTAAACACTTAACACTGCGCACTTCATGTTTAATAACTTTATTTTAAATAAAATAGCTTTTAAGCATTGAATTTAAGCACAAACAATTGTATGTTTACAAACATAGAAACAAAACTAACCGCGTTTTGTGACGTAGCATAAACAGCTGATTCTGTCAAATTTGCTGAGAGCGAATAGCGGTTTGCGGAAGGCGCAACCTCTGTATTTTCTAAATCGTGGACAGAATCAGCTTTGTATGCTACGTCACAAAACGCGGTTGGTTTTGTTTGTATGTATGTAAGTATACAATTGTTTGTGCTTAAATTCAATGCTTTAAAGTGATTTTATTTAAAATAAAGTTATTAAACATGAAGTGCGCAGTGTTAAGTATTAAATCGCAAAGTCTATCAATGATACGGGGCTATAAAACTCGCTAAAAATGATGTGAAGGTGTAGCTGTGCGCACTTGATTGCAAGTTAAGCTTCTTGTGTCTCCTAATGCTGCACTGCAGTTTTCTCAAAGCATCCAATCAAACAATGAAGCTATTTGAATATAAATATGTGCATAAAAAGCCGAAATTGGTAAAAACTTAAAAATTTAGAAATCCCAGCAGAACCTAACCTCACATTTTTGTTTACAATTTCTTCCGATTCTCAGTAAAACCATGTTCGTGACGTTGCAGGCATTTTGCTTCACATCATTTTTCGTCGGGAAGGCGCAATCTTGTATTCTATCGTTCTTGGTACATACATATGTATGTATATTGCTGTATTTTGACAATTCACGCGGGACTTCCTGGGAAAATCTTCTGTGTTAAATATAAGTTCTCTGATCATGCCCAACTCCCATGTAACAAGATGAATCAAACTAAGAAAATATGTGATTTTTTAAGTTGTTTGTATATACATATTTATTTACTTATTCGAATTTTTTATTGTACATTCTTTTGTTCTTTTCGTAATTTTGTACTGCATAGACACATAAGTATGTACATACATATGTATGTATGTTTTTACTTATATTAAAATACATACATATGTATACATATATTTTTGTGAGTTTAGATTAAAATGAACTTAATTTGATATTAAAAATTTGTCTAAATATTCGTAATATTTATATTAATTTACAATTATTTTTATTTCACTATTTATTTCATATTATCATTGTTTGCTTTTTAATTGTTTATTTCTATATTTATTCTAGACTTAGTTTGTTTTTTATAGCTAAACTGTGCGAACACTCATTGTTTTATTTGATTTGACTGGATCCCACTGAATACCCACCACGTGTTGATCTCCAAACACATTTTTATCTGGAATTATAATATATTAATCAGAGAAAAATGTATCTACAAATTATTACTAACCATATTTGTGTTCATGAATTTCACTGCAATCCTTCGGACAGAAAAGGACTGTCAAATCGAGATTTCCAAATACCGCAATCTCCAGTTTAGGTATATCTGTAGTATTCGCTGGATTATCTGTAATTTTCCCAGAGTTCGAATTAACCACTGTACTCTCTGTATTTTCACTTTTTATTGGGTGTGTGTATTGTAACGCGTTTCGTGCGACTCTTAAGTCGTTGGAATCCACGTCTACATTTTCCTCTAAGAAATGTAAATCTAACTGGGTTGTGTGAACTGTTGTGATTTCAAAAGGTTCTGGTATTTGTAGTGAGTCTACGTCTAGAGTTTTTGTTATTGTGTTCGGTGCTGTTGATGAGGGCATTGCAGTAGAAGTTGGTTTCGTGTTAGTTTTGTATGCTGATGCCTTGTGATCTGACTGGAGCAATGACATATTTTTGGTGGGTGTACTAATTTTAATAAGACCAAATATATTTTCAAAGGTGTCATACTCCTTGTCTTTCTCATGAAATCTTGCATCTGAGCTGATATTGTTGTCTTGCGAAACTTCCATAGCATCTTCTAAGTCTTCATTATCTAAGGGCTCATTAAAGATGATTCCATTTTTACTCTCTTCGAAAGTTTGTGTTACTTTTTTCTGTGCTATATTATGAGTACTGACAGAAGGTACACTTAGTTTAGAGTTCTTTACAGTTATATCATTGTCGTTGTTTCGAGTATTTGAAATAATTGTCACACTTTTCGTTGCCGATAGCTCGGACTCAATTTCGTTGGAATAGCGCACGTTTTTTAATTCAATATTGTCTGAGTCTCCAAATGTTTTGTTTTCATGTTCTGTAGGTGAACCGTTTAATACATTTGATCTAACATTTCTGATTTCATTCAGGCTTAGAATATTTGTGTGTGGTGCATATAGTTGATTTAGCATGTTTTGTGTAAAATCTGTTGAAAAGTAGCAATTAAAAAGTGAATGTGTAAAGTGGTTGAAGTAGTTTAGAAAAAATTAAACGTTTGTTTATTCCATTAAGTTAGGAAGTAAAAAAAGTTCTTTAATTATTGTTAGCGTACGCGAACTTACATATGATGAATTTCATATCAAATCCAATATGCGTTGAACCCGACCCCCTCAGAATTTGATGAAATTTTGCATATAGGTACATCTTACCTACCCAAACACAACCTTATTTTTAGAAAATGCATTTTCGAAAAATTGTGGGCGTGGCAAGGTATCGAAATATTCGAAAATATTCGAAAAATTACCATAATAGGTACTTTTAAAGTGTGATTACTACGGAATGGCTTTACCGATTTCAAAGATCTTCATACCATTAGAAAGGTATTGAAATAAGCTTTCAAAAAAATACACTGTAAAAATAAAATTTTAAACTGAAAAAACACTTCAAAGATCAAGCGATTTTGAAAAATAAAATTTTATTTTAGAAAGGTCTATTTAATATATATAACATATCTGAAAACTAAAATGGGGTGTTTTTTCTTTTTTTTTTTTTTAATTTATTTAAGTAAATGCATCTCTTGTTAACTTTTTTTATTTTGATATTATTGTGTGACAAAAAAAGGTACCTAGCTATACTTTGGAAGTTATACAGATTTTTTTTTATTCTAATAGAGTCGAACAAGAATTTTTGTTGTCAAATTTTCAGGCATTCCCAAAATATAAAATTAATGACCTTGGTAACACAAAAATTTAACCGCTCATCAAAGGATACAGCGGATCAACCTTCCACCACATGAAATCAGTAGCGAAAATAATTTTGTGTACCTGTTTGTTGTGCTGTTTACCGCAACAACTGAAACAGATTCCTAGAATATCGCTATGAAGCTAACAGTCAGGTAGAAATAGTATATAAGCGAAGGGTGTATGTTTATGTTGTACAATAGATCCTATGCATAGTAGTGCCGAAACGTACCTACGATCTATTGGACAACATAAACATACACCCTTCGGTTAGATAGTACAATAAACTTTTAATGACTAAGTATATACTATTTCTACCTGATTGTTAGCTTCATAGCGATATTCTGTGAATTCGTTTCAGTTGCCATTGCAAATTCAAAGCGAACGTACGTTAATTTCGTCTAGTAAAAATTTTAGTTGCGTTTAAACGGCTGTCGTGCTTAGTTTCTCCTTAAATTACAAATAGATATGGAATCAACTAATAAATACAGATGTGTGCAGCTATCAACAAAATGTTCCTCTAAACTTCGAAAAATGCTATCAAGATTGCTGATAATCAGCGTTCTACTGAAACGGAAATTGATGATTTACATGACTTGGCTAGTGGTGAATTGTATCAAGAATATAAGGAAGTTCCAACATGCAGCAGCTATACTAAATCTTTATCAGAAGACCAAAAGAAGATCAAAGCTACTACGAACAAATTTTGGAGAACATGAAATATCAAATCGAAAACTGTTCAAATAATTTGGATAAGCAAAAAATATTATCTCTATTACCAAACACCATGACATCTAAGGAAATTAAAGAAATTTTTGGGCATGATTTATCTTACAAATTGATAAAAATTAGCAAAGATATACAAAAAAAAAGTTTTCGGACGTCAAACACTTTAGCATGGACAGACGTAGTTTACCTGAACAAGCTTTAAACACAGTAAAATTGTTTTATGAAGATGATGAAATCAGCCGAATCATGCCTGGGTCACAGGACTCAATTGTAGTAAGACAAGGAAACATACGCGAGAAACTTCAAAAAAGACTAATGCTGTCATCGCTTCGTGAAACTTACTATGAATTTAGAAAAAAAAATCCTTCACTTCAATTAGGATTTACAAAATTTACCATGTTGTGACCAGAGAATTGTATCAAACTTGGGGTTGGAAACCAGCAAAATGTTTGTGTGTGCACATTGCATCAGAATGTAAAACTGATGTTCGAAAAATCGGGTTTGAAATCGATGGAAGGTCAACATAATTTCAGAAACTATAAAGATGTTATTAAATTCGTTGTCTGTAATGGTAATATAGAAAACAGTGAGTGTTGCGTATCAATGTGTGGTCGGTGCTACGATAATTTAACGAACCTTAGAACGATGATATTGGAATATTACGAAAAAAATTCGATTCAAGAAGTCATTTACATTTACTCTATTAGAATAAAAAAAAATCTGTATAACTTCCACAGTATAGCTAGGTACCTTTTTTTGTCACACAATAATATCAAAATAAAAAAAGTTAACAAGAGATGCATTTACTTAAATAAATTAAAAAAAAAAAGAAAAACACCCCATTTAAGTTTTCAGATACATATGTTATATATATTAAATAGACCTTTCTAAAATAAAATTTTATTTTTCAAAATCGCTTGATCTTTGAAGTGTTTTTTCAGTTTAAAATTTTATTTTGGAAAGCTTATTTCAATACCTTTCTAATGGTATGAAGATCTTTGAAATCGGTAAAGCCATTCCGTAGTAATCACACTTTAAAAGTACCTATTATCGTAATTTTTCGAATATTTTCGAATATTTCGATACCTTGCCACGCCCACAATTTTTCGAAAATCCATTTTCTAAAATCAAGGTTGTGTTTGGGTAGGTAAGATGTACCTCTATGCAAAATTTCATCAAATTCTGAGGGGGTCGGGTTCAAAATGTACGTTTTTTTCAGCCTTTGAAATGAAATTCATCATATACATATGTACATACATATACTCAGTTAAATTAAAAAAAAAAAAATAAGAACAAATTATGAGAGCTTGAGATATTGGTAGGATGTCCAAATAGAAGTGCAAGTCTAGAAACCGTTCCTCTAATATACAAATGTAAATATGGTTTTATGCTGAGTGGAAATATTGGATATTGTCTAACTCTAGGGGTACTGTCGGTGGATTGCGTGCCATTTTAATGAAAATAAAATATTCATTATGGTCTTATAGTAGTTTTTAAGGAAAGCAACATTTTGTAACAAGCTAATCGAATATATTAGAGAATACTTGTTCATTATTGTAAATTTAATTGAGGGAAACAGTTACAAAAACTGGCGTCGTAATTTGTATGAAAACCAGCGAGTGTCTGACCTCCTTTATATGGCATGTGTACACTCTTCTATTCAAGGCTTCCCGCAGGCAAATAAAGTTACGAAACCTTTGTACTAACTCAAGTGTGTCCTAGAACAGAGAAGCAATAAGTTAGCATAGTTGCTACGTCCGTCTGGTTTTATGTGTAGATCGCAGGCTTTCGAAAGAAATTCTGTCCTATAGGATTATATGTGGTGAGACTACCACAGCCTCAACTCCCTTCAGTGGTAGCTTACATTTCTGAAGCTCACATACTTTAAAGTGTAACAAATCTACATACATAAAAAAACGTATATTAACAAGAAGGTGCAAGTCCCGTTCCGATCCACTAACAAGAGGTCTCGTACATTTTTTTTCATACTGGAACGAATTGGACATTCGTTGATTGATATCAGAATCCAATTCGATCTAATTGGATTTCCATGAGACGATAAAGCTTGCCAGAGGGAACGAAACGCCAAGTACCTTCTCTAACAATACACGTTCTCTCATACACTGAAGTCAACTTACCTAAAGAGGATGTAGTACTATTATTCCGGTTAGATTCAATCAGTCTCCTTGTATCCCCAGGCGGAGTTGTTGAAGATATAGAACTCGAAAGGGAAGCTGTCGTTTCAATTGCTGTTAGCGGTGACGCTGACACTGAAGACGTTGTCGCATCAGCTGGATGAGCTGATGACGTTGAGTTCATGTCGGTAGCTGATGTATCTAACGAACTTGCCACCGGTAGGTTTGTGAGTAACGTACTTGCTATAGCAGCAGTGGTTGAACGTATAGATGAAATTGATGATGAACTGTCTGTAAATAATGAAGTAGGTATGGCAGTAATTGAAGGTGATGGAATTGTTTGGTGGACAGTTGGGGGTTGAGAGCTAGTGATCGATGCTGTTGGTAATTTTGTTACTTCAGCAGGCGATGTTGGAAACTTAGTGTTGGCGACACTTGATTGTAGCGTTGAACCATCTGTTGGCTTTGAGGTAGTAGCGGATGGAACAGTTGATGAAGGATGCAGACCTGCTTGAGATGCAGGTTTTTGTGAAGCCTCTGATGAATTAGCTGGTGATGCTGGCAAAGAGCTTGCCACGAATGGATTTGTAGTTATTGGAATGGACGATGAGAGTGAAGAAGAAATATCTCGTGTTGAAGAAGCTGTAGCTTGGTTTAAAGCAGTTTCCTCTATAGAACTTATACGATTCGGTAATATTGTAGGGGCCGTTGGAGAATCTGACGTTCGCATTGAAACTTCCGATGGTGAATGCGCAGGAGTAGAAATCAGCGAAGCTGCTTGTAGTTTAGTTTCATAGTTAGGTTCTTCAGAAGAGAATGTTGGCACTGAACTTGCTGTGAATAGATTATGTTCTGTTGTAGGGGATATTGGTGAAGATTGATCTGAAGACATTAAAATTAAAGCTGTCGAATCGACAGTTGGCGTTGCAGTTAAGTGTATAGAATGCGATGTGGTACTTATTGCTGCGCGTGTTGTCGGCGAATATTTTATTGGAGTTTGAGTTGGAGTATCATCTGTTGTAGTGTGTGGTTCAATGCCAATTAAATTGACAGCAGGTATAGACACTATTGGCTTCGCTGTCATTGGGAGTTTTGGATGTGATTTAGTTGTTTCATTATCGGAGCTATAATGTGAGCCACTGCTTGAGCTAGAGGAATCTAAATTAATTAAATAAAAAAAGTACATAAAGATTTTCAATATGTAAAGGCAATTGAAAACTATGTTTACCGTCATTGGTGCACGACAATGAGTACTCTGTTGGATACTCGCTATCTACTAGTGAGTCCATAGCGTAATACGAAGGATATAGAACTGGTGGATTTGAAAGTGTTGGTCGTCGGGGGTACACTAACTCAGATAGTTGTATGGAATCGCAGGCGACTTCGTGCTGCGGCCGACATACCTTTCTTGTTGTATCAAAAAATTTGAGTTCGGGACACCTAGAAGTGGACTTCAATTAATATATTTTGCTTTAGCGCGTACTTTTATTTCACAAACTTGAAGCGTGCTTGCAGATAAATTCCTTTCGCTTGCATGACACAAGTAAAATAGAGCGAACAGTCAGTGGGCGCACGGAAAGTGCCCTCCTGAAGGCACGGCGGGAATTTATGCGCACAATCCTGTGGTATATAAGAATCCGTAGTAGCTACTTCCGTTGGACAGCATTGTCTACTACAAATGCACTTTTCTTGGCGCGACGAAAAAACTGTATTTCGGGGACAAGAATATATTTGTGGTTTCAGTTGCGCATCACAACGATAGTAAGTCGTACAGTCTGTTAAGATTGCGAAACAACCAGGTTTCGTACAGACTGGCGTGGAGTCGGGCGTGGGATAAGTACTACATTGGCTTTTGGAGCCATTGAAAAACTTAAATGAAAGAGCATATAAAAAATTTGATTAAAATAATGAATTTGCATTGGGTTGTTGCACTCTTCGGTGGGCACCTGCAAATTTTGACATTTTCCAAAAATCACGCAGTCAGTCTTGCAAACGTAGTAGTATTGACGTTGAGTGGGATGTGGTTTAATGCCCACAAAGTTATTGGAGCAGCGTTTTTGCTATAAAAACAATGAAGTAAAACATAATAAACAAATGAAGAAAATAACTCGCTCCATAACTCCAGTAATAAATGGAAACTTACATGATCGACTAGCACGGGCACTCCGCCACCTGGGAACGAACGCAATATGCCACGCTTGCGGTCATAAAATGTACCAGCTGGCTCAATAGGCTTAAGAACAAGAGAATATGAAGAAAAAATCGTATCAAAGTAAAATTTATACATATATTGTAAGAGGTATTATGTATTCAGTTTTGAAGTAAACTTGTGTTAAATGTTAATACGGCGAAACTTTGCTAAATCGGATTATATCGTAAATCTCGATGCACCTAAAATCCGAACAAAGTCAATATATAAAATATGTATATCTATTATTTTCCTTGTACTTAATTTGTTCTTGGACCTAGTTTTAGACATCAGGAATTATGTAAAGTGTGTTTTTTAGACATGTGGTTTTTAAGATGAAATAAAACGAATATAATTTAATGCTAGGACCAATAATTTAGTTTTATTATAAATATAAGGGTTTGCCATTAAGTTTTAAAAATGATTTCGGGTAAGTGACCGCCGCGGTTGGCTTAAGTAAATTCCAACAGAGTGCCCCAATTTCCGATCACTTTTTGCAGCAATTGGATCCGTATCTCAGCAATAACTACACGCCTAAAAAAGCACCCTTTACATAAGAATTCTAAGCAATATCGAAATTTTTTTTGTAAGGCAAGAGAATGTGTTTGTTGGGTTGAATTGGAAAGTTTGAACACACCTAGAACGCTTTAGTAAGTCACAATAGAAGCAAAGCAAATTTATGTTCGGCAAATCAAGATATCCGAAAAATGTTGTTTTCTAAAATAACTTTGTAGATTTTTATTATAGGTAATTTTAAACAAAAATATAAAATTTCTACAACGGAAAATTTTAGAAGTAGAGTTCATATTCTTGATCCATTGAACGAAATTCAACTAAAATATTTAGGAACCACCCTTGAAGTTTCAACTACAACAAAATTTACTGAAATTGGTTCACGTGGTCCAAAGTTATCAGTCCAAAATGGCGTCCAAAACAATTTCCGAAATTTTCTTTAAAAATATTTGTTATTGGTATTTCTTACCTCTCCCTAGATAAATACGTTTTTCACTACTTAACCAAACATAGCGAGCAATTAAAAAAAAATAACTCACCTGATATGCTAAAGGAATTGGAGGACTATAATATCCAGGCAGCAGTGCCGAATTTTCTTGGACAGGATACGCATACGGTAAAGATGCAGTGTGATATTGTACATTTCCAGGCTGGACCGAACGTGCGAATGCCAACCCCAAGTAGGAGATTAAAAGTATTTCCAAAAATAACTTTTTCACTATGAAATCACTTGTGGCCATTTTAAGGGTAGAGTTATGTTTATTAATGAACTTCTACAAAAATTATGTATGTAGCCTTCGTTGCAATCAATTCACTTTTCAATATTTTATTCACTACAATTAAAGCGAGTTTTAATATCCATTAAATATTTGTAATTTACAAATATATTTAATTCACAATTATTATTGTTTGCTTCTTCTGCACACTATCGTCGCACTTTTAAAATGTTTGGAACTTATTTTTTTCGCCACTCATCTACACTTCCGTTTCCGCTTTCTGTGCGTGGAATTATGGTTTTTTATTTGCGTTGGTTTAAATTTTTGTTTTTGCTGATAACACGTCTATATTTGCTGTTATGAACTGCTTTTAGTTCTCCACATGTGGAGCGTTTGTATTCGAATGTTCTGTTTACATTTTGTGTGCAGCGCTTTTAATGCA
Source organism: Philophylla caesio (assembly GCA_963971545.1). Taxonomy (NCBI): domain Eukaryota; kingdom Metazoa; phylum Arthropoda; class Insecta; order Diptera; family Tephritidae; genus Philophylla; species Philophylla caesio. The sequence continues at coordinate 76,970,900 of OZ020606.1, forward strand.
TTTTTCCTCAACTACCAACAATGGTTGCTTGCATAATTCAGTTTAGAACGTGTAAGCTGCGCTTTGTTTTGCTTTTTACACTTCTTATCATTTTGAAGTTGCAATTCTACATACCATATATCGTAGGTATACATGTGTGTATATTTATACACTAGTTCAACAGCAAGCAAACGTAATGAGACAATTACCACCTTTCTGGACAAATGTTCAACTCAGATGTCTTAAGCTTATCAATCGCGGGTATATTCTTTCAACGCCACCATTCAAACGTCACATGTCGTTAAATTTTTTGATAACTTTTGAGACGCTTTAACAACGCTAAAACCCCAAGCGCCGTGACTCACTCATTGTTATTGCATATGTTACGTTGCTTACCAGAAATTGTCAATGGCAAACATCTTTAATCAGACCCGTTTTGAGTTGTGAGAATCCGGCTTTATAAAGCTTTATCCAACCACTTTTCAGGCTCGTAGGCGATTCCTTTTTGAGACGGCAATCTAAAATAACATACTTCAAGCTTTAATTAAAAGTAAGCACCAACTTAAAAACACAACTGAAAGTTCCGCGAAATTATTCGCTTAAATTGAAAAAAAAAAACAAAAAAATATATGTTATAAACATACATAAGGATAGACCAAAATAAGTATAGTCAGAACTTTAAGGCTGAAAACCCCTAGGAATGTTTTATATAAAAAAAAATACACAAATTTCTTATATTGAAATTTAAATAAAATGTATTTAGAAGATGTTCGAAGAGCTCAAGGTTTTTCATCCATGTAACAATGGAAAAGATTATTTTTTAGTAGAAATGGTATTGAATAATTGAAATTTAATATTTTAAATTGATAAACTCTGATTTGCTTGATGCGACACTTGAATATTATTGTGTGAGGTCTCTCGAGGAAAAAACGTGCGGATGGATTGAAAAATATTGATTTTTAATGATTCCCTCCTGTTGAAAAATTGTTTGTTCCACTTTGATAAGCCTCTAAATATTTTTTGGTTTGAAAATAAAAAAAAGGGATATATTAATTTAAATCTTTCTACAAGTCTTCATTCTAAATTTCAGAACAATCGGTTAAAATAGAGACTAGAAATCGACGATAGATCAGACAAAATTTCAACACCAACGCAAACAAAAATGTGCTATGTGATTTTTTTCGATTTTCGGCGTAATCTAAAGACACTACAAACATTCAATGAATGCCAAAGTGCACATGGAACGATTGCACCGTCTCTACAGATTATTTCCAAGTGGTTTCAAAGAATCCAGACGGAGCATTTTCCTGCAGCGGATGACTGGCAATCAACTGTCATTTGCACGAAAAGTTCGTGGCGGCAACATTATTGGTAAAATAATATGAAAGCAAATATTGAGTTGTTTTCTATTGGATTATCTATTTGTATGTACTTAGAAGGGAAATATCATATCTTCTGTAATACTTAAAGGATATTTTCGCTTTAATGCATCATACGTACTTGTCTGACGCCATCTTACAAATGATTATGTTATGATTTCAAATTGCCCACACATGTCTGGCGTTTGCTTTTGGAGATGTGGGGTTAACAGCAACGCGGAGATAATTGATGGGATTAATGCTGAACTTGCTTAGCTTAAAAAGCAAGACTTCAGAAAATGTTTTGAGAAGTGGATCTAAAGATTTAATAAAAGCTTTGAAATTAATGGCGATTATGTAGAGAATATAAAAAAGACAAATATTAAGAATATATAATAAATACAAAATGATTATATGCTATTTAATTTCTGGCCAACTAAGCGAATTTTTGTTAGTCCACTCGTATATTTCAAAATCATATATCTTGTGTTGGAAATATAATTAAACTAAATCATCATGTATATAGACAAACTTTAGATAATTTACTAACAACAACATATGTTTTAACCTTTCAATTAAAGTGCAAAATTAAATTGTTTCGGAAAATCCGGACTTTGTTTTCTTATAAGAAATCACTCTACGTTACACACGATTAACACCTTTTCTTAAAGATTTTACTTTTTAATATAAAAAAATCGATTTTTGGGATTGTGGTGGCTTTATTTCTTGTAAGAGATATATATGTACTTACATATATGTATATATAAATTACAACTTAGTAAGAAACCAATAATAATTGTTAACCATAAATATTATAAGAAGAAATAACAAAAGTAGCAAAACTGTAAAAAAAATACCACACATGTATATACATACATATATCGGACTTTACGATAGATAAGAGTAAAATTCCTGAGAAACAAAACTGAATTTGTATAAAGTAGAATCGTTTCTACTTAAAATATAGCAAAAATAAATATTTTCTTTGAACAAATTTTTATATTCATTAAATGGTTGAATGTAAATCGAGTATAGAGGTCAAATTATTTTCAAGACGTGAATCAAGAAAAAAAATATTAACCTAGCGGATGAATTGACACATGTACATATGTACATGTATCTATGACTATAGTTAAGGGATTTCGATGAAACTTTCGTTAGAAAAATATATAATATTTGCTTTCGTGTATATGTTTCAATTATACAAATTCAATTGCTGTTGAGGGTGCATTATAAAAATTATAAAAATTAACCATAAATAAGCCAAATATGTTTGTAAAACGAACTGGTAAAATCCAAAAAAAAAATTATCATATTAGTTTTGTAATAAAAATTTGATTTTATGTTTTATCTTTTGCGGTAGCGTCATATTTCAAGCGTATGAAATTCATGTATAACATTTTCGAACATACATACATACATAACAGTACACTCCACTGTTAGTTTTGCTTTTGAGCCAATCTTTTATTTTACGTAACAAAAATCAGGTGTATTCACCTGACTACATATGTACATACATATACATACATATACATATGTATGTATAGGGTGTTTTTCTTAGACATGTGGTTTTCAAGAAAAAATATAATTTAATGCTATGGCCCAATATTTAGCTTAATTATGTTTTAAAAATGACCGCCGCAGCTGGCGAGAAATTCCAGGCGAGAGGCCCAATTTTCGACCACTTTTTGCAGCAATTGGGGCCGTATGTCAGCAATAACGCGTAGAATATTCTCTTTCAAGAAACAGCCTGTCAAAAAGACCAACTCCGAAAAAAGTATTGCCTCATTGAAAATCACGTCTAATAAAAAACCCTTTATGAACAAAATGTGAATTTGCGGGAATGTTGAACTGGGCAGCTGAAAAACGATTACTGGAGCAGTTGTTATTTGACTGTAGTTATGATAATCTAAAATTACCTGCTAACTCGCAAAATTATATTTGTATATGTTTTAACTCTTTATTATTAGTTTATTTAATATAAAATTTAAACTTAGAAAAACAATAAAAAAAATTAATTTTAATACAATAAAGTGTAGGTTTTACGTAAGAATTTACTTTGATTTATCATAATTTTTCCGAATTTCTTGCTTTTTAGTCAGCTTTTTCTGTCTTTCGTTAACTTTTCAACCAAGAAGAAGTATTTTTCTTCCTCTACTAACGCTAGCTATGTAGTACAAGCGAAACCGAAAATTCACTGTACTATTTCTATGTCCTAAAACACAAAAAAAAATATATACATGTTACTTTCAAATGAGAAAGTTCTACGTTTCACTTGTTATCACACAACAATTATATGAAAATATTAAATCTTTTCAATTCTTTTGATTTGTTGTTCTGAAAACATATTTACCCGACGGTGCTCCAAGTATTCGAACATATTTACTTAAGATTATATATGTATGTATGTATATAGTGTGTGGCCGCTGTGGTCGAGTGTGTGCAGTTCGTGGTTCGAATCTCAGCCAAGGCAAGCAAAATCTTAATTATAGAAAACCATTTTTCTAAAGCTACTCATAAAATACGTCTGCTGTTCGGAGTCGACATAGAACTGTAGGTTCCTTCATTGGTAGTACAACATAAGAGATGCACACGACAAATGGTATGAGAAGCTCGGCCTAACACTGAGCTAAGTAGTGTGAGCGCCAAATAATTAAAACAACAAGAAAGAAAATCTAAATTCGGACGAAATCGAATTTTATATATGTACCCTCGCCATTTGTATTTGTGTAAGGGCCGTGGCACGCCCATTTCCAAATTTGTATAAAATCCAATTTAAAAAAAATGGTTATTAAAGATACTGCAATATCGCATTTTTCAGATTTTATGGGTTACACGGAATGTGGACGTGGTTATGGTCCGATTCCACAAATTTTTGACATTGATACTGGTGATATAAAGAACAAATTTAGTGACGATACCTAACACTGTTACTGAGGTACAGACATTTTATCATAAATGAGCGTGGCAACGCCTATTTTCCAAAATTTCATTAAACTTCCATTTCTTTATTTAAAATCGCTCCGAATATCAATTTGTTTCAATAGATACCGAAAAAACAAAGTAATTTCCGTTACATTGGAGGTAGGCGTGGTTATTGACTGATCTCGACCATTTGTCCACGGAGGGACGGACAGACAGTCAGAGCGAAATCGATTCGTCTTGTCATTCTGATCATTTCGGTATATACGAGTATATGTCTATATATATCTCAGTACCCTTGTGTTCAACGCGGAGCACTAACATATAAATATGTAAAAATTTGCATACATCAACACATCACGCTTTCTTATATACATAGACTAGATGACCCGGTGAACTTCTTATCGCCTATCCTCAAAACATTAAAACTCTTCCTACGGTAAAATGGACTCCCGCCGAGCAGAGTCCTTACGTCTGGTTTACTTCTTGATTGATCGATATACGCGGGATGAAGACATGCTCTCCTTTGTAATTTCCCTTGATGATATTGGCCCGATGACGTTATTCATTAGCTTTTTCACTGCCAGTCTCGTTCCATTGCGCAGTCGAGGTTGTTTAATGTTACGCAGCATGATCACAACTGATCCTACTTTTAATTTTAAATTGTAAGGTCGTAATTTAGACCATTCCAGTGAATTTAAAAACTGGGATATCTTGGTTTGTAACTGTGTCAACTGATTTGTAAAAAAACATCTCTCCTGGAAGAAAATTTTGAAAATTCGCATTGAGATCATCGACATCTTTATTTCTGATCGCCAACATTGCTCTTTCACTAAGCCAATTAAATATGGTTATTGAAGTGTTGTTCTATGTCCGGAAAAACTCGCTGAAGAGGGTCCTGTTTTGAGTCGATGAGGTGGTATCAACTGCGACCTTACCATTTCCAATATCTAATAACTGCTTCGAAAACACAATCGCAGTTTGATTTTGTTACAAAAACCACCGCCGCCACAAATAAGATGATTTTAGGCATGCGCTTAGTTCATCAGCACCGGGATCGGGGAATAACTTGAAGAGTCCGACGAAAATCACCTGATAACAGAATATTGGCTCCACGAATATCGTTTAACGTTCTCTCCAGTGCCTCCAATAAACACATATCTTCTATCATGATCAATGTAGAACTGTTTATATGGGAAAATAAAATAGTTGTTTTTGCTATCTTCCTCGCAATTTTTCCATATTATTTCACCGTTTAAACCTTCCCTGGACTACGACAAACATTTAAAAACAAACATCTCCTAAATCGGCCCAGTCAATCTCGAGTTTTAGCGAGATAAACGAACAGCAATTGATTTTTATATACATATACATATATAAATTTTCTAAAAAAAAATAATACTCGTAATAATGGTATTGTATTTTTGGAAAGATTTTCCAACATATGTCTATATGTACCTTGTCAAATTTGGTTTTAAGAGAAACCGGTTTCGGCGTTGTGCCGTTTCCAGTGTTGTTTCTCGTTATGACTAGTTTTTATTTGTTTTAAGTTAATATTTATAGGTCTCTGTTTGTCTGTTCGTTGAGTTGGCCAGAGGTTTGACCTGTTTTTTTACATCCGATGTGGTTGTTATTTGCTCGTTGATTATTTTTCCATCAAAAGTTGCTTGATTTTACATCTATTCATTTTATTCTTTGCTAATTTTATTGGTGTTCACTTGTTTTCTGCCATATGGTTTGCGAAGTTGAATTCCGTTGTACTAAATAGTTTTTTAATTTTTTTTGTTGAAGTACCCTCCCGGTACGTCCTCTTTGGCCTATATAGCTAAATATATTGATATAAGCAAGTCAGTTTGTATACACCCTGCTTTTTCAGTGGGTCTTCTTCATTCGTACTGTTTTGTAGTACCTTTCTAACGTTGTTTCCGGTTCTAAACGCCGTATTAATGTTGTATCACTTGAATACTTGGCTAATTTGTAAGACGTTGTTTCCCGCGTACGTCAAGACTGCTCAAGCCAATTCCTTATCTCCTATCCCACTTACTTACTTAATTGGCACATCAACTGCCTAAGCCATTTTGGCCGCGGTAAACAAAGCACGCCAGCTGTCCCTATCACTTGCTAACTGGCGCCAATCGGAAATCCTAAGTATAGCCAAGTCTTTTCCACTTGGTCTTTCCAACTCAGAGAAGCTCTTCCTTTTCCTCTGCTACCACCAGCTGGTACCGCGTCAAAAACCCTCAGGGCTGAAGCTCATCGCTCCATCGATTCGCCGTCGCAAAGGCGCAAAGGTCCATAAATCTTTCAAAGAATTTTTCTCTCGAACACTCCAAGAGCCCTCTCATCTGATGTTGTCATCGTCCATGCTTCTGCGCCATACAATAGGACGGGCATGATGAGAGACTTATAGAGTATGGTTTTTGTCCGCCGAGAAAGGACTTGACTGTGCAATTGCCTACTCAGTCCGAAGAAGCACTTGCTGGCAAGAGAGATTCTGCTTTGGATTTAAAGGCTGACGCAGTTATTGGTGTTAATGCTGGTTCCTAAGTAAACGAAGTTCTCTACTTTTTCAAAGTTATAACTGTCAACAGTGATGATAGATCTCAGCCGTGAATGTGCCGACTGTCTATTTGGTGACAGGAGATACTTCGTCTTGCCCTCTTTTACCTCCAGACTCAATCGCTTTGCTTCTCTATCCAGTTTGAAGAAGGCAGAACTAACTGCGCGGTTGTTATCTAAGGTCGATGATGTCAATGTCATCGGCGTACGCCAGCAATTGCCAGCCTTTTAGGGCCAGTTTTTATGTATTAGTTTAAAATCAAAACTGCTGATAGGTTAGACTAAGTTTAACCCTGCAATATCGGCCGTTTAAAGTTTACCTAAAAACAGCATACTGATCTTAAATTTAGGTTAAACAAAAATCTGTATAATAGTGTCCGTGGCCGTGAGTTTTCAATATATGTACATATGTACATATATCAAATACGAATCTGTTTGTATTTTATTTATTCTTATTGTAAAATCCAAATAATTTATTCCTTCTTCCTATTCCGCATCCATTCTAAAATTTATATTTTTGTGTTGAATATTCAAATAGTCTAGTAACAACCCCATTTTGTCTCCCGTTACAATACAACAACAAAAAAGAACATAATAGTCTTGCTTGAAAAAAAAATTATATTATTAATTATTAATATGTAAAGTTCAATCACGAAAAAAATACATACATAAGTATATTCAAAAATATATAAACAATTTTGTTTTTAATTCCGAACTTATTGCCCACACCCATTCTGGCTAGGTTGAAGCTATACTCCGCATAACTTTTGGTCTGTTTGAAAAGATATCCAGTGAAAAATATCCAGCAGCAACTTGCAAGAGTAGGTTACGCACAATCCTCTCAAATAGAAAAATATCTAAAAAAGTATGCGAATGCAAAATTTGCAGAAACTTGCAAGTTTTATTTACGAACAGCTGATTGAGTTCTTTTTGCATCCAAATATGAGGAAACTTCACCAAACGAACACTTGCATGCATCTTGCATGTATAATATGTCATAGTTTATAATTTTCACCTTTAAAAATCTCAAACAAAAATTTCTGATTTCTCTAATTTGCAATCAGCTGTTTGTGGTCAGCTGTTTCCTTGCTGGCAAATTGCAGATGGCACACATTTTTTTAGCAAATTAGCAACTTCCCCTCCAATCCATCTGTCAATTAGCACTGTTTATTCCCCCTACTTTTTTTTTTTGATATTTTCATACTCTTGAGGTTCGAGTTGGTAATTTGGATAATTATCAATAATTATCAGTTATCGATTAAACTATTTATTTATCGTTAGCTACATATATGGCCGCTGTGGTCGAGTTGTTAGCGGTGCGTGCTATAACTTGATATGCCGGTGAGTTCGAGGTTCGAATCACAGTCAGGGCAAGCAAAATCTTAATCATAAAAAAAGTTTTTTCTAATAGCGGTCACCCCTCGGCAGGCAATGGCAAACCTCCGAGGGTATTTCTGCCATGAAAAAGCTTCTCATTAAATACATCTGCTGTTCGGAGTCGTCATAAAACTGTAGGTCCCTCCATTTGTGATATAATATAAAGACGCACACCACAAATGGTAGGAGAAGCTCGGCCAAACACTGATCTATATAGTGTAAGCGCCAAAATTATATATATATATATATATATATATATATGTACATGATTAAGACATTCAATTCCAGGCTGTTTCCCGAAGTCTGGTGAATATAGCTTCGGCATTCCGATTCTCATGCGAATTTTTTTACATAATCTGGTTTTACAATGCGAATGCATTTGAATAAGAAATTGAAAAAGTACAAGAACCAAAAACAGCACACAGAAATTTATTTCTTAAGCTTCGATTAACTCCACTTATTCAAACCTTTTATGCAAAAAATGCGTAAAATTGAAAAATTTCGTAGCACTTAAAAACATAATTAAAACTTTTACAGCGTGGTCAAATTGTTCATACTGTTTGTCAAATTTTTAATTTTATTTTTTTTGAGTCTAAGAAATAATTTGGCATAAGATGTGAATTCTATTGTGATATTTAACCGATCTCCCTCAATTTTTTTATTTTTGCATGGATATTTTTTTTTTTTAAGTATTCGTTTTACATTGTTATCCGGTTTTTTTGAAAAAAAAGCAATTGTTATAAATTTTTCGAATGTCAAAATTTCGGGATTACTAAAATGCTTCGGGATTAAATACCGGGCCCTCTAAATGAATTTCATTTTGTTGTTATTGTCGGATTATTGGAATTTTTTAACTCGAAACTAATTTAATTAAAGCTGAAATACATACTTACGTCCAAAAACAAAAATCCCTAAGGGTTCTCGCACCATTTAAAAGATTTGCTGTTTTTAAATTTCCGGCGGAAAAATTCATGTTTTCAAACGTTAATCATACTTCAAATAAATTTACTCACGGGCAATTATTTTTCATAAATTGCAGCAGTTAACGAATGTTTGGTCTCTATGTTCATTTAATATTTCTAATAATAACTACATAAGTCGAAATTCCCCCGAAATACATAGGTCATATTTTTATGCTTAACTTTTGATTGTTTATTGTTCTTATTACTTCAAGTATAAATATTTCATATAAAGTTACAAAAATCGTTTAAATGCTTGCATTTGTACATACACGTACATATGTATGTTTTTCGAAATTACTTATTTTTTGCATTTTACCTTATTTTTATGTATATGTTTTTTTAAAGCAAACGCGTACAATTTTTTGTGCTCATACGTACATATGTACATATTTATGTATACACATACGAACATACATACAAACATTTGTATGAACATAGTAAATTTATTTGCAGCTTCTGCCATATTTCCACGATTTTTTTTCATTTACTTTGCTTTATATTTATTCTTAATTATGAGTGTGTCAATGAATGTACAGGGCAGTTGAAAGTGCATTTCTTAGATTGGATATATGTAGTTATGTATGTTACACTATTTATGCCTTTGATTTCAAGCCACATGACGATCTTCGGTTTCTCCATCCGTAGTTAGGCTCCTTAATGATCTGAAAAGTATAGAATATGAAATATTTTTGTACTCTGTACAACTTCTACGTATGTACTAAGTGCATAATTGTGCATTTAATATATCCAAATAATGAGCTGTGTTCATATTTATTAGAGTTAAAGGCGTTAATATAAAAAAGTTTACAATAACATACCAAGGGTTTGAAACATTTGTGTTTACTCAAAATACATACATTCAGAACTTTATAATATTCTTCTTTCAACTTAAAATTGGGGAATCCTTCATTAATGTTATTGTAAGGGGAGTAAGTACCGCGACCTTTAGGTCTATTGTGCCCATCTTTGAACTAATCCCGATTTTGAAAGAAATTTTAGTATCAAACCTAACTCTCGGGAAATTATCCGGGTATCCGTTATGAGGCATTTTTTTGCTCTTATGGATCTAAGCGAATGACTGCTCTAGAATGTGTTTTGCAGTTTCTGCGTGTTTTAAAATTGTTTAACATAGAAATCCTCAAGGAATTAAAAACAAACACATAATTTGGATAGGATTGATATGAATAAAGAACATTTTTAAGTTCAACCGGTATTTTATTATCATCTGTTACCCATTTCTCTTTATTATATAATATTTTATGTCCTGATCCTGTCTGACACTTTGAAAAGTACCTTTGAGTTGAGAAAACATTTTAATGTTCTCAGGTGTGAAAATAACTGCTGTACTAGTTATAAAGAAATAATCAAGGCACATTAAACAGGTAGCAGCATTAAAGAAAATGCAACCCTGGGGTATATTGTATAAATGTAAACAAAATATACGCGTTTCAACATTTTGCTTGAAAAATACCTACATACATATATTTAAATGCAAACGGTAGATACAAGACGCATCCTACTTAGGAAGCAATACTCCTGGTCACAAAGTTCTGGAAAGACTCACGAGGTATGCCTAATAGATTATAAAAATATAACAAGAACAGTCTTCATAGCTTTTAAATGCTGTAATGAAGAAAATTATTTCATGGGCATGATTACGCGTCAAGAATGAATAACACAACACTTGTATAAATGCTTTACAATTGCACTCTGGTGTGAGCGCGTTTTTTTTATGATTTCGCTGCCATGTTGGTATTTTCATATCGCTTCATACTCATATTCCGTACGCTATGACGTCGAAATGTCGCAATCTTCTAATTTATCATTCTTGATTACGCGTGAGTGTGGTCAGTCCAATATTTTTGGTGCGTGAGTTACATATGTTTATAACTATACAAAAACACCTGACGGTGCAATTGATGAATACGAAGAAATTTTGAAGCAAATAAACAAAGTAAGAACATAAAACCATTTCCGGCCCAATTGTAAAATTGTATGCAAAAAGAGAAATTGAAAATTAAAACAAACAACCAATTTCCAAGAATTACTGAGTTGAACAATAAATCGATTACTAAACAGTTTTATTAAATGCATACGCCGAATTTAGTGAGTAAGCAATTATTGTAACTAAAATAAGCTTCGTTTTAAGTTGAATAAATTAAATAAATGAGTTTGATTTTGTCCATCTTCAACGTCACTTCGTTGTAACTAAACCTTGTAGTTTTTATTTTTTAAAAACCCGTTCACCGCGACTCATAACGAAATTGGCGCAGTCGGTTATCCTGCCACACTTAGTGCGGAAAGGATCGTGATACGGGAATACAGTTAAATACCAATTCCCAAAATAATCCTGCGAATCTGTAGCCAACTCAGAAGTTGACCAGACCCTCCAGGATATAATATAAATAAAACGACCTTATAAATAAAAAGGCGTTTATTCACCAGAAGACATTGAAGTTAAGTGAACGAAAAATAAAAATTGTGAAAATTAAAGCAACAAGACAGCAAATATTTGACGAAAGAAGGAAGATGGCACAAGAACAGACCCCAATACCAAACGTGCAACTCATCGAGGAGCTGAATCGCAGGGAGCAACAGTTGGAGCAACTTCGACAGGCGTATCTCGAGCTGCAACAGAGACAACCGACAAATGACAACAATATCCAAAGGATTATAAAAAACATTCAACACCTACCCACATTCACTGGAAGAGGAGACGTAACAATTAACTCATTTATGAGCAGCGTGGAATATCTTTTATCTAGTATAAGAGATGAGGAAACCATAAAAGAAGCAACGCGAGAAGTTTACTACCGGACAATATAAGGAGAAGCAAAGGACGTCATTATAAATCTACCACACCCTGACAATTGGACAGAAATTAAGAAGGCGCTAAAACTACGGTATAAGCCGGATGCGGAACCACACGAAATATATAGGAGGATTTGCGGAATGAAGGCGAACACGGTGAGTGAGTTAGCAATAGAAGCACAGAAAATTAAATATAAAGCGGACGAAATTAGAGTGTACTATAAGGACGAGGTAGGAATTGACTTAAGTAACATAGACAGCCTATTAGTTAACACAGTCAAAGAAATGACGCAGGGAACGTTACTAGACAAAATTTACGAAGAACAGAACCTACATAACATTATAGACATCATGACGAAAAGAAGATTTGAAAAACGGATGGACAGTATAAACATAATAGAGGATATTATGAATATAAACAAAATGATAAATATCCACACAGGGAAAATAAGTCAGGCCAATTTAGACAAAATTACAACAATAATTCCTATAATAAGGGGAATACTGAAAATAATTCTGCACAATTTAGGCAAAATTACCAAATTAAAGTAATTCGGGCCAATATGGGCAAAGAAACCAAAACTATAAAGATTATAAAGACAACTATTCAGGTCAAGGAAGAAAAAATAATAGTTCTAACCAACTAAGATTTGATAAAGGAGAACCCATGGAGGTAGATAATGTAGAAGCTGACCAAGACAGATCTCGAGTAGCAGGACACCCTAGCAGCAATTGCAGCCAAAATCGCTTGCAATCGCCTAGCCAAAGCCACATAGAATCAGAAGATGGTAAAGAAGTGAATAATTCAATTTTTTTTATGAACAGGCCTCGGACGGATTACCGAGAATAACAATAACAATAGAAAATAAAAAATACATCGCGTTAATAGATACAGGGGCGAACATAAGTTTAGTGGATTCAGAACTGAACGAATTTCAAAAAATACTCCTTAAAGATGAAATTATAATCAGCACAGTAACGAGTAAGGATAAAATCGTTCACGAAGTGCATACTAGAGAACCAACAGAATTTAATTTGCCAGAAAATGCATATATTAGATGGAGATCAACACCATTGAGAGGTAGAAAGTACAATTTTATAATAGGTACGGATTTATTAAACCACTTAAATACAATGATAAATCTGATTGATGAAAAAATTACGTTAAATGAAAAAGAAACAGCGTTTTTAAATACCCCGTTTAATTTCAAAGAATTATGTACGCTAGAAGCGACAGATGATGAAATAAAAGGGATAAAGTTAGATCATTTGAATGCGGAAGAGTATAAAAAAGTTATGCAACTTTTCAAAAATTTAAAAAACTATTATTTTAAGAAGGAGAAAAATTAACAAGTACTACGGAAATACAACATCAAATAAGAACCACCACAGAGGAGCAAATTAACTCGAAGTTATATAGATATCCACCTCAACATGAAGAGGAAGTGCGTAGACAAATTAAAGAGATGGAGGAGCAAGGAATAATAAGAAAAAGCAATTCTAGATATTCTAGTCCATTAATAGTGATTCCAAAGAAAATGGACAACTCAGGAAAGAAAAAGTACAGAATAGTGGTTGACTACAGAAAATTAAATGAGGTTACTATTAACGATAAATATCCTTTACCTAACATTGACTCAATATTGGATAAATTGGAACGTGCCCAATACTTTACGACATTAGACCTAGCAACAGGTTATCACCAAATTACAATAAAAGAGGATGACAGGTGTAAAACCACTTTCGTCACACCTCACGGTCTGTACGAATTTACGAGGATGCCATTCGGATTAAAGAATGCACCTGCAACTTCCCAAAGACTTATGAATGAAATTTTACGAGATTTTATAAACAAAACATGCGTAGTATATTTAGATGATATACTAATTTTTAGCACAACATTACAAGAGCATATTAAAGCAATATCAGATATTTTTGAGGTCTTAGAAAAGAAAAATTTTAAAATACAAGTAGACAAATGTAATTTTCTAAAGAAAGAAACGGAATTCTTAGGACACGTATTGACAAAGGAAGGAATGAAGCCTAACCCAGATAAAATAAAAGTCAAAGAAGAATTAGAACTACCTAGAACAGAAAAACAAATAAAAAGTTTTTTGGGTATAACAGGTTATTACAGAAAATTTGTAAAAGACTATGCAAAGGTAGCACAGCCAATTACAAAATATTTAAAGAAAGGAGTAAGAGTTAATACAAAAGATCCCTCTTACATAGAAGCTTTCGTAAAACTCAAACAATTGATTTGTTCACATCCAATTTTGAGATATCCTAATTTTGAAAAAGGATTTACGTTAACTACAGATGCGTCAAATTACGCAATTGGTGCATTTATATCCCAAGAATGACATCCAATTTGCTATGCATCAAGAACGCTTAACAATCATGAACGTAACTATTCAGCAACAGACAAAGAGTTTTTAGCCATTATTTTGAGCGTAAATTATTTTAGACCATATTTGTATGGAAGAAAATTTAAAATAGTAACGGATCACTAACCAATTAAATACTTACACTCAAAATATAAGGGAAAAGATATGTCGCCGAGACATCAACGATGGTTATTAAAGTTGGGAGAATACCAATTTCATATAGAATATATTAAAGGAAAAGAAAATAGAGTAGCAGATTTCTTAAGCAGAATACAGAATAACGAGGACGTTATTAAAGACAAGGAGGACGGTGAAAGTACTGGCGAAATTATGGAATACGACCTAAATATAATCGACCATCTAGAAGATGATGCATCGATACAAACGGTCCATTCAGCTGAAGAAAACTTGCTTGATCATTTTTATATCAAGGAAGAAATAGTATGTAAATAAATATAAAACACAAATCATATTAACAAACAATAAGACAGAAGAGTTAAAGATTATACATGGGAAGAGAATTATTTTTATATCTGAATATGATTTTGATAGAATGAATGAGATATTTAGGAAATATATAACAAAAGGAAAAGTAGGAATATTTTCGGAAATATCCGAACGGAAATATAATATAGTTCAAGAAAAACTAATAGAAATGTTTTCTAACGACAAACAAATTGAGTTTATAAAATGCACAATAAGAGCACAAGATTTGAAAACTGAAGTAGAAGCGGTTAAACAAATTTCGTTATATTACGTCAGAGAGAGTATGCACTCGGGTATACAAGAAACTTATAATCAACTTAGAAATAAAATTTACTATCCGAAATTAGCAGAGCTAATACAAATAGTAATCAATCAATGAGAAACATGCCAAGAGGTAAAATATGATAGGAGACCACTCAAACCGAAATTTCTCTATACGGACACACCTACAGGAAATAATGAAATTATCCATATAGATAGATACCTATGTTATAAAAAGGTTCCATTTTTTAACATTGATAGATACATACATTTTCTAAGTATGGAGTAGCATATCCTTTAAACGACAGAAATCATATTACTATAATTGAACCACTGGAAGACTACTTCACCAAAATAGGAAAACCAAATAAAATAATAGCTGATAATGAATTTAATACAACAAGGATTAAGGAATTTTTCAGCAATGAAAATATAGAACTTCATTTAACAAAACCCAACAGTCATACGGGTAATGCGGATATTAAAAGATTCCATAATACCATTGCAGAAAAATTCAGAATATTATATTCATTAAACAAAGGTATATCAGTTAAGCAGTTAATACAAAAAGCTATTAGAAATTATAATGATAGATTTCATTCTACAATAAAATTCACGCCTAACGAAGTACATAATAACAAAGTGGATAAAGAGATAGTAAGAAAAAATATGGAACAGAAAAAGAGAAATCGATTACCAAACTGAATAGAAACAGGGAAGAGTATACGGAACAAAGAACAGAAGGATTCATAAAAAACTACAAAGCGGTTAGACACAAAGAACAACCTACATAAATACAGAAAAGAAAAATTAGAGAAAGTTCATTTAAGCAATATTAAACGACCTTTAAAATTTACAGATATGGACCATGATAACAGTAATAATACTAATGATACGACAATGTGAAGGAATAATGACTTTGACAGAACTAACTGATCAAACCGGATTCATTGATTTGCAAATTAGAGATCAAGAAATACCTAAAGATAGCGACATAGTACTACATATAATTGACGTTCAACAACTAGAAAATATTATCAATAATATGACCGACAACATAATTTTAATGAAATTAGAAAATAAAGAAATACTACAAAGAGAGTTGTTAGATGTAAGGAATAAGTTACTGACACTTATGCCAAAATGGCTTTTTGGTACAATGGATGAGGACGACAGACAAAATATACAAACACACCTTTTACGGACAAACGATACAATTAACCAACAAATTAAAGTAAATGATTATTTTGCCTCCGCTATTGAACATCTCAAAGAAATTGTGATAGAGTAAAAATAGAAAAAGAGCTTAACTCGATTAATAAATTTATGTATGACGAATACAAACACAATTTATACTTAGATCAATATACCAAGATTCAATTACTAAAAAGTAAAATTGACCATCTACAAGAAAATATTATTTCAGCCAAATATGGGATAATACACCCAAATATATTAACAAGTGACGAAATAGTTAAATATAATATCGACTATAATAAACTTAAATATCTACAATTAGGCACAATAGCCCTAAACAATACATATGTATCTAGTATTCGGCATAAAAATACCTAAAAACTTTGAATATGTAAAAAAAAGAACAGTTATTCCAATACCAAATAAAGAAAAAGATGAAATAGAAGAACTATTTATGTACATATGAAAATAAAACATTGATATTTGCAGAAGGTAAATCCTTGAAAAGAATGAAACCTAGTAACCATTGTATTTTAAGAAATAACTGTCATCTCATAAAAAATAAAGAACTAGAAATACTTGAAATAAATATAAAAACGATTGTTGTTAAAAATGCAATAAATTTACAGCTTAATCACACATGTTATCAAGAACAACCTATTATAAACGGCAACTACTTAATACGATTTAATAATTGCTCATTAAAAATTAACGATTACTATTTTTCTAATTATATTGAAAATATAAAAGAAAATATTGTAAGCCTAAAATACGAAGATACTCGGAATTTTACAAAAAAAATTACCTTTGATGAAATAATAGGAGAACATAGATCAAATATAGAAAGCATTTTTAAATTGAGAATTCATAGTAAAATATCACATATCTGCAATATTTTAAGTATAATTCTAATTGTAATATTAGCTATCGTTATTTTCAATAAACACGTTATTTTCAATAAACCATCAAATTAAATAAACGAATTCGGGAGAATTCTGGTCTAAAGGGGGGAGTAGTTACATATGTTTATAACTATACAAAAACACCTGACGGTGCAATTGATAAATACGAAGAATTTTTGAAGCAAATAAACAAAGTAAGAACATAAAACCATTTCCGGCCCAATTGTAAAATTGTATGCAAAAAGAGAAATTGAAAATTAAAACAAACAACAAATTCCAAGAATTACTGAGTTGAACAATAAATCGATTACTAAACAGTTTTATTAAATGCATACGCCGAATTTAGTGAGTATGCAATTATTGTAACTAAAATAAGCTTCGTTTTAAGTTGAATAAATTAAATAAATGAGTTTGATTTTGTCCATCTTCAACGTCACTTCGTTGTAACTAAACCTTGTAGTTTTTATTTTTTAAAAACCCGTTCACCGCGACTCATAACGAAATTCGTGCGTGAGGGTGACAATTTTTCATTTTGGTTTGTGTGAATGGGCGTGACGTGATAAAAATTTGCTCACAATTATATTTACAACATAAATATGTGCATAAGCATGAATGTACCATGAACCAAATATACCAGATCACGCAATATGATTTTAAAGGAAAAAATAATTTTCAGCCGCTGACGTAGTGCTTTTGACACCATGTTTGTTTACTATCATATGAAGGGAAGTTTTAATAAAGAGTACAACAAAACAAGAACGCCGAAAAACTGATGTGTGTAATGAATTATTAACAGGATATATTGAAAAAAATGTATTGAAAGTTAGCAGAAAGTGTTTATGAAATTTGGTTTTCGCAATAAAAACTGTTTTACACGCGCTCAATTGCAAACAAATCTACTTTTAACTCTACACACTTAGTTCAGCGTTTTTTAAATTTTTTTTATACCGTCCAAATAATAGCTTTTCTCAAAAATTCTTAAATTAGGGGTTTGTTTCTACGATGATCTCTTCATTTCACCCAAACCTCTTACCACACAGCCATTTCTTTAGGTTTGGAAATAGTCGAATGACGCTAAATTTGTAGAAATATGCTGTATGGGGAAGCAGTTCGCAGCTCATTCCATGGATTTTTCCCATTGTTTGAAGTGGTCACACAGTTGCGCTTATGGTCGAGTGTGAGCAATCACGGCAGCCATCGCGCATCATATCCAAATATTGGTGTAAAATGTAATGTACCCGCTCATTTGAGATGCGAATATCATTCCATGGATTTTATCGACGAATTCTGGTGAAAGGACCTCTTTTGGTCGGCTTGAACGTTCGGCATTACTTGTGCTGACACGACCACAACGGAACTCAGTAAATCATTTCTTAACCATTGAAAATGATAATGCAGTTGTCCCCATAGTATTTACCTATTAAGCCTTTTATTGCTTCCGGTTATGGGTTTTTTTACGAAAAAAATTCACTTTTTTCCATTATTGTTAAAAGTCAAAAAGTGATATGACTCGTCTTGCTCAAAAATAGCATCAGGGCAGCAGTGATGAATTTAAGGTTTCTGCGAGGGAAACTCACAAAATTACTAACTTTTCAAACCGCCCTCTTATGTACAAATTTATAAACGTTTGTAAATTATTTGCATGCTTTCTTCTCCCACCGCTCTGCATAATCTTAAATATTAAGATTACATTAATTTGAATTCAGATAAGATAGTAAGCGACACAATATATGTATGTATGTAAATATGAAAGTAAGAGTGTCAGATTCATCCGGGTAATCCGCCCATAAAAATTTGTTTTTGCCGCGTGCGATAACAAATACAGATCAAGTATAAAATTAATTCGCCTTAAAATCAGCTCATATTTGTAGTCAGTACTTTGATATTAGTGCTTGATGCCACTTTGCTTTTGCAGATATTTGCGATACAATTATTTCATTTATTTATAAAAATTCTAAGTGATTATACAACTTTAGAAAAATGAAATTTTTACTCACGACAATTGTGATACTTTCACTTTTATTTGTAATTGGCTCTTATGCCTTGCCGGTCGATGGTGAGTGAAATTTAATTTTAATCAATTATTTTGATCTATGAATAATGACAGGATTGTAAACATGGCATACAAAATTGTTGTAAAATAAAAATAATTTAATTGCTTCATATAAGAGAATTGAAAAAACCATACGTAATTTAGGAAAAATAACAAAAGTTTTAAAAATATGCTTACATATTTGTTAAATGACAATTTTTTTAGTTAACGCGAGTTACAAAAACGAAAACTATTTTTCTCACTTTTCTATTTTTTTATTCATTTTGGCTTTTTCAGTTAATATACTAACTTTCGAGGGCGTTTGTCAAGAGAGCTTTGAATTATGTAATCTTAAATGTGAAATTGCGGGTGGACGCGACGGCTTATGTGATAAAAGGCTAATATGTAATTGCAGACAACTGTAAATTGAATACAAACATACATACATATACATATACATATGTCCATACGAGTATGTATGGGTTTGTGTCTTCAAATATGTATACTTAAATAAATATAACTCAAATATTGCAAAACTTGTGTGTTTTATTGGAAGTTTAACTTTTACGTATAAATATTAAAAACACGTCGGCGTCACTTTCGCGTCATTTAAGATCTGTCCGTAACCAAGTCGAGAACTATCGAACCACTTCTGCAAGGAGGCAGCTAAAAAGTACAATTGTTTTTGCTTTTTATCTTACTTAACTAATTTGTGGCCGCCGTGGTCGAGTTGGTAGCGGTGCGTGCTATAACTCGATATGCCGGTGAGTTCGAGGTTCGAATCTCAGTCAGGGCAAGTAAAATCTTAATCATAGAAAAATTTTTTTCTAATAGCGGTCACCCCTCGGCAGGCAATGGCAAACCTCCGAGGGTATTTCTGCCATGAAAAAGCTTCTCATAAAATACATCTGCCGTTCGGAGTCGGCACAAAAACTGTAAGTCCCTCCATTTGTGATATAATATAAAGACGCACACCACAAATGGTAGGAGAAGCTCGGCCAAACACTGTGCTATAAAGTGTAAGCACCAAAGTTATACGTATTATTATTATTATAACTAATTTGTTTTTGTAATTTCTACATACATAGTTACACATTTTTCTTTATATCGTCACCTTTATATAGAATAGCTGTATTTAACATTTTTGTTTTCAAAACGTAGTTTGAAAATTCCGCAAAAATTAAGTTTCTACAGTTGTGAAATATTTTGGAGTGCTGACTTTTTGTTTTAATATTATTAGATACTATCTTATATGTATTGTGAGTTGTTTGACAGCTTTCGTGAAAATTTGGATTGGAAATGAAAATGAGTTAGATCTTTTCAAAATTATATGGTGTTCTAGAACTGCTCATATTAGCTTGAAAGTAAGATCGCGAAATATTCGGACGATAGTTAATCATCATTTTTTTTATCAATTTATTTAAGGCGGTCGTATCATTTAGAAGCCAGAAAAAAGTCTTTTTTTCATTTTTAGTTTTAGAATTAGAAACATTGTAGACAATTCGTTTAATGAGTATATTTTAGAGCATTTCTGAAAGTTTTTTTTTTAAGGATTTAACCACTCAAAAATGTTGGGAAATAGCAGAGGGGAAATAGCGTGTCGCAGTTGATACCGTCCATTGGCGTGCAAAGAAGCATCCGTAATTCTTAACTGTAACAGTAACTATAAATATCTTTTTATTTCGTATACTTTTTTACTCTATGTATGTATATGAACCTCAGAAAGTCAATGAAAACTGAAAATTAATAATTTTTTCCTATATTTAAACTTTGAAATCGATGTTCAACGTTAAATTTGTGCATATTTTCACTTTAATGAAAATTACGAAAATCAATATAATTATTCATATCTTTGGTTCACATTTTACAGTTTTACATACTTTACAAAATAGAAGTTGAATCAGAAAGAAGAATTTTCGTCGACGCACTTGTCTATTACATGAAATATCTTTTGAACCACTTCGAGATCAAAGCTAATATTTTACACATAGTACATATGTACTCGTATGTATGCTTTTAGATAGTAACGCATCACAAATGCCATAGCAAACGTTTTCATCCATTAAAAAATCAACTAGTGTACTGGATATTGAGTGCACGTGCCAACTGAAGTTTTTCTGTCAGTGAAAATTATTAAAAAAATAAATTTCGGGTTCATTGTAATTCCAAGATCAACAAAGTGAAACACTTGTTCCAGGTTATGTTTACATATGTCATAAGAATCTGGTTCGCAGGGGCTCGAATGCCGCAAAGGACCACACATGGTGCCTGTTTCTCAGTCTTATTGTGGGGGAGAACTTCTCGCTTTAGCCATTTTGACCTAACCTAATCTAAGTGTTACAAAGGACCCAAATGCTTTCACACTTGATTGTTCAACCATTTTGATTCGAAATACCGTAACTTATCAAAATAAATCTATAAAATGGGGTGGTAAGCAGAAATTGTCAAAAACTTCCGTACAACAAATTATAAAATATTCGAAGACTTATCCTACAATGTCAGCTGTTGAAATTTTGGATTACCTAAATTTACCATTTAGTATACATACCGTAAGGAGACATCTCCGAGAACACAGCCTTTATGCAAAAACTTCACGTAAGGCCTCTCTTTCGAAAAAAAACATGTGGTACGCAGACGGTACACAGACTAAATTTTGACAAAAAACACCTAGATTGGCATATTCACCCTGGAGAAACATTTTGTGGACGGATGAGTCAAAAATTGTTCTGTACGTTGGTAAAGGTTCTCGGAATATCGTGAAACGCCTCCCTAATATGGAATTCATCCAAAGTACACTGCGAAGACGTTAAAGCATGGGGGATCCAGTATTATGGTATACGGCTGCTTCTCATATCGTGGTGTGGGGTCTAAATAGTTTGGAAAAGAACTATCATGGACCAGAATGAGTACGTAAAGATGTTGTGCTTCCAATCGCTAAAAAAAAGTCCCACTAAAATGGGTTCTCCTATAGGATATCGACCGAAGCATACAATATGCTGACAAAATTGTTGTTTCGGTACAACGGAGTGGCAAGCTCAATATTCTGGACTCAACCCTATAAAAAAAAACGTTTGCACCGATCTTAAAAAAACCGTACAGGATGGAAAACGAAAAAATAATAACGAACTGTGGGCTTCGGTTCTTCGGGTCAGTCAATACAATAGAAAAGATGTTAACGCCTAGTAGACTCTATGAGGAATCATTGTGCAGCAGTGATACAAAATAATGGTAATTCTACCAAATACTAGATACCTGTGCTAAATTTTAGTATATATATTTATTTGATTTTAATGTTTATGTAAATAAAATTGTTTTAATCCTAAATTTAGTTATGAAATTGTCCTTCAGATTTGCAGATATTTTAGTTTTCTTGTAATTTCAAGAAATGTTAAGCATAAGTACATATGTACTACTATTTCAGTGCTCGCAACTGTACTTTTTATCCTCTGGACTTGAATGTTCCTCTCTTAAAAATCAGGGCAGGCTGTTGTGAAAATAACGGTGGTATTTTATACATACGAGCACCTTGTACATACATATACATATATAATAGTGGAGTTATTTAGTGGCTCCCCATAGTGCTTTTAAATATTGCAAATTGAAGTGAATTTGTAAATTATATAAAAGAAAATCTTAAACAGTGATTTATGTACATGTGTATATATTAAAAATGAACTTTTCCATTTGAATGAGTGCAGTAACAAGCTATCAAATTTCTAAACTAAAGGATGTCAGGAATTTACAAAAATGTTTGCATGTACGTATGTATGTATGTATGTACCAATAGAATGAAAAATGACCACATCGTAACACCCATTTGCCCTTTACTTTTGGAATTTCTTGGTATTTGGCGCTCCATAAAAATTCAAATCTACGAACCTAGAACGTTCGAATAATGATGGATCGGTGTAGATTGGTTCGCTTGGGTCTTCAAATTGATGATTTGTATTGCCATTGTTGCGCATTGGGTTGATGACAGGCAGCTGGCACATGCGCGCTAAATTGCTATTTGCGTATAAAGTAATAAAACGAAATAAAATATTTTAAAAATTTGTGTTTATGTATGTACATATATGTATGTATGTATACTCGTAAGTGGAAAAATAATGTATATACTTACATACATATATAAAAATATGAAAGTATGTGGGAATAAATAAATTGTATGTACATATGTATGTATGTCCAGTGCTAGCCATTTAACTTGCAACCAAATACAAATTTCAAAGTTTTTCGAGTATGCAGTTTTATTTTTCATTCAATTTTAATATAATATTGTGCAAGTTTCAAAAGTCTAAAAATAATCGCTTATTTTTGACAATCTTTTTACCATATTTGGTTTCATTTAACGCATAAACACTATAAATGATTGTATGCCAAAAAAAATACACCACACACTTGACACAAATTTAACGGGAAGTTTTATTCATTTTCATTTTCTTCTGATTTTTTATTCACTTGAAGCTAATTCTTTACTATGCTGGAATTGAATGAGTCACAAAAACTATTTTTACAAATACTATTAAGCTTCATTTATGTGCTTTTTGTAAGAGGATTGAATTTTAAAGTAATTTCTTAAAAAATAAAAACGTGTTTGGTAGCAAATTATACGGCCACCACTTTATCAAAAAAAAAAAAAAGGAAAACAAATTTTTGTTTGCCTGCTTAGTCACTTTTTTGCACTTATTTTCATATCTAAGACAATTAAAGTGGTGCCAGCTCTGACAATAATTTAAAACGGTGACACAGCTGTGGTCAGACCAATCTTGCTGTACGGGGTACTGGCGTGGTCGCCAAGCCTCAATAAGAAAACAACACAATTAGCACCCCTAAGGGTGCAAAGGCCGGCTCTGATATGCATAGGCGGGGCTCTACGCACAGCCCTCCCGATTGATATCACAGGAAAACAATTCGCCGCGTGTGCCGCTCTAAGACTACGGGAGTTGCCCGAATGGAAGTCTTGCCAAGTAGGCCACGCAACAATCGTAAAAAATCTTGGGCTCGCTTGTTTTAAATACTTATTCCTCGTAGACACTGGTGGTCCAATGGACTTCCTGGAGCAGCTGAATCACTTCAATTCTACACTGATGGCTCAAAACTTGAGAACAGAGCCCAATTAGGACTAGAAAAGTCTTTCCACCTTCCTGACCACTGCAGTGTCTTTTAGGCCGAGGTGGCAATACAGGAGGTGGTAGACAACCTAAGAACAAAAAATTTTGCATACAAAGAAATCTTAATTTTTTCAGTCAAACAGCATAAAGCACTTGATTCGGTCAACTGTAACTCTAAGACGATGGCAACCTGTCACAATTCTCTAAATGAGATGGCGGAGTAGTTTTAACCTGGTATGTGTGCTAGGGCACAGTAACATACCAGGCAATGAAACAGCGGGCGAGCTTGCAAGGGGGGGAACATCCATTCCACTATCATCGCGCTGGAAGTATTAAGGTATGCCGCTCGGTAGCTGCAAGCTCCTTCTAAGTAATTCAACAATTAAGGAAGCAGGAAAACGCTGGAAAACGGTAGTACTTGCATCAAGGCCAAGCTCATGTGGCTATAGTGGGACGTCGAACGATCACAAGGTTTTCTCTTCTTGAGCAGAAAAGACCTGTCCTTAGCTTTAGGAATAATAACAGGTCACATACTTATCGGTAGACACGCAGAGAGACTGGGTGTCCCTTGCAACGATTTCTGCAGAAGCTGCATAAATGAGGCAGAACCTGATACCGTGAGGCATCTTCTAGGTGAATGTCTCGCACTCTTTGAAACAAGAAGAAAATTCTTATAATCAGAGTACTTCGGCGGCCAAAGCGATCTGACCAAGGTAGAGATACGCAACTTATTAAAATTCTCAGATTCCACACGTTGGTTCGAGTAGAGGGTTTTCTATCCGCGTGACACCACAATTGGCCTAACAAAAGCCTAGGTGTGCTGGCGGGATCGCCGACAGCCCCTTTAACCTAACCTATCCTCACTTTCGACAATAAAATACTTTTATTACCTAGATAGAAAAAGGTCATACTTAAGGTATGAAAATTAATTTACTATTGTCAAATTTTGCTTTTTGCCAATGGGAAATAAAAAAATACGAATGAGAATGTATGTACATACATCTTAAATGAATGTAAACAATAGTTATGTAACATATTTAAAAAAAAAATCTAAATTTACTCGTATGTATGTGTGTACATACATACATACATATGTATGTATGAATTTACCCAGTTGCAAAAGTTTTATGCAAACTTCCTCCAAATATCGACATATTCGATCGAAAAGCGCCCGCCGTACGATTTGGCATCGCATTTCCGCTGCCACTCGGCATTTGACCGATCTCACTAAAGCGTTCATGCGTGCGTATCGAGGAATGACCCATCGAATGTACAGGTGAATGACGATCAGCAATACGATTCTTCGACATAGTGCTCCAGTAGCGTCTAAATAAACACCAATAAAACGATATATGCAAATTTACTCGTACGTATGTACTATTTTTTCTGTTTAAATTTTATTTCTTAAAAATGTTCCATGTAAACTTACCTGTACGCTAAACCGGAGACTAAAGTTATACTGAATAGCAGAATCATAAGCAATATAATTGCTGTTATAAGTCCATGATACTCGGATGGTGTCATGCACACGGTCTCAATGGGGGCGACTAGCTTGCGTGGATATGAATCATTTTCGATCTCCTCGCGGGTTTCGAATACCTTGACAAAAAGAAAGATTTAATAAAGATATTTAGCAGCAAAATTATAATGAGCTAAGCTGCGGGTTGGCATGGAAATATAATTTTTGTATTTGTGCTGAAATGAAAATATACACTGCGTTGAATAATTATAGCGCAATCAAATATTCGAAAATTTAGAAAATTTATTTTTTTTCTTATCCATTCTATTATGAGGTTCACAAATTTTTTATTTAACTAAATAATGCCGAAATTCGGTAGTTTGATGTAATTTCTCCACCTTTTAAAACAATATTTTAGAACACACATAAATATATTGCAGAAATGGCCAAAAAACTTCATATGTATGTATTTCAGAAAATCGCAAATGTTTTTCAGAAAAACATCAATGTATTCCAGCAAAGAGCAAAAGTATTTCACAAAAACATAAATGTATTTATTTTCGTGTTTTCTGAAATGCATTTGTGTTTTCTGAAATTCAATTGATCTTTTCTGAAATAAAATTGTGTTTTTCTGAATTTCATTTCTGTTATTCTGAAATGTATTTGTGTTTTTCTGAAATACTGTTGGAAAAGGTGGCGTCTCAAAATTTGAAACTTTCAATTAGAGAATTTATTTTGAGACTAATGAGCGCCGAGTGGTCGAAAAACGAGACCTTTGTCTTTATAAAAAACTGTAACTGCTTACTGAATGCCAGCATGAATTTGGTCTTATTGGACTGGGTGAGTATGTATTAAAATATGAAAGAAAATTAAGATCTCCAACAAAATTTACCTCAATCATTTCGCGCACTTGCTCGGGTTCCTCAAGCTCCTGATTGGATTTATCATCGTTTGTGACAGCTATACACGAGAATTGTATTATAATATGGAGTTATGATTTTTTATTCTCATCCTTACATTGAGTTTTATGCTTAGACTACTTACTTTTGTTGAAATCTCCCAATGTGCCCGTTACCTTTGTGCTCTTCATTTCCGATATATCGTCCATTAAGCGCTCAGCCACTGGTTCAGTTTTATTTGATTTACTTTCGCTAACATCTGTTTCATTTAACGAACGCCTACGACGGCCGAACGAAGGCTCTTGTCGACCTGCAGCACCAGGACAATAAGCCGGTTGACACCCGTCGCGGCAAGAACGTACTGTTGCCTCAAAGACGAGGAAATTGGATTCGGGTATTTTAAAGGCATTGAAACGCGCTTCCAACGTATCGCCGTCACGCAATTTATCTAATTCGGGGAAGACATACGGATCTACCGGACAACTGAAATGAAGGACATGAGTAATTAATGCGCTATACACACAAACACTGCAAAATTGTACACTTACCCAAATCTATCGATCAGTTGTATACTCCTACCCGAGTATGGATCTCGCGCTACCACATTAGTGGCAAATATATCCGTGACATGATTGTAGCCGTCTTGTGCCTCCAGGCGGAAGGTTAGTGGATCGCCTACTGCTATAGTGGTGGTTGGTCGTCCTTGGTAGAGTATCATCAGTCGCACCTTAGAGCTAAGCGTGTTCTCGGCAGGTAAGTACTCAATTGGGATGGGACTGCCAGATCTGTCGGATTCAGAGAGACTTTATACAGAAACACATTGTGACAAAGGTTCAACAAAATGATGGGCGCAAGAGTGGACATGAAATAACATAAGGTTGAGAAAAATTTCTGTCAACTCTTGTTCATTTTGTTGTGCGGAATACAAAAATTTACGGGGATTAGTGATAGCTAAATAAAATTAATATAAGCTTATTGATAGAGCAAACTCTAACTGATATACATAAATACATACATACATATATATGTACATAAATATGTATGTACATACAAGCGTTGAAGAGAAGACTAAAAGAAAAACAGAATTTCTAAATGGATTTTAAGGGACTTTTCTGGCGTATTCTATATGTATATGTATCTATATATGTATGTATATGTATGGACATGTTTCTATGTAAATAAAAAAATGGGTGTTTAACCTCAGTTAGTGTTTAGTCAACTTTTTAGGATAAACTTAGAAAGAAATGATGTTAGTCATTTCAGCCAGCCAAGTAGCAATACTGGATAATAACCATGAGTACAATTTTAGGATTACAGCTCTGCAATTTTTTATTGTGAATACTTTGAGTAAAAGCAAAGCAAAAGAAGAAGCACCACAATTAAGTGAAAAGTACAAAGAAAGCCAGACATTCCAAGCGAGGAAATAATAGAGCTGAAACAATTTATCCGACTTATGTATTTCAAATACAAAGAAGCTTTATTGGATTGCCGCTGAGTCAGATTCAAATCTTAGTCGGTGCATGTGAAACCAAAAAAAAAAAAAAATATTTTCCAAGGTCGGCCGTCAATGGCAATGTTAAAAATACTCAAGGAAGATTGTGTTAGTTAAATTTTCTTGAGCAATAATAATAATAATAATAATAATTTTGGCGCTTACACTATATAGCTCAGTGTTTGGCCGAGCTTCTCCTACCACTTGTGGTGTGCGTCTTTATATTCTATCACAAATGGAGGGACTTACAGTTTTTGTGCCGACTCCGAACGGCAGATGTATTTAATGAGAAGCTTTTTCATGGCAGAAATACCCTCGGAGGTTTGCCATTGCCTGCCGAGGGTTGACGGCTATTAGAAAAAACTTTTTCTATTATAAAGATTTTGCTTGCCCAGACTGAGATTCGAACCTCGAGCTCACCGGCATATCGAGTTATAGCACATACCGCTACCAACTCGACCACAGCGGCAGTAAGCAGTTTTAAAAAAACTTGCCTCGCCTTTTACTGCACTTTCTAAGGGTTTTGTTCGAAACAAAGCGCAACGCAACCCAGATTTTCTGCAGAAATATAATATTTCTTGGGCTGGGTTCCCGATTTTTTTTTTGTAAAAATAGGTGCAAGGTTTAAACTTGGCCAGATTTGGTGTGCTAAAATTCTTCAGGCAATATTTCGCTACTTCTGGCAAAGTGAGAGCCTTATTTTCCCTCAATTTTAAGTAAATATTAAAAAATTTAAATAGGTTTTGAAACGAATAATATAACAAGATACGGATGCAATGTCCCTTTTTACTATATCATTTTAAATGGTAAGTTAGTTTGTGACACTGGCCTGCCTTGATCTTCGAAATGTGAAGCCATAGAATAATATCAGCTATTTACGTACTTATATGTAGTCATTTATTTCTGTCTATATGTACTTACATACATACATATCCTCTCATTCCATTATAGTTTTCATATTATAACATGCAGCAAAACACTTTAAGTTTTGCAATTCAAGCCAGAACAATCCCTTTTTTAAGTACACAAGTACAGCATTTCTGCAACTAACTTCAACGATTACGCAAATATTTCTATTGAAAATACTTGATAAGTACGCTAAGCCTACTCTACACTACCAATCTACTTCGCATGCGCCTAAAAGTATGCAATGCAGATGTACGCCTTACACTAAGGCGCGTCTTTCAATTCATATGTCTTACCCTGCACCAATATAACCGGAAGTGACTACTGCTTCGCCCGGCCCGCGGAAAACACATGTTAAATTGTAACGTTTATCGCGACTGGTTTGCACATTATCGGAGAATTGCACAACTACAATGTTGGTCAGCGTGTCGCCGTACTGTTTTGGAAAATAAGAAAAGCATTTTAAATGATTAGGTAGAGCAAGTGAATTGAGGAAGAAGTATTTATGTAGAAGCAAAGCGTAGCTACTAACTCTTTGTGTGCCGCAATCAGGGTAGCCTTGTGGGCCGCTGATGCGCAGCACATTCACGGTACCCCCATTGCCGCGGAAGAAACACCTGTCATAGTAGCCGTAGGTGTAGATGCGCCCAAGAAAGCCTTCAGGTGTGCGTATCGTAAATTCCATGCCCTCCTCATTACAGGTTTGCGTCACTGAAAATCAAATCGTACATAAATTAATACAGCCAAATCAAGACGTTTATTGTGAGATTTAAGGTGTTCCTATAAATTGTCTCGAAATACATATAGATAAACATATATATACTAGGTAGATGACAAAAATCGAAATTGCAAAAATACATCTATTAAATAATCTTTTAAAAATTTAGGTAGAAAAAACCCAAATTGGAATGGTCTTTAGCAATCAGAAGTTTATTAAAACTTTTTTAAGAATCGTATTTCGCGTTTTATTAAAAGTCATCAAAATGTTCAAACTGTCATACTCTTACCCTTTATAATCATTTATGGATTTCCAAAATCAGCTCTCAAGAAAATCGAATAACTCATATAAAATGACACTCAAGAAATGAAAAAGAAATTTTCTTCTATGAAAATTTCTTAAATCAGTCTAAAGCTCTCAAAAAAAAAAGCTCGCATATTTATTTCTTCAAAAAAATTTACATCAACGGCAAAGCAATTTTTCAAGCAACAAAATGATGCGAAATATTTCTTGTGATTTTTCTTGAGAGCTGTATTCTTAGCTACTATATATGTATGTTAACATATGTATACGTTTAATTTTTCCTTACCTTTGAAAATTATTATTAATTATTTTAATATTTTGTTTCGTTTAGTGGCTGAAAATATAAAACTCATTATGCCGAATGTGACGGAACCGGTTTGGAATGGAAAAAAAGTTGAACTGAATGGTACACACGGAAATGCTTAGGACTGAAACAATTTCACAGCTTAAAAAATATGAACTAACTCACTTCAATTGAACTCATTACACCTAAACTTACCACATTTGAATTTGTCATACATAAACTCACTACACTTAAACCAAAAAATCTTAACTACCCACTCCTAAACTTTCCACACCTGAGCTCACCCTGAAACTGACCAAGTCTTTAACAAAAACACCAAAACTCACCATATCACACTTAATACCACCATACTTCAACTAAGTATTCCTGAACTCACCTCACAAAACTTTAAGTCGCTACATCTTAAAACACCACATGTAAATTCACCTTACCTCACCTGACCTTACCCTTTAGAACCTTACCTTATCTCAATTCCTCTCATCTAATATAAACTCAGTTCACTTTTACTTCACTTCGCTTCAACTCATCTCACCATGCCTCGCCTAGCTCCATTTCCTAGTGTTGAAAAAAATAGCTTCAGTTCTATTGAGAATTCATCAAATAGTCAATTGCAGAAAGTTCAATGCCGACATCCACTAACTCCATATATTTCAGTAAGATTGATCGCCATTCTGCAGTGAACATTTCTTCTTTCGGGGTCTCTTAAGTTCGAAAGATAGCGTTTTCAATTTTCTTTTCTTTACCACCCATTGTTTAGTAATGATTTCCAAAAAAAAAATTTCAATTGAATACTTTGAGATTTAGAAATTTTTTGTCGAGTTGCGTACGTCATTCCTACTCCCGTCATCTATTTATGAACTTACCATCCATGCACTCGCCATCGCTGCGGCCTAAACTGCGTTCGTAGTAATCATAATTAGCTGCATCAAAGTTGTTCGGATCGTGCACGTCCAGTTCGCGTGAATCGCGATCACTGAGCTCACAATTGGGCAGATCACGTTCGTCGTAATTTGTAGCTGCCGCATCTCTGTCAAAACGAGAAATGCAAATTATTCACTTTACTAGCGCCGAATCGAGGCAAGATTACCTGTAATTAAAGCTGCGACAAATGAATTCGCGCGACTCGATACACTCTCGTTCGCATTGAATCAGTGATGGCACGACCAGTGCTCGTCGCACATAGTTCCGTCGCATTTTGTGTCTTGCAGCGATTTGTTTAAAATTATCAGTCTCCTCGCAGCGGGTCACCGGTGGACGAGGTGGACCGCCACCAGCAGCAGCGGCTGCTCCGCCGGCACCATACGGATGCAATGGCGGTGGTAGCGGACGATGGTCATCAAGTGGGGGCGGTGCACCTAAACCATGACCGTATGGACGATTGAAGGGACTCTCATAATGCGGGTAGCCACCGCCCAGTGGCCGTCTGCCTATGGGACTCTCGTATTCGCGATCATAGCCGCCATAGCGATCACCGTAACGCTCCTCATAGTCCATATCATAGTAGTGGGTTGGCGGTGGTGGGCGTTCGTAGCCTACATAGGAAGACAATAATTTTTTTTGCAATTGTGTGTTTATCTTTATGAACTCTTTCTCAGTTAGATACACTGCATTCTTGCTAGTCGATTAGTGAGTTTATTAATTTCAACTGCGCTTACCTGGTCTAACGCCACTACCGCTACCGCTGCTGCCAAATCGATTGCCATATTTGTATATATCGATTGGAAAACGATCGGTACCTACCGGAAAACGATTAGGAGACGAGGGATATTTATTTATCGTTGTAGGTGGCACTAGAGGTGCGGGCGGATATCTCTTCGCTGAATCTGGTTCGGGTCTACGAGCACTGTGTACTATATCATTCGGCGGATAACGTCCGTCTGGTCCATACCGTGGCGGTACGCCACCACGTCCATCCGTCAATAGTGGGTAGCGGGAATCAAATGAGGAGGGACGAAAGCGCTTATCGAGGAAGAAGCTATCAGGTGCATCGCGGCCTGTATAACCGCCGACGGGTTCTCTTGGTGGCGGATAACGCGAAGGAAATCGGCTGGCGTAACGATCCACTGGATAACGACCCACAGTACCATATGGACGGTAAGCTAGATCATCGTCGGGTGGAAATGGTCTGGTATGGGGCAAGTCGCTAGATAAACCATTGTCAGTAACTGGTGGTAAAGGGTAACGGTCTAAAGGCCGGTATGGATAGCGATCACGTAACGGGTAGCCATCAACCGGATAGCGATCACGATCACGTTCGCCATAACGACCGGGTGGGTAACGATCGTCGCTCCCGGGAAAACGCTCACGGTCACGATCACGATCACGATCACCAAGCGGGTATCGGTCCCGATCACCAATTGGGTAGCGATCCCGATCACCCATTGGATAGCGGTCACGGTCACCGGAATAACGATCGCGTTCATTGCCTGGGTAACGATCTCGATCACGCTCACTAATGGGATAACGATCTCGGTCACGATCGAGAGGGTAACGATCACGATCACGGTCTCCTGGATACCGATCACGATCGCCAGAATACAAATCCATACCGCCCCCTGGATAGCGATCTCGGTCGACCGGGTAACGTTCATGATCGCCAGCTGGAAGACGACCAGGTGTATAGCGCTCATCGTAAGGATCACGCCCGTCAACGGGTGATGGGTAACGCCCATCGCCAGCATATCGATCTGCACCGCCACCGCCTGGATAACGATCTGGAGAAGGAGGGTTAACAACAAAGCGTTAGTTGTTAGTTGGTTAGCGGGTAAGTAAGTGTGGAAGAAGTTATATACAAGCAAAACCAGTATACATTTATTATATTGATTTGTATTGAGTACAACACTGGTGCTGGTAGTATGAAATTGAGTTAAATTTGTAAATATATAAATACACACACACATTTGTTTATATTACCATAATCATTTGGCGCTGGATAGCGATCGTATGGACGTCCATAGTCATCAACGCCACCACCTAATCCAGCAGTGCCACCTCCTCCAGCAGCGCCACCTCCGCTTGGATAACGGCTACCAGCACTGCCTCCTCCACCGCCAGCGCCATAGCGATCGTCTTCTTTGTTGGGAGGACGCCAGATTGGACCACCATGCTCGCCAGGTCTCTGACCGTTGGCACCATTACCAGCGCCACCATGTCCATCAGTGTCTCCACTGCCCCCCACATTCACTTGAATCGAGGCATAGCAAATTTAAAATAATACATATTACAATGTGACAACTTTACTGCACTACTTACACATCAAATTCTCATAGTAGTCATAGTCGGCATCATAAATAATGCGCATGCCATCCTTTTGATTGTAGCGGCTCAAGCGGCAAGTACGAAATCGATCGCTGTATACGGCCGATCTATCGAAAACACACAAAAAAATAAAACTCATTAGGTTACTAATGCAACGCTGGAAAGCGATAAAAGTGGTATTGAAGCAAAGAATTTAATACTACAAGTTTACAAGTTGTCACCTAAATGTTACAACACCTAAATGTGGCAACAACAGTTACGTGCGACACATACTCGTTTGTGTCGATTTTCCAATTTTTTAATTAATTTGTCATTGGAAGCGGAGTCTTTAGTTATTCGTTTTTTTGTTACTTTAGGCGATATTCATTATGAACCAGAAACGTCTCAGCCGTGTTCAAGGAAGGCGGCATTTTTCACCCACAAACTATATACACTTTTTATAAATGCAGGTGAAGAAGTCTAAACTAAACTTGACAAGAGAGAAGGACGAATATTCCAATTCCACCCTGTCGGACAAGAAAGAAATTCAGAACTAAAAAAAAGTAACATAGTTGGTCTTCCATCTTACCCATTAAAAAAAAGAACATGCTCTCAAAGCCACAAAAACAACAAAAAATCCTAGATATAAACCTAATTTTCTCAGAGTAAGAACAACATCAAAATCAAATGTCGATGAGTCATGTGTCTTCACGCCAGATGGTAATCTTGAGTAAGAGGATAGTAGTTGGAAAAATTAAATAAGCTGGACACCAAGATTATTCTTATACTGATTATCGGGCTCAACAGAAAATTAGACGGGATTTCGACACAGGTGTGAAACGCAGAGAAGCTTTTAATCCAAACCAACCAAGTACACCGCGTTCGGAGATAGAATCGAAAAATTGGGTTTTTACATAAATATGGATGATGCTGAAAAGTTGCAACCTTGTAGGTAAGCATAGAATGAAAAATTTATCACACACGATTGTTGCCTTTACCGAGCACCTACTGTATCTGGATTTGTAGGTACTCACCGGCACTGAAAGCTTGTTTGCCGCAGACACTCATCCAAGCATTCACTCAAAGAACGTCCCGTAATCTCCGAATGGAATTCGCCACCTAAGCGAGAGTTACGATAGCGCTGAAATGCTGTATCTGGCCGTCGACCCGACGAGAATAGATGCGATGTTACAGAGTTATCGGGATAATCATTAGCGCGTTCTGCGATCAAATGAAATGGAAGAAGAAAAAAAAGCAAGAACAATCACATTGCAATTACTATTGGTTTTCAAAATAAGAAAATGCGAATTAGTCGAGGGGAAGGCGCAACAAGTGAAATTGCCACACTGTGCAAACTGTTGGCTACACTTACGGTTATCTAAACAGACTAAATCATAGAAGTGATGCGTTGGACTGGAACTGATGCTTATATCGTCTTTCTGTGAAATAGAATCCTCCTCAGACAAAATGCACTGCTTCGTCTGATCATCGAACTCGACGGAGCGACAAAAGTATCTGAAATTGCACAACAATTACAATGATGTTAATTATTTAATTATATTTGCACAACCAATGACTAGTGAGGTTATGTAATACATATGTATGTTTGCTTGCATTCGCTCGCACTAATAGTTACTTACTTCTCGGCGCGCAGACACATCGTCTGACATTCTTCCAGTGTCATGTTATTGAAAATGTCCACCTCGAAGGGACCGCCCAATCGTTTGTTCTCCTCCTTAACGAACACGGCTAGACCATCACAACGTCTTTCAGCTGTTGCAAAAGAAAATATGTTAAAAGAATTGCATTTTAATTGCCGTATCAGATGTGTAGTTTACACTAACAACTTTGCAGGAATAGATAGATGACTATGTACTTATACATACATACATACAAATGCATTTGATAAGTGGCGTATAATTTGATTTGGAATGATAACATGGAAAACAACTAGGAAACTAGAATTAGCATACCATTCAAGCAGGTGTTCTCCAGATAGTCAGAGTTTGGGTCATCCTCCAGCAACTCTGGATGGGTGCGACGTGTGAACCTGTTGATGAGAAGATATGTACATATTTAATTGCGGTTATGCGTTCATATGTATATTAAGATTTGCATATGTATGTATGTTATATGTAAGTGTGCGTTATCTTGTAATTTACAAGAAATGTGAAGATAATTATGTTCACACACACAAAGGTAAAGCATGTTTCACACTCACTGGGGGAAGGACATATCGTTACAAGCTAAAATAAACTGATTGAGGATATAGGACTTTTTCTTCGGGAATGGTGAGTTTTACAAGAACTAGCTGTGAGAAAAACTGTATGGAGAAGTGAAACGAATGGATCTGAAGGTGAACTAGGCCAAGACGAAGTATATCCTGTTATAAAATAAACAGCCAGCACATTCACTGCTGGTTATTCACATCAATATTGACAGTTTTAACAATGAAAAAGTAGTGGACCTCGTTTACTTAGGAACCAGATTTAACTTCAATAATAATGTCAGCTCTGCAATCCAACGGTGAATATAACAAGTGCTACTTTGGACTGAGTAGGCAATGTAGCAGTAAGGTCCTCTCTCCTCGAACAAAAACCACACTCTATAAGACTCTCATTATGCCCATCCTTTTGTATAGCGCAGAGGCATGGACGATAAGTATATCAGAGAGCTCTTGGAGTATAAAAATGTATGTACCTTTGCACCTTTTACGACGACAAATACCACAGGCGATGGAACAAGGAGCGAAATACTGAAATAGCTGGCGTGCTATGCTGAGTGTGGCCAAAATCGCCAGGGTCATAGAGCCGATTAAGTAAGTATGTAAGGTGTGAAACATTTGAAGGTTTCTTTCTCATTATATTTCTTTTTAGAAATTTGCTTGAGCTCTCGGGACTTTCGATATATTTTTACATTTGAGAAAAGACAAACTTTGTAACATTTTCAAAACCAAATAAGCCAAATTTGATGAGCCGTCAATGCAACCGCGCTTGGATTACAATTTATTTATAAATAAATTTAAGACACTTCTTTGTGGAGAAATGTAAACTTTAGTGTAAAGTGTTTTCACTCATCGTTATTTGGTAGGACTAATGCTTCTTAATTAATTAAAGGAAAAACGATCGCAAAGCAGAATGGTTTGGATTGAATTGGATTAAAAAAATGAACTTCACTTATCTTATTGGCTTTATATGCAAATGTTTAAAAATATATATATGCATAGTAAGTGTGAAGCCACCCTAAACATGTTCGCTGTAAATAGAATTTCACTTACCTGCTCAGAGTGCAGGAGCGCATAGTCGAATCAAAGTTGGCGGAGCGGCAAACGAAGGCGAACTCATTCAAACACTTGTCCTCACAATCCGAACGATTTGCTGCCGTAAACTGTATGAATACAAACTTGAATGAGTTAACGACAAAAGTGTTACAACGGCGCCATAGGCAATAATCCTAGCAACAACAATAATAATAGGCAATCAAACAACAGTTGCAGTTGTTGATAGCCAACACA
Organism: Philophylla caesio; assembly: GCA_963971545.1. NCBI lineage: Eukaryota > Metazoa > Arthropoda > Insecta > Diptera > Tephritidae > Philophylla > Philophylla caesio. Next base: position 77,008,076 of record OZ020606.1, read on the forward strand.
CACCTCCTTAACATCCGATATTGGTAATTTCAATTTCTTGCGTGGATGCCGCTCAAACACATACCGCCGACTGGGGCATTCTCTCTCCGGGCGACTTGCTGCAAAGTGAGACCAGAAAAAACGTTTAATTGTATATTGATTTTGTTATCTCGCAATAGTAGTTTGCGGAGCTATTTGTTCCACTCCCGCACTTACAAGTCAAACAAATCTCATTGAAATGCACACTGTTGGGCACCAACATCAGACTGCCGATACCCTCAGGACCCGCCTGCTCCGATGTCAGATAGCAAAGGGATTCTTCGTATTCGGAGGTGCCACCGAATGAGGTGATGCGACTGCCGGGCTGAAAGTCGAAACTGGTGCAGGTGCGCACCAAATTGTTGGTGCCGGTGCGATCGCGCAGACATAAATCTTGACACTTTTCTAGGACGCGAAAGGGCGGCGCTGTATCGCGCACCACATCATCATCGTAGCCCTGTAATTGTTGGTTTGGTAATCGTTCGTATAGGACCCGTCCCAAGCCATTCTTGCAGGTGGTTTGTGCTGTAGTGGATGGTGAATGTCATTAGACGAGGATTGCGGGTTGCGTTCAATTGTGGTAAAACTTACCATAACTCGTTTGGATGCTTATACTTAATACTAAAGCTAAGTAAATAAAATGCATTTTTTCTTTTGCTTTCGTTTTTGTTTTGGTGAGCTTGAGTGGTTGGTCTTTAATTTGGTATTTGTGGTAACCAATACTTGCGCAGTTGTGGTTGAAAACTTATTTGACGATTGGCTTTAAGCCGCATGCTTGCGACGCGCTTCTCGAGCTATTTAGTCTGCAATCAAAATAAGTAATCAATAAAAATAAATAAACATTAAGTAACTCTCATTTAAATAGGATAAATATTAATTGAGGGAAGAACACGAATAGACATTTTTTTCTTTAAATGAAAAGAAAAATTTAATTTAACGAGCTCCAAAACTTCGTTTTCAGAAACATTAAAGAAACTTGTATAAGTTTGATGTTTGATTTATCTATATTTTTATTATAAAATTAACGAATAAACAAAGCGCCGGTTAAGACCACCCATCAGATAAGTAAGCGCTGAATAGTAAGCAGAATTGTACCTAACCGCCTGTAATTTTAACCAGAGATGGTGCAAACCAAGATTGATATAGAAGAGATTGCGCCGACAGCTAACAAAAATAATTTACGATCTGCGCATGTACGTCACACCTGCAATAACGTATTTTAATTTTGATTGGAGAATTGCTTTATAAGTACGAATAATATAATAAAATCGCGTTGCACTTCACAAAAAACTTTAATTAAAACTTTAAAATTATAGAACACCAAATATTCACTTCACTCGTGTTGGAATTTTAAAGAAACTTTGCCGATGTGACGTCATTTTGAGCAGCTGAATGCCAATATCGTAAAGCAAAAGGTAACGGACCTGCGCAAGGTGCAATCTCTTATTTATCAATCTTGGGTGCAAACGGCTCTTATAGCTTAAAAATAAATATCGGAGGCACCTCTAAACACACTGCGCGAGTAGGTGTAAGGGAGTCTCTTTAGAGTCTCATAAAGCTCATAACAACAAAGCTTGTTTGACCAGATTCTTAGCTTGTGCAAGGACACCTTAACTTTCAGTGACCCGGTAGAAAGTCTGTAATAATCTTCAGCTAAATCTTATACTGTAACCTGCCTGTAACTTTTTAGTCTTTAGAAGAATGTCCTCCAGTGCTGTTCGCGAAACTTATTTACCACACTCTTTCTTGAGCATATACTTTATGGTGTTTGGTCTAACGGCAAATAAGAGTTGAGGCGGTTGCGGGTCAGATGATCAGGTTATCCGCTTTCTCAATGGTAGTGTATTCAATGGAACAGAACTTTGAGTGCCATCTGACTGCCATATAAGGTACGAATTTTCTCACTCTGATAGTTCCTAAGTTGGTTAATACTTGCACACATGCTAATGACGTATACTCCAATTGAAAGATGCTGGGTAAATCTTGGCTTGTCTAGCATGTCTAATAAGAACTGTTATATTGATACAATCTCGTAACTCTTTTGAATGCGTGAGATGATCTGAAAGTCAAATTGAATTAGCTACAAGATGTCCTAATATCAGCCTTTGAACCAAGTTATCTGCAGATTATTTAAAAAATTTCGCATTGGTGCAAGCCTCTTTGTAAGATTCGTCAAAAATCAAGAAAATTTATTAAAGAGGCTCTTAAATGGTCCAAGTATTCTGAAGAAATCTAATAGATCCGAAACAAAATAAACCGGCAAACAAATTATACTTTTATTGGAAATCTACTTCTCATATATGTTTGTTACTACTCTATAAATACCAAGCTGTACTATGAAAAATTGCCAATAGTAAAGGTTTCCGCTTGGGTAATTTTAACTATTATTGCAAACGAATTCCCTGGTTCAGATAGTATTTACAAATGTCTGTGACAACAATTACAAAATCCATATCTGGAATCATTTTTACACTGCATGTGCTCATTACCTAAGATCCAAACAGTCGATAATGTCCAAATCTGGAACAAGGATGTAGTGAACAAACAGTTATGACCACACGTGGCTGCCCTCAGAGGATGAGGGGATTATATACTCCAGACTTAAGTCTGCCCTTAACTTAACAGTGAAAAGTACATCCTCGCCCATTTACCAAACTAAAATTTGATAGGACGAACATTTTGTACTCACTAGAGCCGTAATTCTAGACGTCATGCTAGATTAGGCACACAAGTTGTACTTTAGAGATTACCAATAAATTATCGAAGGTATTTTATATCTGCTTGAAAAATTGATCCAAGGATTCATGACTGCTTCCAATGGATCTTCCAAGCGACTGTGTAAGCTCAACAGAGAAGGTCTCTAAACTCTCGCCTGAAACCTGAAAGACTGAAGGCTCGGATTCCACCTTCAAATGGGACTCTCTTAAAAAGCGAACTTTTGTATTGTTGTCTGGAAGAACCCACCTCTGAATATAGTACATATAGTATGGAAACGCTCGCGTTTAAATATCCTTAGGTCTATCAATCTATATACGACCTCCGCGATACTTTGGCGTACACTTCGCTTTAACGTTAGTCTTACAAGCGAACTAGAGCGAATAATATTGTCTATGAATTTGAACATGTAAGCCAACCTAGATTACTAATAAACTTATACATATCTATGTATGTATGATGCTCGATACGTGAGCATAATATTAATGAAAGCATGCACAGTAAATTATACAAAAGTATACATATGTATAACCTCTTGTACTTGTATGTACGTATAACTCACTCTTTTTGAAACTATTTACTTAGTAATTTTATTGAAGTTAACTTTATCCAAAAAATAATAAATAAATTTCGAACTCTTTTTTGCAATTTTTAGTAGAAAAATTAGAAGTTGTGAAATAAGAATAATATGTAATACTGAGGTTGCCAGACTGTCTTTATTTTCTCAAGGTTTATCAATATTTGGTTATGTTAATGTGTGAGTTTCGACCAACTCTGTTCCAGAAACATAATTTTGTCAATACAGCCGATCGTCTGACCGAGAATTAATTGAGAAAATCTGATTAATTGATTAATTGCGAAATATTAAATTTTTTTTCCACTTGCATCATAACAGACCCCACATTTTACCGCAGGCATTACTAAAATGCCGCCATTGCTTTAGTGATCTTACTCTAGGCATCAACATCAAGGCATTAATCGGATGTTACCACAAGATTGGCTGTCTTATCCAGGCGTAACGGCCACGGAAAGTCCTGACATTGACATGCCCTCAGTCCAGCCTAGTTTTTAATGCATAGGTATGCCACGAAAACCACTAAGAGCACAGAATTATTGTTTTGGCGCCCTGTTAACTTTCTACTTATACTTTTGATAAATAAGGGCCTTAACTTGCTGAAAATAAATATTAGTAACCGGCACTGGGCGGAACCACAAATCGACTTGATTACTCACATTTAATTAATAGAGCTCTGTTCTATTTTCAAAATCAGGATAACATCTTCGTTACCTGGCGTCTATCCTCGGCTATAAAGCAAGGAAGTCTAAACACACGTTTGTAGTCTTTAGATATGGATTTGGAATCTAACAGGTCAGTTCCCTGACTGGGGTGCACTTTTCACTGAGAAGAGTGAAGTACCACAGCATTGAAACAATCCAAATGAGCTTGGGGGAGGCATTTAATGATAACGGTTTCATTGCTCACATATCCGTGAGCATTTACCACAAGAGGAAATGAAAGCTAGGACAAGATCCCTAACCTCAATCACAATTACGACATTACAATAGCCTGGGAGCCAAACTTTCTGACGAATTGTGTAGGTTTGAATGTAGCGAAGGCATAGAGAGGGCAGTTCTGTATTGACAGAGCTTATATTACTACTACCCTTAGTTTTCGGCCTTCTTCCGTCGCTCTTCTCGAGTGTCCACCACAACTAGAACCTGCCAAAGTATAACTCAAAGAAGCATTGGGACAAGCATTAGTAGGTATCGCGGCAGTTTTTCTCCTACTGCAGTGTTTACCAGCTGATAGCAACCCACGAAACCCGGGTCGTTTGATGAATGCAGTCCCATAGATTTATTAAAGGTGGCCAACAACATTATTGAGCGTCTTTGGAAGCGAGGTTAATGCCAACACTAGGGACGTCAATTTTGGGCATTGTATTGATCCCGGGATTTTCGATATTTGAAAACGAGATCCAGGGACAATCCCGGGATCCCGAACTTCACGAAGTTTTGAATCGTAATTTTCAACTTATCAAAAAATTTAACAAGTCTGTAATCGTTGTATTATAGAAGTATGCAATATCAAACTATCATAACACAGAACGATTTGTTGTAATTCATGTATGTATGTACGAGTATTTGTTGGTCTTTTCAAGAACCAAAAAAAAAAATAAACGTAAAATTTGACACACATACAAACTAATTTATACTTCAAGTACAAATATACATATTTGGTACAGAAGCAAATGCACCTACATAAAGTAAAATTATTTTAAATCACTGTTTGAGACCGATATTAAATTTTAATATATTACCATTCAGTAAAAAACTTCACCTATTCCATTTTAAGCAACGCATAATTATTCCTTATTTTGATCGAAATGCAATCTTAATGAAATAAAAGCCTTAAGTGTGTTATCCTCCAACTTGGACAAATTAAGGTCCAGGTTGCATTTAAAATCTGAAGTGGAGAAGCACCGCTCTGACTCAACACTTGTTGGTTGGATTGTCGACAAAAAGTAAAATGCTCTTTCGACATTGCCTTCATCGGCTCATTACAAAAATTCTCAATTTCAAGCCATCTAATAAATTTTATGCCTTTCGATCATTGGACAATTGCGAGTTGCTCGTTAAAACTTGATGCAATTTATCTTTGAGACTTTCTGCCTTATCCGCATCAAGCACCTCGTCGTTAGTATAATTGACATCGCTTTCATAGTATGGCTCATTTTCTACTCGTGAAGGATATTCTCCAGCTCACTTATAGTAACAAGGGCACAACAAAGCTTTTAGGGAGTTAACAAGCTGTTTTATTCGTCTTATTGTGTTATCGTTATACAACAGTTGTAAACTTTTTGTTTTGTTTCTCATGTTAAATTCTCTTATTTTAATACAACTCTGCAAGGTATGTTTAGTGTGTTTTTTGTGTGTTTTATTCGATCGGCACTTTCTGTTTTAAATCATTAGAGGTTTATTTTTGTTTGAAAAAATGTAAAATAAAAATTTTAAAAATAAATGGCTATTAAATTCACTATTGCGGCCGCTGTGGTCGAGTTGATAGCGGTGCGTGCTATAACTCGATACGCCGGTGAGTTCGAGATTCGAATCTCAGTCAGGGCAAACAAAATCTTAATCATAGAAAAAGTGTTTTCTAACAGCGGTCACCCCTCGGCAGACAATGGCAAACCTCCGAGGGTATTTCTGCCATGAAAAAGCTTCTCATTAAATACATCTGCCGTTCGGAGTCGGCACAAAACTGTAGGTCCCTCCATTTGTGATATAATATAAAAACGCACACCACAAATGGTAGGAGAAGCTCGGCCAAACACTGAGCTATATAGTGTAAGCGCCAAAATTATATATTATTATATAAATTCACTATTTTCTGCAATTCCGGGATTTTAATAGACTGATCCCGGGATATTCGGGAGTTAAAAAAGGACGACACCCGGGATCCCGGGATTGACATGCCTAGCCAACACTCACATATATTTTCCTCCAAGAAACGCGCTGGAGACATTGACAATCTCCAGAATATGTGCATCTGCGGCAAATGCGCAAGTAACATTGCCATGAACGCACAGTTTTGGTGCCAAACTATAATTGTTGGTGAATATTTCAGAGGAAACTTTTCAAGTCAACCTCCTTCTTCCTACTTCTTTGTTAATATTAGTAAATTGTAAACTTTTTTTCAATGTCAATGGATGACAGAGCTGTTGCTTTTAATTGTCATTTAGACAAAGTCCAATATCTTGTCAAAGTTTTTTTCACTCAAATTGCAAATTTTGTTGTCCCTGAATATGCCTTAAAAAAACAAACAAGTAAAACAATTACTCTTTTATAATTCAAATAAGTTAAAATTTATATCTTCGGTTCAATTAGAAATATACACATTCAATTATGAAATTTTAAAGTCTTATTTAGTCTTTTTTAGACGAAACGAACCAATTTATCACTAACTTCAATATTTTTCACTCATATATTCATTTTTAATTATAAAAGTATTCTATAAATTTATACTCGGTTCCAATTGCAATCGCTAATTGGAATGGCAATTATATTTAATCATTTAATCGTTATTTTATCATTAGGTATGTACCTACATAAATACTAAGCTCAGTACATACATATGTATGTAGATATGTATCTGGGCACTGAAAAAATGATTTTGACCTCAATAAATCGAAATTATAACAATTTGAGAAGCGATAGTAATAAACGAAAAGGCCGACAGCGTTATTTTTAGTTTTGTTTAATTAATCATATTTCTATTTCATTCTGAAGAGATCTAAAGCAGATGTTATTGCAGCCCAATCGGCGAACGATTTTAAGTTAATTTTTTTGTTATTTTCGTGTGCAGAATGCGTGACACGAAAACAACCATGCCGTATACCATAAACCAATATCTCTCGTATCTGAGCTTGAATTCTGATACTAAAACCACCAGCAGTAGTAGCACTGTTGACAGCGTGGCCGGATGTTGGTTCCGGTTTTTTATTGCCAACTACAGATTCGCTCAGATACTCTTTGTCTGCTGTGAGGTCTGTATAAATTGTACTTGTCAAGTTGTATTTGTGTGCAAGTGGAAAGTGAAAAATGTCAACTGTCATTTTGACATTTACTGCTCGCTTCATTGTAAAAGCTTAGCTTTTTTGTTATACGGCATTGGCATTCGATTCGAATGATTCGACTGCTTTTTCTACCACTTTCAAATATTGCTGCTATAAATGTGTGTATGCTTCGTATGCATAGAACAAAAGTTTCTACATAAATACGTTTGTATGTATGTATGGCGATGAGACCCATATTCTCGTAAAAGAAATTTATTTGTTACAAAAGTATTTAGAAGGTATATGTCTGTATCGGTTTTATTGTTTATTTCGTTTAAAAATATAAGTAAATAAATATTTGATTTTCATTTACTTGATAAAAAAATAAATGTTTAAATTTGATTTTTTAATATTTATCGTCTAATTTGCTGAAAATTTGGAATATACGTTAATATCGTTATACTTAAGATATGTAAGTATTTGTTGTTTGATTTGCCAGACATAAAAATGCTAAAGAAGTCTGCAAAAAATGGATCTGAAGACTACCCTGCAGTCGAATTATTGAAACCTTTTTTTTTTTGTTTTTTAGATTAATTTGAGTGCAATTAAGTGCACATTTCAAGTTTGTTAATTTGAAATTGCTCGGGGCAAAATGACTGTACATACTCTTAAGTTTTTTGCGGTTATTTGATTTGCGGTTATGTTGATTGAGAAACATGCGGACTTAAATTTATTCCAATATGCAATACCTAAATTAAATGAACTTTCACATATTTCGACATAGATTCAAAAAAGGGTCTCACTAAATTGCTAAAAAACTGTCGATGCTTATTACACAAACTGTTTTATTATGTGGCCACCACATCATTGCTTTGAGAGGAAATACGGATTCGGGATCCCGAAGCAATAATTAGAAAAAATATTTCCGGCAAACGAGGGCGCTTTGATAAGTCAGTGACTTTATGAATTGCCCACGCAGAGACTTTAAATTTATCACTGTTGTCTTAGCTGACTTCTAATCAAAGACTACTGTCAAATTTTGAGTAAGCCAAGTCATTTAGTTTATGCTTGACAGCCCGTGAAAGCAGATTACATCTTGGCTTTTAATAAAAATGGAAAAACGTAAATATTGCTCCGCTGAATAGGTACCGATATTAATGTCAGTAATAGGTTTGCTATTCCGGAGGATGAAACTACTGATGCAATAGGTGTGTTCTCATTTCATATTCCAATATAATTTTTTTTTTTTTCTTGTTTTTTATGTATCGAACAAGTATCACTTTGCGCAAGATATACTACATCGGAACTATTTGTCGTTAAGGAAGAGTTCCTTGTTTGGCGGACGTTGTCATTAGCAGCTTTTTCCCCAGTTTTCGTCATAGTTTTAAAAAATTTCAGACCGGAAGCTGTAAAAATATCGATACAAGGCAATGGCTTTTACTATCTTCCTTTAAATTGAAAATTAATATATTATATGAGAGACCCTTTTATATGCTTTATTAGGCAGGATATTATTTCCGGTTTGGTCTGTAGGTTGAAGTTATAAGATAAAAATTTCCACATTTCGTATGAACAAAAAAATTAAATTGCGAAGCGAATCAACATTTTCTTTGATAGAGGAATCCTTTTTTAAAAACTTTTCTCTCGTTTGAGCAATTTTTCATGTAATGAGTAGAAGCACACTCATTTTGTTTAAAACTTGCCATCAATTTGATGTGCCTTTATACTGTCCTTTGAACATTTTAAATATACTAGAAAGTAGACAAACAACTTTCCAACTGAAAATGGTGACGAGTGATGATAACAACTTGAGATTCAGCGATTTCGTCTTTTTCTGTAAATTCGTTTATTATAAAACCCAAAAACCCGTCGACATCAAATTTCATTTAAACTGAACAAAATGTACTTATCTATGTACAATTTTGATTAAGTCGCGCACATTTTTTTACAAGGCTACAGTTAAAAATTGTATGCCACCTGTCAATAGCAAGTGTTCCAAAATTCATTTCGAGAATATCAGAGGTCAATTTATATTAGAAAGTTCTCAACAAAATATCCAAATAAACGGATTTATTGCCCATAACACTTCATAAGCGAATTGTATTATTAAAACTTAAATAAATTTTTTTTTTGCATATTTGTTTTTAAACTTTTTTTGTTCAATATTTTCAATATTGTTTTGATGGCACTTACTTTTATTTTTCTTCTGTACGAGCTTAAGGAATCAAAATTATCGTTGTTTGTATTTCACACTTTGTAAATTGTTTGCTTATAGATAGCCAGAGCTTACTTGAGTATTCGAAATGCTGTTAAATAATTTTAAATATCTTTTTTGTATATACGATTTTTCACTATTGAATAATTTTTATTGCTTTTTTTACTTTCACTTAGTAAATTGCAATTCTTTTTTAATAATTTATCTCCTATGCGTCACTCAAATTTCACACACAGCTTTCACAGGATATCCACTTTGACGGTACAGTTGGCGCCAACTGTAACTTTTCCGATTTTCCAGCGAGTTATCCGGAAAACTCGACCGATCGTTAGAAAAATTCGCGCTGAACTAAAAATACTCAAACGCGCATCTGAATCTGAACTCAAATCCCTTGATGCGGATGGATGATGATTTTAGGTTGGTGTCAGCACATAAGATCGCCATCAGCAATAATAACAATGACAACAACAAATGCACGCAACGCCAACTACAATTTAACAATAAAATATGAACACAAAAACAAAATAACGACACATTTAATAGAGGTAGAGAAAACAAAAACAAAAAAATTTAATTAGATGCGCGCACATAATAGCAGAAAAGAATATATAAAAAAAAGAATCTATAGAAAAAAAGTTCTATCAAAAACGATAAAAATGAAAATTCAATTGTAATGCAAATCCGTGCTGCTAGCACCACCAACACAAATTAAAAACAAAAAAACCACCTTCAGCGTCCGAAAACACGCATTTTTGCCTCGTCGAGCGCAAACGCACGACAATCGGCTAACCACCGATCGAGCGGGTTAAAATGAATGCCACGTTGTCGGGCGTCATTTGTGGGAGTTTACGACGCGCGCACAGGTGCTATACTTGCTTTAACACCAATACAAATATAATTAACACACACACACACAAACATGAAAAGTTTCAACCACCGCGACCGTCTACTCTGTGCATTGACCGCTGTTGAGCTGCGCTGATGTTGTAATCTAACATTAATCTGCGCGTGGGCTTCTGGAGCCCGAGCTCCCAATGAGTTCGCCGAAACTGTGCAGCCGATCAACACAAAGTTCTGTCGATCGCGCAGCCTTTTTCTGCGAATATCGTTTTCGTTCTGAGTATAAAGTTAGTTCTTAGCCATAAATGGAGTTGGTCGTGGCGACTCGCCCTCAGCAATGTTGTTGGTCATGTTTGAATGAGCAGCATAAACACTTTTTTTTTTTTTTTTTTTTTTCTGCGCTTTGTTTTTGTTATAGTGGGTGCTGAAGTTGCTTCAACTGGGTAGCTGGTCAGCGGTGGACGTTCAAAGCGCCGATTGGTATCGGTAAAACCTAAACTTTATACGAGTATATATCTGCATTACAGAGCGCATACATATGGACATGTGTACAAGTATGTACGAGTATGTATACATGTGTGTGATGCTGACGCTTTGTCGCCAATTGACCACAAGCAAAGGTAGCACAAATGTATGTATTTACATACATCCACACATTCAATTGTAAATGCGACCGTCTGAAAGGTCAACGAATTTTCAATTAATCGTCACTGAAGTGGGCCGACATTAAAATTTAGCAGCTACGCAGATAAAACTACCTTAAAAAAAAATAAAAAAAAGTTGTGTCTCTAAAGTTCTCAGGGTCAGTGCTCGTATTAAAAAATTTTGTTTAACGTCGTATTAATATTAAATAAGTGCACTTTTGTCGTCATATGGAAATGAAATATCCTTTGCTTGATTTTATAAACACTCCCCTTATTCTGATACATAATTTACGTGAAAGACATAACGCTGCGTTGCGTAAATTAAAATTGTACAAATTATAGTTTTAGAAAGCGAGTTCAGGTGAAGTGAAAGCTTAGCAATTTTCACAAAAAACACATGTTCTTTTTAGTTTTAAAATTAAAGCTCTTGGTGACAGACCATATACACGAAAGATTGTTTCTGGAATAATAAGGGATATAGTCTGGCGTGCATACATTTTTCGTCTCTAATCTAATGTAAGTTCAAAACAAATTAGGATGGAATTAAAGAAAAATAAAATTTTCGTTTAACAAAGGTAAATAAGTTTTAAGATAGGCGTTTATTTATTTCAATATTTTTCAGAGAATTTCGTATTTTCAATTTGTATAAAAATCAAAGTTCTAGTCATCAAAATCAGAGATCAAAAAAATTTAATTGAATTTTCACAACTTGTTACTTCAATTAAATAAATTGGGTGATCTAAAACGATACGTTTACTAAGAGCAAACAATAATAACAAGCACTAAAGCAAAAACATTATACCAGTAATGTAATAGCAAATGTAAACATTCTTTTCTGTTACTTTTTTTTTACTGCGATAAGTGTCGCAAACCAACATAATGCTTCTCACTGAGCAAAAGCACTCACCTACAAAAAATAAAAATCTTATTCTGTTGTGTGCGTTATTTTTTCTCTCAAGTAATACTAGTTATTTTGGAACATTCTCAAAGTGGAGATGGTTATTTTCGAACTCTGCACAAAATAGAATAAATTACCCAAAATTTTGTATTTAGTTTATATTTTACACCATTTAAAGGTAGTAGACACACTGTATCAACATACCATTACCATTTGAAATTCGACTTTTTTATTCACTAATTACATGCACCCCGCACCCAGAAAGTTTTTTTTTTTTTCGTTTGAAAGCTAACAACGCCGCTTTGCAATCGATGAAATCACGACTCCACAAGAGCATATTGTCATCAACAGCAACAGCCATCAGTGGAGATTTTATATAGTTTTGACTAAATAAATTCAAGCATATTATAATCAAGCATACTGCCAACATTCAGCAATGTTTTTAACATTTGTATGTATTAAACATTCTGCGACCGAGATCTAAAATATATGTATAAGCACCAACTCGCTCAGTTACTAAAATGACAATTGTCATTTGTTGGTATGGTATGTATGCAGAATACTTGTGGTAAACTGACCGGAACAAGAAGTATTGTTCACATTTGTGTATTAAGGTAAGTAAACAAAAAAAACTTCTGCAAAAGTACATTTCGTAAAATTAAAAAATGCGTTTGCAAACGTTTGACTAAGTACATTCGTGTAAACGAAAAAACTGTTGAAAAAAGTTTGCTATTGATATTGGAGCTGAAGCAGTAGCTGAGTACAACTGCCTCTCGACTGACAATCTGACTGGGCTGGCGGCAAGCAGCGATCAGCAGACATTGCCGGGCAACCGGAAATCAATAGTTCGCTGATCGGATGTCTGAAGTTCAGCGCTCTATCAGCATTTACAATACAAAAACAGTCACTCAGTAATCCGCATTTACCCAGTAGGAATTGGTTATCTCCAAAATGTACTTTTCAGAGCCTTGCTTTATCACTTAGTAAAACCCAGTTGGAAACATTCAGTTAGAAGATATTTTTTTATGGAATGGTGTTCGTTGATGCAACTTGCTGAAACGCTTCTTTTTTCTTTCCAACAACATTTTCCGAATGCATTGAGCTAGAAGGCATTGTGGTATAAGGCAAAAGTACGTGCCAAACAAAACCAGTGGTTCATTAGAAACATTCCATGAAAAAGGGGAATTCTTAACAAATTTCAAGATTAAATCGAAACTTGGAATTTCGAAGTTAGTGTGGATAATTTTAAGCCTATATTAACTCACCATAAATACATAAATTCACCTTAACTTGAGTTACCATTTTTAAATTCATAGGACCTTAAGTATTCTCTCGTAACCTCACCATCTCTTAACTCTCAACATCCAAAGCCATCACATCTAAATTCAACACACCTTAACTTACCACGACTGGACTATTTAAACTCTCTAGACTTTAGTTCGTCTCATGTTAACTTCCAACGCCTGAACCCACTTAAGCTTAACTCACCACACTTAAATATATCGCATTTTAACACACCACACTTAAATTCACTTTACCTTTCCTAAACACACCTTTTTGTCAATTTACCTCCTCTCACCTCATCTCACCCAACTTTTTATAGGATGTTAAGTTCAGTAGATCTTTAATATCAGTTATATGTCAGGATAACTGAAGAGTTAAGAAATGAATTAAGTGAACTTTGACTTCCATAACGTGGACTTATGTATAGACTGACATATGCGTGTGTAAGTCCTAGGAATGGTAATCCCCAGATTTCGAGACCCCGAAAATTGCGGGATTTTCGGAATTTTAAATTTTTACATTCATATCTGAAATGACGACAGATAAATCGCTTTTTATAGCAAAAAGCAACATTAAAAACCATTTTGCGTTTACAACACTTACATACATTGAAGAAATCTTGACGATGTCCAACTTTTTGATCAGATTTTTTAACCCGAGCGTACTTGTACACAAGGGTATTATAACTTTGTTCGCATAACGGTTGAAATTTTGAAAAATGAACTTCGTTTTTTAGTATTTATTGGAACAAATTGAGTAAAGTTTAATATTAGTAGCGATTTGAAACAAAGAAACGGGGTTTTTATGAAATTATGGGCAAAGCCCAAACAAAAATGACTCTGTTGGAAAAGTTTAATAGACTTACTTAAATTTTATTTTGACACATATGAATATATTCTTAAGTATACTGCTTTTCGGTTATTCTTCATAAATTATACTTGATTAAAAAATACGTGAACCTATTTTAAACAAAATATACAATTGTTACTATTTAATTTTGCCTCGAGCGTTTTTCGTCATGCATAATTAATTTCTAAAACACGGGACTATTACCTAGATACTGGGATTGTTACCACGACATTCCGAAAATCGTGTGATCATAAAAATTGGAAAAATTACTATCCCTAGTAGGTGCATAACATAAAAATATTCTGGGAAATTTCCGTACTTTAAAAACTTTTCATTTATTACTCAATGTCCAATGGAATGATGTGGATTATAATTACTCATTGGGTACATGAATACATACATACATCCTACCTACATATGTATGTATGTATGTACATGCAAAAAATAGACTTACGCAAATTACCCCCAACACCCGACGGAGGTCAATTGGTAGTTAAAAATGATGCGGCTAGTTTTCATTTTTTTTTTCGCTAATCACTATAACCAATATAATATAATTACGCTATATAATTTTTAAAGGTCTTTTAAAAATAATCAACACACAAAAATGTGTATAAATTATGTGGCGCCCAGTCGTGTGGAAAGTTTCTTGCATGCCACTAATCCAAGCAGAACGTTATTTAAATAAAGCAAACCATAATTTGACAACCGAAAATTTATTGTATTGTTATAGCCTATTTTCAAATCTCAAATCTAATTTATCAAATATCATTTTTGTAGGTGGGTCATGGTTTTACTAGGGCCAATCCCATAATTATGCTCAAATTGAGAGCATGACAAATTATACTAGAAAATTGTTCTAAAACTGTTTTCAATCATTTATCCTCTTTTTTTCATTTCGATTTCCGGAGGTTATCAAATTTTTATTGTGAATAATTTAAATTTTTTAATACTAAGTACTTTAATAATAATAGTGTTGATGTTATAGGGAAGTTTATACAAATTATGATTTACGATTGGTTGTTTTTTGTAATCTGCAAAAAAAAGCTATAATTACAAACTTTCACAATCAAAAGACTGAAAAACTGGCTTCAATAATAAATAAATATATATTCATGTATGTACGAGTATTCAGTATATATCGTATTAATTAGCATTGTAAAGGGGTTAATAGCCAGTAATTTTTAAATAGTAAACTTTTATATAAATTCATATATATCGAACACAAACACGCCAGCGTTGCAGGGAAAAACGTCAGGCGAAATCAGGGATAGCACCTAGGCGACTGAGCTCTTCAAAGTCGGCTGTCAAGCACAATTTGGTCTGACGCATACATGTCAAAAGATTTTAATATTAGTGTACTTTGCCCAATCCATAAGAAGGACGATTCTACTGTTTGCACCGATGGCTCTGCGCATTGGCATCTCCGTCCCTATTGACAGGTATTAATTAGAAGTAAATATAATTCTACAAGTGCCTAATCATGCCCGCTTTGAGTGGTTTCGAGAGAAGTATTCTACGCAAGATTTATAGCTCTGTTCGCGATGGCTACAGAAGAACACGGAATTGGAAGAGATGTATAATGACATCGGCACAACCAAACCATAACCGAATGGCATGGAGAGATATAAGCTCCGGTATTAAGATCCTAGATCCTTTTATATATGAAAGTAACGAGATTTATCAGTGCAGAAAGTGGAGAAAGTTTTTGACTGTTATTCAATCAGTTCCCAACTTCCGGGTGGTTTCATCCAAGTGTTCTTTGGGTAGTTTACGAACAACTGTTTGGGAGTGAGCTAAAGTAAGAAGTCGATACGGGTGAGGCCACGCCGATATATTCGTTTTAAGGGCTCATCAGGAACAGCAGGCGGCTCACTATATATGTAAATGTGCGAATTTCCAAAGCACCAGAAAATGGGTTTGTAAGCAAAAATCTCCCTTTTTAGATGGCGACGACGGCAAACGTTATGAACTCAACCGAAGTCGCCGTTTATAAACCCAATTTAGTAAGTAAGTAAATAACCAGAAATTTCAACAGTTATCATTTGTTTTAGATACATATGAGGTGTATCGACATCAGCTATGTACAATTGATGAAACAGATGAATCAGACGATATGTTGCGATGTGTTTTTTTAATTCAGTGATATCGATCAGCAATAACTACTTCGCTCTTCAAATAACTCACCCGTTGACTTCAGTTATGCGATGAGCTGTTAACGGCAGCGTTTCCTCAACAAATTTAAACTTCCTTTCATCAGCTTGGCTGACACTTACATACGTTTTCTTTTATTTCTATAACAGCCAGTGCTGTTGGTTTACTAGCAAATCATTTCCACTGCCAGTGCCACGGCCAAAGTCACAACAGCTTCTGCCGTGACTGCAATAAAACTTTATTACAAGTTGGTAATTGACTGTTGCAATTCTACTTATTGGCGGTTGTGTCTTTTCGTAAGTAAAAAGTGCATCAAGGTCAAGTATACAATAAGTTTAATTTTAAGAAGAAACTATTCTGAAGCTGCAAAAAATGCGGCGGCTACTGTGGAAGATAACTTTGCGAAGTAATATTAGGTGAGCTGATATAAGGTAGGCTGAATTGAAGTGAGTTGCATTGTAAGGAACGATGGTAAGTTAAAGTAAGATGAAGTTAAGGGAGGAAATTTACACTAATTTAAGGTAAGGTGAGTTGCGGTGAGCTTAGGTGAGTTGCATGGTAAGGAGCGATGAGAAATGGTAAAGTAATATGAAGTGAAGGGTGGAAAATTAAATTTATATAAAGTGAGGTGAGTTGCGGCAAGATTAGGTGTCTTGATAAGTTAAAGTATGGTAAGTTTAGTTGTATTGTGCACAGAAGCGTTGGGTTCAGGTATGACGAGTATAGATGTTGTAATTTTTTTGTGGCGAGTTCAGGTATGGTGAGAAGAAGTACTTGTTGCGGTATCTAACCACTTTCGTGTGCACGATTTCCATCACACTCACCATTTGAATATTTCAGCTTTCTATAGCCGCTAACGAAGTTCACTTCAAAATAATAATATTAATAAACATGCCAGCTAAGAAAATGCCGGTATTATATAGGAACTGAAATTTTCTAGAAATGTTTAATTGTTCAAATTTGTATTACTCTGTTTCTTGATGTGTCCTTCCTCCCATAAATTGGGGAGTTCATGCATGTTGAAAGCTTCTCATTTATCCTAATTAAAATTTGGGTTGGAGACAAACTAAATTCATCATTATACGATGTTTCGAAAGGACGTCAAAAAAACTATTCCCGCGATGGGCGCCGCAAGTGCTCACACTCGACCAAAGGCGTAACCGGTTGATCTCTTCAAAACAATGGCAAAAATCCATATATTGGACTACGAATTGCTACGCCATCCAGCATATTCTCCAGGTTTAGCCCAATGCGAATAGGAAACTATTTCTAAACTTGAAGATATGGCTGGGTGGTAAGAGGTTTGGGTGAAATGAGTAGAATATCACAAAAACAAACGCTTATTTTAAAAGGAATAAAGTTGAAAGCAGATAATGTTGAGAAATAGAACGCTTTTTTGCCGATAAAATATGTTTTATTCAAAAGACTATGATTTATCAAACCGCTTTCTTTAATTATTTGTAAACAAAATGAACTAAATTTCACAAACAAAAATTTCAAATAATGATGCAAAAACACCGTCGCCACAAATCGCCGTATACCATGAAGTTGCCTTCGCATTCACCATTACTCTGTGGTCCATGCCATCGCAAGCATTATCCAATTACATATATGCACTTTTTTTTTAATATTTGAAAATACTCGTATAAGTACAAACATATTTTCGTAAACAAAATAATATTTGTATTTGAAAGTAAATAAACATATGTCAATTAAACTCAAAGTTTCTTAAACACCTCAATGAGAACGATTGACAGTTGTTCATAAACTTAAAACCACAAACTCGAGTTTACTGCGCAATCAGAACATAGTATTATACTTACATACTTACTTTATTGGCCCGATAACCGCCTAGGCGCTTTTGGCCGAGCGCAACATAGCACGCCAGCTTTCCCTTTCTCTCGCTAACTGGCGTCAATTGGAAGGGCGTAAAGGCCCATAAAGTATGGCGCCTGATCGATTTAATTCTGCGCTTGAAATATATCTTCTCCAGCACTACGTTAAAGAAATCGTGCGATACAGAGTTACGCTGTCTGAAACCTCGTTTGGTATCAAACGGCTCGAAGAGGTCCTTCCCAATTCTGAAGTAGCTGGTGGTGTTGCCAAACCTCATTTTACATAGCCGTATAAGTTTTGCGGGTATACCAAATTCAGACATTGCGGCATAAATGCAACTTCTTCTTGTGCTGTCGAAAGCAGTTATGAGGCCGATAAAAAGATGGTGCGTGTCGATTATTCTTTCATTTGTCTTTTTCAAGATCTGGCGTACTGTGATTATCTGGTCGATGGTAGATTTATCACGTCTAATAAGGTCCACTCAATTCATTGACGATGGGCTTTGGTCTTCCACACAATATGCCCTACAGAACCTTATATGCGATGTTAAGAAGACCACGATAGTTGGCGTGAATTGCAGTATCACCTTTTTTGTGCATTGGGCAAATCAAACTTAGATTCCAATCAGTAGGCATGCATGCGTTAGACCATACTCTGAAGATAAGCTGGTGCATGCGCTTACCCACTCTTCTCCACCGTATTTGAATAACTCAGTTGGCAACCGATCAGCTCCGGTGGCTTTCTTGTTCTTTAGCCGTACTATTGCCCTGCGAATACGAAAGGAAAGCTAATACAACGCTTTTATTCTCAGCAATGGAAAGTCATCATTAAGATCTTATTTTTTTTATCGGGCTTTCGGTTCTATAACAATTTTTCTGTCACAAATTCAAAATGTGAACACCGCTAAACACGTCTATGAAAAATAAAGAAAATTAAAAAGGACTTTACTGAAATCTCTAAAAACGAAAAAAAGCTACTTACATTAATACAAAAAAAATCGCATATATAAATTGTTATCGCAACAAATGGGCAAGTGCAAGGGTTATCGATGGAGCCACTTATTGTACACTTAGTACACCATCACCAAGCAAAAGCCTCCCACTCAGCCTTCATTGCTTGATTTCTTGCACAGATACGAAAGTCACGAAGCAATATTGCAACTCCTCCGTTGGTGGCCCGCATTCGCCTACTCTTCCATCGCGTCTGCACATCGTCTATCGTTTCTCAAGCAAGTGCCATTTTATATTCGCTTTCTAACCTCTCAGCACATTGCGGATGTGTTTGGTGGCTTTTGTCTTCTTGCTGACTAATGTGTGTTTTATTGATTTATGGCTGGTGGCTTGGCCATGGCAATGGAAATGTTGTGGCACCAACATCGTACAACATTTGTGTGCAATCGGTGTTGTCTTGGGTGAGTATCTACATACATACATACATACAAGCGATCAACGAGTATCATCGCCGCTCATCGTTCAGCTTAACCTTGTCGTATCATAGTTTTTGTTGCAATGTATGTTTTGTTAACATACAGTTTACCCCATCGGCAAGGTGTTGCCTTTATCATTGCTGTCACACGTAGTCAATACAGCGGCTCAGCAATGGTGATCGCGATCTATGGAGGTGTCAAATACAGTTTTGATATCACTGACTGGACTGACTGGTTGCTAGTGTGATTCTTTGAATTGACTTCGATGACGAGTAGGGCAAGTTTAGGATGTTCGTCTCGAATGATATTTATCACTATGATAGAAAATATTCAAATTAGGTAACAAAATTGACGTATAACACAATATAGCTCAGTGTTTGACCGAGCTTCTCCTACAATTTGAGGTATACGTCTCCACAATTGGAGTGACCTACAGTTTTGTGCCGACTCCAAACGGCTGATGTATTTTATGAGAAGCGTTTTCATGGCAGAAATACCCTCGGAGATTTGTCATTGCCTGTCGAGGGGTGACCGCTAATAGAAAAAAATTTTCTTTGATTAAGATTTTACTTGTTCTGACTGAGATTCGAACCTCGAACTTAGCGGCATATCGAGTTATAGCACGTTCCGCTACCCACTCGACCACAGCGGCCACAAACCCACCTACCCCCAATTTAAATAAAGAAATAATGATTGGAACTGTCTCATAGTCTTCATGGGTCATTGCTACCTAAATTCATACTTCGAAGTAAGTATAGAGAAAAATCTGTTTTTTGTTTAGCTACTTTCGAATGATACTGCGGTAGTTGATGTTCTGTCATATTTAACATTAAAGCTTATACCCCGTCATTTAACTGTAATAAAATTAAACTTCTCTTATGAAAGAATCATATTTTCCTTTAAGATAGATATTTGATATTGTTTGGAAATAAAACAATTTATTGATTCATATGATGTACAATTTCTCTGTGTTTAAATATACAACCTCTCTTGTAGCTTTTTTATGGCAGTAATTTTTAAACCACCTGACTCTAATTCTGCGGTTTCCTGCAAACAAAATTCCTAATTGCGCTCTATATGTGCCATGACCAAGCTCGCCGAATTTTTTAATTTTTTGGGAGATTTCAATTAAATTGCTTGTTGACCGTTATTTATTGCCGCACGAAATCTGTTTCTGTGTGGAAATTGCAGATGAACGTCAATAAGAAAAATTTTTGAAAATTAGTGATTACCTGTAGGCACTTCGAACTCGCACTTTTATGCACTCTTACTAAATGGGCTATAAAACGGCATACTTCAAAAATCTAAATTTCAATAAAATTTTCTACAATGAATGTGTAAAGTTTGAATCTTGGCCTGCACTTTCTTGCATATTAAAACTTTTTTAATGGTTATTACTAATAATTTCTGTCACAAGAAAACCTGTCTACTTAGTTAAAAAGTTTTCGAGCACTAAACGGAAAAAACTGTTTCAAATCCGCTTACATCAGTGTGCAGCGACTTCACTGTCACGGCCATAGAAGTTGGGTATAGAGAAAATCGCACACACATTTACCGTCAACTAACATACAATACGCTTTGAACACAAGAAAAATACCTTTAAAAAAGGGCCGTCTGCATCTTAGCCGCTTCTCACTCCTTAAACATGAGTTTACGGAATTGCGTTTTCGGCTAGATATGAAGGCTTTGCATATACTCGTAGGCCTATGCACCCCTTACATTTTTTCGCAAATAATGCCGACAATTTTCAACGCTGATCAGCAGCTCGAGAATTTACGATGAAGTGATGTGTGGCGCAATATCTGTCGCTTTGAAATAACTGCAACTTGCACTTGTTTCACTCAAAAGTAATGGCGATAAATCGTTTTGACATTCGAACTCGTTACTGACTTGCTAGATGAGTGAGTGAGTGAGTTGCAGGGGAGTGGCTCGTATAGCGGCTTTGGCGCGTGCGTACAACGTTGAACTCACTCCTGCGCTACTTCCTATCGTCCAAAGAGATCAACACGAGCTGTAATAACAGTTTATAGCGGCGGTTGTCAGGGTATTAAACAGGTTGCCGGGTTGGCGATGGCGTCGGTGGTTAGGTTAGTTGATACGGTGATGCGGCGCTATCATGTGATTACATATTTGTTGCCAGGAAATACTGTTTTATCTCTGTTTTGATTTTTGCTGCAGATCGCATTTTAACGTTAGATATATTGTTGCTGCAACCAGCTACTTATTGTTGTTTGCGCATAGACAAGGCCGCTGTGACCGAGAGCAGAGACGATGACGATTATATGCAAAAATTTGTTGTAAATATTTCTGTCATTCTAAAAAGCTTCTTATAAAGCTTTAGGTTTCAACCATTAAAAAACTGTTGTTGTTTTTTCACAAAAAAATCTTCCATAAACTGGCCTTGAGCTCAATAAAATTGTAAAATAGTAATTTCTGTAATATTAAATCAAAATGAAGATTTGTATATATCAGTTTTGAAAATATAATTAAATACATTTTTCATTCATATATAACTTATATATATGTGAATATTCCAAAAATTAAATTCTTTTAAAAAATAATAATACAATTGGCGATCCTGCCAACGAACAACGCAGAATAATTTTGATTATAGTGCCCTATATACATAGCTCAAAATACACGCATTTTGGCCGTAGCAAAACGTCGCAGTGTTTCACCAACCATCTTAAAATTGACAAAAAATATCAAATTACCACAAAACTGAAGAAGCTATCAAAAAAAATTGAATATTCTATCTTCAACAACTGTGGACGCTTTTGAGACAATACCAACATTTACAATAGGCAACATCAATGACATCATTAACAAAGGGCTATGTATTAATTTCTAAATCGCTAAAACACAAAAGCCAGTTGAGAATATGAAAGTTATCAAGACAATATCCATAGAACAAGAGGCAGTGAATGAGTACAAATCGACGGAAATTATTGATTGCAGACAAAACTAACGATGTCATTCGTTCAAAGAGTCCATTGACATCTTCAAGAAAACCAGCGCAAAAAAAAAAGTTCTTTATCACATCCTGCTTTAAAATCACCAGATATACAGCTGATTTCGCAATCATAGCAATAAAACAATTTATTAAGTTTGGGGTGAGCTGCGCTATATATTTGATTATTAATATATTTTATTAAATAAAGGTCATATAATATTCTACTTTAATGTTTTATTAACTAAATTTAGTTGAAATTATATTTAAATTTATACTAATTATAAACACCCCTTTTTAGAGAATATCTGTGTGAAGTTGTCACAATGTTGCGTTCACCATCACGCGATACACTTACACACACATCTACACGGACAAATAATTAAAATTACTCACTTATCGATTTACAAAACAATACTTTTCAAATGGAGTTAGAAAATTCTTATGCAAATCAAAATAATAAAGAAATTTTTGCGACTTCAAATAAGCTTCCACAATTTTGGACAAGTTGTCCTGAAGCATGGTCCATCCATGATGAAATGCAATTTAATACCAAAAATATAACTCAAGAATATTAGATTTTATTCAAAATCCACCACAGGATAATACATTTTCTGCGATAAAAAAAATTTTGTTTGAAAGACATTCTTTAAGTGAGAATGCTAAATTAGATAAAGTATTATCCGATTCTGAAATAAGTGATCGTAAACCGTCGGAATTTTATCGGTCTCTTGCAATACTTTCTGGTTCTAATTTTAGTTAAGATGTTTTAAAGAAACTTTGGATGAGAAAGTTACCAAAAAATCTGAATATGGTTTTAACGAGTTCTACTTCCAGTGATATTAATGAATAGACAAAATTAGCTGAAAGCATTTGGGAAGTCATCAATAAAAATGAAAAAGCTGTTATGAATAGTTCTCAAAATTCAAAAGTAGAAAACTCAGTTATAACGAATTTAGTCAAGACAACTGCTCTCATTTGTGAAAAATTTGAGAAACTTAATTTAGAACTATATGAAATGAGGAAGGAAGTCAATAATAATTATTCGAGGTTACGTTCAGTAAAAGAAACCGTTTTAGAAGCCCATTTAGAATCCGGTCAAAATCACGCGATAATCAAAATTGGTTATGTAGATATCATTATAAGTTTGGAAATAATGCTATGAAATGTGAGCAGCCATGTACTTTTTCGAAAAATGATAGTCCAACAAACTAAATTCTTCCGTTGTTGCGGCGACAAACAACAAAAACTTAGATGTATCAACTCGTCGCTTAATTATATTTGACAAAGGAAACAAATTGAACTTTTTAATCGATAGCGGAGCAGAAATTTCGGTACTTCCAGCTTCAAAATTCTGTTGTACAAGGGTATCTTCAGATATAATTTTAACAGCGGCCAACCGTTCTAATATTTCAACATACGGAATAAAGCTTTTAAATTTAAATTTAGAGTTAAGGCGCGAATTTCCATTTACCTTTTTGATTGCTGATATAGCTAAGCCAATTATAGGGGCCGACTTTCTATGCAAATACGGTCTCTTGATTGACATTAAACACAAACGTTTAGCTTATCCACTGACAAACCTTTCAGTAAACACAATTTCGTGCTTTTGTAATATTTCACTTCCAAAAATTTTCTCAGTTGATAATCAATACACAAAGTTATTGAAGGAATATCCTTCACTAATTGCCGAACCCGATTATTCGAAACCAGTTAAACATACTACGGTTCACAGACTTGTTACTAAAGGAAACCTTCCATATTCTAAGCCAAGGCGCTTATAAAGTATAAAGTTGCTAAAACAGAATTCGATTTTTTGGTTAAAACAGGCATTTGTAGACCTTCAAATTCTTCAGTAGCTTCACCACTTCATTTAGTACCCAAAAAAGAATTAAATTACTGGCGTCCTTGTGGTGATTTTCGAAGATAAAACCTTGTGATTGTACCGGACCGTTATTCGTTAACTCATGTTCATGACTTCAACATGAACCTAAGGAATAAGAACATATTTTCCAAATTAGATTTAGTAAGAGCTTACCATCAAATTCCAACGGCAGAAGATTATTATTATTATTATAACCCAACGGAAACCCACTTTCCCGCCCAACCGGCACGAGGGGCTCAATCCGCATAACGTACGGATGTTTTTTAAATATACAAATCTTAGGTGCCGAGTCGTGACAGAAGAAAGTTTGTTAAGCGTCGAGATCCCAAGCTGCTCAGCTACAGAATAAGAATTCATCAGCCGAATACAAAGTTAGAGAAATGCAAAGTAAGAAAATTGGATCGTTAGCTGTTATTAAGAGTTCTTTTAATTATAAAAAGTGAGTCCGATACATCAAAGGTGCTGGAATGATTGTTAAAGTCTTGGCATAAACCCCGAAACGGTTCATTCAACTCAAAGTTAGTTCTGCATAGTTTCAAGAAAAGTGGTTTAAAGTTTCTCGTTGCACGGGAGGGTACATTAAAATTAATTTGCTCTAGAAGAAATGGACTTGAGATCCATCCATTGACTAATTTTACGAGAAATATTATACCTAACATTTCTCTGCGACTCGAAAGAGTAGGAAGATTAATAAGTTTTAAACGACTAGTGTAAGGGGGAAGATTGTATGGCGAATCCCATCGAAGATTTCTCAAAGCAAAAAGTAAGAATTGTTTTTGTATTGACTCTAGTTGGTCTGAGTGGACCTGATAACGAGGATTCCAAACTATGGAACCATACTCCAGTATTGGTCTTACTAATGAAGTAAAAAGTGTTTTAGTTATATACGGGTCGCGGAATTCCTTTGACCAACGCTTTACAAAAGCCAGTACACCCCTTGCTTTATTAACTGTGGAACTAATATGAAAATTAAAATTGAGTTTACAATCCATACCAACACCCAGGTCAACAAAACTGTTTACATGTTCTAGGACGTAGTTATTTATTTTGTAGGAGGCCGGCTGAATGGTTCGTCGAGAAAAGCACATGAATTTACATTTGTTAAGGTTAAGCGGCATATAATTAATACTGCACCAATTGACTATGCTGTCCAAATCTTGCTGCAGCAAGGATCTTTCTTCAGCCGAGGCATAAGTCTTAAAAAGTTTAACATCATCCGCGTACATCAATATTTTAGAATACTTTACTACTGTAGAAATGTCGTTTATGAATAGCAGGAACAGAATCGGTCCGAGGTGGCTGCCCTGAGGAACTCCCGAGGAAACATCGATGATCCCAGAATGAAAATTTTTAAAAACTACCTTTTGCGTCCTACCGGAGAGATAAGAAGACATCCAACAGAGGATACCAGGTTGAAAACCAAGCAGATCTAGTTTACGGATGAGTAAAGAGTGACATACTTTGTCAAATGCTTTACTAAAATCAGTATATATAACATCAGTATCAATGCATTCCCTAAACCCATTTGAAACATGGGTGGTAAATTCAAGTAAATTTGTAATGGTCGATTTGCCCTTACAGAAGCCATGTTGGCAATTTGCTATTATTGAGGAAATCGGATAAGTCATTTGATTGGTAACAATAGCTTCAAACAACTTCGGGATAGAAGATATTTATAAAACTACAAAAACAACTCATTTTGGTATGTTTAAATTTATCCGAATGCCTTTTGGACTTAGAAATTCAGCGCAAACTTTTCAAAGATTCATGAATGAAGTAGTAAGTGGTTTAGACTTTGTTTTTACATATATTGATGATCTGTTAGTAGCAAGTGAGAATGAGGAATAGCATTTAAAAGACTTCAATGTACTTTTTAAACGTCTAACAGAGTACGGTTTAAATATAAAACCAAGCAAATGTACTTTTATCGTTACAATTGTTGATTTTTTAGGATAAAGTATATCAGGATCGGGAATTAGTCCCTCTGAAGAAAAAGTTACAGCGATTCGCAGTTTCGAACGACCAAAATCGGTTAAACAAGCTCAGAAGTTTATTGGTATGTTTAATTACTACCATCGATATATGTATATCAAAATTAGCAGAGTTTACAGCAGTGATTTAGGACTTAATCTATCGAACTAATAAGAAACGTGACAAGATCATTATTTGGGACGATGCATCAAATGAAGCCTTTGAATGCATTAAAGAAAAGTTTACATCTAAGATTATGTTAAACCATTTTAACAAAAATGCTAAACTATCTTTAAATTTAGATGCATCTAATACGGCAATTGGTGGCGTCATACATCAATCGTTTAATAACAAATCAGAACCACTCGCATTCTTTTCTAAGAAACATTCTCCAGCCGAAGTTAAATATAGCGCGTTTGACAGATAATTACTGGCCATTTATTTGAACATTAAAAATTTTCGCTATCTTTTAGAAGGACGACAATTTACAATTTTTACAGATCACAAGCCTTTGATATTTGCTCTAAATTCAAAAACCGAACGTAGTCCAAGACAAACGAGACATATGGAATTTATTGCACAATTTACTAATGACATACAGAATATTAAAGGAAAAGAAAATGTTGTAGCTGAAACATTATCTCGACTTTTTGAGGTTGACGCAATTAAAAACACAGAATTGAATTTCAAAATTTTACAAAAGGAACAGGATCAGGACGAAGAACTAAACGACTTAAAATCAGAACAAACATCACATAATCTTAAATTAATTCAAATTCCTCTCATACATTTTAAAATTTGGTGTGATATGACTGGTGAAAATCCTAGACCGTTTGTAACAAACCGTTTACGCAAGACGGTATTTAACATGCCAAAAATCGAAAGTTAATCGTCATACTAAATCTCCAGTAATTAAAATTCCGATTCCAAAAACTACATTTGAGCATATTCATGTAGATATTGTTGACCTCTACCTATTTCGAAAGGATATCGTTACATTTTAACAATAATTGATAGATCTACACGTTGACCAGAGGCATACGCATTACGGAACATTTCAGAAATTACGATTGCAAATAAATTTTTCAAAGAATATGTTTCTCGATTCGGAGTACCGTTAAAAATTACTACGGACAAAGGCTCTCAATTAACGTCAAAATTGTTTTCAGAACTTACGAAATTGCTTGGTAGTCATCACATTACAACTTCTCCATATTACCCTCAAGGGAATGGTAGGGTGGAACGGTTTCACAGGCTGTTAAAAGCTACAATGATGGCTAGAAATGGAACTTGCAATTGGAATGATGAGCTACCGATAACACTTCTAGGTTTACGATCAATACACTTAGAAAGCATTTCAGCCACGCCATCTGAGATGGTTTTTGGGCAACCTTTGCGTCTACCCGGTGAACTTGTTGTTCCATCTGAAGAAAAATTTGCTCCAACTGAAATTTTAGACTATTTACGGGAGCATTTTAAAAATGTAAATTCAAATTTAAAGCATAATAAAAATTCTGACATTAATAAACAATCATTACAACCACCATACGAAGGACCGTACAAAGTTGTGGAAACAGATAAAAAATATTTTAGACTTAAAATAGATAATGAAATTAAAACCTCTCCAATAGCTATACTTAAACCAGCAATAATTGAAATAACACAAACACCTGACACGAATGCTCACATAGTTGATAACACGATATCAAACAAGAATCGAGTTACTTTTAATTTATACAACATTAATTCTCACAAAGGGGGAGTATTGTAGGGTTAATAATTTTCTTATTTTGCATTATTATATGTTATGGTACTTTGTTCAATTTAACTTTGTTTGTTGTATAATTTTAGATTTAAGTAATTTCTGGCGCTGTGGTCGAGTTGGTAGCGGTGCGTGCTATAGCTCGATATGCCGGTGAGTTCGAGGTTCGAATCACAGTCAGGGCAAACAAAATCTTAATCATAGAAAAAGTTTTTTCTAATAGCGGTCACCCCTCGGCAGGCAATGGCAAACCTCCGAGGGTATTTCTGCCATGAAAAAGCTTCTCATTAAATACATACATCTGCCGTTCGGAATCGGCACAAAACTGTAGGTCCCTCCATTTGTGATATAATATAAAGACGCACACCACAAATGGTAGGAGAAGCTCGGCCAAACACTGATCTATATAGTGTACGCGCCAAAATTATATTATATACATATACATATATAATTTCTGTAATATTAAATCAAAACGAAAATTTTTATACATATATCAAAAAATATACTTAAATAAATTTTTCATTAATATATAACTTACATACATATATGAGAATATTCCAAAAATTCAATTCTTTTAAAAAATAAAAATAAGTTAGTAACTACAGTCAGTAAGCGAAAAAAGCTCTTCTCAATAAGCGATCGCATCGGTTACCTGAAGAATAATTTAATTTGGAACTATTACGATTTCGACACCATTGAACCATTTCAATAATCTTCTTGCGCATAGCAACACCTATTGGCAAGTATGAAAGATACAGAATCGAAGTTATGTAACGTCTACAGCTTACGATTCTGGGAAATAAGGATATCGCAAAACGGTTTCACCGATTTCAATTCGGTAAACTTCGTGTTCTCAAAAAAAAAAAAGATATTTCAAAATACTGAAACTCTTTTGAAAGACAAATTATTTTTTTGGATTATTAGTACCTTCATAAATAATAATAGTTTGACGCTTACACTCTAAATCTTGGTGTTTGGCCGAGTTACTCTTACTATTTGTGGTGTGCGTCTTTTGCGCCTGCCGGTGTTGATCGCTATTAGAAAACAACTATTTCTATGAGCTTAGATTTTACTTGCCGTGTGTGAGATTCGATCCATAAACTCAGCGGCATAGCAGAAAAAAAAGATAATTGCATGCTTACATTTGTTTAAAATGAATAATTATTTGAGTTTTTACGGTGAAATAATTGTTTTGGATAAAACACATTTCTAAAAATTACAAACAAAAAATCTTAATTTTATATAAACTCTATCTGCGTGGCTAAAGTTTTCAAATAGTTATACTTCGCAACAATATAATTATATTCAATAATATGCCGATATCTGACCGTTACATTTTATAAGTTATTCCGATATGAGTAAATATTCGATACTATGTTCATTTAACGAGTACTTTTTCACTCGAAACATACTATTTTCTTTTCAAATATAAAAATATAAACCAGTATAAATTGCATGTTTGTCTAAAATTTAAGCGAATAAATCAACGCAAAGAAGCGGGTGCCATCACTTGCAAATAAGAACGAAGTTTTGTTTGTAAAAATTTATTGTTAAAAGTAAATGCTCAAATGTTTGAATAAAGATGAGTTAAAATGGGACATCCTCTCCCTTATTTAATTTATGTTATACAATAAAACAATTTTTATTTTCGTAGAAATTGTGTAATAAATAAATATTATTATTTACCAAAAGGAAAATCAGTTTCTCTCATTTTTTTAAATTAGTGAGTTTATATAAACATTGTAATTTTGTTTAATATTAACATATATTTGTTGTTTTTGCTACTTTCGGGATACGCATAACAAATTGTTAATGTTTAAATAATCTCAAATAAACAACTGACTTATAATACAAACGCATATACATATGTATATATATATATGCACATATATTATTACACAATTGGTTTAATAAATATTAAAATATATGCATATATGTATTTCCGAATGCTTTATTTATACAAAATACTCGAATGTTTAATGCTATGTATGCATATAACACATATGTATGTAAAAACTCAAACTTCCATGTTACTAAGAATATCATTTTGAAATGTTGCACTTTACATTGTTGCGCAGTAAGCACTTGTCTTCCCAGTAACTTAATATATTTAAGTACTGATTCATAACACTACCAGCTGTTGCACGAAATGCATCCACAATTAGATTTTCTAAGTAGAAACATGTTACAAATGAGAACTTTCCAATTAATTTTTTGTAATTGTTTTGTCTTATTTTGATATGGAAATTTAAGACGAGTTCAGAATTTTGACATTTTGCTCGCAAAATTACACAAACAATTTACATGAACAATGTTGGGCGAATTCAGATATTGAAATTTTGCTCGCAAAATTACACAAACAACATACACCTCGGATTCGCTTTTTATATGAATTCGCCCTCGCTACCACCTTAAGCGCTGATTATGCATACTTCGCACAACTTTCGCATAACGTTTGAGAGTTTCACACAACCTTACGTATTTAATGTTGATTATGCTTCGCACACCCAAACTTATCAGCCCTGCCAACCGTCAAACAATAATAAATGGCTATTAACGTAGTAGGGTCATTCACGTTATGTGCACAAAAACAGCTGATCTTTGTGAAGTATATGTAAACGCATTTTGATATAAAATTTTAAAGCAGGCTTAATTATTTTTTACAAGGAATTAGCAAATAAAATATTCCCTCAAATCCAAGGCGAAATAGTCCATGAACATCACATTGTTATCGTTAACGTGATGCCACAAGCTCTCTTGTTAGCAATCCTTCGGTGTGGCTCTGGCGACACTTTTAAGAACGAAACACCGCCTTTTACGAGCCGATAACGCACCGTTCTAATTGGGCACAAAATAAATAACACAACTATGTAACGGGTGTTTTTTTTAGGGGTATAGAACTTCGAATTGAAATAAAACACAAGAAAATCGTTTTAAGGTCCATCAATTTGGCTTTATTGGAAGGATAATTTTATGCCATTAATGTTTAAATATGATTTCGGGCATGTGGCCGCCGCGGCTGGCTCGAATAAAGCCAATTCTACAGGTCCAATTTTCAACCACTTTTTCGAGCATATGGGGCCGTATGTCGGCAATAACGCCACGAATGTTGGCTTCCAATTCCCCTAACGTTTCTGGTTTGTTGGTGTAGACGAGCGACTTCACATATCCCCAAAGAAAATAATCCAATGGTGTCAAATCACACGATCTTGGTGGCCAATTGACAGGTCCATTCCGCGAAATTATGCGCTCAGCGAATGTTTCCTTCAATAAATCGATTGTGACGTGCGCTGTGTGGCATGTAGCGCCGTCTTGTTGGAACCACAACTCATCCACATTCATGCCATCCAATTCGGGAACAAAATAGTCGGTTATCATGGCTCTATACCGGTCTCCATTAACGGTAACTGCCTCTCCAGCATTATTGCGGAAGAAGTATGGCGCAATGACTCCACCAGCCCATAGAGCACACCAAACAGTCAGTTTTTGTGGATGTAATGGCGTTTCAAGGGTCTCATGTGGATTCTCTTCACTCCAAATGCGGCAATTTTGCTTGTTGACGTAGCCATTCAACCAAAAATGAGCCTCATCACTGAACAAAATTTTGCGATGAAAATCAGCATCGAGATCAATCTCATTTTCGGCCCATACACCAAAATCACGACGCATTGCATGGTCTCGCGGCTTTAATTCTTGCACAAGCTGGATCTTGTAAGGTCGCAAGCCAAGATCTTTGCGCAAAATCTTCCATAAAGTTGATGGACAAAGCTCCAATTGCTGTGCACGGTGGCGAATCGATTCATTCGGGTCCTCTTCAACACTTTGCTCTACAGCGGCAATTGTTTCTTCGGTGCGCACTGTTCGACGTCTCTACGGATGCGTATTATCACATAGAGTAAACGTAGTGCGAAAACGATCCATGGTTTACCGAATTAATTGCTCTGATGGACGATTATGTCGACCATAAAATGGACGGAGCTCACGGTAAACTTCGCGAACTGAACCATTATTTTCGAAATAAATTTGCACGATTTGCAAGCGTTGTTCTTTTGTCAACCTGTTCATGATGAAATGGCAAACCAAACTGAACATAAATGACATTAGAGTTGCCAGATTTGACCACAAAATGCCAGTTTTATCTCTATTCGAAAAACAAACCTGTAAAAAAAACACCCTTTATATGTACAACATATTCATTAATTTCATGAGCAAACTGCACAAAATGTTTTTTTCACTAAAAATCACAAATCAAATGTAAACAAATATTTTTGTTTTTATCAAATGAAAATAAAGTATAACAATTAAGATAAATAATTAAAATCAAATTATAAACTTTACCGAGGTTACCTGTTAAATCCGCCTTGCTCAAAACCAAATATACATACATGTATTTTCAAATCCGAATTTAGAATTCGTTAACGTTAGGGGACATAAAAGAAAATTGTATGATTGTACATAAAATTGAAAACCAACGACAACCGGCGGCATAGAAAAAAAAAACTTAATAAATAAAACTTCATTTCAACTCCAGCAAAAACTTCTTACAATAACTTAAAACAATATTTTATACGCATTTGGTGAACTCTTTCTCTACACTCCTTTCCATTTTCAAAAATGTTTTGTACAAATGGTCAACCTTATATTTTTAGTATTTGTATTTCAGCTATATTTATTTGGTTTTTTGAAGAAAATAAAACAAATAATATAAGAATTCACATGTTAACAATAAGAAAGTTGTGAATATCCCTAAAAACCTTTACATACAACTCTGTTAAAGCATTGGTATTGGTACCACTGCAATTGAAATGTCACTTAAGGAAAACGCTAGCAAATCAAAATTCAACAGACTTCAAATTTTTATTAAGTTGTGCTAATTTCTGGGTAATCGGATACAGGTAAAATGCATTGAACAGATTTTATTTGACACTTCAAAAGTTATGCGAAAGTTGTGCGAAGTATGCATAATCAGCGCTTTATAGATACACCTTGAATGAATATTTTGAGCGCCTTGGACGAGCCAAGGCGAATTCATTCAAAGTGGTATACTCCACATATAAGTAAAAATTTAGTTTATTTTGCGGTGAAAATGTCAGAGAAACTTAGAACAAAAAAAAATAAACAAATGGTCGGAATTCCAAGTTTGGCACAAAAAGCAAACGTACTAAGGATTTATAGTAAACATTTTCAATTGAATGTCTTTGTGATATTATGCAAACGCATGGAATTTCCTACCACGAATGTACGTAGAAATGGAAAATGTAAACAAAATTGTAACTTTGGCACTTTCACTGCGAAGGTAGAACAAGCAACCAGCTGATGTGAATATACCACGTTCTATGAATTCGCCTTGGGACGAGCTCTAAACATTTTTCGATTTCGAAATATAAAAAAGACGTACATAACTTGGTACAATACAGCAATAATCTTAAGTTAGGACATTACTTCATTTTGGACCACCTTAATGTAAATACGTATGTATGTACATACAAACAAGTATGTGCGTCTGGTGGAAAAATCGAAAAATTGTATAGTATTATCCAAATTGCTATACAATTACACACGCAGAAAGGCAAAAGACATTGCTTTTATCAAATGTGTGTATTATTATCTATAATTTCAGATTCATTTGCGTATTTGCGCTTTTCATAACCGTTTATATAAAAAATACAATTTAACTCAATTACAACTACAGTCGGTAAAAAATATATTACTCTTATGTTGAGGTATCAGGAAGGTTAACTACCGACAAACCTTCAAAGTATGAATACAAAATATGTGGGTTGTCAATTATTTCCTGTCTATTTAACTCAAATCAAAACTGCTTTGCATTTTTAAATCATCTTTTGTTCGACTAATTGCCAAAATAGATCCGGTTATACCTTAACGAGATTATTTCGCAAACAAATAAAAAATTTCAAAAAAAATTATGTATGTAAATGTAAAAAAGCGTGCTGGGAACTCTAGGCTCTAGTCAAGATCATAAAAAAATATTTTTATATAGCGGAGAACCTAAAATAGGTAACACTATATGTGGACAAGCGGTTGGCTTGATATCTCACTCACAGAAGCGATCACATGATTGGCTAATTTAATAATACAAAATTATTTTGTCTTCTATAGTAGCTGTCGGCAGAGGCTTAGCTTGTGAGCTTAATGATATGGAACATACTGGCAGAGGGGCGTAATGGTTCTTAACCACGACTAAAGGCAATCCCATCCTTTTGCAGCAGCATTTGGCTGTGACAGAAAACTGGCAGGTGTCCTTCTACATGGCACAGGATAGTAAAGATCTTCCTCCAAACTGACTATAAGGCGTTGGGAAAAAAGGTCTAATATAGAATATTTTGCATTGTTATAGGATCTGGTGCAAATCCTCGCCGTGTTTTATCGGTTTTGCTTTTAACACTCAGTAAACAAACCCACATTTATAACCAACAACAGAAAAAAAAGATCTTGATAGACCGCCAGTCTCAAGCGTGTCAAATAAAAATTCCTTTTTTGATCAATATTGCCATCATAATCTCTATTGAAGCAGAAGAAAGGCACTTAATTTTGCAAAAACAACTAGTTCTTTTAAAACCTGTAAGTATGATCTAAAAACTTTAGAGTTTTGATCAAAAAGCACAAAGGGAATATATGAAAAATCTTTGGCGGCAACAACGAAGAGATCTCTGAGGGCATCCGACTGTGAATTTGTATTATTAAAAGGGGTTAACAGCGGCACAGTATTAAATAAACTATAAAAAAATAGTTTCTTTATTGCAAAACCAATTTCATACCACAAAAGGCAACAGAAACAAAAGTTATCATCTGCCTCAAGCAAATACAAATACAAAACACCATTAATTTCCTTCTCCTACGGAAAATGCAAGTATTTATCCACTGCCTCTTTCCAATCCTGCTTTCAGCTACATATGTTTATATAGTATGTACACTGTTGTATCCTCCCATTCTCATTACGAATTCCGCGCTGAAACCGCAGGTGTGCTCTAAGACTAATTGAGACGTGTGGCATTCGGCATGCGGCAAAATATTTATGCTAATTTATGGTCGTTGCTGCTGGAAATTACGCTAGGCAAATGCCATCGAAATGATGCCATTAGAATGTAGTATAAAAAGCGTAGACTCAAAGCGAATACAACAGGTTTATGCCGTTCGCTGTTAAGTATTTGCTCATCTGTCCGTCTGGTAGCCGTTGTACGAGTATTATTGCATCCAATCAACAAGCCATTCGCCACCATCTGACCACAGCAGCGAAGTGTTTTATTAACTGCTGATAACAGCCACAAGCGTAGTCACGATAATCCCGATTTCCAGCTCACCAACAACCATCAGCAACATCATTTCCCGTCATAATTTTTTATCTGAAGAACGACAGTGCTAATTTAGAAAAGACCGCTGGCATGGCACAAAACATTTTCGAACCATATCGGCTGGTGCGGGAGATGTTAGGGTGTGTTAATGCCGGCCAACCACCGCATACCTGTTTGCACTATATGCGTATCTACATGCGGTAAGGATGTAGAGCAGCTCGGCAGGCGGGACATGGGAGAGTGTGAGCTGAAGAAGACTGTCTAATTTCATTGGATTTCGTTTTAGGTTACTCGGACTATGGCCAGCTGAACGTGCTACAGAGCAGCCTCTATATTATGTTTATAATATATTGATATTGACGGTGTTTAGTTCCTTTGTGGCGACCATCATATGTGATCTTTATGAGGCGAGCAGTGATTTTGTGTTGTTGGGTGAGGATTTGGTGGTGGCCTTGGGTGTAAGTATTGCCGCACATATCTAAAAAAGTACTTATTAGAGTTGTGCACTTTTTAAATAAAATTTTTCTTGTTCTTGTGCCGACCGGAATTCGCGAAATCGCGTACGTTTAAATTGTTAGAATACAATTTCTCCTTCCGTTCAGGACACTAAGGGCTGTTATTTTATGTGTCCATTAGTTTTTAGAAAATACCTAGTTGAACTCGATCTGATTGAAACTTTACTTATCGATAAGCGAAAAAAACCATATCAATGACATTGCTTTATGATAATTTTAGTTTCGGTTATCCATTAAATATATCCAAAAATTAGTACTTCGTTGTATAATATTACAAAATGTCTCGGTTGATACGCAACGTATCATTTGATTTTTTGCACTATTTGAGATTTTTTCTTTTTTCGGGATTTTTACTACATACTTTTTATTGGTTAAATAAAATGACGGACATATGACGTAAAGTATGTTTCGCTAACTATTGACTTCGAAGTGGCCCATTTTAAAAATAAAAATAAATACAACGTTTTTTTTGTTTGAAAGTGAGTCTTTGATTTTATTATTATTAGGTATTTTTTCTAATAACTTAACAAAATTTTTTATATCCATTAAATATGGAATAAGAACATATTAAAAATAATTACGTGAAATCGAATATGGCGTCGGACCGCCTTTAGCGAATATTACAGCTCCGATAAGAGCAAGCATTGGCTCAGCAAGTTCTTCAAAACAATGCTTGAAATATCTTACTCCCAAACTTTTTCTAAATTTTCTGTTTAGTTCTGGTTTTCTTTTAGGCTTATACTCAGTGTTGCCACTGGTAAAAATTATGTCCGACCAAACATCCGACCAAATTTGATCACAACCGACCAAATGAAAAATTGGCTTTATCTTTAAATTCATTTTTAATTTATTAATTTATTTTCAAACTTAGCATTTCTTTATGTTTCATAAAAAATAATGCACTTATGTGTAATATTTATAGTATACATATCGACATATTTATGTCAAGTCTTTTACAGTCTATTAGTTCACATTTTAAAAGAAAAGTTGAATTTAATTCAAAAACAATAATACTTAAATGTATGTATGTATATAAGCCGTACTACTCAAAGAAATGAATAACAGTTAAAAACAACAAAATATATAACTTTTAAAATCTTTACAAATCTTTTTTGGCCGACCATACGTAGTGCGGAATGTTTAAATTGATAAGTGGTTTACATAGCATAATGCTATTAATGGTGCTCAACTGAAGCCTATTACGCAACTTGGTTTTAATCAAAGCCAACGAAGAAAACTTTCGTTCAGACGCGGCAGAACTATGCGGAAGAGAAAGCAAATTAAATATAAAATTTGAGAGGTCGGGAAAGCCGCTTTGGTTAAGTCCATTCTTCATCAAGCTTACTTTCGACCAAAATGTATCAAGGTCCATATCGGCAGAAAGACTTACGTCACTAACCTTCAACATGTTCCACTGCGTTGTAATGTGGTCTAAATCGCAGTCAACTAAATCGCTAAACTTAAGGATTAAGGGAAGTATCTGCAAGTGCTCATTCGATAGGACCTTGATAGGAGTAATGATTTGTAATAGCTTAATATCTTCACGTCAAAGCGTATACTAATTTGGTGCAATAGTTCAATGTAAAAAGAAAGTACATTTCCATGTTAAGTAAGTTCTACACATTATATTGTGTTTACGCAAGTAATCGCAAGTGGAGGTAATACACATAATTTTATTTAAATTTTTCATTATTAATTTTTCATACTGATGAAAAGATACTCATATCGCAAAACAGACCAAAATTCTTTTAAGCGGACCAGCGGACCAAAGCAAAAAAATCTGACCAATTTTGGTCCTAAAAGACCAAAAGTGGCAATGCTGCTTATACTGAGCTACTTTTTACTTCATTAAGTGCCATTAGTGCTCAAGAGGATTTAAGGCAGGGTAGTTTTCTAGCCAATCCATTAGGAGTAATCGGAGGTCTTTGAACAATTTTATCTCCTGTAAGAGAATTATACAAAATTATTTAATATTTTTTGGCTAATAATTCCTGGGTTTTATATTACATAGTTTATTTCAGAGCACAATTGATTGATTCTGCACTGTGGCATGGGGCCGACTCGTATTGAAAGATGGCATTATTTATGGGCTTTATATATTTATATATATATGTATATTGTGGCCGCTGTGGTCGAGTTGGTAGCGGTGCGTGCTTTAATTCGATATGCCGGTGAGTTCGAGGTTCGAATCGCAGTCAGGGCAAGCAAAATCTTAATCATAGATAAAGTTTTTTCTAATAGCGGTCACCCCTCGGCAGGCAATGGCAAACCTCCGAGGGTATTTCTGCCATGAAAAAGCTTCTCATTAAATACATCTGCCGTTCGGAGTCGGCACAAAACTGTAGGTCCCTCCATTTGTGGTATAATATAAAGACGCACACCATAAATGGTAGGAGAAGCTCGGCCAATCACTGAGCTATATAGTGTAAGCGCCAAAATTATTATATTATATTATTATATATTCTTCTGCTTTCATTATGCCATTTATATACACCAGAGGTCCACGTATGTAGTGAGAAAAACAACCCCAAATCATTTGTCTTTGAGGGTGCTTAACTGTTTTTGTCACACAATTTTCTTGATATCTTTCTCCTGCAAAACGCCGGACGTACAGTGGGTGGTTTGCGAAAAGCAAATTAAACTTGCTTTCTTCAGACCATATGGCACTACTCCGTTACACTAGAGTCCAATTTCTGTGTATTCTTGCCCACTCTAACCGGTTAACTCTTTTTTCTTTGTCAGAAGGGTCCTTTTTGCTGGCCTTCAACCACAAAGTCCGAACTCCGCAAGACGTCTCGGTAACGTTCTTAAGCTAACTTTTGCGTCATGTTGCTGTTCAAGATCTCTCCTTTTTTCCACAGCACTTTTGAATGGCTCCTTTAGACTCACCCGATGTAAAACGCAGTCATTTCGAGTGGTTGTCCTCCATATCAGACCTGTCCTATCCTTTGTCTCCAACCGGAAATCCTTATTTTTTTTTAAATTGAACACCGAGGAATGACTACATCCTTTTCTTCTAGAAATTTCTCTAGATGAAGCTACTTCTTCTGCCAAAGAACCTTTACAATGAGTGACAGAACCAGCGTTAGCTCGAAATTTTTTAATTCAAACAATTTCATATCACTAAAAACAAAACTGTGAAATTGACAAATCAACGAACTGTTTACATTTTTCAACATGTGTCTTAAAATAAAAGAAGAGTTTTTATGTTTATGTTCAGTTTAATACAAATGTCTATATGTAGTTCATATTTAGACAAAATGACTGCTAACCAGCCCGAATGCTTCACCAATAGACTTATAAGGCTGCTGCAACATTGTAACTTCAAACAAAAATTAACTAATGATGGCAGATTTAAATAGTATGGCTAACTGGTGTGAAGGATATAACATACCACTAAACCTTAAAAAAATTAAAGTGATGTGCTTTTCTCGCAGGCTGGTTCAAGCGACTTTTTATGACATATGTAACCATAACCTCGAACAATTGTTTATCTTTGTAGATCTTGGAATTACAATGGATCCAAGCCTCAACTTCAATCTTCATATCAATCTTTCAGTTAACAAAGGCATAGGTGTTTTTGCATTTGTAAAACGATGGTCAAAAGAATTCCATGACCCTTACATTACAACTGTTGTTTGGAACCCGTGCTATCAAGTTTATTCCGACCGGATTTAGTCAATTCAAAAATAATTTCAGCTTTTTTCTTAAAGAAATTTTCGCTAAGATTTTCAGTATAACCTGGCACCATATATTAGAGCTGTAAAAGTAACGAAAAGTTTGGTACCCGTATGTTTTCGTTGCTGAAACACTCAGCACCCGTTACTTTCGTATCGTTACTCGTTACTTTTGATACAATCAAACAGTGGTATGTTTCACGAGATGTAGAATCATCGATGTTTGCGTACATTTATGGCCTTGGTAGTTTTTTAAATAAATGTTTAATAAATATACATATGGGTAAGTCCCAAATAAGGTCTACCGCGAACGGAAAATTCAAAGTGGTCAGAGTTAAGTTAAATATGTATATGATATGGATATAAAATATTTTATAGTTTTCTCTAATTATAGACCGATAAATAGGACTTCAAAAAAAGGCTTTTTCGGCTTTTTCATTTGCCCCTTTTGCAAACAAAATATAACATATTTTCTTTTTGTATTGAGCCTGTTTTAACTGGATCCATATAATTGCTGTAATTCCGATATTTATAGCCTCTTATAAATATAACATTGAAAAAAAACTCGTAAGAAACTTTGGAAAATGAAGATTTTCTGATTCGATCTTACCCTTATCCTTGTGTCGCGTCCGTTACCAAAAAACTACACAAGTTGTTCCTATAAGCAAACATGTCCTCCAACCAAAAAAAATTTTTTTGCAGTTAAGTAGGCATATGTACATCTTCCAAAAAATAAAATAATTTTTTACCGAACTTTTGAATAAAATATTTTATGGGTGATTAAAATTTGTCGCGTCCGCAACCGTGAGTACAAAAATTCACTTAAACAATAATACATATGTGTATATTAACATTTTTGTTTATAGATGGAAACAACCATAAAGAAAGAAAGAACAGAAAAAATAAAGAAGTGGCGGGAAAAGATGTACATTACTTTTAAGTCTCTTTATTAATTTGTTGCACTTGAAATGTAATTTTTGTTTATTCTTATGAGAATTTCATTAAAAAACTGAAACAGACCTATTTACTGTATATTACTCATTGAGGTGGTCCCCATGTTATATAGTATGTAGAGTGCTGGTTCAAGTCACGGGAGTAATAATATCAAAATTACTAAGAAAACTTTTCTGAAGAGAATCGCTACTCGGCAGTTTTTTGCCAAACCCTTTTTAGTGCATTTTTGAAAGCTGGTAAACAAAAATTCATTTGGCTTATCGGATGCCGTTTGGAGTCGGCATGAAGCTTATAGTAGGTTCGCCATTTAAAAAGTATCAGACTGCAAATTTGAGAAAAAACTCGGCATACATCTCCTCGGAAATGATATACTTTATACAATTTATTATGTATTATTATTACTATTATTCATTGGTAAAAATTTATCGCGTCCGCAACCATACTTTAGCTCGTACCCAACTTTTTATAAAGATATTTTAAC
Source organism: Philophylla caesio (assembly GCA_963971545.1). NCBI lineage: Eukaryota > Metazoa > Arthropoda > Insecta > Diptera > Tephritidae > Philophylla > Philophylla caesio. The sequence goes on from OZ020606.1 coordinate 77,049,016, forward strand.
TTTCGTAAATCTACAAACGGGGGCCTTATTTGACCTTACATCACTCATTTAAAAAACATATATTATCTTCTAATTTTCGCTTTATATTGATATATATAAGTACTTAAATCCTTAAAGTCCCCAAAAAATATATGGAGCGAAGCACCCCGGCAGTGCTTTGCAATTATTATAATATGGATTGAGTTCGCTTCTTTTTCCTGCCTTTTAACAAGAATTAAACATGTGCGAATGTCGCGTCCGCAACCCAGGACTTACCCATATGTATATTTAGAGGCAACGTATTTTTGTAACAATCCCAAAAAGTTCAAAACTGCGAATGCAACATTGGCTTGTGTGAGAAAGAAAGAACATAAACCTGTACATAAATCGGCAAAAGTGAATCATACCGAAACGTTGCCTTGCAAGGTGTTAGATGATACTGCTACGTTGAAAAGGAGTATACTCATAACTGTTTCATTCCGCACAATATAAACAATCAAATTGACAACTACATATACGGAATATGCGAGTACCGAGTTTATTTTGTAAGTAACGATTCGGTACTTCGAGTCAGGCGTTGTACTCGTTACTCGGTAACGAATACATACGGTTTGCTACAGCTCTACCATATATTAGTCATTAATGTTCCTACCCTTGTAGAGAAATGTTAGGCATATCATTTCTGGTCAAGCTTGATGTCCAGCCCATCTCTTATTGGCGAAATAAAGCTAAATGTTCCCTCTCGAGTTTCAAGGCATTTCCGGCCTCTTTTTCACTCACTCAGGAACTTTTTATATTTAAGAATCACTCTTTTATGCAAAGAAGACTATACTCAATACTCTCAATGAATAATACATACATATTATTATCTAATCAGCTGATGAGCATTTGTTCTGTAGCTGAACAGTTTAAAATTTCGACACTTAAGTAACTCCTGCCTTTCATGTATCGCATGTAGCGCCAGATTAATTGGTTCACCGTTTGTTTCTAAGTTAACAATTCATTTTTTTCCTGTCAAGTCTCAACAAATTCCATTCAGCTTTTATATATTCCCTCTGTTCACAAATTATAGCACAACCACATATTGACACATTTTGTACGATTTATTGTGTTTTAAAATTATTTTTTTAATTAAAATGCCGTTTATTCTCTAACAAAACCCATAGAGAGCTATATTTTAAACTTTATACAAAAAGTACAATGATTTAACAAAATTTCATTAACATTTCGAAATTAAAAAAATTTAATTTGCTACCGGAATCACAATAACAATAATTAAATTTTTGTTTTACATCGTAACGTCTTGAATATCTCCTGACTAAATTGCGCACTCCCCAAGCTTATAATCCCCATGTAAGAGATCAGTTTTTCCAATTTTTATATTATTTCTTAAATGAAAAAAAAAAACCTTTCATGAGTTTGTTTTATGTATATTTTTCTTATATTTCCAGCTTTACTTAATTCTCTTCAAAATGGTTCTGTTTCGCTCTAGCGTGGGCCTAACTGATGGCATAATTAATGAATTTGATGCTTTACACGCCAAGTATGCGTTTGCATCATCAAATGACCAGAGTAATCAACGCATTCGCAAATGGCAACAACATTTCTTTATTGGTGAAATGTTTTTGTACACGGGGTTTTTAATCTTAAGTCTACTACTTTTTATCGCTATGAGTCTACAGCCGATATTTACACAAGAAACACTACCCTTCCGATCGAAATTTCCATTTGGACTGGACAACCCGGATGAGCATCCAATCGCATTTGTTTGTATTTACGGCTTTCAATGCTTCTGTGTGCTTTACATGTTGGTGTCCATTGTCGCAATGGATTCATTGGGCGGCGATTGCTTCAATCAGATAACATTGAATTTACGGATATTGTGTGAGGAAATTCGTAATTTGGGCGTTGGAACAACGGAAGTACGCCTTTGCCAGCAATTGAGAGTAGCCGTTGAGTTTCATCAAAAAATTATCGGGTAAGTGCTGAGCAAGGCCGTAGCCATAATATTTTTTCGGGAGGGTTCAACAAAAAAAAAACCATAAAAACGTTGTTAACTTTATACATTTACTGCCTGATTCAATGTTCTTAATAAATTATCAAACGTTTACAAATATTCAAAAGTTTATAATTTGTCAATATCATTTTTCATATTTATAATCAAGCAAGAAAAAAACTTTTTATTTTTGATTAGAATACAAAAAACTTGATCAATTTTCAATATTGAATATTGGTAAATGTTTGATAATTAATAAAGAAGGGAACAAAAATGGTTATAGATTTCAAGAACCGGCTTTGGATAAGCCGTCAATATCTGAGTCAAGTAGTAACTCAGTTATTGACGGTTCAGCTACGAAATATATAGGAAACCAATGGCAACGGACAGCATCATTCTCAATACCTCAAACCGTCTTCAACAGCATAAAATGGCCGCACTAAAACATTTAACTAATAGACTGGAAAAAACACCTTTATCAAAGGAAGGATACATGAACTAAGGCTACAATATGGCTTAGAATAATGACAAAATAAAGACTGACGGAGAAAAAACGACGAAGAGAAAGACAAAAGAAAATGGGCAGTACTAACTTATACTGACACATGCAAATTGGCAAACCTTTTTAAAAAGCGAAACCACGCACTGCTACCCAATCGACCATGCAAGCAGTTAAAAAACCATCAAAATTGCCTAGCTAAAGATACTTAAAACTAATAATATATCAGAAGAATAAAAAGAAAAAAATTTGCCGTCCTTAACCACTAACTCACCGATTCAAAATATTTTTAATGATACTTTGCTAAATTATTGAACGGTAACCCTCTTAATATCCGGTTGTTAACGTTATTGTAATATTCTTTCTGATATCTTGTTAATCATGATATTCTTCTTGATACAAGTATCCTTGCGTGCTGAATATGAGACAACTTCTCCCGGACAGTCCCATTCATTAAGTGTGCACATAGATGGGCCGGTGAAAAATTCGGTCGAAAATGTGACCTTGTGCATAAAATAAGAAGTTGAATAAAAATTTGTATCACCGACATATTTTGAATTTCATTTGTAACACCACGTCTCCCTTGTCCATTGTTAGTGACCAAAGCTCTAATAAATTGTTTTAGGAAAAAGTATTCTGAATAGACGTTCTATTTCAAGGTTACTTTTAGAGAGCCACAATAAATATGTTCAAAAACTGGCTACTGAGCTGGAATTAATTGAATAAGTGTGCGTTACTGCTGATGTGTGGCCACGTGGATTATTTGGTTACACTTACAATTAGTTAGATGTTAACAAATTTGGAAGTAAGTCTGTCAGGAGCCGAAGATTTAAGGGAACTCATTCTTTTGATCGTGTTACGAAAATGTTATGCGACATAAACAAGCAATATAAATTATATTCTCAATTTCCTAATGCCTTCTTTTTCCTTCTATTAAATAACGATTTTCAAAAGCTCTTTTAGAAACAGCTACAACGTAAACAGAAGAGAAAGTGAAGAAAATATTCAGCACTTTTGGGGTGAAGTAAAGGAAGAAAGTAACGTTAAGTTATTACACTTTGTTTTCCATGGAATATTTGTATTATTATTATTATTCGGAAAACTGATATTTATCAGCAATCAGCAAAAACTGAGTGCTTACTGCTATTTTCCAGTAATCACTAAAAGTGTATTGCTTACTGCTATTTTTTTCAGAAATTAGTAAAATGTTACTGGTAACGCAAAGAAGTTTTCATTATCAGTACAAATTTACGGATTACTACATTTTTACTGGTAATATTAAATGCCCATCTATGAGTGTACATCAGCCTGTAATTTCGAGGGGCTTTTGATCTGAAGTCCTTAGTTATAAAATGAAAACTCTTGCCTTTGATAATTTAGGAACTTAGCCGCTACCAAGGCCGCTCTTATAAAGAGCAGGTGACCAGTTGACGGACAACTCTGCAGAGTTCTTTTATAGCGTAGGAATCAAAATATCGTTTATTGGGATCTTGAAGAGCTGGCAAAAGTTGAGCTTGAGCAACTCCACACTGTTCAATGCCCATCCCTCAAGTACCCACAAAGTACCCTAAGCAATCCTACTAGCTCGCGATATTTCTCTTTAAGTAATCAAGAAAGTACATGAACAATAAATTTAAAGTAAGTGGCATACAAGAACAAAGGAATAACTTAAACCATATTTAGTTGGTAAAAAAAAGTTTATAAATTCATTGGCGATATGTAAGGTACTAAATATAAAATGCAACCATCGGGTATGAACTCCCCTTGTGACAATAATTCTAAACATTTTAATTACACTTCCTTAATAAATGTATTTTCTCAGCCGTTCACATTCTCTTAATGCTTTTAGACTCATTAATCGCATCAATCGGGTTTTCTATTGGAATTATATCGCACAAATGGGCGCGAGCACTTTTATGATTTGCCTTACAGCTTTTGAAGCTATCTTAGCTCAGGATCAGCCAATGGTTGCCATGAAATTCCAGATGTACATGTTCTCCGCATTCATGCAGCTCTTCTACTGGTGTGCAATGGGAAATCGAACTTATTACGATGTAAGGCCATATCCTTTAAAGCAGGGACCCGGACTCTTATAGCTATTTTAAAAGTTATTATTAAAAGTTATAGAAAAAAATTATTTCTGGATGTTTATTTTATTTGAAATAAAATAATCGGCCAACCCGGACTTTTAATTTAAAAGTCCGGTAATAACAGTTTACCTTGGCCAAACATTTTTTAAGGCCAAAATAAAAGTCCTCTCCTAATAATAAACAAACCGCTTATCCAAATTAAACAAATTTGGCATGCAATAAAAGAGGACTGAAATAGCTTTCAAAATAAATTATCTAACCAAGGGATGCCACCTTTTTATAATGTAATAATATTTTGTATGCCCAACGAAATATCCTTTTATTTTTATAAAAATTTTATTTAAAAATCCAAAAGTCGACCGGACAAATCCATTAGTTCCTGAAGATGCCCTCAGATTGAGAGCGAAATAACGACAATAATAAATAAAATATAAATAACAAATTTGCATTTATGTTTTATTTATAATACGGCCTTGAGCTCAAATACAACGAAAATTTATATTAAAAAAGATTATAATATAGTTGAAGTATCTAAAATCATCACAATATTAAGCAATTTTGTATTTTATATAGCAAACATAACCAATAAAATAGTTTATTTGTAACACCACGGTATGAATATTTATTTGATAATTAAGAATTGTTATTTATATGTTCGGCCTCATGGGGAATTTACACATATTCCTAAAAAATTATAAAGTAAAACATAAAATTTTACTTCGTGTAAAGTTAGCAAACATTTAACAGATCCGACATTGTTGTTGTATTTACTACTCGTCACTTTTGCTTAAGTACTTTTTTGGTGACAAATCTTTCAGGTGCGATGGTGATCGGATCAATTTGCTTTTGGGACCCGAGTAATAAGTAAATAGAATAAAATCAAAATTAAAAGTTCGGAAAGTGATGTTTATTTAACAAATATTGATGTTTATTAAAGAAATATTTAAAGTGAAAAAAAAACAATCCAAAGGTGAACAATCTTACTGTTTTATGGAAGATGGAAATTAAATATGTAACAAATTTGATGTGTAACACGTCTATAATCGTTGTATTATAGAAGTATACAAAATAACATTAATATAACAAAGAGGAACGCTTTGTTGTAAATGAAGTTATTGGTATTTTTAACAAAAAAAAAGAAAAAAAAACGCACTGCTTCGTCTGTACACTTATTGGTTGTATTGTCGACAGTAATTTAAATGCTCTCCGTAGGGCATAGCCTTTATCGCCTCATTACAAAAACTATATATCTTTTACCAAGCCTTCTAATAAGTTTTGTGCTTTTCGATTATTGGACAATTGCGAGCTGATCGTTAAAACATGATGCAATTTTTCTTTGAGACTTTCTGCCTTATCCGCATCAAGCTCCTCGTCGTTAGTTCTATTACCATCGCTTTCATTATGAGGCTTATTTTCTACTCGAATGGAATATTCTCCAGCTCATTTATAATGGCAAGAAACATACAAAGCCTTAAGGGAGTTAACAAGCTGTGTTCTTTGTCGACTGTGCACTCTTTAAAGGCTTTGTTTTACCTTTGTAACGAAATTTTTTAAGAATGATACAAAATTTAAAAAATTAAAGGCTATAAAATTCAAATTTTTTTTAACTTTATGCAACTTTAAAAATGTAAGTAAGTAAATGTCTGACCCTTTGTCTATAAAAAGTACTTACAAATTTGTTTCATGGAACTAATGTTTTGCAAGCTATGAAGTGATAAACAGGGACTTATGCTGAGACACCTTAGAAATCAAGGCTTCATTACGACTTATAAAAATATTTCTTAATCTCAAGGCACCGATTTATTCGTTATATAATTTAATTTTAGATTAAAGCTTAAAAAATAATATTTCACATATATGAATATTTGAAATAAACTCAGTTTTTGGAAAAACCCATAAGTTTTGATTTTATTTTTATGAAATAATTGATATAATTCACGTATACAAAAGAAATTCGTAAACCTGTAGTATGGTGGGCTTAAATTTTGCATACTATTTGACAAAAACTTTTATTTGGGCATACAAAATAGTATTAGATAATAAAAAAATTTTGAAAGCTTTTTCAGTCCTCTTTCATTTGATACCAAATTTGTTTAATTTGGATAAGCGGTTTGTTTATTATTAGGAGAGAATTTTTTATTTCGGGCTTCAAAAATATTTGCCCAAGTTAAACGGAGGTCCTGGGATCAAGGAAATATTGATAACTTTCTTCTACAACAATATTTTGCCCTGGACTTTTATAACATCGAAAAAATAACGTTTATTTTCGGTCCGTGCTTTAAAGTGATAACCATTCTCAACATTTATTTAGTTTATTTAAAATATTTGCAGTCAATGGAAGTTGCGACCGCTGCTTTTGAGGTTCACGCTTGGTACGATCATTCCCCGCGTCTGCAGCGCAATTTGATGTTAATTATTGAACGCGCCCAGAAACCTTTGGAGTTCCGCGCGAAACCTCTTTATGGTTTTACATTTGCATCATTTACGAGCGTAAAAAAATTATTTTATTTATGCATATTAATTAACTGCTTTTAATTTATTGATCAATTGCAGATACTGAGTACCTCCTATACCTATTTCACTATGCTGCGCACAATGAGTGATTAAAGTACTGTAAGTACATCATATTGGCAGACTTGGACTGGGTTGTATGGCGGAGAAGCGCTGTTCTAATCCATGTGATTGGATACAGATGCTTAAAATTTTTATCTTAATATTACGCAAAATGTTTTCCTCTCTTTTCAGCGCTCCTCTTTTTCTAAGTGTACTTGAGTACCTAACACCTTCCGAATTGTCGGAGTGATTTAGTTAACGCTTTTTAAGTATTTTTTATTCTTCAGACAAAGCTAGTAATAAAAGATTCACCCTTAAGTTTACGCTGTAGTCATTCGGGTTTTTAAGAATAGTCAATATTTATAATATTTTTTTTTTTATATAATATTTCTTAGATTGATATGCTCGTGGGTATGTAATCTCGTTCAATATATCGATCAAATTCTATCACTTTAATTTATGAGCGAAAGTTACTGTAAAATTTCCTTGCGTTCAGCTTTGAGCTGCCGAAGTTTAAGTCAGCTTGGTACGACGAATATCCGCCAGGATGTATGTCTCACCTTCTCTACCACTCGTGTGATCATAACATGAATACGAGCAAAAAGGAAACAAAAAATACACAACGATTAGAACTAAGATACCAGTTGGTCTAAAAAAACAAAAGCTATGCAATCTATCAAACATTTTATGAGCTGGGGAGTCTACATTGCGAGTATCAAGCATTCTGTGAGCTTCTGCAGCAAGCTAGTCACTTGGCGAACAGATTTGCGGTCCTACTAGAGCTGAGAATAATGCCTTTAATGACCTTTCTTAATTAGATGTTCATGTGCAAATAAAAAATTTTAAGTCCGTTGATTTATAATTTATAATTTTTAAACATTTGACATTCTTCTAGCAAACAAGTCTTTTTTTAAGTTTCGGATATCTTTTTATCATAATCTCGTACTCAGCAAAACTTATGGTAATCATATTGTACGTAGGTATGTTAAGTATATCATAAACAAATTAAGGAATTTAAATTACACCTTTTTTCGGACAAACTGTTAAAATTGCCTTATTAAAGTTCACTCTCCTTCGGTACAAAAATAATTTGTTCATCACTCGCCACCACGCATATCAGATCGAATTTATCAAAATTACGTTATTAGATCATGGCGGAATTGAATTTTTGCAATTTTCTACAAATATGGAAATTATTGCGGTCATTTTGCCCATACTACTCCATGCAGATTTGTACCAATTTGGCACACAATTGCCGAAAAGCGCAACAAGCGTATCAAAGCAGCGCGACTGCGATCGGCGATAGATCGAAAATTTTACTATAGCAGCCTACAGTGTGCCACAAAAGTACCTAGTACCAGCGCATGTGCGTTGGTTGTATAAAAGGCGTGTGTGTGTGTTAGCTTAAAAATTGTAAGGTTTGTTTACAGCGACATTTCGCAATTGCCATCTTGCTGACCAACAAGGGAGCTAGCGCATTGGAGATCGCTTTAACTAGATGACTTTGATCAATAATATGATAAGCAAACAAAAAACCGGATAACCGATACAAAACTGTTTCGCAGCACCGTAGATGCACTTGTATGTACATTCCCCCCCTTATATGCGTATACTTATATGCACTCGTATATGCAGGTACGTCATCCCACTTGAATTATCTGACCGGGGTCAGGCAAGTACAAAGTGGATCATTGCCGCATCGAGTCTACAGTCAAACCTAGTCTGCTACCAGTTTGCTTTGCAGCTCAACTGCTGTGAATGGTATATAGATGCCCGTTTTTCGCAATGTCCTACGAACAAAAATTTCTCTGACATGATTGTAGTGTAAAATATAAATATGTATGTTCTGATTTTCGTCCGGAAGGTGAACTAAATACGCTCCGTCATAAGAAGTAAGAGACTGTAATAAGTCAGCGCAAAGAGCTGGAAATGCTATCCAACAAAAGCTGGTTTGTAAAATGTGGTTGGCGAAATGAATGACGGTTATAATTTATGATAACTCTGCCAAATTCGCAAAATGTGTAATAAACCAGTTGAATTCAAGTCCCTTTCCAATTGGTCCTTCAAATCTTTGGAGGCCTTTCTCTCCATCTGACACCACCAGCTGGTTCCGCATAAAATAATCTTCGATGGCAATGATGGCAACCCCTGCGCTAAATATAACATCAACCAGCCGGGGCAGAGTCCTACATTCTTGGTACATACTTTCAAATCAAAGTATTTAAAATATTTGGCGTGCTTATCATCAAAGAAGCTTGTCTTACTCATCCCTGCTTGTCGTAGGCTACCCATAATAAAAATATACTTTTACTCAACGGAACCAAGCTCTGTGTTAAACCTGATTCGTGTGGGCTTAAATACCGTAAATAGAAAAATGACCAGTTGTGCAAAATTTCATTGACGTTGATTTTCTATTTTGCAATAACTAACAATAGTGGTGGCCGCTGTGTTCGAGTGTATTGCGGTGCCTGCTATTACTCGATATGTCGCTGGGTTCGAATCTCAGTCAAGGCAAGTAAAATCTTAATCAAAGAAAAGTTGTTTTCTAATAGCGGTCATCCCTGGGCAGGCAATGACAAACATCCGAGGGTATTTCTGCCATGAAAAAGCTTCTCATAAAATTGTAGGTCCCTCCATTTGTGGTAGAATATAAAGACGCACACCACAAATGGTAGGAGAAGCTGGGCCAAATACTGAGCTATATAGGGTAAGCTCCAAATTATTATATTATTATTATTAACAGCAGTTAAGTGGCTGCTATTTCCAAGATATTCCCAAATCATCAGTTTTTTTTATATTGCCTTCAACACTTTTTTTAAGGAACGGAACAATAAATATAAATTTGGGAAGCTAACACGATACATACAATGTTATGGTTTCCATCTTCCTGTTGGAAAATATTTTTCAGATGACATTTCATAAGCGAAGAAGGCTCTTCCACATCTGCCGCTGAACTCCAGGCACTTTTGAACGGGTCTGACTAAGTGCATTAAATACCAGTCAATGAACTATAATTTTTTGGAGACTTGTTTGACTTTTCACTGCGAGGATCTTCTTACCTCACTTAGATACGGCGCTGACGTTATTTGCGGAGGCTTCGCGAGCGATCGGACGGCCAGAAACGCCGAAGACGACGCCGACAACTGCGATGCTGTCCCGCCGTGAATTTGAAATGCATTTTTGCATTTTAGAATTCAGTTATTCATATCTATACGAGTATTAGCTTTTAGGAAGCAGAGCAGAAATGCATGGACATGCCTTTGGTGTTTGCAGCCGCCGTGCTATGCACAGTTTAGACAACGCAGTGGCGGTGGACGAAATTTTAATTCAACAAACCGATTGACCATCAAACCGCCTGCCGATCGCCGTTTTGTTATAGTCCAGCATAAGAATTTATATTTGTGTGAGTAAGTAAATATGTTTGTTTGCAATGTTGCATATTTATTTGACTATGCAGTGGCAACTGACATTGGTGCGCCGCAAACCACTGACACACGTCCAGCTCCAGCCGCAGTAACCAGCTGAACTGGCCGTCCAGACAAGCCAGCCAGTCAAATCGGCTTGTCGGATGATTGCAACATGTGGCAACGTGCGGTTTTCGTGCTTGTAGCGATCAAAGATTTGTTCGAGCGCGTTTGTGGTCTCCAACATGCGGCTACTTGTTGATCGGCTGCTCTGCTGCCAGTACTACAATATTGGGCATATTGAGAGCACTTGCTGTTGCTGATTTTGTTGGTGTTGTTGTTGCATTTACTGTAAAATATTTATATATTTCTTATGCTGGCATGTTTAACGTCACTTTTGCGTAGCGCATGCACGTTGAGTAGCTGCTAATCAGGATTGGTATCTTCGATATTTGCTGCTCCTCCTCCTCAAAGAAGAAGAAGTAAGCGAGTAGTGCGCCTGCGCCAATGCCAATATGTGCATCGTAGGTAGATTAAAAGTCAACGCATGCATTTGTTATTTATTACATTATTTATGTATGTGTGCCTATGTATGTAAATAGTTGGTTCATTGGCATCGAACGGTGGTTTGGCCATTCACTTGTCGGTGTCTCCAAAGCCTTGGCAAATGTTGGTTTTAATAAATTTGCAATGTAGGCGAGAGAGAATAAAAATTGAAATGAAATGTAGGCTTTTATTTGGATCAAATATTTGCAAGGCAGCAGACACATACGAAGTTGTATGTTTCTACCTTTTTTGTTTTGTTTATAAATTCCTGTCATCCATTCATTTAGTATGCTAGTCTTCGGGCAATGTCTTCTCGCGTGTAATGTGTGCAAAAATCTCCAAGTGAGTGAGCAGCTTTAAAAGCATCAGAGAGAATAATTAAGTGATAAAATATTTTGAAAAATGTATAATAGGGTAAATTCGATCGAAGCTGAATTTTCAAAAGATACCCTCGGTGTACAACATTCTATGAGGCGTCCAAACCTGAACTTTATTTGTTTTTGTAAACTATATAATATTATTTTTCTTACCAGAACTTAACGACTTGGCTGCAGCAATTGCATAAATACAGTGGTGTCTAGAATTTTAATCGATTTCATATGTATGTGGTACCAATGATAAGATGCGTTTCATATTCGGCAAATATTCGTGAAACGATTATTGAGATACAAACATATCATATTGAAGATTTTGCCTTAACAAAATAAGTTTTTTTCATTCACGAAAATTAAACTACGGGACATTATAACCGAATATCAATGAAAACGTAAATTGTAGCCGAATATAAATGACAAATTTTGTTAAATATAATTACAATTAAAACCTTCCTGAGTTTTATAAAATATAAATTGGCAGAAATTTTAATTTGAGAAAACTGAAGATTCAAGTACCGATTACTCTAATAGAGCATATACTTACTTCCATTAATAGAAATTTCACAGGACGCGTAAAATTTTCTTGCGAGTTAACAACGGCAGCTGAAAAACCAATTTTGCCATAACAAGAAAATAATCTAGAGAAAACAAGAAATTGAAAATTAATATGAACAGAAGACATTTTCAGAATAGTATGATCAGGGAAAAACGGTATTTGAATCAATCGTGAAACGTTTAGTTTACAACTAGATGTCATATAATAGTTTAAATTAATTTAATGTTCATTAAATATTTTATAAATAGTTGTAATTTAAATTTCTATAAAATAAATATGACATTTTTAATGCAATTTTTTATTTAAGTCACCATGTATGGATTCTTACGTCATTCTTCCCAAAATTTAAAACAGCGATGACTGAGGGCTGATCAGTCAGCTCTGATACATTATACATGCAAAACTGCCAATTCGATAATAAGCTGTTTTGTCAGCTCTGAATGAATATTAAGGCATCGCTGATAGGAGTAAGCGAAGCAGCTAGAATATTCGTTAAATATGGAATTAATTGTGTTGAAAAGAGATGGACGATGACACGTAGATAAAAGTTTCGGTCATACAATTAATTTCGTTTTTAAGAATCTAAACGAAACTCGACACTACGTGGTGTTCGAATACTTAAGCAACACTGTCGTTGACTAGGGTCAGTTTCTTTATTTCATGTTATAAGTTACAGCCAATTATTAATTTTTTTTTTAGTTGAAATAATAAAAATTATTATTGAATTCAGACAGAAATAAGTCCACAAATGTATCGGAAAACGGAGGCAAATAATTAATATTTTATATATATTCTACTGTCACATCCGAAAATATGTATTATTCGCAAATTCCATTTTCGTATCACCTAAAAGAGATGCGTTTTCTGAACAGCATTCCTGCATTGTCGAAAACACGTTCAGATGTATTTCCATCATTTTCTTAAAGCATTTATTATACGTTTTCTTATGTGTTTGCTATCATTTTGCTGATATTTTTTTGAAAGTTTTGTTATCTCTCTAACGGACTACATTTATTAAATTTCACAAGTGCATTTTCATAATCTGAAAGCATTAATCATAAACGAAATTATATTTACTCAAATTATTTCAATATGTTATGGAGTTTTCGAAAGGGCCGGGTTTTTGTTTTGTCTTAATTTTATAGAAATGATTTTTTTATTTTAATTTTGTACAGACACAAAAATTTACCTAGCAGATTTCAAGAACTCAATCTGTGAGTTTTGTTGTCTGTACGAACTGTTTGTAAGAGTCTCATAATGAAAATTTTGATAAATTAAGTAGAAAACTAGAACCGTATTAAATCATACATAACGAAGCCATAGGATTATGGATGAACTTCTGTAAACGAGGGTCGGCTCGGTTCCTAATATTTTGTGTGCTAAAACTGTCGCGACGAACCGTATTAAATCAAAAATAAGGGGGGGGGGGGGCGGTGATTATTTCGGATTTTCGCTTGCTGGCCCTGGATATATACATGTATGTACAGTATTGTGCAAAACTTATGCAACTTAATATGAAACAGATATTTTCTAAGCATTCCTGACAAAATAATTTTATTTTTTTTTAAGTTTATTTTAATAAAACAATATTTTTAAATATAAAGTAAAATAGAACAAAAGGTTTTATTCTACTGCTATATTTGCATAACAGATATTTTGGTATTGACGAAACGGTTATATCGATGTGTGCAACTAATACGCCTCGTTTAAGTACTTAGTCCAATAAACATTGTCTAAAATATATGAACACAATGGTCATGCAGAATTTACCAAAAATATTTTAAATTATTGTGCGCGAAGAAGCCAATTCAATTAATTTTTCAGTTTTTTTCATTTTTCCTGCTTAGTCTTTACCACAGCCACAACAGCATGTCACAGCTACAGCCACACATTGTGCGCAGTTTCGAGCATTCACAGTATTTTTACTTATAGCAGCTCTTACTTTTTACTACAGCCACACCATTCTGTTCAGTCAGTTACTTTACAAAATTTTTGACTGAAAAATGCAAAACTTCTTCTATTAGGTCACTTCAACCGTTTCCTCTCTCCTTCGCTAGGTTACGCCAATTATTCACACCAAGTGATGACAAGTCCTTCCAGTGTGTTCGTGGACGGCCTTGGCCTCGTTTTCCACCCATCAGTGCCGATTCGAAATATTTTTTGATGAGCGATTTGTAGAGCGAGATTTTTCGTACGTCAAGAAAGTACTCAGCTTTTCAGTTGCCTAGCGAGCCCAAAATATCACCTGTAGGCAAGTGTTATTTTTCGCTTAAGTTCGAGGCTGATTCCATAGGTGATGTTAATGCTGGATCCAAGTTATACAAAATCCTTGACTACTTCAAAGTTGTAACTGCCAACACAGGAACTTGGGTCCCAATACGTGAGAACTTTTTGTATTTTGTCACAAGGTACTTTGTTTCGCCCTGGTTCACTGCAAGACCAACCTCTTTTAGTTTTCTTCTCTAGACTGGAAAATGCTGCACTGACGTACCTGTTATTAAGGCCAACGATGTCAATATCATCCGCATACGCCAACAGCATCGCATAAATGTCTATTTGCTTATCTAGGGTGGTTTCCAGCATTTGACGTGCTGTCCATATCTGGTCAATGGTGGATTTAACAGGCCTAACTCCACAATGATAAGGTCCACTGTTAATACTAAATTCTTTTAAAATTTAATTCACCACGAATTAGTAACTCTTATATTAAATGTAGCCTAACTCATAAGTCCAGTGTCTTCATTTCGTTTCAAAGAGCTTCCAGGCTTGTGCCACTTAGATACATACAAGTTTATCACATTGAAAGAATCTTGGAAATATTCTGCTTCCATTACATTGTCATTTCATCTAATATGTTCTACTAATTTTATGATTTATATACAAAGAACTTACAACTATCACTGCCTCTTTAAAGAAGTTACTCGTCTTCAATTGTGCTTCATTAATTTGTATTCAGCATACAAAAGTCAAGAATCCTATTCAACTATTCTACCACAGTATTCCCTCTAATTAAGCCTGGAACCACAAATCAAGCATCGAAATAATCTAAAAACATCAAAAGGCCCATAAAATCTAATCAATTATAACCATACACAAACAAACGACAACAAAACCAACAATTGGAAGCTGTCAAAACAGCAGCAACACTTGTGCCGCAGATCAAAACTGGTTGAATTGCTTTTAAATTGCTATCAAAATAAAACGAAGAAATATAAACAATAAAAAGGTGAAATCGCTGATACAGTTGTAAAGTAATTGCCGCGATAATCTTAAGTGCAGCAACAAAGAAGTGTTTATTATCATTGTTGTTATATTTACCGCGCTTGTTGCAACGTGCCGTTGCAATTGTTTACACTCTTATTGACGACACATTAAACGGTGGCAACATTGCTGAAATGAATTGAAAGAGGAAAAAATAAAATAAGTAAATGGAAGCTTGAAAGGAGGAAGGAATATTTCACCGTTGGCAACGAAGCGGGTCCAAACAGCGCTGAAAGCCTACAATAACCACTACACTTGAACATTAAACAGTCACAACAACAGTAACAATGTTGTAACAATATTCACATTGCAGCGCCATTTCAGCAGCATTTAAGTGTTGCAAATTGTATTGTCTTTATTTTCGATTGTTTCGCATTATACTGTTAGATATTTCTAGCGCACTGCTTTTGATTTTTCTTTAACTAATGCTGGATGCATTGTTCCAGACGATTAGTAGCTACTAGGCATGCCAATCCCGGGATCCCGGCGTTTTTTTTAACTCCCGAATATCCCGGGATCAGTATATTCAAATCACGGAATTGCAGAAAACAGTGAATTTAGGAGCCATTTATTTTTATATCCGAGCGTACTTGTAACCAAGGGTATTATAACTTTGTTCGCATAACGGTTATTTGTAACAGAATAAAATAATCGAGATAGAAATAATCAGAATGAAAAGAGGAATCCGTGGTTACAATATCTCAATGAAATTTGGTACATAGTTCGCTCTTTGGACAGGTTGGTTTTGAAAATGGTCAAGATCGGTCAATAACCACGCCCACCTCCCATATAACGGAAGTTTTTGAAAAATGCAAAAAATCCGTTTTTTCGGTATCCATTAAAGCAAATTGAGTGAAATTTGGTATTTGGAGCGATTTTGAACTAAGAAATTAGGCATTTATGAAATTTTGAAAAATGGGCATTGCCACGCCCACTTATGAAACATTTTCTGGATCTCAATAACAGTATTAGTTATCGTCACAAAATTTGGTGGACATATTTTCCTCAATATTGCTGTTATTATCGTTAAAAATTTTTGAAATCGGACCATAACCACGCCCACCTCCCATATAACGGAAATTTTAAAAATGCATGGAACAACAAATACGATTTGTAGGTTAGTAAAAGTTACCGCTTATTTTTGAAATTTTTTTTAGTTAAGGGTATTTCTATGTGAGTAATTTTTATAGAATTACTGATGCCTATGAGATGACATATTAAAGACGAATTCTTTTAATTTCCTACCTAATTAAAATAGGTAATCGTATAACATTAAAATATATTCGCATGATTTACTTAATTTTTTAAATATATGTATGAAAGATGTAGGTAATAATTATGATAATAATTTCAACGGTTTTGACCCGCCATTTCCGCCCAACCACAACCACACAAGTTCGCATAACGGTTGTTTGTAACAGCAAGAAATAATCGAGATAGATATAGACATATATATACTAAAATGATCAGTATGAAAAGAGGAATCGATTTAGCCCTGACTGTCTGTCCGTCCGTCTGTTCGTGGTTACAATAACTTGAGTAAAAATTGAGATATCTCAATGAAATTTGGTATATAGATTGCCTTTTGGACAGGGTAGATTGGTATTGAAAATGGTCAAGATCGGTCAATAACCACGCCCACCTCCCATATAACGGAAGTTTTTGAAAAATGCAAAAACTCCGTTTTCTCAGTATATATTACAGCAAATTGAGTGAAATTTGGTAATTGGAGCAATTTTGAACTCAGAAATTAGGCATTTATGAAATTTTTAAAAATGGGCGTTGCCACGCCCTCTTATTAAAAAGTTTCCGTATCTCAATAACAGTGTAAGGTATCATCACAAAATTTGGTTTGCATATTTTCCTTGATATCGCTATTATTATCGTAAAAAAATTTTTGAAATTGGATCATAACCACGCCCACCTCCCATATAACGGAAGTTTTGGAAAATGCAAAAACTTGGTTTTTTCGATATCTATTTAAAGAAATTGTGTAAAACTCGGTATTTGGAGCGATTTTGAACTAAGAAATTAGGTATATAGGTTATGAAATTTTGAAAAATGGTTATGAAATTTTGAAAAATGGACGTTGCCACGCCCACTTCTGAAAAATTTGTGGTATCTCAATAACGGCGTAAGGTATCGTCACTAAATTTCGTGAGCATATTGTCCTTGATATCACCAACATCACCGTGAAAATTTTTTGAAATCAGACCATAACCACGCTCACCTCCTATATAACGGAAAATTTGAGAAATGCAAAAACTCCGTTTTTTCTTTATCCATTAAAGTAAACTGAGTGAAATTTGGTATTTGGGGTGATTTCAATTAAGGAAACTGTATATTTATAAAATTTTGATAAATAGTCGTTGTCACGCCTACTTATAAAAAAATGTCTGTATCTCAATAAGGGTGTTAGTTATCGCCGCAAAACTTGGTATACATATTTTCCTTGACAGCAGTCTTACTAAGGTCAAATATGTTTGAAATCGGACCATAACCACACGAACCTTCCGTATAACGGAAGTTTCGAAAAATGCCCACTTGTGCTAAAATGTCTGTATTTTCAATATCATTACTAAATTTGCTGAACATATTGCCCTTGATATCAATAGCATTACCGCCAAAAAAATTTGAAATCGGATTAAAATCACGCCCAACTTCCATATAACGAAAGTTTTTAAAAATGTTTTTTGGTATCTAATGGAACAAAAGAGGTAGAATTGAATATTTTCTGCGGTTTGAAACAAGGAAACTTGGTGTTTATAAAATTTTCATATTGTACCACAAATTGGGGGATCTACTGTTTTGTGCCGATGCCGAACGGCATATGTAATTATACCTAGAAGCTTTTTCGTTCAGAAATACCCTCGGAGGTTTGCCTTTGCCTGCTTAGAGGTGGTCACTACAATAAAATACTATTTTTCTATGATTACGATTCTACCTTCTCTAGCTGAAGTTCAAACCTCGAACTTAGCAGCATATCGCTACTATCCGACTACAGCGGCCACCTCGCTTGAGGGCATGTAGTTTTTGTAATAGCGATCGCCTCACGACAGGCCATGGCGAACCTTCGAATAATTCAAATTTTTGAAAAGGACACACAAGCTGTTTATTATAATGGATATTTAGTAGTTTATGAATGTAGGTACCTATTTAATCACTCTCAAACACGCATTGGCAGGAATTTAACTATGATTATGAAAGTGCACATTTTACAAGAGTTTGCCTATTTAGCAGGTATCATCTGAAGGCGGAAATTTCGATTCTAATTTTGTGTGACAATAAATTTTAGGTAGCTAAATTGATTACTGTACATACTCGTACATATTTACCTGTTAAATTTTATAAATCTAGAATATATTCGGTCAGTTGGGAAGTGATCAAATTTAGAACCTCCAGTTATATTTTAACACTCGTTCACTTCATTAAAAAAGTGTTTAAGTTTGATTTAAAGTGAATTTTGGGAATAGTGGTTAATAGTGGTTAATAAAAGTGCATGTGAAGTTTGGGGACCATTATAAAAGCACGAGAAGATGACAACAGCACCAAGTTACGACTCAAAAACAACTAGAACAGCAAATCAGAACCAGGAGCAAGGAATATATAAATAAAGGAGCAGACGAACAAGAGGTCACAGGAAAATATCTTTCGCAGCAAGGTTTTAAATAAGTAAGAGTGTTATTTATTATAAAATATTAATAGGGCAAACATTTATTTTACTTGTTAAATTTGCAATTAGTTTCAAAAATAGAATGCCGAGGCTAAGTAGGAAATCTATTCTTTATGTAAAAAGGTTAGTCTGAAATATCAAAAGAAACGGAGTGAAAGTGGAAATCCTGCATTAACTACGGAGTGGTTCGTTTAATTCAAAATTATATTTTCAATTTATAATTATAAGGTGTTAAATTGTTAGTTAGGGGCATAACACGTTTTCACCGTATACACATTACTTCGAAACTCTTGTATAAATTAATTTTGAATACTCTTTCAAATTCTTCAGTGAATTCACTCATACTCACTTTTAGGGCCGTTTGCACCATCTCTGGTTAAAATTACCGGCGGTTAGATACAATTCAGCATACTATTAATCGCTTAACCGGAGATGGTGTAAACGGAGATTAAATCGGTATTTTATTTCTAGCTTCGGTTAGAAGGTGTATATTCATATGTAAACGCCAAAATTTATCGATGCGAAATTCAAAACAGCTGATATGCTTACACCGCGGTTTTACTGGATATGCGTCAAAGTCGAATGTATAACCAAAAGAAAATAAAAAAGAAAATGGAAATATTTAACAAAAAGTTAACAAGAAATTTTAAGTTAATACCATTGCAAATATTGTACCATAGTTTTTTTTTCCACATTAGTTCAATAGTCAAGGACAAGACAAAGTATCTCATATCATCAAATACACAATCAGCCCATTCACGGTTGGGCATTCGCATCACTCTTGAAAAGTAGAGAACTTTGTGTAACTAGGAACCAGCATTAGCGCCAATATTAACGTCAGCCTTAAAATCCAACGCAGAATCTCTCTTGCGGACAAAAACCACACTCTTTAAGCCATTCATATTTAAGCATATCAGATAAGAAGGCTTTTGGAGTGTTCGAGAGAAAGACTTTGCGACGGCGAATACCGCAGACGATGGAACGATCAGCTGTACGACTTTTACAAGGATGAAGACATAGTGCAGCGGATTAAGAACTAGCGGCTCCGCTGGCTAGGTCACGTCGTTCGAACGGATGAAATAGCTAAACCCTTGCAGCTGCTACCGTTAAGCAGTGTGGAGAAGTGTTTCCACCATAATTTAAGTATACTATGGACATCAGTCACCAGATCGCCGTTGTCATTCTTAAAGGAATTCGCCCCGGTCTTGAGGCCTTCTGTTAGCCGTCGTACTTCCTGAAAAATTTTCGGGCGCTTTTCCTGTCGGCCAACATCTCAAGCTCTTCGCACTCATGCATTTCGGCCTCTCTCTTTTTCTCACGAAAAATGCGTCTTGCTTCCTTCTTCAACTCACGATAACGCTTTCGCACAGATCGCAGTGTGGCCCTGTATGCAGCGTCTTTACGTTCTGTAGCGGCACGACATTTCTCGACATTCAAGTTGTTTTTTAGGGACTGTTGAAATCCGATGGATTCCTCAGCGGCAGTACGTAGACAGCAAGAAATATGGTTCCACTGCTCGGAAATATCGTTCTGTTGATTATTGCTCTCAGAGAGCAGGAGTGCAAGTCGAGTGGCGAAGTGGGTGGCTGTCTGTTGCGATTGCAGCTTTCCGACGTCGATATTTTCTTGTGTCCATTTGCGCGCGCTTTTTGCTGCACCGAGGCTCGTATGGATTTTAGCTGTTATAATATAATGGTCCTAGTCAATGTTGGCTCCTCGGATCGTGCACACATCTAGGACACTGGAAGCATACCTTCCGTCTATCGGATGTAAATAGGTTACTGAAAAATTATTCGTATATACATATATACATAAGTGTATTAATTTAACCGTCTTGAAATTGTTAGTTGGGGCGCTTCAGAAATTTTTGGGCATGCAAGTTTGTAGTCAGGGCTTAGGTTTCGGATTGAATTTTGGTAATTCATGAAAATTTGGGCTTGTAAGGTTGCATGTATGAAATTCCATTTAAATTTCCTAAATTTTATTAAATTTTTATTTCTAATTTTTTCAGACTACACTAAAAGTCTAAGGGACATTTTGAGTTATAACGATGAGCGGATGTAATTTTATACCCGAGCGTACTTGTACACAAGAGTATTATAACTTTGTTCGCATAACGGTTGTTTGTAACAGAAAAAAATAATCGAGATAGATATAGACATATACATATGTATATACTAAAATGATCAGAATAAAAAGAGGAATCGATTTAGCCCTGACTGTCGGTCCGTCCGTCCGTCCGTCCGTGGTTACAATAACTTCAGTAAAAGTTGAGACATCTCAATGAAATAAGGTACATAATGAAATAAGGTACATACATTGCTCTTTAAACAGGGTAGGTTGGTATTGAAAATGGATAAGATCGGACCATAACCTCGCATACCTCCTATATGACAAAAATTTTTGAATAATGCAAAAATTTCGTTTTTACTTATTATATTCCATTGGAACATATTAATTAAAATTTGAAATTTATAGAGATAGTTAATTATAGTTACCACGCCCACTTATAAAAAAACGTCTGTAGGTATCTCAATAACTATGTAAGGTATCGTCACAAAATTTGGTGAACATATTGTCCTTGATATCACTATTATCACCGTCATTGATTTTAGAAATCGGACCATAACCACGCCCAACTTCCATATAGCGGTTTTAAATGGGGAAACATTTACATACTTTTAGTATACGGTTGCCTAGAGGCTACTAGGCCTGGTAGTCTTCCCAGATAATACAAAAAGATAAAAAATTTCGAAAATTCTTGTCGCAAAAATCATTTTACCGACTCTAATATATTTTTCAGAATAGGCTGAGAACGGCTTGTTTTAAAATATCAATAGATATGTATGTCTTAGTTGATGCCTTTTATGATTTTGAATTAAACTATTAAATTACAATAAAAGCTTAATTTTTCAGTTTAATTTGTAATGTCATGTCAAGAGAAGTCTAATTCATATTAAGTAGATAAAGCGCTAGAAAAATGTTTTTGCCTTTGGATTTCCTGAAAGCTTTTCGCTGTGTAAATAACTTCTATCCTTTCCCTGCTTGTCGCACTTTTTTCAAATTAATTCATATTATCTACTTTAAAATAATTTCCTCTACTCGATTACATAGTTGTTAATCTTCACAAATCCTTTGGCATCGGATATCTGTTACATTTTTCCAGTTGCCTTTTATAATTGGTTGACTGGTTCGTGCTATTCTATGTGCATATGCATGGATGTATTATGTTACCCTCTCCAATCAGAAAAATTTAGTTGTCCTGTGGGTAAATACGTTGTAAATAATCTTCCAGCTCCATGCTCCAAAAATATGGCAAACATTTATTAATTTCAGATATTTGCATGCTTATTCCCGCCCCACTGCTGTATATGGAACCGCCCATGCGCATGCGCCCACTCATTTGGCTTGTGGCATGTAGTATGTAGCATACGATGTATACAAACAAATAAAAGCGACAAGTGGTCCGCAGCCAGCGAGTGGCATATAGGAAGTGCGAGCTACGTTTAACGCCTAATGCCCGCTGAGCTGACTCTTGCGTGGATTAAGGGGCGGTGTGACGACGTTGGGAACACTAGTTTGGCCTTTAATTGCTGCCAGCGGCAACCCAAATAGCAAAGACCGATGCGTGTTTGCCTTAAACAACTAATGAGGCGCTGGAAAATACTTGTAGAAGAAATCGTAAAGCAGAATTAATCGGAGAAGCTGACAATAAAAAATATAAAAAATCACATAAAGCCACAATGTCAATAGGAGTATGTAGGTGAGTAGGAAAAAACAAAAAAAAATGTGGGCAATACAGACAACTAATGATTTAAACCAGATTTTACCGCTCGAGAAAAAAATGCCGTTCATTAGCAGTAGCAACTCACAGCTAAGCATTCCTGATTCCGCGTTTTTTTGCCTCGCTGCTTCTGGTTTATTGGCGTTTTGTTTCAACACAGGCCCGAAGACGTCGACAGTGGAGGCATTGCAATGTCATACAGTGGTACAGTCACATTAGTTTTCTGGGAAAAAAAACAGAAAGAGTTTGTGTGTGACTTCAAATATTCAAATTGGCGTGATCGGCTCATTTTAAAGTATACCTTCCAAACAAACCTTACCTCGCAAACGCCTCAAAAATGCTGTACAAAGCGCAGCACTGAATATACGAGGATGGTCTGATACATTTTCTACCTTACAATGATATAAGCCTTTGTTTTATTTTTTGTTTTTTTTTTCTACATATATAGTCTCCTTGTAACTCTACACACTTCTCTCAGCGATGCTCCCATCTCTATAACCCGTTAAAATAATACTCGGCATTTTTCTCCGCAAAATAGTTTTCGTTTGACGAAAATCTCGGTCCTCCGACCGCAGTTTTAGATGAGAGAACAAAAAAAGTTGCTTGTGGCTGGATCTGGTGAGTAAGGTGGTTGGTTAAGCAGTTCAAACCATAATTCGTGGATTTTCGCCATGGCAACCGCTGATGTGTGAGAAAAGGTTTTTGGTCTAACTTGAGCAAAAGCGGCACCCAACCTCTGCTATCTAATTGCCTAGCATAATTTGGTGAACTATAGCGATGTTATCGACAGTTTTGGACGTCGCGAACGTAGATCGTCTCTAAAGCTCTTACGGCCACGTTTAAATTCAGCTGCCCAACATTTTACTGTGGTAAATGATGGTGCAGGGTCCCCACACATAGAATCCAACTCATTATTAATTTGCGTAGTTGTATTGCCTTTCAAAGAAAAAAAATAATGATATTAATTAGTCGATATTAAAGTTTATTCGACTCACTCAAACGAGTGTCAACTAAAAACTGCGTGTCCAAAATGGCTAAAACTGTAGTGAGCAGTTCCCAAAAGACGCACAACTACACTCACAATCTTTAATTGACGAGTGCTGCTATCTTCACGTTGAGGTCGGTAACTTTTCAGAACACCCTCGTGTAACTACGAAATTTGGTTCTGATTGAAAAATTGCAAACAATCAGTTTCTTTTAACTCGTTTTCTCATAGAAAGCTAACCTCCAAAACGATTTAAATATGCATGCGATATTTCGTTATTAAAACAAGCAAATAAAGGCAATTTTTTTAAGAAATCGAATTGGAATTGATAAAATTACATTTTTGTTTGCTAATATTTATTAATATATTTGGTCAATTGTGTTGACACTTTCTCTATTTCCACTAGTCAACCTACAACAAAAGTAATAGTAGAAAAAGCTATTAAAAAATCACAATACTCAATTGAACAAAATCCACAATCAGTCTTTGTTAAAGAAATACTTCTGATTTCTGTCAACTTTATGTTGAATAGATTGTAAATTTCTTAAAAATTAATTATGTTATTTTTTATTCAACATGATTTCTTATACAATTTTATTTTCCGCTGAAATCCCACTGTGCCGCAACCAGTGCTCTGACTGTACCACAATTGAGGTAGATCTTTCACTTTTTATTGATACATATTTTACATTTGTACTACATTAATAACCATAGCCTAAAAACTACAACATTTTGAAATTCTCAGAAAAATATCATCAATAATCCTTTTTTATTACTAGTTAAAATATAAGAATAATAACTTAAAGAATTTATTAATTTACTGCTTTAAAAAATAAACCTTCTGGATAATATTTTTTGCTTTCTATATGAATTATGAGTATATATAATTGCTAGAATTAACGTTGAATTAATAGGATGCGTATTCACGGTCGACTTGGATTTAACCTTAATATAAATTAATTTCCGAGTTTCCAAGCTTAACCGAAACACGGGTTTAAATAGCCGATTACAAAAAGCCCGAAAATCGATTCGAGAAGAACCGAAAAACGATTCCAAGACACCGAAAATCATTTTAGGAGTGCAGAAAAATGACCCGCCAAATAGGAGAAAATATATTCTAAAGCCATACATACACGGAACTGCACATTACTAGAAAATATGTTTATATTAATCTACCACATTGGTTTGGAATCTACCACAATTTTTTCATGCTAATCTGCCACGAAAAAAATTCCAAGCCGAACACTGGACACAACAACAAAAAGCGGTATGAAGCTGCCAGAAAAGTAGAAGTGGCGGTGGACAAGAGCAGAATTGAATTCCATCTACCACAAATAAGAGCAACTCAACTGGTATCTACTGTTATATGGTAATGTGCGCCAGCAGCTGCATCAATGCCAACAACGAGCGTGGCAGCATAAATGCAACGAGCGGCATTTGTTTGCAATTTGATTGCACAATTTGTGACATAATTGGACGTCGTTACAATTTCACGACACAGTTGCAGTTTTTCGGTTTGGTAAGTATACTTTTCTATACGAAAACTAATATATATTTGAGGACGGTTGATGGCTTGGTTATTCCAGAATCATGCCTTCAAATTAAAGTCCCTAAAACGTTTGCCGTCGTCGTCCAATAAAAAAAGTTTGTCCTTACCAGATAAATGTTGCTTGAATTTTTTTTTTACGTGGCGGATCCCAAGCCCTTCACACAATCTGATACTTGGGATTATTAATAATTGACACACTTGTGTAGTGAGTCGCTTGCCTAAAGATACACACAAGTTCACTGCCTATTGGTGAACAGACGCCGTTGACCCTGGCGCGCACTTATATTGAATATGCCAACCATGTTCGCTTTCGCACTTAAACTACTATTTTGGCCATTGCACCAACGATGTATCACTGCCGGGAGAAAGGGCATTGGGATTTCCCTGTCGACTTGGGAGGGCTTCTAGAAAATTGGGCTTACAGTCGGCTTAGCGCTGGGCGAAAACTCAGATACGCAAAGTTGCAAAGTCCTTTTGACCGCTTGCGGTCTAGGGAGTGATTCGAGCTACTAATCCACAGCTCTCAGCCTTTATTGGTGTCCGGACTGGGCACTGCCCGATGGCGATTGATGTATGTGTATTGCATGGAAGATTATGAGGTGAAATCATCTCAGCACTACCTTCTCAACTGTACTGCGTTTGCAAATCTCAGCTTCAAAGAGCTTGGCTCGTACTTCATAAACGGATTTTCCTAACGAGCTCTCGGCGCTTCTCTTCGTCTTATCTTTTTTCAGGAAAAAAACTAATTGCGCATCATACCACAATCGACTACCAATATTCGTCTTTATGAGCCTCTGTCATATTTACTGCCATCTACCTAATTAAACTCACTCTCTAACAGATGTTCATTAGCTACGCAGAGGACACTTGAACGATCATTCTAGTCTAGAGTAAATATACCTTCCATGGAAATGGTATATTACGTTTTGTACGATGTTTGTAAGGTAAGACACATGAAAAAGTATACTTAAATGATCAGGATAATGAACTGAGTCGATTAAGTCATTTCCGTCTGTTTGAACGCAAACTAGTCCCTCTGTTTTAGAGCCATTTGGACGAAATTCGGCAGTCAGGTGCCTTTTTATAACATATGAATAATTTGTCGAAATCGGCCAGATCGGATGTCTGTGACGTTCGTTTATTGGAGCCGTTGTATTTTATTATTATTATTCTTCTTATAAATATAACTTATAAATAACTGGTACAACATAATTGCAATTTTTTTTAAACTCTTTATATACTATGTTCTGACTGCACCGTTAACTCGAGTTTATAAGCTATTTAATTTGGTGTTTATGGACGTGCAACACCATAATTTGTCTCAATGTTAGGCCGCATTGTTGACAAATTTTGGAATCATTGTTCAAAAGGTTTGCTGCCCTGTTTACTGGTTTGACAGTTTACAATTTCAAAAACCATGGCGATTTGATAAGTTTGCGACTTTTTGGACTTCCCACGCAGAAACTTTAAATTCATCATTGCTGCCCTTAATCGCCATTTAATAATTGACTACTAATTACTAATTTTGTGTTAAACTAAAATTCGTGTGCTGATTAAGCAATATTTTTTGCGTAAAAAAACCATCACTGAAACCAAGGAAAAGCTTGATAAATACTATGGGGACACTGCATTTTCATTTTCAATGCTTAAGGAGTGGTTAACTGAGTTCTGTTGTGGTCGTATGAGAACTAGTGACGCCAAACGTTCAGGTCGCCCACCAAAAATCGTCGATAAATCCATGGAATTATATTGGATGACCGCGGAGGTGGCTGAGCCTGTAGGTATCTCAACTGAGCGGGAACGTAAAATTTTACACGAATATTTGGATATGAAAATTATATCTGCGCGGTGGGTGGCGCGATTGCTCACACTAGACCATAAGCGTAACCGAACACCCGGTTAAAACCATGGCAAAAAACTTTGAATTGAGCTACGAACTGCTTCCTTATTCAGCATATTCTCCAGATTTAGTGTTAAAAGGAGATAGTCTTAAGATATAGAACACTTTTTTGCAGAAAAAATATTCTTTTATCCAAAACTAACTTATGTAAAATATACAAAAAGTTTTTTCTAACAAAAATCTCTCCTCGGTAGACAATGGAAAATATTCGAGAGTATCTCTGCTTTAAATATGTTTTACATGTACATAATACATCTGCCGAAACTCACATCTATATATTGTAAGCGCCAAATTATTATTATTATTATTGATTGCTTTAGAATTTCATTTTATTTGTTCGTGAAAAACAGTAAATACTAAGAAATGAAATTTTGTAGTCTTTAGCTAAATAAATGTATTGGTTGCAATTTAAAAGCGTTATCCAACGAATGTAACTGAAAAATGGCTGAATTTTTTGACACCTCTGCCCTACAGCCCTGACTAGCGACTATTGCTTATTTTCAAAAATTAAAAAGGAACTTTTAATTTTGAAAAAGTGGAGGAAATATGTAGTTAATTTTTTTAGGATAAAAACCAATTTTTTGGCGCTCGAAAAATGTACTAGAACAACATTAAGAGAAAGAAAAATAAATTTATATTTTTGATTAATGCCCGAATTCAGTAACAGGTAGTCTGAAAATGAGCTAGAAATTATTGCTATTCCCCGCTTTTACGTTTTTTCTTTTGTTTTTATTTCAATTTTTTGTGACCTGCTCATCACCAGGTCACAATTTAGATACTTTATTTTGAGACTAGAAGCTTTATTTTGAAACGAATGAATGCCTACTGGTCTAAAGTTCTGACTTTTGCCTCTAATAGACTGCTGACTGAATTCGGGCATAAGTGTCCCCCGCACAACTTGTCGAACTTAAAAACGCTCTCTAGTCATTAAGAAAGATGTTTACCTGTGTTCATGACAGACCTCAAGTCATTAAGAAAACAACTCTCATAGCAGAGAGCGGTAAGACTCCGGATGTAATTATTGACTTATTTCTATTACAGGTGCTGCCCTAACCAACAAAAATGACGACAACAAAACTTAAAAACCCCATTTAGGCAAAACTTGTGTAATAGTAGACGATTTGTAGTTAAAAGAAATTAAATACTCGCAATTACAAAATTTGCATGTTATCCCAAACAAATAAACATAAATGCGGATCGGTGTAAATGTGTGTGCTTGTATGTGTTTATGTGTAGGTGTATACATACACTGCAGTGAAACTCCAAACTAGTCAGAAAAAATACAAGTCTTCAACTAGAATTTCCTGATTGAAATCCAACTAGTCCAAAAAAGTGCAGACTTTTACCATTTACAAATAGATTAATTCATGCCTTATTTTATTTGATTTGTGCAATAGACTGTGGACTAGTATTTCTTTGTGTGTTTTGAACTTAGCATTATGAGACTGGTACATATCTAATCCAAGTCTGACAATTGCCATCACGTAGGACATCCCCATGTTAAAAAAAAAAAAACAAGTTGCTCGATATTGAAAAAAGACAGTTGGCTAACTAGTTGGGCTTCCGATAGTTGTAGAAGTAATTTACCACTAGTACAATTGACAACAGGGTACATATTTACGACTTGTGCAACCATAAACTTTAATTGTGTAATAAGGTGACAAAATTATCTGACGCCAAATTGCCGTTGTATACATTGGAGTGGTCAGACAAGGAGCGATGAGCAAAAGCGGAAACATTTTGATGCATTTGTTTGTTTATTGGCCATTAAGTTCGCGTATTTGTGATGCTGCATACCAGCTACACTTGTTGGCAGCTGGTGAATCCTGTCGCGCGCCGCATGTGGCTTGCAAGTAATTTCAAATCGGTTTATGGCGTCCCGTCGGCAATTAGTTGGAGTATTTTATGAGACCGCCGCTATGCTAAGTGAGCGTACGCACATGTGTGTTACGTCGACTTAGCAAATAAGGCATGCGCGCAAGAGCTAATAAAATTCTCGCTGGCGATCAGAGAGCAAGCAGCTTATGTGTGGTAAAATGTGTTGACTTCCAGTAGATGGGCTCGCGTTTGCTCAGGCTAATTAAATTACTAAACATTTATATGCAAGCCGGAGCGTAGTCAGGCAGGGTAATTGGGACTTAAACCACTTCTGACGTACACTTTGTACTAGCAAATATTTTGCTACACAAAAAGAACACATTTATCAGCAAGAATAGAATGTTGAACGAAAAGTTTTGCGAAAATGTTATTAAAACCTGGGCGTAAGTGCATCAAACCGACGTTTTGGATGACTTTGTAGAGTCCTTCACCCAACATGGGTCGCATTGAATAAACCAACAAACTCAAAAGATAAGGTCGACACAAGTTTAGCTTCAAAACACATTCCGAATTTCTTTTAAACGTATGATAGGCCAGCCGATAGCTTAAACCCTAATCTGTTGGACTTCCAGCTGTGATTTAGTTTGGAGTCTTCGGCTTTCACTATTCGGCATCCAAATGCTGAATCTCTGAAAATCATCAAAAATCAAAACAACAATAATCAAATAAAGCTTATATTAAAAAAAATCATCTGCGCAAATAGAAGTTGTTAATTTGTTATTATTGGCATAGTTAAATACTGATTTTCTGGATTTTGAATTTGACTTTGTTCGGATATTAATATCTACAGTAGAACTCCATCATACGGGTCAAACTTTTAAAGATGCATTAATTTGGAATTTTAAATGTATATACTTTATTGATAAATGAAAAATTAGTTTTTATTAAAATTCATTTGTAAGATGACTGGAAGCTTAATAAAAGAAATTTGTTTAATAAGTTTGTATTTGTATTTGCAAGAAGGAAAGGATTCAACAGAAGAGAAAGTAAGATAAGTCAGTACCAAATTCGAAATGGGTCGAAACTTAAATTTTTAGTACGTAGGGCAAAGTCTTTGCCTTTAGGCGTTAAAGTTCAAAAAGTATATATAGCAAAGCTGTTAACCAAAGCAAGACGAAATACCGTAATATAATTATTACGAGACTTTCAGGATAAATACGGAGCTTTATAAAGAATGACGATACACACGTTTTAGCTGACTTTTTATAACTTTCGGGCCAAGAATTTTCTACTGCGGATTCACGATGCAATGTCGATGAAAAGTTTCGGACTAAATTTCCCGGTGAAATTCTTGAATGGCAAGCCATTTTATGTACATATGTACAAAGGTGTTCTATGTGAAAAAGTCGGGTACGATTTATATCAACATTTATGTTAAAGATTGCTGAAGTGCCAAAAACTTTGAAAAGATAATAACTACTAGGGTTGGTTGGTTGGAATTGTCGTAGTTGACTCCCTTATAAATTCGTTCTGACTATGCTCATTTAAACTTGACATATGTATATAATCGATTTGCAGAAAACCAGGCGGTGTGCAAAGTAATCCGATACATCAGTCTAACCGTTTTTTCAGCTTCTTGTACTCGCATATTTCTGAATTTCAAGTAACAAGTTCCTGCGTTTATGTTCCAATGGGGTCACCCTACTCCACAAATAGTTATGGCTCATGTAGCGAGTCTTAATAAAATCAAAGTAAATGTCGCAATTGCTAAGTTTAACCGTTCCTCAAGCCCTTACTATGTAGATATATGGACGTACGAGTAACATATGTATGTATGTACATTTTCGTTGCACTTTTGATGTGCATTTAATGCCTTAATTTTCAGTGTGGCCCCTGTGGTCTAGTGGGCACCGAAACGTGCTATAACTCGATATGCCGAGGTTCGAATCTCAGCCAGGGCAAGTAAAACCTTATTCATAGAAAAAGTAATTTTTTCTGATAGCGGATACCCCTCGGCAGGCAATGGCAAACCTCCGAGGGGTTTTCTGCCATGAAAAAGCTTCTCATAATATATATTTACGGTTCGGAGTCGGCAAAAAACTGTAGGTTCCTCCATTTTGTGGTTCAACATAAAAGACACACACCACAAATGGAAGGAGAAGCTCGGCCAAACACTAAGTCAAATATTGTGAGCGCCAAATTAATAAATACAAATTTTCAGCGAATTAGCAGTTACGGATACGTCTGTTTTAATGATTTAAAAATAATGGTATAAGTTTCAGCAATTTATTTATTTATAATTAGATTTCAGTAATAAATAAATAACAAGTAAGGAATAGTTAAATTCGGGCAGAATAGAATTTTCTATGCACTTGCAAAACACCTTCTGTTCACAAGTTACAGCGAGTCGATTGCATATACGAGGCTGGTCTGAAAAGTTTCCGACCTCAACGTGAACATAGCGATAGTGAATGTAGTTGTGCATTTTTTATTTACTACTGTTAGTGTTTAGTTATTGACCAGCCGATAGTATTTTGACTGAGTCGATGTGAGTGTTTTTGTGAAAATGGTAATTTAGTATATTATGTTTATATATAGAGTTGAACTCTCTGGGTATGGGGCCGTACCACTGGCCGTAAGAGCTTGGGAGCTGCAGATCATTGGGGACATCCAAAAACTGCAAGTACTGACGATTACATCGCTAAAGTTCACCAATTGGTGCAAAACGACCATCGAATCAAAATGAGAGACATAGAAGAGATTATACCAGGGACCTAAAATAACTGTTATGATGTTCTCAAAAAATTTAAAAGTCAAAGCCTTAAAATGTTCGTAGAAGTAAATTGTTGATATCCTTGTCATCCTCATGATGTCCTCTGCAAGGATCAAGGATGCTTTTTATTTTTTTAACTTTTAAAGTAAAGGTACAATTATATCTGTTAAATTCTGACTTTTATTTTTTCAGTCAGATAATAACAGTTAAACCAAGCCAAATATTTTTTTTGTCAAAAATAAAAGGCTTGGCCAGATAGCGATCAAACCGTTGATTCTATATAAATACATTTGGTACCAATCGATGGGTCTTAGTTTCTAGAATTCAAAAATTTATAGTTTGTTTGAGATTGGGTGGCTCTATCTGAAGAAATGAGTCAAAAACTGACGCAGTTAAATTCTCTATAGTAATGTAGTACTTCGATGGTATCTCGATGTTCTTTTTGGGCATTTATACAGACGACACCGCGGTCACTGCGCGTTGCGGTATCAATTTTAAGGCACAAAAGCTTCCCACGGATTATGTCTTTAATACAACATTTAAACTTGTTGCATTTGTCATTTGCTAAATCCATAATGTTCACCGATGTAATTTTTGGAATTTTTAGTCTGTCGAATATTTCATTCGAAATAATTTTAAACGAATCAGAGTCGAAAAACGACAAAGACAGCGAGTCTTTCGTGATGAAGTTAATACAAGCATTCACCACTTCATTTCGAGACACTTCCAATGTAATTTTCACTTTTTTATCATTTTCATTGCATGGTACCTTTTGTTTATTTCACACGTTTCTCATACTCCTGAAATATATCGGCATGATTTGCTTGCAAATGTCTTTTTAAGTTCGTTGTAAAATTAAGGATCATTTGCCCACATGCCTTGCATTTCCCTATTGGACCTTCACCTTCAAAATGTTCTCGTAAGTAAATATTGCGCTTACGTCTCATTGCTTTTAATGTTATCACTTTCCACTAATTCACTTAAAAAACACGTCCACTATCGCTGGTTAACCGCTGGAGTTTACTGATTTTAATTCTCTTTCTATGCTAATGTTTCATAGCCCCTATCCCGTTTTAAAGATGTTACTTATTCTGTGGAGGCTTAACCCTATCCGTGTAAAACTAGATTCATTAGAAATATTTGGCTTGGTTTAACTGTTATTATCTGACTGAAAAAATAAAAGTCAGAATTTAGCAGTTATAATTGTATTTTTACTGATGTTATCATGAAAGTAGTGATTGTCACTGAAAGAGTTAAGCCATGAACTCTGCATAGGTGATTAGAACCAGAGACGAATGGAAGAGTAACAACTTAAAATTACAGAAAGTATGTAACTATTGTGTATAAATGCGAACAGTAATTCGGCTTCTATGTGTATGTATGTTTATGTTTACACAACGCTGCATGAAACCGAAACCAAAAATGCTACGAGGATAGTATTTTCGTATTTTATATGTTGCGTATATTCAACTCGATACTTACAAGCTTTATTAGTTCTGTTTTCAGTGAGTTGGAAAATTCATCTCGCCCAGCACGTGAAAATAATCGTGCGATGATTTTTTAAGGTTTTCCAACATGAATTGTCGAGACAGTAGTGCATTGATCCACTAATTTTGCCTTTCGGCGTTGAATCACGCCACTTAGGTCGTCAAGCAGATTAAAAAACATTTTCATTTCTATGTTACTGTTTTCATTACTGATCGCTAAATATAAAAAGCAACCCTCGTACTATGCGTATGGTTATAACATGCGTACACAAATGAACTCATGTTCGACTATGTCTTAGTTAAGTCACCAATAATATGCTTGTAGACTGCTAAATATATTATGGACTCACGGTATTTTTCTTTCAAGTTAAAAAGTCACTTCTTATAAATACGATAGTTGTATTGCCTTATTTGTGTATAGTAAACACTTTTACGTGTTTCTGAATGAGTCAGTTTCTGATTTATATCTTAAATTATTCTATTCTAGAAACTAACACCAAACGATTGATACCAAATTTATTTATATAGGTTTAACGGTCATAACTGTTAGGGTCTCTGGATTATCCAAAGAACGTGCTTGTCACATGCTAAATAAAGATTTTGGAATGAGAAAGCTGTCCGCGCGTTGGGTGCCGCGATTGCTCACGTTAGACCAAAAACGTGTTCGAATGAACATTTCCAACGCGCTGTTGACGCAGTTTAGGTGCAATAAATCCAAATTTTGGTGCCGATTAATTACTGTAGACGAAACTTGGATACACCCGGAACAAAAATACATTCTAAACAGTGGATTGCAAAGGGGGAACTGTGTATTTGGACGGGTTAGAGAGATCGGCAAAAATGTCTAGTGTTGTATCATTGTTGGGTCGGAAAATTTTCAGACCACCCTCGTGTATTGTATTTTCTAAAGCTTTTGAGAGTTTCCCACAAGCTCTTGGTAAATAAGCTAGGCTTTCACTATTCTTTCCTAAAATGCTATTTTTTTTAATATGCGGTGTGTATTTTTGATTGCTGTTGTATTTTCGAACCAGTTTGGTGCTACTTTAAGAGCAATTTAGACTCACTTGTATTCGTTTTTTATAAATGATGTTTAAGTTGCTTTTCTTCTTCAAATTATTTGCTTTACGCTGATGCAATCATCTGTCAAGGATGCGGAAGATTTGCATCTTCAAATGGATTTGAATAATCTTCATTTATGGTGTCAAATGCCACGGCTCACTACGAACATCAAAAAATGATTTCACATTACATTTACGTGACGACAGAACATTACTCCCACACTATACTATGTTGCTAACTTTGTCTTAAATAATGTTGCGGAGACTAAAGATATTGGTGCGATATATGACTATAAGTTTTCCTTTAGTAATCACATTAATTCTAAAGCGTACTCGGTTCTGGGTTTTCTACGGCGTAATACCTCCGAGTTTTAAGATCCATACTCCGTTAAGCTACTATTTATGTACGTCTCAAGCCGTTTTATTATTTAGCGACCATGTGACGAGTCCGAAAAATATTTCTTAAGCGTGCGTCGGGTTCATTACATTTCGGAGATCCTTTTCCATCCTACGCGTCGCGGCTTATGCTAATTAATTAAAGTTGCTTGGAGAAGAGAAGGACGGTCCTCTCGCTTTTTTTCTTTTATTGTTGACGTAATCGATTGCCCAATTTTACTTGATCGAATAAACTTTAAAGTTCCACAAAAAAGTCTTCATAATTTTTAATTTTATTTAGAGAAATTCACAAAAATAAAGTTCTTAGCGGACACGATTAAAGTGCCATATAAGAACCAGAAGAACTTGCATTTCTTCTAATTTTATGATTTTACGACATTTCAACTTATTGATATTCTTAAGTCATTTTTTATATAAAGAATGCAATGGAAAATTTATCTTCCAAGCACATTTTGTCTAATGATTTAGTGGACCTGTGAAGGTCGTCTCTGAGTGTTGCTAGAATATAGCTTCTTTTGTAGATACTAGAACCAAATTAAAAATGCTTAGAATAAAATGAAAGCACAATTACCTTTAAGTGCTTTTGACCCATTCTCTTCAAATGGAAATTATTCGCTTAATTTGTTACTAAAACACATAACACATTTGCCTTGAGAAATGCTTAAAATATTTAGCAACCTTAACACGATTCCCAAATGCAAATGCAATAATAAATGTAAGCTAAGAAATTTATATTTGGTCAATTGGCATATACCAAGCGTTTAGATACGAGTATCTTTCATTGGTAATTAATTAATATTTATGATATGGAATAGGAGTTAAGAAAGTCTTTCGACCCTCATTTGTGTAACGTTTGCCTCTTTAAACAATATATTCAATTACGAAAGAATGTCCAGTAGGTGCTTTCACAACCGACACTACTTTGAACTACTTAAATCGAATGGAAATTTCCGTTGTTGGTATATGCTGTATTTTATTGAAGTTATTTTGGAGAATACATTTGTATTTTGTATTTAGAACACTTATTATATATACAATGTTGAAATTCATC
Organism: Philophylla caesio; assembly: GCA_963971545.1. Lineage (NCBI taxonomy): Eukaryota > Metazoa > Arthropoda > Insecta > Diptera > Tephritidae > Philophylla > Philophylla caesio. Next base: position 77,084,748 of record OZ020606.1, read on the forward strand.
AATATCGGATGTCTTTAACATATAGCTCCCATACAACTGATCGTTCAGATAAACCTATTTTTGAGTATAACTGTTATTTGTCTCAAGCTAATGAAATTTAGTTTGAAGATATTGCTATCGTATTGAAATTAAATTAGTTAAAGTTATTTGAAGATAAATCATAGACATTAAGAGATACATATATGCACCTGAATGAGTGGACCTTTTTTCAGATTTCAAAAACTTCGGCTATATCTCGAAAACGACTCATTCATTTTTAATTCTAATTTCATATTTGGATTCAGCATAAAATTTTGATCGAAATTATTATGTATAATGGCCAGATTATTTCTTGTCAAATTCCAGAACCTCCTAATTCATTTTAGACCAATGTCGTAGAATAAGTTTTTGTTCAAGATTTGAGGAGGAATCGTAATTTCGAATGCGCGATGTGGGTTGCAAAATCGGCCCGGCATAGAATACATACCTGCTGAATTTCTATTAAAATTATTGTGTGAAAGACTGAATCAAACTTCCTGTTTGCTTCGAAAATCTCCCCCAGCAACGATTGTTACTAACGTTTGATATTGGAACAGACATAATGTTTTTGTTGATTTTAAAGCTGATTTCGACAGCGAAAAAATAAGTTGCCTTTGTGCCGTAATACCTGAATTTGGTGTTTCCGCTAAACTAATAAGACTATGCAAAATGAAATTGAACAAATCGAATAGCTTCGTCAGAAATGACAATGACCTCTCATTCAATGCCAAATTAGTCTTCGTGCGACTTTTCGAAAAGAAGATCTAATTATTTGATAGTGGAGTTTTAAAAAAACTTAGCAAAACTGTTGATAAACATTATAAAAGCCTTTTGATAATAACCGTGTTTTGGAAAAACTGTTTATTGAATTGAATTTTAAAAGTCTATCCATAGTAATTATGAGGACAAAAAAATGTATAAACCTTAATAGAAGCGAACCTTTCGAGACCAAACGTGGCTTTAGACAAGGCGACTCACTTTCGTGCAACTTCTTCAATCAAATGCTGGAAACCGTAATCGGAGCAAAAGAGGTTGGTCTAGTAGTGAATGAGGACAAAACAAAGTACCTTGTGGCAACAAACAAAAAATTCTCGCTTATTGGGACCCACGTCACTGTTGGCAGCTACAATTTTGAAGTAGTCAAGGATTTTGGTTACCTTGGATCCAGCAACAAGACCATAAATGATGCCAGCCTAAAAATCAAGCGAAGAATAACATTGCTTACATGTGCTACTTTTGGCTTGGTAGGCAATTGAAAAGCAGAGCAGATCCCTCATCATGCCCGTCCTTTTATCTGGCGCAGAAATATGGACAATGCGATGGGAAGGCCTTGGGAGCATTCGAGAGATTTGTTCTTCGCAAGATTTATGATCCTGTTCGCGTTAGCGCCGGGTACCAAAGAATATGTAATGATTAACTGTATGAGCTGTATAATGATATCGACATAGTCAAGCGCATAAAAACTCAACGATTGCGAATGCTTGACCATGTCGTTCGTATGCATGATGATGCTCCGGTGAAAAAATCCTTCGAATCGGTACCCGTGGGTGGCCAACGAAGGCAAGAGCGCCCACGAACACATTGGAAAGAACAAGTGCAGAAGGACCTGTCTTCACGTGGTGTGAATAATTGTCGTAACGTAGCGAAGGAGAGATGGAACTAGCAAAGCTATTTGGTCTGGCCCAAACCCAGAATAAAATAAGAAGAATTGGAGGAACTTGTTGAGCAAAATTTCGAGATGACGCGTTTGTTTCGGGACATTTATAGGACTGAAACAAGAATTCGTGATTAGTACTGATAAAAAGTCCTAAACAAGTCGTGAATGTACCAAAAATGGCACCGAATAAAATAAACAGTTGACATATTTTAATTAGGAAAGACAAAATCTCCTATATATTTTGTGACTTTTAACTAAAGCTGAGCAGACCAGATTATCTCCGCACTTATCCTCACAACATGTCACTCCGTTACATTAATCACTTTTTATCAAACGTTCCTCTGATTGCCGAAAGTGACTTTTATTTCAATATGAACGTGGTGGCCCTATCCGCGAGAACAAAGTCATCAAACTGCAATGAGATAGTCATTCGAGCCACATTAATTTTCATAAGCACGAGTACTTTAAATTGCAATATATTATTATTGCCATTTATGTATTTTCGTCACTCGCATATGGAGTTCGATTCATTCAGCTCTAAATTTTGTTACAATTTTAATTTTCAGATTTTCGACCAAAAATTAAGCGGTTGCATTTATGTGTCCTCAGTACGCAGATCGCTTTTTATTCAGCCACTTTTATTCGCCTCAATAGAGAAGCACTATTTGAAACGCATTCGTCCAATTAATGTCAAATTAAAATTGCACTCGACCGGGAATCATGAATCGTCATCGCTCGAATAGCTAAACAAAATGTTGCGCATGTGTAAACACACATAATTACTATTATTATTACTGCAAATGTGTTTCGGTTTTTTATTGCACCATAGCTGTTGCAGTATCCCCGCCCTCCCAGTTGTGCATTAACATTTAAACAAATTATTGGGGCTGGGCACCAACAGAGCGCCACAACTAGGAAGCAGTAGCAAATAAAAAAAAACATTCAAACAGTTGGATTGCAATATTACTTAATGTAACGGGAATTGAACTGAATAAAAATGTGTGTGCCCGCACGCAAGCGCAACAAAGGCGCACAAAGGGTGCACCAGAACAACAGGTAGCCGAAGTAGATACTTGCTAGCTGCATTATAAAATGTATGAATGAAATGCGAGCATAAATCAGAAAATGTAATCAGAATGCAGAAATAAATATGCTACATATGCACATACATATATACATACATATGTATGTGTGTGTATGTAAATATAGGTGCATGACTATCATGGCTATCATGAGAGAAGGTACTTGTTTTGCCTAATATATTAATATACTCACAGCTACAGTGCTTAGTAGAGTTCAAAAGCATCTGGCCTGTAGCAGGGACGGTCGCAGGATTTCTTTTTGGAGGGGGTTTTATGTAAAATCATTTGTTACAGCCAAGAATTTCATTGTTTTATTTAGAGTAATCAGCATATTGTATTAAATTATGTAAATAATTCCGGACCGGAGTGCTCGAAGGGGCCCGTATTTTCCAAAAAAGTAAGTGAATAGTTAAAAATTATAATGCTATTAATAGGTTATTAGTTCAAACATTTATTTAAAAGTTGTAATTTCAGATAAAGCGCTTTGCTGCGTGCATTTACAAAAAAAAAACTGAAACGTACATTAGCAAACATTAGCAAAGTGATGTTATAAGTGTCGGCATAACCGAGCCCACTACACTTTTCCAGCGCAATTTCTTAGCGTTAAGGCATTTTCACATGTACCATACACTATAACAGAGTTTCTCCCCAACAAAGAATGCCACCAGGTGCTTCCCTCGTCGTTTCGAAAACTCTGGGCGAAATGCATGCGCGTCAAACGGAAAAATAAATTTAACCTTAACAGTGACATTGACGTTTTCAAATTGAGAATTTACGACTTTGCTAGACGTTTTTCGTGTGCCAAGAATGTTGTGCTCGGTGCTTCGAGAAAGAAAAGGCCAAAAGCCAAATCAATTTTGGGAACTTAGAGTTGGATGGTTGTCTTTAAGGTGAGATGAAATATTTAATTCACAAATAAGTTTGCGTAGCTTTCTGAAAATAATCGTGACTCACAAGGGCCCGTATAAGCAGCTGGAAATTTTCTGAACACCTTTATGAAAAACTGAATTTCTGTCGCGGTATTGTCGTATCTGCTGAATCATCAGCAAGACTTGAATGAAATATCAACGAAAATCGGGCCTGTTAAAAAATTGCTGTCTTTGCTACTGAATGCCGTAGTTTGCCGATTAATAAATAATGTAAGAAAATGTGTCAAAAAATATTGTAGAGGCGAAAATTCCCGTTTTTATCGGAAAAGTGGCAATCGATACAAGATCGCGCGATTTTACCGACCCGAATTTTCCCGATGATAGCGGAAATTGTCGTCTTCTCGTGGATCTTTTACCGTGAAACATTTCTACAACTTTTTCATTTGTCACAGGGCAGGATTTCAGGACTTGCTACACTGTGCCTAAAGGCAAAATTAGCCAAGAAGTTGGATTTCCAGCTCACTTCTGAGTTCCCAAAAATTGGAGATTTCAAACTGCATGTTTAAAAACTTAATCTTGATAGTTAAAAGATTTCTAAAGAACCGTTTTTTCAATAACTTTCTGTTTTCTTATTAACTGTCTAGTCATGCTATTCCTATACATTCTATTGATTTTCAAAATGGAATAAAAACAATTTATTTCACCCGTCAACAAGAAATCAAATTTAATACAAATGTGATAAGAGCAAAAAACACTACGTCGTATTTGACTTATTCTTCAAAAACATTGAAGTAGTAATTGGAGATAGTTAATAAAATTTATAAAGTATTAGAAACATTTCTGAAGGGAGAGGGCCATTTTACCTTTTTACCTCTGGCCCCGATTTTTTCTCGGCGGCCCTGGTCGTAACAGGAAAAACTGCTAAGATTCTAAATACTTGTGACATTTGTATACAAAGCTTTAAATGAATTTAAAGCGCCTATTTTGAAATCGGCGATGCACGATGACTGCAATTTTTTATACAATGGCTCACAGCTTATTTCATGCAGATTAAACTTATCAGTTTATATTGGCATAAAATGGAAAATAATGACAATTTACAAAAAAAAGTTGATGCATATATATTCTGAAATGCTTTACTAATATAGCAAGCAAAGTAGAATTCCTAGAAGTACAGTCTTACATCTACAAAGGCATGAAATGCAGCTGCGTCCCAAGAATTTTGCTCACATCATTTTGCTTATGCCCGCATTTGTCTATCTTGTAGCGAAAGCTAGTTGTGTGGGTAAAGGTATAAGGTCTTCTAATTCTTACGTATACAACTGACATTCAGTAATAGTTTGAAGCCAATTTTAGTGTGTTTTTGAGTGTCGCGTTATCAGTGTACTAATATCAGTTAAATGAGCCGCAGTACAACGTTCGAACAGCGCGAATTGGTCATAAACCATTTTAAAATTGGAAAATCGCAGCGAAAAATTGTTGAGATAGTTAATTTAAGTATTGCGACAGTATAAAATGTTTTTGAACGATTAGTAATGATAATCGTATCGAAAGAAATGCGCCAAATAACATTTTCAATGAACGTGACGAGCGTTTAATTGTACGAAAAATTAAAGAAAACCCCCGGCTATCAGCTCCAAAATTAACTACAGTGGTTCAGGAGGAACTAGGTAAATCATTTTGTGCTGAAACTATTGTCGGACATAACGTGCCCCTGACTTCAATGACCAAGTAGCTCGAAAGAAGCCATTCATTAGCAAAAAAAACCAACTAAGCTGAGTTGCCTTTGCCAGGGAGCTGGAAACCAAGTATTTTGACTTCTGGAACACAGTAATTTTTGCTGACGAGTCGAAGTTCAACCTTTTCGGCTCAGATGGAATGACTTACGTTTGGCCGAAACCCAATACCGAGCTTCAGAGATGTAACATCAGGCCAATTGTTAAACATGGTGGGGGCAGTGTTATTGTATGCGCACGTATGTTTGTTGAGGGTATTATATATAAAACATTGTACCTTAATATATTAAAAGAAAAATTTACACCAAAGTGCCGAGGAACTTGTGATACGTATAAATTTCCGGTATTATCAGGACAACGATCCTAAACACAAATTGGTAATAATGCAGACGTGGCTTATATGGAATTTTCCACATCTAATGATTCCACCGGCCCAGTCACCCGACATGAACTCAATCGAGAATTTGTGGTGTTTATGGGAAAATAACATCCGTAAACACCACATAAGTAATAAGGACAACTAAAAAGTGCCACTTTGGAAGAGTGGAACAAAATCGGAACAGAAAAGACAAAAAACTAGATGAGTTCATGTTAATTAAATCAGTTAAATTTCTTTTAGTAGAATGTACACTGCATGAAATAAGCTGTGATATACAATTTTTTTATGTTTCTGTTTTTTTTATTTATATGTTGTTAATTAATAATTTAAAAAAAAATAATGGAGTATCTTTTATAAACTACACGTTCATATCAACAACTGGGAGTTTGAATTATGTATTTCGATATGTGTTTTTGTTGTCAATATACAGCATTTTAAATTTTAATATTGCACTTGCCTGAAATAAGCTGCTAGCCACTGTATATGTACATTGGTTTCCCTTCACAGAGTACATTTTTGCTTGAACTGCTATTTTTTATTATTATGTCTACTAACAATCAACTGAAGTAACTTAAATACTAACCTTTCGTAAATTTAAAAATTTTTTGATTCATAACAAAATTATAACTGCTATTTCGATTTATGTAAAGTGGTTTGAAACCAAAAAAAAAAATTAAAAGAATAAAACAATCCCCTAACAGCGCGTTTAGCTGCCGGCTTAAATGTTACGTTTGAGGTAGTGGGCTCGACTCCCGTAGAAGCCAATAAGAAGGAAGTTAGTTGAGGAGATGCGGTGATAATAGTAATAATAATAAGAATACTATAACTTCACCGGTTTGAGTACTGTTTTTTCCTAATTATTTACAAGCGGCTTTAAAGATCATAAATAGTTAAGATCTAATAAGTTTTTGTTGTCGCACGGTATTCAGCAGCCTGCACGATGTTCGATGCAAAAAGCTCGATTGCAGTAACTACAATTAAAAACACATAATAATAACAGTTTTTATCCCTCACCCGCCCGACCGACGCACGGATTTAATTTTTGGCGTAGAATACGTCTTACCTTACGGTATGGGCACCCATGTCAGATTGTTATTGTTGTAATCTCTATTTCTTTAATTATAAGGAAACGGCGAGATAAATATTTTTAAAAATTTTTTTGTAGTCAAAAGAAGATGTTAGCTTTCGTTTGACATACATTTCATATTGGTTGATATCTTCCTAATATTTAAATTTCTGAAATGAAAATTTTATAAACACATTCAAACAAATATGTGTGTGGTGTTTGGTTGAGTGTGTAGTAGTCACTAGTTTGTAGCGTGAATAGACGTTCATTTTATTGCATAATTTTAGGCGGGAAAATTTAAGTATAGTAAAGGCAGAGAAAGCGCTGCCAACTACTGCTTATTGGTGGTGATTTTAACACAGAAATCACTTGAAATACTAGATTGGCGAAATTTATGAGCTTTAATTTGGATTATATTCGAAATGATGCTCCCACAACTATTGATAACACAACCATTGACTTAGTTTTTGCGAGAAATTTAAATGTTAATTTAAAAACATATTTATCCTATTTTTCCTATCATAAGCCTTTATTCTTAAAAGTAACTTTCAAATAATCAAATAGATTTGGGTCTGTTATTTATCATTTATCTTTACTACCATTGACTTCGTTTTTGCGAGAAATTTAATTGATAATTTCAAAACATATTTATCCTATTTTCCTATCATAAGCTTATGTATATCATCAAAAGTAACTATCAAATAAAGAAATTCATTTGATTGTATTATTTATCATTATAAATTATCATTATATGTACATATGTTTTATGTCTTATCGGATGGCGTATTCTACGTTAAACTTAATGGCCGTGTCTCTGACACAGCCTCTTTCTTTTTTTATTTAATTTTTTTTTGTTCATATGCAGAGCCGAGTCATGAACGGTAGGAGTTTATTAAGTGTCGAGATCTAAGGCTGCTCAGGTATACAACAAATGCTCATCAGTTGATAAAATAATGATATATATGTATTTATCATTTATTGAGAGTATTGACTACACTCATCTTAACGTAAAAAAGTGAGTCTAAAATATAAAAAGAACTGGAGCGAGTGAGTCATTCTGCGGACACAAGTAACAGGTTGTTCTCTTTTAAACAATAAACACCACTTGATGATCTTCCATTTTCAAATCCATAATATGGGCGTTCACTTGTTTGTATGAGCGCTGCAAAGTTGGCAACTGAAACCGATACTGAAGCCAAGGTTTTGCCAATTCTTCATAAAGGCTTATCCTCTATTGCTTTCTTTTTACTCGTTGTACGAGTACACCATTCCTTTGCCTATTATGATTATAAATAATGCAATAATTGATTTAAGCAATATTTAACATACTATAAAAAACCGTCATCGGCCATCTGCGGGATTTTCGAACACAGTTCATGTCGTTACACAATTGTTTAAATTGTATTTTGGGGAGTTCTTCTAAAAGAGCTTCGATTTACTCCAAATTTAGAGGTCGAGTAATTGGAATGTTCATGGGGAAACTTTCAAAATACTCGACCTCTAAATTTGGAGTAAATGGAAGCTCTTTTCAACTAAAATAAAAAAAAATTACCGAAATTAAAAAAAACTCGGCTATACTTTGGTAAGTAAAAAAGAAAACATCAGTAACAATAGCCACTCGTAAAATTTACGAAAGTCCTTTGAGATCACAAAAAAACCTGTAAGCACATTATCTTTCGGAGATTGAGTTCGCTACGCTCGTTTCATCACGATAAGAGGATATACCGGCTATAAGGCATTTAGCAACCATGGATTCTATTCCCATTTCGTTTTTAATTCTATACAAGAGAAAGAGTGTTCGTATAAAACATTATCTGCTATGAACCATCAGCCGGTTTCACCAGCATTTTTAATGAAAAAATAATTTTATTTTTTCTCAGTTTTCATAAAAATTTCAAAATGTAAAATCATTTCATCTAAACCTCTTTCTTGAAACTGTATCTTTAAAACTACATGACCGAATTCAAAAAATGTTGTTACGATTACGAGAAACAAAAGCTTATTTGATCTCAGAAAATTTGACAGCATCAGTTTGTGCAATATATTTTGACAGATAATAAATTTGAAAGGCTAGATTTTGTATTATTTTTTTCTTGGTATCCACGGAAATCTAAGTCAGAAATAACGCTTTTCGTACTCCTGATGATATTTCTGAGATGAAAAAGCTTCTCTCAAAATACAATGGCCCGTAATCATAGTCAAGTTAAAGTTTACTCTAAAGTTAATATCAGGTTTTTTACATACTTTTCGATGAAATATATGTCAAAAAAGCTGATGCTAAATTTAGAGTCGACTTAAACTTGACTATGACTACGGGCCAATCGAATCTCGGAGTTAGCATAAAACACCACAAATGGCAAGACAAGACCGTCCAAACACTGAGCTAAAAAGCTTTCATGCTTATTCTTCGATTTAGGACCTTTCAAAAATAAATTATCTCCACTTGGAATCTTATATTTTTTTTAAAAAAGTTCAAACACAGTAAAGAATCTAAGTTTTTCAACTTTCACTGCCCATTACTCTCAATATACTTTTACCTGATCGATACACTCTGAACGAGTATATGATTTGAAGGAGATAGTAGAATTAAAATTTCGAATTCGCTAGCAATTATAATATATAAAAGAAAAACAAAACATACGCCTTTGAAGCCTTTCACAATGTATGTATGTATATTGTTCTTTTTTTTTAATTTAGAATGAACTTTTAATTATAAGTTGAATCTATTTAAAGTCAAAATTACTGTCAAGTATATTTAACCTTTTTTGATATTTCTCTTTTTAATATCGAAATTTATAAACTATACGTTTTGAATATTTACTCTCAAATACTTATTATTTAATTAACGAAAATTGTTATTTATCTTTACTAAATTTTTGTCAACGTAATCATCAATAATCGCAATTTCATGGAAGGCTGCTTCAAGGCTGGTAACATTTTTTTTTGCGTGATGACATACGCAGTATGTAGAAATAATAACTTAATATGCTTATATTTTTTTATTTATTGTAATAAATTTAAAATTATGCAAACATACATACATAGATTGTACATTAAGCTGAAGTGTCACAACTTTTTACGGATATTCGGTTGGGAAAAGCGCTGAAACGGTGCATTGGACTTTAGGGTAAATGAAAAAAAAATAATAATAATAAAAATATTGCAATCTATATTTCTACTATATTTCAAAGGTTCTTAGAAATCATCACAATTTGAAAATTATATTCTGCTGATTTTTAGTTGTGCTCCTGGTATTGTGTAAATCAATATAAAGTCGAAAAGGCACGAAGACACGAAACCAAAACGGAGTGTACCACGAAAAACGAATAACAAACAAGTAAGAAAAGGCTGTCTTCGGCTATGCCGAAGGCCTTATACCATTCTTGAATGGAGGAATTGTATGAGAGCCATATGTTATATTTACTCGATATTCATGATTTTTACTGCTATAATAGTCCTAAGTTTTAGCGGCTTAAATGGAGGGGTTAAGGCCCAAAATGCAATATCTGAACTATCGGTTGTATGGGAGCTACATATGTACATATATGTACCATATTATTTCTCTGATCTTAATGATTTGCACTGCTAAAATAGGTCTCATAATAGTTAATATTTGTGCCAAATTTCAAGTCTTTAGCTGATTAAATGGAGGGATTTTCGTGGTAAGTGTAATATCTGAACAATCGATTGTATGGAAGCTATATGTTATATATGTATATCCCTTTGATTTTCACTGCTTATGTAGAGCTAAAAATAGCGGACATTCAAGCTGCTAAAATGAAGGAGTTATGGAGCAAAATATAATATCTTAGCAAACGTTATAGTCGTCCGATCTGGCCGATTCCGACAAATGTCTAAATCGACTAAGCTCTTCACCCTGATCGGTATACTTTTCGATGGGTCTGGTACTTTCGAACATCGAACGAATTTCTCAACATTCGCCATTCAATTTCATGCACCTGTTTTTCGTGCTTCACTTTAATAGACACCACGCTATGGTAAACACACATATTACAATACACTTACAATAATTAAACATTGAACTAAATCATGAACCCTGCTCTGTGGTTTTCAAGGAAATACATAAATTCAAAATATATGAAGCGCGAATTAGTTTGTAATTTTAAAGAATGTTAGCTAAAACATTATCAGACCAATTTCGTAATATTCGTACACAATATTTTCTGCTAATTTATTCAGGGATTTAGAAAAATTCTGCACGCTAACCAAATAATTGCAAGTGAATTAGTAGTGAAATGCACGCATCAGCGACTGAGTTCGGTTCAGTGGTTCAGTGGCGGATGAGCTTGGCTTCGATGGGGCTTCTGAAACGAATTTGTGGCTGCCAACTTTTCATATGTGTTATATATTCATAAGCCCTCAGCTAGTTATGTGCAGCCTACAGTGAATTAGCCAACCAAGGCACCTTTATGAATGCGCATAGTTCTACATATTTACCTTTCCATGTTTGTTTTATGATAAGTGTCTAGAGAAAAAAACTCGCACGAAAAAGTGAGAATAATCAGATTCAGGAACAACGGTTAAAACTCCAGCGAAAAGGCGGAAGAAGTAGCAGATGTTAATAAGCTGACGATGTACTTGTTGAGGTATTTTGGTGAGTAGAAACGTACCTTATTTGATTTTCCTCAACAAAAAAAAAGCAAACATAAATATACAAAAGCAATGCACCACGATGTATGTTAGTTTACACAGTTATATGCACATATTTTCCTCATTTAGGTAGCGTCCGTTTAGCGGCTCGTATAACGCTTTCCAGTATTAAATTGCATCTCGGAAAGGTGCTTCCCAAATTGATCAGAGCTAAAGATTCGTGCTATGAAAAGCAGCTTTGAAGTTGACGAAACGTTGGTGTATAACAATCCACCTAATAAGTGTAGTTTCCGGGACTCGGCATGCGGTAAATATCTGGTCAATGGTGAAATTGGCAAGACTGAAGCCGCACTGATTAAGTCTGATAAGTTGGTTCATATAGGGATTTAGTCTTTCACAAAGTATTGTTCTGCTTTTCTTGATTCGCACAAAATCGTTTCTTATAACATTAACTTTACTGAAACCGATATTCAGCTTGACAAAAAATCTAAGTGAATTTCTACAAAAAGAACGTTACGACTTGAGCTAGTGCGTTGCGTCCGCAAACGATTTTAGCGAAGAAATTAGAGATATGCGTTCAAAAGCTAAAGAGCGTTTTGACGATATTTTTGTTTCTGTAACATAAGCAGCAAACAAAATTGGTATTGTTTTGTCTGTTCCCCAACGAGTAGGTAAACACAGAAAACGTGACAATTACGGAGGCGATCCTGAAGCTTACTACCGAATATCTATTTTCATCCCGTTTTTGGATAAGAATTTCGATGAGCCTTAGACTAAATTTTTTATTCATCGCATAATTCTGTCTCAGATACAAAATATTATTCTTTCAAAATGCATAGAACTTAACGCATAAGAGCTAAATGAGACAGTCAATACTTTTGAAACACAACGGCGAAACATAGTTTTGTTAACAGCTGAAGAATTAGTAGCTGAAATCAGAATATGGCAGAGGTAATTTTTATTCATGAATCACCCATTCTTTACGATAATATATTATTATTTCTATGGGTATATTAATCGTTATGTTCTCATTTTAAACAGGCATATTTTAAATATACCTTCAGACTAAACACCAAAAGCCTTCTTCGATGCTCTGAACAGTTGCGGCAAGTCGCTTTATCGTACAGTGCATCGATATCTGCAGATTGAGGCAACACTTCCTGTTCCAGCTGCTTTCTGTGAACGCTCCTTTTCAATGCTCAAAATACTGAAAACATACTTGCGCAGTCGAACTGGAGAGCAAAGATTAAATGGCTTAGCTCTTCTTAATTTCTATAGAGATATTGAAGTTATTGAAGATAAAATATTGAATATAATGGCGAAGAAACCAAAATAACGGGGCTTTGACGATTGAACACATAAGTAATCGGTATAATAATAATAATAATAATGACCTGATATATTTCGCTAAGAATCCCCCGAAGAATTTTTTCTGCTGATACTGGAATAAGATTCTATAATTTATTAACTGCGTTATCGGGTTCACTCAGTTGTACTAGAATAAGTGAAAAAAACTATGGTTAGGTTTATCTGTAAGACATTTTTTATTTGGGATTCTCCATATACATATTCTTATATATGTACATACATTCCTCTTGAAGTAGTGGTTTGAAACTTATCAATATTTTCAGTATTTCAAGGGGCAAATAAATGTTGGCATAATAAAAATAATTATAAAACTAGCCGCTATATTTATTTCAAGTCAATTTCGTTTGGCGTTAGTACCAAGATAAAATGTTTCGATTCTTGGTACTTACGCCAAAAGAAATCTACTTCAGATTAATATCGTGGCTCTCTTCTGAAACTTTGCAATCCTAACTTTGAATTTAATCGACCATTCGAGAGTTTCCCTCAAGACTTGGTAAATAAATAATTTACTAATAATGTTATATACCAACTTTATATACGGCTGTATCACGACAAATAACAAATTTCGCTGCTCAAAATTCTCAAATAATTCTTTGTTATTACTTAGCACTTGAAAGACGACGACCAATATTTATTTTTATCCATACTCTTTTGAAGTATTAAAAAATCATCTTATTTAATTTTAAATCGTTTTTATTTTTTAATTTCATTGAGGTGTTTTAAAATCAAATAAATCACATAACTACCTAAAAAGATTGATAGTATGTGTTCCTCGCTCTCCCATTGACAAATAAAGGTTTATTAAAGATATCCTGATTTTTTGTTTTTGTTGCTTCCGACAGGGTGTGAAATGATGGATTTTGGAATGAATTTTCGTCATCCCTTGTCAAGTTTGGTTTATTAAAGATTTACATTTTTTTGTTTACTATGCTGTCTTTATAGATTATTCCATTATTACACTCGTAGAGTGCAAGCTTTAGTTTAATGACTGTTGACTTAAACAATTTTTTGTTTCGGGATGTCACTGTTTTAATCCATATTTACTTATAAACGTAAAAAATAATAAAATTATTTTTACACGAGATAAGGAGCACTGACTGCCAGGACCTTCGCTAGTGGATCCTTAGCTAAATTATGTTGTATGGTCCACAATTTAAAATCCTCTTTCAGTCTTTCTACAGGCTAGTGTAAAATAGAAAGCTTTTATATAAGCAAAAAAGAATGTCAAATTAATTGGTTTGGACCAGATTTTTTTCAAGATAATTTGATTTTATTGGTATTTTCTAAAAAGACGTAGTTTTTTTTAAAGTGTCGAGGGTGTTTGGTTATCGAAGATAGTCTCCCCAATTGCTCTAAAATGGTGGCATTCGGCGAGTAAGTGGAGTACTGTTTGGGAAGCCACCGGGCAGTGTTGGCAAATTAGTGGACTGAGCCGTTTTAGAAATTACGCGGCTATTGCGTGCCCTAAACGCAGGCGGACAAACGATTTAACATCGTCGCATCGACCGTTCGGTGGATAGGTTGGTTTGCTCCTATTTTGGTTATTTAAAGTGTATTGATGCTGTTTATGTTTCCAAATCCTTTATTAGGGAATTATGTTTTTGTTTATAAAACAGCTTATATAAATAAGTCCTTTTTCTCAAGATAGTCAAAGTAACAAACAGTTCATTTGCTGCGGATGCAAAATATGATGTTTTGTTTTTTCATAACTTTTAAGACCGCTGATATAGTTGATTTGCTATCTGTTGCTTTCAATTTGGAAATAGAAGCGTAAATTTAAATTCATATAAAAATATCATTTGTGCATTTGTGGTATGTATGCGATAAATGGCAATAAATCAACGCACAAATAAACAATTTTATATTTCATAATATAATTTCTTTACTAGCTGAGATAATTTTAAAAGTATTTGGGCAACATGACCCCTAACCGTTCTTTAAGGATTGCCTACTTTCCGGACCTTCTCACTTTTGAGATGTTTTTTTTTTACTCCAATGTTAAATTTAACTTAATTTTACGGTGAAGGCCACGATACGAATTAAAACCATTTTTAATGTCTGATAAAACTTTTCGAATTACATAAATATGTAGTTATAAGTTTCATGAGTATTAGAATATTATTATTTTCAAGTTTTATACCAAAAATAATCGAAAGTGGTTAGTGAAGAGATATTTCGAGTCTCTGTCTTGAAACAATTCATAAATATTTGAGCGCTTCGATTTATCGTTGCGCAGCAGAGTTGAGTGACAGTTCGTGTCCAAATATCAAATGTTACACCAATGCCGCTTTAAATTGTGATGCTGCAACGCTGCCATGACACCGTTATCAGGAAAAGTCACCTGCCGACACATAAGTAATCTGTATTACCATTACTGCTTCAGACGCTCAACGATACTTGGCACGTCAAATGGAGCACTCATTAAACCAGGCAAGAGTGACAGCCGCAGAGATTCTTCATCTACATTCGTATTCTGTGCCGAAGGGGTGGAAAAATGTGATGAGAAAGAGGCGGGTTTGCTTGATATTGCACTTTTTTTTGCATTATTTGTGATTGGCGATGTTGTTGTAGTGTGCGCTAGCAAAGCACGTTGTAATCTGCACATCTTCGCAGGTAATTACTGTTTACGCTTTCAAAGCTGCTGACGTCAGTCGCCGTAGCGCAGCAGCACAGTGGCATAACGACAAAACGACATAGCAATCTGAAGTTGTACATATTTACTTAGGCAGTGCATTACATGCGTTGCATTAGTGCAAGAAATATGTTTTTTTAGTTTCATATTCACAATTCACATGTACATAAGTAGCATGCCACAAGCGTATGTTTGTATGTGTATAGCTTAACGGTGGCTGATGCAGACACGCGCATCAATTGTAGCAATAGGCGAGTGCAATTATTTTCTAACTGCACATGCGCCTAGATTCCACGCTTGTCGATGTGCGAATAGCCAACTACTATCAACCAGCTGGCGTTGGAATAAGAAATAATAAAGGCGGAGCGCAACAGGTGCCACAGCGGACGAAGAATGCAACATGTGCGGGCATAATGCGCCCGCCATACAATGTTCAGATATTGGGTAATATTTTTTTTCTAACTAATTGAAATTTTAAGGAAGAATAACAAGTTTCTTTTTCGCATTTTATGAGTATGATTGTTGCACTCAAGTGACTAAAAGCTACTCGTCCATTTGCCAAGTGAATCCGTTAGCAGACGTTTTGTTTTTGTTCAGCATGCGTTTACAGTTGAAACTGATAGGGGCATTCTAGTCAGTTGTTGAGGTGCAACTGTGTGTGTTGCGATATAAACGTGGAATATGTCACAGTATCTTGACTCGAAAGAATCCAGGAAAATAACAGAACTTAGCCAGATTGGTTTGTGTTCTCAAAATATTAACAATTTCCTTGTATTTGTACAGTATATTGCACAAAAAAGTGCGTTACTTTCTATGGGTTTTTGCAAAAGTAGTTTAATATCTTCAAATCTTGTAGGTCTTTCCTTTTTAAATAATAAATTTTAACTCAAGAAGGAATCATCGTCATTTCCAAAAAATATTCTTCAGCAGATTTTTGAGCTTGCCACAAGATTGGGTTAGGTTAAGTGAGAGTGGCTGCCACCGCACAGGAGCACGGTGGCACACTTATGCTGAAAAAAGCCCTTTAAAAATTTAACCATACTGTGCGTTTTATGTGCGTGTGTGTAGAAAGTTAGGAATGCTTGCCGAGTTCAAGTCGGCTAAACAGTACAAGAAATAGCTTTTGAAAAACGTGCTGCACGTCTCTCCCCATGCGTGTCCATAAGGCAGTGCCCGGTCATCAACCCAACTACTAATCTTTAGCTTTAGAGCGCTTCACATCAAGTTCTGGCCAGATTTGGGCTCCGATGCCCACCTAGAATTGACTTTGTCCGTAAGCTCAGATCTTTATATTTGTTTATAGGGCGGTATACCCGCCTCTTGGGCATAGTTAACGACGGTTAGTTCCGTCCTTTCCTTGCTAGTTTATCAGCCAGGTAGTTGCCACCAATGTCCTTATGGCCATGTACCCATACAACGCACGCGGGGCACATTAGTGTCAGCTGGTTTAGAGCCCTTCTGCACTCAATGGCTACCTTGGAAGTTGTGCCGTAAGAGTTTAGAAATTTAATAGTAGCCTGGCTGTCAGAGTTAATGGTGATGCCTCATTATAAAGAGGTGCAAGTTATGAAGCCACGAGCTGCCTCCATTATTGCATTTAGTTTGGCCTGGAAAACACTACAGTGGTCCGGTAATTGAAGACTGAGGCTTATGTCGAGTTCTCTTGAGTGAAGCCATATTCGTCAAGCCATAAGCTCCTTCCGATACAAATTGTTGCAAGGTTTGCTTTGGCGCTATTTGATTAGTGGTGACTTTTATGACTTCGTCCAATTGAGAAATCTAAGAGAGATCAACACCGCTCACCGCACAGGCGTTCTACACAAAAGATAGCGCTTGTGCAGTCATAACGGAATGCTAAACAGAAATTTTTATAACGAAGGTTTTATTTTTACCAGTGAGACATTCAGGATTTAATTTTTCGTCGTTATTGCCGTGGTTGATGTCGAAATTACAGTGCCTGTCAAACTAACAAAATATTTTCAACCTGTGGAAATGTTGAAACCATATGACAACGCGTTTTTATTCAACAGACAGCATTTAATGTCTCTGAAAAGCTATTGTGAATTCAATAATTATATGTTGTAGAGATTGCGCTAACGAGAGAGGAGAATTGTTTGAAGCGAACAATGATAATTGAAGTGAAGGAAAGTTAAGAATGATAGATATAACTCGAAAACTTTTGTTTCTCGAATTATCGATGCTTTCAAAAACCCCTCCATTACAATCGGAAGTACCACCTAATTCTATTAATAAATTAACTGTCTGTGTTCTTTATAAATATTCAACAATTTAAAAATATTTAATATAGAAAATATAACATATTGCTGGCAATCAACTGTCAGCTAAATTTTCATTTGCACGAAAAGTACGTGGCGGCAACATCATTGGTGTAATAATATTTATGAAAGCAAATATTGAGTGGTTTCCTATTGGGTCTTCTATTAGTATGTACTTAGAAGGAAAATGCCACATCTTTTGTAATACGTAAAAGAATATTTTCGCTTTAATGCATCGAACGTGCTAGTCTGACACCATCTTACAAATGATTATGTTATGATATCAAATTGCCCACACACTAAACCTTGATTTTTTCAGAAAACTTAAATGAAATTACAGCGTTCGAGCAGTAAAATGATTGAACTATTATTTGTTTTGTGTAAGAAAAGATTTTAAGCCAAAAATATAGGATGTGCGACCGGTTCGGTCGTTGGTGAAACAATTATCCCTTACAAAATTAAGAAAAATCTATTTTTTTAAATTCCTTCCATGGATTATTTTAATTTTTAGCTTAAATTACTCCATTCTGCTTCTAAAATAGAAATATGAACAAATTCCTCTTTCTTCCTAAAATTTTGTATATCCGAAGGGCAAAAGTGATCCGCACATAACCTGTCCTTCAACCTTAGCTCCTATACCACACACTTTGGCCCACTGCATCCTCTTTTCCTCCTCTTTCGGTACTTGAAAAACGGGACCCTTTCGCCCTTCCAATCTTTTTGCACATAAACACATTTGCCTATTTTTTTTGAATCCTTTTTATTTTTTCCACAACAATATAAAATTAACTGTTTTCCCAGCTTACAATGCACAATTAATTTATAGGAAAATTGTAAATAAATATAACAACAGTTTACCAAACAAATTAAGCCAATCAGAAAACAGATCAATTTGGCATTTATGTACCGCGGCGAAAAAGAGAACGAATCAGCTGTTCTAAAAATGTCACCTGTATAATTCCGCCATAATGTTATTAAAAAATTCAAGTATTTTATTTTTACACACAAAACGAGCTGTCAACGTCTTCACGGTTTTGTGTTTCCACATTCCTTCGTTTTCTTTATTTGTGGATACGTGACGTCTGAGAATGTCTAACCTACGAGGAGAGAAGTAACAGAGCAATCTCTAATATCTATCATTCTTCTTGTGAATTGGGATTTTTTCAATTGATTGTGATGTTGATATTACGCGTCCGTGTGCCATTTAAATCAGCTACATATCTTAGAACTTGTATTCTCAATAAATTAATAATCTAAAATATTAATTAACATAATATATGGACATACATTTACTCTGTTTACGACTATATATTTACACATTTGGACAGGTTTTTTTACTTCAAATTATTTAAAACTATTCAACTTCAGTTTTTCTCCAACAAAAATCATAAAAAGTATATTTTAAATTTTATACAAAAGCATCTAACAAAAAATCGTTCAAACAATAAAAAATTAATTTTAGTAGCTAATTCAATTTTACAATAAAGTGGAAGTTTTAAGTATCTGAAAATTACTACTGAATTTAATTTTTTTACTTACCCTATTTCTCAAATTCTTTCAGCAATCTCGAAACTTCCAATTTTTCATTTCTTTTTCTGCTAATTTCTATCAGAAACTGATAACGAACGTAGCTAAAAGATAATAACAACCGGCACTTTTGGTTCCAATTAACTCTTAACCGGAGAAAATGCGAATTTGCTTGCTATCCAACAGCTAATTATAAACATATCAAATAAATAATCCGAAAGGTCTGCCGCACAAATGATAACTACATTAAGTCAAGACACGTGCTATCCTAAATTTTTTTTAAATAGTTTCCGATTTTTCTTAAGCGATTCCTCTAATTGCGGTCCTTCTGTGGTATTCATTTACCATGGCGTGATTAACTCAGAGCATCTTAACCGATGCCCATTTGCGGGTAATAACGCAAGTCGCCTCTTGCCACACAGGCGACAGTCGCTTAAAATGCCAGTCATTTCCGTTTTTGTCTGCCTCCAAAAAGCAATCAGCAGAGTAATATTATACAGCAGGCTAAAAACGTCTGAGTTAGTAAAATTTCGAAACTTGCAACTTGGCAACGGTCGTCGCTTGCCTACAAACTTACATACATATGTACGTGCAACAGAGCGACTGCTCATTGAATTTACTAATATTTACAAGCCATAAAAATCAATTTGCAATGTGTTGTGATTTTTTTGGCGAGGCGAGCTTTTTTCGTTAATCATCAACCACGTTTGTTAAGGCAGTTGATGCCGCAGCACTGCGCTAAGACACAGATCGACGGCTCCATTCTCGGTGATGATGATTATTGCAATAATCACTGTTTGCTTTTGTAAATTAGTTTCTATTGCCGACAAGCGTTTTATTTCACTTGGTTACACTATACAAGAAGTATCTGCGAGTAATGCCAGTCGCAATAAAGCTGGCAGTAGATGGAGCGTAATGGAAGCTCATAAAACTCATGACAGCTCATTTATTGTGGATTATTAGTATGGTCTGTAAGTTTTCAGTAATGACAATTTTCTTTGTCAAAAGGGGGGTTCTTACGCGTTTTTGCTAGTTTCACATACTGAAAAAAACAAATTAATTAGTAGTGAGCTTACGTTAAAGCGCTTTGTTTATCTGATTTGATGCATTTGAAATTCGCAAGTGAATATTAATAAAATTCGCAATTTGAATATATTAGACTCACGTGAGAGCTATAGAAAATTCATAAAAATTACCTTGAAAAAAATAAATAACGAGAAGGTTTGGGTTTGGTTTTCATGACGTCTTTTCCAGTGTCGTTAAATTTCCTCTTCGTCAAAATGTTGGCAATGTTGAATTGGTTTGACAGACACTGCTATATCGACGTTGTTCTTGTAGCACTACAATCGTGTGTAGGTTCGGCCCGATAACCAAAAAAAACTTTATCAGTTGCCTCTTTCCTTTGCCAAATTGCGTCAGTTAGTTTTAGCAAGGGATGACCGGTCTTTATGCATTTGATTCTTCTTTTGGGATTGTGGGCGCCCTGTCATTTGCTTCCTACCACCGGCTGCAAGGTCGGATAATCCTTCCATATAACAAGAGCACACTACTTAAAGCCCGTCGTTGAATTGTAAGTTTTTCATATCCTTCATATTTCATGGTTTTCGTTACCCGTGGTCTACGAGAACAAGATCATTATTACTGTAAAGAACAATTCTCACGAAAGCCCTCAGAGGCTTTTCATCGCTGTTTTACTTCGTCTTTGGTTCGGCGTCATATAAAATGACGCGAATGCTGTAAAATTTGTAGAGTGAGATTTTCGTTCGACGAGAAAGGACTCTTGACGTACAAAAACCTCGCTCTACAATACTCGCCCAGCATTGGGTTTCGGTGGACCTTCCCGGCCTATATGCATGCTGACAGACATGAAGCGGGTGTCTCCGCAGAGTGGAGGATCTAATTTCATTATCAATGATCTTCTCCATTGCCCTCAGCACGAAAGATATTAGGCTGGTTGGTCTGAAGGACTTTGCTAGAGAATAGTCTCGCTTGCCTACTTTCGGTATGAATATTACCTTAGGTCTTCTCCACATCGTTGGGATGTATGTTAATGCGAGGCAATTTTTCATTATTCTCACCCGTGTCGCCGCCCTGCTGTAACAGTATTGGTCGGACACCATCGACACCCGCGATTTGAAGCGATCAAACGATCTCACCGCCCATTCGACCTTATGCCTGCCAGAGAGATTTTTGGCTAGCCTTTAGTCGGACTGCGGTGTTTTTGCCTCCTGTGCCTCCAGTATTGGATAATGTGCCGGTTCGTCCGGCGAATGAGCTGCCAGCAGGACCAGCGCTCTTTTCTCTTCGTTTTCGGTATAATTACCATTCGGTAATTTAATGGCAAGCTTTATCTCCACTAGTTCCTTTGCTAATTTTTTGTGTAGCCTAGCTGCAACAGGGGTGGAGGTTATACCCTCGCAGAAGTTCCTGAAACTATCTCGTTTTGCTTTTCTAATGTCTTTACTGCATGCCGTTAGATTTGTCGCGTTTTTCTCCCAGCAGCCGATGCGTTTGGCCCTATTGAAAAGCCTTCGCACCGTCGTTCTCAGGACCTAGAGCCAACCAGACCACCAGGGCGTTTGATTTTTACTCTTGATCACGTCATTAAACCTATTTACCCTGCTTTCTAGCTCAAAACAGTTTGTTATTTTGTTGTACCTTTCTATGCTAGGTAAGTTTAGCCCATTGTTTTACCCAGTCAATACTCCTGGGGTTCCTAGTAAGGATGAAACTTGGTTGTTTAGCCCTCAGCTTAAATTAGATGATCCTGTGATCAGACAATGATGGTTCTTTGGAAACCTCCCATTATGAGATCAGATTTTCTGCCAAGGTGTTGCTGAGGGTTATATCGAGCACTTCCTCTCTGTTCTTAGTTACGAATGTTGGAGTTTGTCCGACATTGTGTATAATCAAATCATTACTTAAAATGTATTGTAATTCCCATTCCTCGCTATGCGCATTAGCATCGCAACCAATAACAAGCGGAAGTTTAGCCCTTTCACAGCGTCGTTCTAACTCCTGAACCTCCAGTGGGGGAATGCTGTTGTTATCCCCGCGAAGACTACATCTTTGGTCTCTCCATTTACCTCCAATTTTGTCTGCAACCCACTAGGTCCCTTGTTAGATGTTCTGTAATGCAAAAATACTCAATGTTGTTTTTATGCACTACGCAAGCTCTGGGTCTCTCCGAGGAGAGTTCACATATTACCTTGTTCAGAGAGTATTTAAGGCCCCTTACCTTGCGTTTGTAGACCCATCGCTCCTGAGCCCGTATGATGCCCAGATCTCCCGAGGCGAACCTACTCGATATGACGGCCGAGGCCGCAGGACTTCCAGGTACGAGAGCCCACAGTCGCTCTCGTTCCTAAAGTCGAGCCCGAGTGTCCTCAAGTCGAGATTCTCAATCAGCTCCTGCGTTTTAGGGATATCATTTGTCATGCGGGCAGATGCAGGAATGCCTGTAGGAGCATGTTGCCTAATCAGAGGGACGACTTGTGCCGATTATTCTACATCCATGGCCTGAGGTGGTAAAGTAACCTGCATCGTATCCGATGCAGTTTTCTTTTCCTCTGTGGCTTTCGGTTTTCAGTGTCACACATAGACTTAGCTGAACCTATAGTTCAGATGGGAGCAATCCCTCTTGATTTTCTCGTACGAGACTTCCTCGACGCCTAGAACCAGTCGAATACCTGCATCCTCAATGCTGTTCACCAGACGCCATGTCGCGGTTTATAAGCCCGCGCTCTGTGTTTTTATAAGCCCTAGAGCTATCTCTACTGGTCTGTGTTCACTTCTCGGGAGGTACACCATCACATTATGTGTTGGCGGTATCTCATTTCCCCTCCTCGTGCATAGCCCGGGTCCTTTCTAGGCCCCTAGCTTTGGGGACACCTCGGAAAGCCATTCCGCAGTCCTCTAATCTTTACAGTCGACCAGCAGTAGACCTGGACGAAACAATATTCCGCAAAAGGCAATCGGATGAGTCCACCCTGTGGATGCGCTCTTTGCCGCTTAGAGCTAGATGCCTGTGGGGTTATTTGCCTGCTAACTGCCGCGTTTTTTGGCAAGGGGAGGCTCGCCTCTACTTCCTCTACGTTTGTTCCTGAACGAGTTGTTGGATTCCACTGAGTGTGAGCCTGGAGAGCCGTCTTTCAGGTTGGATTTGGGAAAGCTGTTTCTTCGAAAGACCCTCTGCAAAATTGCTTACGAAGGTTTCGCTTCCTAACTTCTTTCCCCCTGCCTGTTCTCTTTTGGATGGCTGGTTCGTGGTAAACTTCTCTGCTAGTGGAGGCCTCATCGTCATCCCGCTCATACTCCTCGAATAGGGCAGCTTCTGCAAGAGAAAGATCGTTAGGAAGTTTTACCTTACCTTTGGCCTTGTGGCGTCCGAAGATTGCGCTCTTGTTTGCATTGCCTCTGCTGTTGTTGTTAATGCTGTTATTGTTGTAGTCGTTTTTGTTGTTCGTATTCATCTTGTTCTTCCGACCGCTTTCTCGTATTCACGATAGTAGCGATCTACTACCTAAAAAGGGGGATCATTGGAGTCCACCGCGCCAGAGCCCCTTATCGCGGTAAGGCCATCATTACTCCTCGATGCGGCCCGAAGTCGAAGAGGCGCCGTTATATTACAGCCGGTTTAACCTTCTGCCTGCAAACCGTCCAATGGGCACGGTGTCGCCTGACACCCTGGATTAGGAGGTGGAAATTCTTGGTCATCGCGCCTCAGGGCGGACCCGACCATCCCCACAGATCTCCGCGGAACACATACGAGCGGATGGTCGAATCCTCCCTGAGGCGCGACTAAGCCCCTGCACCAACGAGAAGGTGCCTACCCTAGCAGGGGTAGCACAAGTACTTAAATTCTAATATCAAATTTTCTTTTATTTAAAACTGTAAGTCAGTAACAATGATCAGTTACACAGTGGCCGGCAAATATTAATTCTCAGAGCTCAATTTGTTTGTGTCTTAACTCGCAATCGCCTCCTCTTCCCTACAATTCAACCACCCAAGTCCGCTGAAATAGTATCGTTGCTAAATCGCACTTTATTTTGCTTCTAAATAAAAGCAGCAATCGCTTCAAACCAAAATCAACGGGGAAATATTTTAATTTACTTAACTAGTAATTAGTTGGCACCATATTCATTGGACGTCTACAGCTCCGAGGCTGAGCGCATTGAATGTTTGCTAAGACTCGCAGCCAACGCTTGCAGACGTTTTTTTATATACTTTGCTCGCGGCTAAAGTGGCTACACAGAAAATTAAACAAACATAGAATTGCTTAGTGACACATTGAAAAATGTTATGGCTTTAATAGGTTGTATGCTCAATGAAAAATCGACCAGAATCAGAGTAGTGGAGTGTCAGCAGTCATTTGACAATTCAGTGTGATCGTAAGCATGCAGCTACACGCGTGTTATTTAAATTTAAGTCAGTTATAAATTCAGAGATAAACACGGAATATGAAGGCGTCTGAATGTAGCGACTGCTTCTTTACCTGTGCGGAATTCAGAATGCGTACGGAGCTATGGTCCACCTCTATACATATGCATGTACGTACCTACATACATACAGAAAATCATTAATGTAATTTTTTGAATTACGATTTTTAGTTCATTTGATCAGTTTTTTTTAACAATTGAGGATAAACCAAGAATTTGAATTTCAAAAGCGTCACTTCAAAACTTTGCGGCAATTTAAAATGCCTGTCTTCAGTTAACCTATTACCTATTAGTTCATATAATGAGGATGATTCCATGCAGCGTCATTTTACCTGCGATTGTTCAGAAGGTTGATATAATCCGAGTGCCCGCTGTGTAGCTGCCGAACTGCCGTTATACTCCCTGTAGTGAGTAGAGCTCTTTTACTACCACTTCGGAACTAGTTCGATAGCATATCGGTAACTCTTGAGACCTGTTCAGGACTGTTTTAAGAGCATTTCGAAACTAGTTAACGAATCGAAAAAAAAAAAATTACAATTATTTATGTTGTTGTACTGATTGTCTCTTTAATGTAGGGTTCAATAAAAATCGGATTTCTCATTCTCCTCCACGTTTACAAAACAAAAAAACTTAACAAGAAAGAAAACTCCCAAGCAAGTGACTACAAATTCAATTGCCCATCAAACGCCGCACAGCTGTCAATTGGTTGAGCGATCAAACGTCATAATGGCAAGTGCGCAAAACACGACGACATTGCGCCTGCGCATTGCAGAAATGGCAACTCATCAAGTCAGACAGCCGCCAACAATTGCCGATCGTAAAATACACAATCATTAAATAAGTAAATAAATAAATGTATCAAGCAGGTAAGAAATTGAATATTCGCCAAAAACAAGCAAAAATACGCATGCCAAATACTCCCTCTGCTACATTATTGTAGGCGTTAACTGCGGAATTGCTACGTAGCTCGTGCGACTGCGCTTAAGCACGAGTAACGCCATCAGCTATCAAGTAAAACAGTGAAATAAATCCTACCCACGCGCAGTCGCAGTTGGTTGTCGCCACTACACTTTGGCGCTGCTAATAGCAACTATTGCTGCTGCAAGCCACCATGGCCCAATGACTGACGGACTGAAGGACTGACAGCATAATCATTTTCCACGACAGCCTGCGCAACCAACAATAGAGTTTCACAGACAGACGCTTGGATGTTTTTCTTTCCGCTGTTGGTTTTATTTTCGGGTATCAAGTTTTGTTGAGGTTGCATACAAAAAACGCGTTTGAGGAGCTTGCAGTTGTGCATTGCTGTGTTGCTTCATTGACATTGGCATTACTGCTTTCCACAATCTTCGTATATAAGTAAGTAAGGAGTACCGGTGGTCGTGTGTATGGCCTTCGTTGGATTGGACACATTGCAAAGTTCACAGAAAATAAAATACAACGAATGCTCATATAATCTTGTCTCTGTGGTTTTTTACCAGCGTTGTAGTCACTCCCAATTGCATTGTTTTGCTAGCTTGATTAGGTCAGACACTACTGCCTGGTGGGCAGATGAGCATTAATGCATTATTTTAAAAAATATTTTATTTTCATATCAAAAGTATTGAAATAAAAACATGAATGCTCAAACAACGTCCTGATGAACGAACAGTACAATCTGCCAAAGATCTCTTTTGAGAAGTCCACGAGCGTTCGTTGGAACGCTGACCAGGCACTGATAAGCTTTTTAAAGGCTGGCAGAAATACGCTCGGAGGTTTGCCATTGCCTGTCGTGGGGTGACCGCTATTAGAAAAATCTTTTTTTATTTAGATTTTATTTGCGTTGGCTCAGATTCGCTCCCCGAACTTAGCTGCATAGCGCATACACTGCTACACACTCGACCGCAGCGTCCACAGCACTCAACTCTAGCATAAGAAAATAGGCAATATCCAACACGTTAGCTGAACCGGAAGCGTATCGATAGTTGAGGAAGGAAAGGACTCGGATTTTTCGTAAGAAGAGAGAGGCCGAAATGCGTGAGTGCGCACAGTTTGACATGATATCTGAAAAGTAAAGCATCCATTCAGAAGCTGCGACGACTTTCAAGGCTGAGTAAAATTCGTGTAAGATCAACCACTGCGACCTGGTGATAGACATTTGAAGTATACCATAATTGTGGATTGCTTAATGTTGGTAGCAGCGATTTCTTTGAAGAAGATCATGAACCAAAAGTTTCAATCAATAATGACAGAAACGACGTACTGTCAGTCGACTTTACATAAATAAATTCGAAAATCAACACCACAGCTAAAGAAGGACAAAGTCCTGACCGGTTGCTAGTTGAGCTCTTCCAAAACGGTGGTAATGACTGTTTAAGGTGTTGTGCAAATGTTTTCAGAAGTAGTATGGAGTTGTTGCGTTACAAATTTATCTTAAACAACGTTAAACCTAGTCAGGGCCGAGTATTTTATGTTTACCCTCGAAATGGGTACTCCGTCTCTACCAATCTTGGCCATTTAGAGGTACTATTTAAAACAAAACTTCCACAAATGGAGGGATCTACAGTTTAATGAGAAGCCTTTTCATGGCATAAATACGTTCGGATTCAATGATTTATTTTAACATGCTCCAGCTGACCATCGAGCTTTGATATCAAAGGCATATCGAGTTATAGCACCCATCGCAACATGCTCGGCCACAGCGGTCCAACATTCGCAAGTACCAAAGCCAATGCAGTACCAACTTATGCATTGCCGATTTGGATCGGATAACTGTTTATAAAATGTTTTGGAATTGAGAAATTAGCGCACAGCAAATTTCCGCCTGACAGTTTTCCTCTCGAGAGATGGAATATAACGCAAATATCTGAATAGATGGAGCCAGGTCAGCTCCCGAAATTACCTCACATGTATAGTTATTGCTGAAGCAGAAGAACGAAGAGGGTTCCACTAACAGAAGTTTGCTTCCAAAACTCGCAATATTTTAAAGGTATAAAACTAAATAATTTTATGCTGCAGTCAAATGAAAGATGGAATGAATAAATGTGAACGCGTTATGCAAATTCAAAAGGAAAAAAAAAACAAGTGGTTGCCTTCACTATAATTAGTAAGAAGGGTTTCCTCAACCGAGCTTAGAAACTAGTTAGTCAGACAGAGCAAACGTTTGTTCATCCAGTGAAAACAAGCCGGTGACGTTTCTGAGAACATCGAAAAATCTTTATTAACCCTTTCCTCGTATTTGTACAATATATTGCACAAAGAAATTGCGTTACTTTCTTTGCGTTTTTTGCAAAACTTCCTTGATTTTCCAATCTTTTGTTTTTAAATACAAACAAGTAAGAAAAGCTAAATTCGGACGAAACTGATCTTTATATACCCTCGCGATGTACTTTTGTATAGTCGGTGCCTTCATAAAATTCTTCTATGTTTCAAATCGCAGCTAGAATTAAAATTTACTCAATTTGTTCCAATAAATACTGAAAAACGAAGTTTTTTGCATGTTTCAAAATTTTCGTTATATGGAAGTTGATCGTGTTTATGGTCCGATTTCAAAAAATATTGACGCGATGCTAGTGATATCAAGGACAATATGTTCACCAAATTGTGTGACGATATTGAGATACCTACAGATAATTTTTAATAAGTGGACGTGGTATCGCCCATTCTTCAAAATTTCATAAAAATCAAGTTTCTTAATTAACTATCTCTCTAAATATCAAATTTTAATTTATATGTTCCAATAGATAAAGAAAAAACGACATTTATGCATTTTGCAAAATTTCCGTTATATGGGGGGCGGGCGTGGTTATTGACCGATCTTGCCATTTTCAATACCAGCCTACCCTGTCCAAAGAGCAATGTATGTACCATATTTCATAGAGATTTCTAAATTTTTACTCAAGTTATTGTAACCACGGGCGGCAGGACGGACGGACGGAGGGACGGACAGACTGTCAGGGCTAAATCGATTCCTCTTTTCATTCTGATCATTTTAGTATATATATGTCAATATCTATCTCGATTATTTTTTGCTGTTACAAACAACCGTTATGCGAACAAAGTTACGTATAATACCCTTGTGTACAAGTACGCTCGGGTATAAAAATCAGTATTCGTTATTATTACAACCTCTTAGATGTGTATTCTGAGTTGAGCTTTAAATTGTTATTCCAGTACGTAAGGAGTTATAAAATATTGTTTTCTTCTTTTTCTTGTCCGACAGGGTGAATTGTTGATATTTGTTGGAACGATTTTCCGTCATCCCTTGTTAAGTTTGATTTGGAGACAAACCGGTTCCGGCTTGTGCCATCTTCAGTGTCAAATTTCGTTCTGTACAGTTAATATCTGTTGTTCCGTATTTATTTAATTTTTTTGGTCAATCAGGTATTGGTGCACAATCGTAAATGTTAACAAATGTTAAGTGTCCTGAATATAGGTAGGTACCTAAAGTCTCGCGCGGTTAGAGTCCAAAAATGTATATTTTATCTCGAATCTGCCTTTGCGGTAAGAACAGGTAGATAGTCAAATAGTCAGTAATTTTAGTCCGTTTAGGTATTGCAGGTTTGTTTTGTATGTTGGTGTCTGTCATTTTACCTACGTCTTTGTTTTGTTTTTTGTAAACAAGCCTTAATGGAGCAAATATCGCATCAGAGTTGCTGTTTATTTGTTCGTTTATTATCCTCCCATCAAATGTTTTCTGTTTATATATTTCCATGTTTTCAAGAGCATTTTGAACGCCTTGTTTGTTCAATGGGTCTTCTTCATTCGTGCTGCTTTTAAGTATCCTTCCCAAGTTGTTTCCAATTTTGAACGCCGTGTGGATATTATACTTTCTGAAAAAATTTGCAAGTTTGTATGTCATTTTTCCTGTATAAGTCATTACTGTCCAAGTTTTTGCTAGCTCTCTGTCGCTTGTTTTTTGAACTGCATACATTTTTCTGAATTTATCCACGAGCTCCTTTTTATATCCGTTGTTTGTTGCTATGTTGTATATTGTGTTTAGTTCCTTTCCGTATGCCTCTGGCGATAGAGGTATTTGTTCAAGTATGTTTGTTAGTTGTCTTATAGCGGCGTATTTGTGTTCTTGAGGATGATTTGATGTGTTATGTATTATGGTGTCTGTAGCTGTTGGTTTTCTGTAAATTTCGTAGACACGTTTTTTGGCAATTTTGTCTATCTTAATCGTCAGATCCAGGTAATTTATTGTTCCCTTCTTTTCCATTTCCATCGTAAACATAATACATCCATGTTGTTTGTTCAGGTAATCCAGTATCTGCCCTTCATTGTCCTTGGTGATCACGCAGATAATGTCATCCACGTACCTTGCATAGAATACTACGCCTAACTCGGCTTTCAGTTCTTCCATATACTGTCCCTCCAGTTTGTGCATAAATACCTCCATGAGGATGGCCGAGGTTGGATTTCCCATTCTGAGTCCGTTTGTTAGTCGGTATATTTTATTATTAAACTTAAAATAACCTTGTCGCAGTGTAGTTCGTAATGTGTTTGTGATTTGGGTTGTTTTTATATGGGCTTTCGTTTTTTCGAGTAGTGTTTTCCGGACCATATCTATTGTTTCTGTTTGTGGGATCGATGTGCACAAGTCCTTATTATCAAATAATACTAGACTGCTTTGCTGTGTAGTTTTCACGTTTGCCAGTTTATGGATGAGTTCCGTCGAGTTTGCCACAATGTGCTCGTTACGAAGTTCCAAGTTATCATTTAACAGCATTTTCAGATGTTTGGAGAGTCTATAAGCAGGAGCCGACTTATAGTTAATTATAGGTCTCATTGGAGTGTCCGGTTTGTGGATTTTTGGAAGCGCTATCAGTGGTGGTGCTGCCGGATTCATTTGGCTTAATAAGTGTGCTGAGTGGGGGGTTATAATATTGCTCGCTTCTTTTATGGCCTTCTTTATCTCTATTTGGTACCTGTCCGTGGGGTCTTCTCTTATTTCTCTGCAGTTCATTTCCCCTATTAGTGTTTTAGTTTTTTGTAGATATTCCTCTCTCTTCATGAGTACCGTTGTATTGCCTTTGTCCGCCTTTGTCGTTATTATGTTGTTCTTCCTAAATTTCTGTTTCACACTCTTCATAATCTTACTTTCGAGGCTATATCTTCCATTTTCATTTATTTTAATTTGGTTTTCTATAATATCTCTGCATGTGTGCCTTGCGTGATCTTGGTCCTCACTTGGCAGCAAAGATATTCCTACTTCCGTATCTATAATAGCTTGTTCTGCTATCCTTATCCTGTTATTGTCCTTTATATTGTGTTTAAGTCCGTTCTGCAATAGTTTGGTTTCTTCCTCGTTGGTGGATATATTTGCACGATTCACTAGTCTGGTGTGAAAGTCATGACCTTGTGACTTGTCTTTTACCCCATATGGCCCCGTTAGTTTTTTCAGTTTTTTCTGTGATTTTTCGTATACCCGCTTCATTATGTGCTCTGTGTTCGTTTTTATATGTTCGAATAGGTCCATGAGAATGTGTACCGGTATAACGTCCGCCAGTCTTAAGTGAATAGAAAGCAATTCCTCGTTTGATCGATCCTTCTTAGCGTACAAACTTCTTACTTCATTCTTTACAAAGTCCCTTTCAGCTTTCCTGATAGTTTTTCAGCTCGCTTCCGTGTTTGTTTTTATTCTGATTCTTGCAAATTTTGGTGTAACGTTCGATGCTAGACATTGTTTGTTAAACCAAATTCTTGCTTTAGTTTTATAAATCTTTTGTAACCGTCGTTGGTATACTGTCAGAAGTCCAGTCGTCGTAGAGTTATAAGCCTGACAGGCATAAACTATATTGTTGAGTTATAAAATCATGAACTCATTAAATGAAATGAAAACAGCTCCAATGTGCAATATCAGACAGCAGATTACCTTTAAATATTAGCAGTCGAAACATAGGCACACTAATGAAGGAAAATAAAAACTGAATCCCTTAAACCATATTATACAAAGTTTGAAACTTTGGATACAATTTTGAATATTTTAAAAACGTTTCAACACAATTTCAAAATCTTTTCTTTGAAGCTTTAGATAACTTTACAGTTGCAGTTGGGGATTTTGAGATTCGTGGCCCATCCAATCGTTGTTTGGTAATGTGAAAGTGCTGCCATATTTTTGGTAAGGACTAGAAAGTTTTCCAAAAAAAAATAAAATTTTCTTTAAAATTTGTTAAATAATATATTAATAATAAGATATTAATAGAAAAAATTTAAAGCACTCATCGCACTTTTAGATGTCTAAAAAGAATAACAATGTATTTTGCTGTAAGGTCTGTAAGTATCTTTGTAGTGAATTGGACCCTTTACAACCAACGTCTGAGGTAATTTTTCGATAAGTCAACTCCTCTAACAGAGGTACGTATTTGGGGGCTATTCTGGAGAATCAGGTGAAGAAGCGTCGTTCTCCCTATACTGCTGTAGGGGTGCCATCGGGAAGAAATGTGGTCTCTCCAGCGTTGTCCTCTGGCTGTATGAATGGAATGCTTGGTATCATTACTATGACATGGCGGGGAAAGTTGCCGTCGCTTGAACTCAGCGATCTTAAGACACTTCGAATTTATTCCGGCAGAAGCAGATCAGTGCGTACCGAAGATCGCTCCAAGAGGATCCCTCGCCACAAATATCCCATCAAGGGAGGTGGGGGTGGTAGGGGTATGGACTCTGGACGAAAACCCAGACATGCAAAGTTCCAAATTCCTTTTGGCCAGTTGTAGATTACAGCCGGTCTGGGGAATTGCTTAATACAACAGGCTTCTGCTCTCAGCCTTATTTGGTGTCCTTACCGGGCACTGTCCGATGGGGATCCACGCTGTACGGCCGATCATCTGAGGTGGGGGTGTTGTATGGAGGATGATGAGATGGAATCATATCAACACTACCTTCTCCGCTGCCCTGCTTTTGCAAGGCTCCAATTCAAACACCTTTGCTCGTACTCCATATACTCCCGAGGTTTGTTACGGAACTTCATAACGAGCACTCGGCGCTTTTAATAACACATATGTATGTCTACCGGTGGTTATCGTTTTTTAAGGAAGAACACTTTTTAATGGTACTACACTGGACTATCAACATAAGTCTAAGTAAGCCTCCTGTAGGCTGCCTACTTACCTAACCTAACCTAGTTAAAGGAGCTGAATACGAACAACAATTTTATTTTTAGTTTTAAAGTTTTAGAACATAGAACTATAACATAGATATAATACCCTCGAAAGTTGCTACAATTTTATGGTGGGAATATTTATAAAGATTTAAGCTCAACAATAACGCGGCATCCCACTTTTGACCGAGTTGACTTATCGAAAAATTACCTCGGTCCTTTTTTGTACAGCACTCAGTTAACTATTGGTATTATCGGCTTATATATTACGAGGTCTATTTGGTTCTGAAGAAAAAAAAATTTCTATCTCTGAATCACCCTAATATATACATGTGTTATGTATATAAATACATGAATATAGTATAACATATTGTTTTCACTAAGGCATAAGAGGGATTTTGTAAACGATAGCGATATCTTACCAATAAATTCCAACTGGGTTTTTTATTTGGTGTTTTTTCTTTCCTAGGCGAGTTTTATTATTTTTTCTTTTATCTTCAATTAATTTGTCTTTGGAGGATCATATTTTAATGTTCTAAAGTTTCATATAGCAATTATTCTTCAGACATATTTTTGTATGTATTGCAATTCCGCAACCGGGTTGTTGCTTGGCCATAATTTAATTACACGAACACCTTGTATTTAACACCTTGTTTTCAGTGCTACAAGCTACAATGTTCAAGCGTGAATAACAACAAATAAAAACGCTTAACACGCCCACAGTATACATATATACAGTGTTAAAAAATAAGCTGTTTAAAAATCAATGAAGGAAGTCAGTAATTCACCAACCAGCTGTAAAGTATTATCGAAAAGAAGCTGTCAAGAAAGCAAAATCACCTCTAAGCAGGGAAAAATTATTACCGCACAAGTGGGTTGTGGCACTAAATCTTCAAACTCGCTTGCATAAATAACGCTGCAGTAGCCACTGCATTTGCAAAAACAAACAAAAATACAAAAAACCAATATCGAGGTGAGCTAACTAGGCCAATGCCCGCTAAGCGTGTATACTATAGACCATGGCCAGCTGCTGTGCCATGGCCAAGGTTATTGCTACAATTTTG
This sequence comes from Philophylla caesio, assembly GCA_963971545.1. Taxonomy (NCBI): domain Eukaryota; kingdom Metazoa; phylum Arthropoda; class Insecta; order Diptera; family Tephritidae; genus Philophylla; species Philophylla caesio. The sequence goes on from OZ020606.1 coordinate 77,118,551, forward strand.
TGCTTTGTTTGGATTTTTTGTTTTTTTGTTGCTTTGCTCTTGTTGTTATCGTTCTTTTGCATATCAGCGCCAAGACGGCAACCCGCTGTGCCGCATGACCAGAGTGACTCTGTAGCAGGTTGAGGCATTAAAGTTGCTTGCCAATTTTTCTGTTTTGTTTTTGGTTTCCTTTTTTTTTGAGAATGTTATCTACTACCTCAACCGTTTCTATCGTCTCATTGGTCGCCATTAAAGTTGTTCACTGCGAGGGTAGCGACGGCGGATTGAAGCTACCGGCGCTGTAGTTGTTGGCTTTGTACTTGTTGCCAACCGTTTAATAGTTAATCAATAAATTCAATTTTGTTGCAACAAAAATTGTTACTAAAAAATTGTTAAAGTGCAGCAAAAAAAAAGTTGAAGCAAGCGCGTTTAAATAGCTACATAAGCGTTTTTTGTGCATACGCTTGGCAAATATTTGCATTGGCACGCTCAATCCGCCATTTGCCATTTGTCGGTGTCTTAGCTTTTCGCAGCCTTTTTCGGTCATATATAGACATTTTAATATTTTTCCGTGGCTAACTGTAAACGTGTAGTTGTCAATTAAATTCGCTACGCATGTTGCATGCAACTGCATACTCGTACAATATGTATGTACCTACTTGACCGGCAAAACTGGTGATGCTGCTACATATGGTGCCAACAAATCTTACATGTATGTACTTCATTCTGTGGATGATGAGGTCGCAGCAGCTGGCATTGCTGGCTATGTTTACGACAGTTGTCAAAATGTCAAGTAACCGTACGAAAATTAATTTCCGTTGTGGTCATTCATTTCAATGCACTTCTTGGCGAGCTAACTGGTTAAAGAGATGGCAAACATTTTTCATTAATGAAACGTCAAAAAAAAATTGCAGAAAGAACTTTAAAGTTCTTAATTAACTAGTTATTTTACTTACACAGAAGAAATGTAGACACCTATTTGTCTAATCAGAAACTCATTCTTAACCCTTTCCTGTCAATTTTTCTATTTCATGGAGGACACATTTTTTTTGTATGCATCTTGTCTTTTCTAATCTCAATACCAATTTGAAAACAAACAAGTAAGAAAAGCTAAATTCGGGCGAAACCGCTTTTATATACCCTCGCGATATATTTTTGTATAGTCGGTGCCCATCATTTCATAAAAACCACGTTTCTTTGTTTCAAATCGCTGCTAGTATTAAACTTTACTCAATTTGTTCCAATAAATTCTGAAAACCGAAGTTTTTTGCATTTTTAAAAATTTCCGTTATATGGGAGGTGGGCGAGGTTATGGTCCGATTTCAAAAATTTTTAACGATGATAAAAGCGATATTGAGGAAAACTTGTTGACGATACCTTACACCGTTATTGAGATACAGATAGTTTTTCCTAAATAATAGATATCGAAAAAATTAAGCTTTTACATTTTCCAAAATTCCGTTATATAGAAGGTGCGCGTGGTTATGATCCGATTTCAAAAATTGTCTACGGTAATAAAAGCGATATCAAGGAAAATATATCCATCAAATTTTGTAACCATAACTAATACTGTTATTGAGATACATACAATTTTTGCTAAGTGCGCGTGGCCACACCCTTTTATTAATTTCATAAATACTTAATTTCTTAGTTCAAAATCGTTCCAAATACTAAATTTCACGCAATTTGCTTTAATGGATACCGAAAAAACGGAGATTTTGTATTTTTCAAAAACTTCCGGTATATGGGAGGTGGGCGTGGTTATTGACCAATCTTATCCATTTTCAATACCAACCTACCCATAGAGATATCTCAATTTTTACTCAAGTTATTGTAACCACGGGCGGCAGGACGGACGGAGGGACGGACATTCAGGGCTTAATCGATTCCTCTTTTCATTCTGATCATTTTAGTATGTATATTATGTCAATATCTATCTCGATTATTTTTTGCTGTTACAAACAATCGTTATGCGAACAAAGTTATAATACTCTTGTGTACAATTACGCTCAGATATACAAATTTTGAATCGCTTTAGCCCTGACTGTCTGTATGTCCTTCCGTCCGTCCGTGGCTACAATAACTTGAGTAAAAATTGAGATATCTCAATGAAATTGGGTACATAGATTGCTCTTTGGACAGGGTAGGTTGGTATTGAAAATTGATAAGATCGGTCAATAACCACGCCCCCCTCCCATATTTTTCGGTATCTATTACCGCAAATTGAGTGAAATTTAGTATTTGAAGCGATGTTAAACTAAGAAATTGGTATTTATGAAATTTTGAACAATGGGCGTTGCCACGCCCACTTAGGAAAAAATTTCTGTATCTCAATAACGGTGTAAGGCATCGTTAAAAATTTTTGAATTTGGACCATAACCTCGCCCACCTACCATGTAACGAAAATTTTGAAAAATTCAAAAACTTTGTTTTTCAGTATTTATTGGAACAAATTGAGTAAAGTTTAATACTAGCTGCGATTTGAAACAAATACCAACCATACAAAAATTCATCACGAGGGTGTATAAAAATCGGTTTGGCCCGAATTTAGTTTTCTTACTTGCTTTGTTTGGATTAGCCAAAAAATTATCAAAAAAACTTTGAATGAAAACTTTTTGTAAATTTGTACATTGTTTGATACTTGGGTTTTTTTATAATATTATTGCTTCTATAATATAAAAGAGGAAAAATCAATTGCCAAACTTGTTAATAAATCTCTTTACTGAAGCGTTGCATATAAATCAAAATTCTATTTAATGTTTAAATCTTTAAACCAAATAAAAACATTGAACCGAGCCTGTATTGTTTTCAAACGAATTTGACAGCCATGCAACTTTGTAAAGTAAACGCACGTACATCTATTTCGGTTTGACGTGTTTAAAAAACTTGCGTGCGTGCGTCCAAAAACGCAAGCCGTGAATATTAGGTTAACCTGTAAGGCGCCAGCTTCCATTCGCTGCATTTTGTTTGATTACCAGGCCATATTGTCCTCTTTAACTTTTAATTACGTCATATGTGCGCAAGTTGCACACAACCGTTGCAAAGTGAAACTGCCTTTTAAGTATTTAATTTGTGTTGTTATTGATGTCATAAAGAATTTCACAATGTCTGAAAGGAATACAAAAAAGTTATAGCAAAGTTTTGACAACAAGTTTCTTTAATTTTCAACAAATAATGCCACTCGCCAATCGACGCATTTAGAGCAGTAAACGGCGCCTAAAATGGGCAAGCCACAGCGCGAAGGAGGGCCGCTAATTGGCGGGCCGAATGGTCGGCAGACTGCCGTGTGTCGAGCGGATTAAGCAACTATGCACTGCTTAAGTGGTATTATGGCAATTGCAGTTGTTGCTGGAATGTTGCAAGCAGCTCGCGTCGTGTTTTCTCAAATTTACTTTATCATTGCTGTGAAGTTGATTCGTCTTTTATTGCGCGCAAGTGTCGCGGCTTATGGCAATACGACGCATAACTTAATATATAAATACCATATATGTATGTATGTGCATTTACACGTTGGCACCTTCTTAAAGTACTCTTGCAATGTCAATAAATCGGTATTTATAGCATGTTTACAATCGTTTCTAAAAAAATATGTTCCCTTTAAAAAAACAAAAAAGCAAAAAAGGGAATGATTTTTGCCGAGTTTCCTCCGTTAAGGAAAGTATTTACCTTAAAAATAAAAAAAGGTTTTTTCTTGCTTAAGCAAATATTTCCTCAGTTAGCAAGCGGCTATTAGGGCCCTGAGCGTAATGGCGATGAGACTGATTAGGGAATTTCTGACCACCATCTAAATTGCGTCAGAATAATTTTACATAAGACTCATATGAGACCCAGGATAGGGCAAAACTGTTTGACTTGTGAGTTTGGAAGAAAAGTATCCTCGAAGTGTTATCACCAAAAAAAAAAGCAGCTGGGAATAGGGAAAGGAATAGATGAGCTTCTGGTCAGTTCAGTGAGCGCTAGGCGCAAATAAGGACAAGTGCAATTGCAAGATAATTCTGGTATTCTGGTGGAATCAGGGTGGTCTAAGGAACTTCTCATGCTTGCAAAGCCACACATTTCTTCCCGAAGTGGGGGTTTTGACTGGTAACAGTTCAATTTAAGTTAAGGTAGTTAGGCATAACATACTGACCGATCCCTACTCTCGCTGTAGGCTGAGAGAAGACGAGGTGGAATCGCCTTACCACCTTGTACTAAGCTGGCAAGCATTACCTTCAAATTTTATTCAATTTTCTTCACGGTCGAGTGAAACAAAGCTTGCGACATCCTAGAACCGCTGGTGCGCTCTTGGTCGATTTGACAGCGTCTACCCTTTCGATGGCGTAGTATAATTCTGTTCATGCAATAAGCCGCCTTCACACGATCTCACTTGAATGTAAAAATTAGTTGCGAGGCGCTAAGTATTATGGTAAAAAATTCAAAAATTGTTAAATTTTTTAGTGTCGGAACATCAGTTTGTATAACTGTATAAACGTGCTAAATTTTTTAATTGTATAATTTTGCATGGAAGAATGGTTGCATAGTACTGCCATGTAAAGGCAGTTAATCAATCGTTCGCTCTTTCTATTCTTTTTGACAATCTCTTCTTTGCTCTACCGTAGGAAGTATACCACTACGTCACTGATTCTCGCTCTCAGCTCTGATGATACCCTGACAATGAGCCTTACCGCACATATGTATAAGAAAAGTCATGAACGCAATGATGCTAACGTTTGATGCATTTATGAATACGGCTAAGCCAGTACCTTTATTATGACACTACTGAACCATTATTAATAAAAGCAACTCTTATGTCATCCCCGTATTGATTTTCTTAATTTTTCAAACAATAAAACCATTGTCAAAATTTGAATAAAATCTACATAAGTTTAGAAATTATACGAAACATTTTGTGTTCGAGCGGGGAGGAATTGGGGCCGGGAATTCCTCTTGAATATATAGGGTGGCCGATCTTCTGAAACTTTTCGATATATTTTTTCACTGGCTGAATGCTGTTGTGCTTTCGCAAATAAAAAACACAAGTCTTTTCGTATAATAGTAAATGGGGCTTGCCAATGGCAAGCAATGTATTTTATAACACAAAGGTTGGGGTTAAAAATATCCAAAAAGTATGATCTTACGTGTAGCGTTGGGGGCGTCTCTTCAAAAGTGAAAGAGCGCTGGATTTTCTCAGAAGGCGATACCCATCAAAACGGTACGGGTAACAGGACTCGAGAAAAAGGATAGAAAGTAACGAGTCCCTGTTCCCGTAGTATTACAAAGACATCTGCAAGTGGAATTGTAATAATTCACAATGGCAGAATCGATTGTAAATGCTGGCGTTAACAACTTGTTTTCAATCCGTCAGAAATTATGCATTTTTACTACAATTTTGTTGTCTTTTATGGTTTCCTTTTTTGTAAAACATATTAAATGTAAGCCCGAGTAGATCAATAAAACAATAAAGGAAAAATAAAGTCACAATAATAGCAGTACATATGAGGATATTAATTATCATCCATAATAATTTAAAAATTTATAGCATTTCAAAATAGTTAAAGTATTCTCTTTTGCACAGAGCTTGACTTAACGATTGCAGCCATATTCGTTTAAATCCAATGCACCACTGTTTTACTAAACCTTTTGACCCACTAAAGTATTTGCTTATTGATAGTCAAGCGTTATTGCCTCGGCACGTTTGACAGCTAAGTGAGTACACCTGCCTGCCAATCTTATGGGCCAGTAAGGCCTTGCCAAACACTTGTGAAAACAAACGAAATTAGCATAAGTACAGTTTACGAGCTATTCAATTAACTGACACAGAAATTTTCTTACACTCAGCACAATTATTCTTTCGCCATCGACTAGAGAGCAAACAATTGCTGTAATACTCGATCATGAATTCTGTTTAGAACTTTGCTAGGTTTTTACTATTCTGATACGTAGAAATTCCATTGATTGCATCATTTATTTGCTTTATTTTACGATTTTTAAATGCCATAATGCTCAGACAATAAGCAAGATAAGGAATTGATGACAATGATGATGAGCTAACGAGCCTTTGCAACAGCAGTAAAAATTTTCTGCAGAAAAATGGAAGACGGGAATAAATATGAAATTCGAAGTGGCAACCAGGGTTGCCATTGTGGACATTTCCTCGCCAAAATTGGTATGGTTTTTTCTACTTTATAGGATAATGGGGTGGTAGAAGGATTTTCTTCTTTTGAAACAGAAAACATCTTTAGGGTACAGATCAAAACCCATGCACGAAAGACAAAACTTTAATGAATTGATAACTCACGCCGTTTTGTTGGTCTTTTTAAACCAATTGAGACCTTTTCATTTTCTCTGCGGGTACCGCATCGAATACTCTCAGGTATGAAGCTCTGGTGTATTCTTCTTCTTTTATGGCGCTACAACCGTTGTCGGTTTGGGTCGAGAACAAAAAGCTTCGCCAGTTTCCTCTCTCCTTCGCTAGGTTACGTCAATTATTCATACCAAGTGAAGACAGGTCCTTCTGCCCTTGCTGTTTGCAGTGTATTCGTAGGCGTCCTTGCCTCCGTTGTCCACCCATGGGTGCCGATTCGAAGGATATTTTCACCGGAGCTTCATCATCCATACCAACGAAATGGCCAAGCATTCGCAGTCGTTGAGTTTTTATGCGCTTGAGGCGAAGAGGACCATAAATCTTGCGAAGAACATTTCTCTCGAAAGCCCCCATGCTCGTCCATGCTTCTGCGCAATATAAGAGGACGGGTATGATGGGGGATTTGTAGGGGCGAAATTTTCGTTCGTCGATAAAGGACTTTGCTTTTCAATTACCTATCGAGTCTAAAGTAGCACCTATTGACAAGCGTTAATCTTCTATTGATTTCGAGGCTGACATTGCTGCTGGTGTTAATGCTGGATCCTCGTTCACTGCAATGCTGCGCTGACGATAGTCCACTGCGATTCAGAATGGCGGCTCTGATTACGGATTACAGCATCAGATTGAAGAAGTTGCACGAAAGTGAGACACCTTGTCTAAAACCTCGTTTGGTCTCGAACGGTTCGGTTAGGTCCTTCCCAACTTGGACGGAGCTTAAATTTGTACTCAACGTCACTCTACATAACCGTATTAGTTTAGCAGGGATTCCAAATTAAGACATTGCGTCGTATAGACAGCTTCTTTCGTGCTGTCAAAAGCGGCTTTAAAATCGGCAAAGAGATGGTGTGTGTCGATTTGCTTATCTAGGGTCTTGACGTGCTGTTAATATCTGGTCAATGGCGGATTTACCAGGACTTAAGCCACACTGATAAGGTCCAATCAGCTGTTTCATACACGGTTTCAGTCTTTCACACAGTATCGTTGATAGGTCCATATTTAAAAGGCGTATCCCACGGTAGTTTTCGCAAACAGCGGGCAAAGTACTTGTCGGTCCAAATTGTGCATAACAGCTTCCTACCAGCTCTTCGCCGTCGCCTTTGAACAGCTCAGCCGGTATAACGTCTACTCCAGGCGCTTTGTTGTTCTTAAGCCGCCTTAGTACTGTTCTCACCTCGCCTTGTTCTTCTTCTTTAAACGCGTGCTCAGAATTATAATTCAGTTGCGTTGAGAAGTATTCCCTCCATACCAAAAGTGTGCTCTAAACGTCATTTCAAAGTTCGTTCAGGTCATCGTACCATTGCTTTCAAGTAATATTTTTCCTGAACACACCAAAATTCTTCTGATGAAAAACTTATAAAGTGTCGAGCGAGGACTTCACTCCTCAATTGCTCATCCAGTGTTGGCAAGAGGGAATCTTCGTTCAAGGCAGACATTAATATTGCTCTTATCTTACTACAAGAAGTCCTCTACTTTCGAAAACTTTTTTCTGTCCACAGATATATGAGCGAGCAGGATATTTCGTTTTGTCACCTTCAGATCCATTAATTTTGCTTCTCTATCAAGCTTAGAAATAGAAGAATTAACTGCGTGGTTGTTAAGGTGGATGATAACGCTCTTATGTAGACGATGGTGAATGATCGGTTTAATTTAAAAGCTCCAATTATCTTCAGACTAAAAAAGCAACTGCAATATTGTAGTCTAACGAGTGGTCTTTATTGCATTATTTATGGATATGACTACATGTGGCCGCCTTGGCTGCCTTCGTAGTAGCGCATCCACTCAACCTGTTTTTATCAGAGCTTAAGGCCTGTTTACGGTTCTATTCACGAACGGCTTGCACGATATTAGGGTTAAGGATTTGAGTCGTCAATGTATTGTCCGCAAAACAATCCACGAAAAAACTTTAACGACGTGAAATCGCAACTTCGAGGTCGAGGCCGAAGCAAATACCGAACTTAAAATAAATGGTAGACAAGAAGCAATTATTAGTAGGCTTTATATGCAACTCTTAGTAGAAAGAAAATTTCTTCGCTGACAACCCTATTAGCAACAATTTGCCTACGATACAATCAAGGAGAATTGCAAACTCCTATCAGAAAAATGCACTTAATAATTGATTCGACAGCCATCAATCATTATGCGAATTGCGGCGCAATGCCGTCGGCTGCACAAACCAAAACAACCACAAATACGTTTTGTGGGTGGAAACAAATAAAAATAGTTTCGGTTAAGTAGCGGAGCAGACAATAGCAATAGAGAAAATCTGCGGCTCAAGCTGGTTATCGCCTTTGGCGTTTTTGTAAAATTTTTCCAATTATCAAAGCTTTCAATGTTGCAAAGCTTTTTGGGAGTAAAATTAAAAACAATTTGCTTATCAAAATTGAACAACAGTTGCCACTAAACGGTCTACGCATGCCCCCTCTTGAGCACTAATGCTATATCAACATTTCTCGCAAAAGCCGTCTTGTCTGCCAATCATTTTGGTAATGCCAGCGGGGTCACATCTGTGGAAGTTGGCGTAGCCACTGCTACGATCAATGCCGTCAGTCATATTGTCAATTTAACACGTTTTCATACTGTCGATATTTCTCGAAGAATTTACTTTACGTTTGTAAAATTTTACCGATCGATAGCCGATTGTTAAATTTTCTTCGATTTAGAAATCTCACAATCACAAGTGCGTTGCTTCAGCTTACCAAAAAGGAAGTGATTATTCTACACCATTGTATTTACTTAATAACACAGGGATGTTTTAAGTACAGAGATGTGATATTTGCCTAAATAGAAGCAGGGTTGTATTAGCTGCTTTACACTTTCAAGCTTTGGCAAAGAATTGCTTCGTATGGCGACTGGTAACTGCAGGTGAAAAAGCTCCCTATATAACGTAGCACGTCGCAGGTTATCATAGCAAACCAAATTAATTATGGTATAGTTCATTTAGTATAAGAAAATGCTTTAAATTTTACTTCACATTGCACGTTTATGATCTGGGATCCTCAAATTCCAATGGCTGGTAATTATACAAAAGTTTGCAATAACAAAATATACTAGGGGAATTCTCTTAATCTTACAAATTTCATGCATGGTGATCGGATTGCAGGGTAGAACGCTGTTATCCCATGGGATAGCTAACACCACACGGCCAGAAGTTAGAATTTTCCCAACTATATGCACAAACTCAGCTTCTTGCAGGAAAGTTTATAGATACAAATTTAATGTTCTCTTAAAAGCGATCATAATTTTAATTGACCGTGAAATGTATCTTAAAATGGCAACTAACTAATAAAAATTTAACGGCGCGAGCAACAGCTAAACACGAGAGAAACATGTTTGACTGTGTTGCAAGAAAATAAAACGCATTCACATACATATAAGAACGTCGCACAAGAACGCATAAGTGCACTCAGTTAAATGCAAATCTTATAAACTTTTGGCGAAAAATAATAAAACAAAGAACCAAAAAAAAAATGCAAACCAGTTGAAACTAAATAACAACTTAGACACAGCAGCAAGTGGCTTGCAGAGCAAATGAAAATTTACGCAAATCGTCAAACGAGGCGCCTCCTGGTGACCACCTAGTACCGAAGCTGCAAAGCAACACGGCAACACATTTAATGTGATCATAAAAACCCACTAGTCGCAATAGAAGCCACCTAAACAAATTTGTCTGCAATATAAAGCGCCAGAACGTGTGTGCTGGGGCGTTTAAAACGCAAGAGTAAGTGCGCATACGCAGGTGTGTAAAAATATGTTATCATAAAATGGGCCATTTAGAGAGCAGAGCACGCGCCTACCGAACGCTTACCAATTACAATTTATCCAATTTGCTAATGGCTGGCGCAATGCAAGCACTTCGCTGTCGATCGCTGCCAAAACTGCGGACGCACAAATGAACTGGTATTTGAGGTGTTAGCGGCATCTACGTGCTTCTTCTTCTATTTTATGTAACTCTATGCTTTTTTATGATTGTATTTCATTATGTTTTCAGAGTGCTGGAAGTGATTGATGGCAACACTCGACGTTGTTGTACATATTCTGAAAACATAACGCAACATCTTGTAGTGGCTACTGCAGCAAATCATTGGAGTGAACGAGCAAACAAAAAAACCGAATTAAAAATTAAGGCGGGTTACAAATTTATTGACTACTCAAGAAAAAATGGGAAACACTAATCACAACAGCCGGTGGTCCATCCTTGGTAAAATGTGTAGTTTTTATATAAATCTCATTTTTATGTTGTTGATTTATTTTTGCTTCAAATACTTTTTATGTTTGAGCACGCGCGAATTGCTGTTATAAAACATTCCAATTACTCATCTGCCACGAGTAATTCAATTTAATTTAAGTGCGTCACGTATGCACCGTAAGCACACGCGCTTTAAATGAATATGCGACATTACTTTGCAGGAGTAACGAGGGAGGAGATGCATAAACAGTGTACTTAATTGCTGTACGATGTACTTGCTAAAATAAAAATAAATATTTACGACTTTATTATTATAAGTATTACTACAATTGTATGTGCTTCTTAAGGGCCGTACACATAAGACTTTCGTTTCGCTTTGCTTCAGAGTTTCGCTTTGAGAGATAAGTAAAATAACATGAGTCCTGCTAAATACAAGGCGAGAAAAGTAAAGCAAAGCGCTGCAACTCTAAATTTTTTTTCGCTTTGGCAATCAGCTGTTTACATCATTTTCATTTCCTCGTACAATTTAGACAATTCAATAGTATTTCATTCAAGGCGAATTTAACAAGGTGCTGTTAAGTTGCCAGCTGCTTTTTTTTTTTTGCTTTTTTTACTTTGCTGGACTGAATGTCAAAGAGCTTCGTTTTGATTGGCTGGCGATGTAAATCACCTACCGAAATTTGGCATTCAGTCCAGCAAAGCAAAAACAAAATACATGTACGCGTTTTACTTATATACGCTTACCACCACATTGTCAAATTCGCCTTGATTTCATAATTTTTGCGTGTACATTTGGTTTTGAAAGACGGACAAAAGTTAAATATGGATTATTATTTCATTATTTGTTTTTAAATGAGCTAAAGGCCAATTTTTATTATAAAATTTTATAGAGAGAAAACAACAACATCCAAAGAGGTAGAAGTTATAGTACTATTTCGGAGAATACGACATCTCCTCATCAGACTTAGCCAGCATCTAAACAAGCTAAACCAAGCTTACGCTGTTTGAGCTTTTGTTATTTTCTCATTTTCCTTTACAACTCACTACAATCAAGTGTGGCTGATTGTTATTGTTATTATTGCATATTATATTGGCTTCTATGTATTTAATACAGATAGAATTACTTATATGGAGGAAAGACTGATTGAAGCTTTTACATGCCACTATGACAAAAGCACGGTTAAATTACTTTATCGGCAAAATAGATTCTGGACATAATATTAATTACGTTCTCATTTGTTACTTGTTTCGTTTTGTTTCGTAAATACGTTTTTAATCTACGCAGAGATGAAAAAGAACGTTCGCTCGAAGCCACGGCAACCGGAAGAGTTGCGAAAATTAGAAAACCCGATGTATCGATCAGGGACGGATACAGGGGAGGGGTTCTAGGTGTCTGGACCGCCCCCCAAAATATCGGTGGTCTCAGAAAATTTCAACTGTGTTTTCAAATTCATAGCACACACAAAAACTCACTCTAGACAAAAACCATGATTCAATTATAAAAGGTTAGGTAAATAATGACATTCGAATTTTGACACTCCCTTATAAAGGGTTGTTTTACGCAGTATGGAAAACGGGTTAGAATTTTTTCCCTTTCTTAAAAAGTAAATAATTAGTATTAAAATGTTATAGATTTTGTTAACTAGAAATTTCGAAGGCATTTCAATTAAATTAAGAAATACGATAGCTACGCTTACAAAACATAATTATTTACTTATTGGTTATTTTTTTTTATTTTTTGACCAGCGAATAAATTTTCAATTTATTTGCCCCATGACAAATAATTTCGATTGAGCATAAAACCTTATCTTGAAATATTTAAGTAATTTATTCGCTTTATTCCTTTTATTTACATATATACCATTGATATCAGCTCGTTAAGGTCAGCGTCACGGGTTGTCTCGGAGGGTAGGCAGGGGGTCTACAGCTGCGTCACGTGACGCTTAATTCTATATTACGAAAAAAAGTACATATGTCATCAGTTGTTGCTTTCGGTACAGCGAATGTCAAAACCAACCAACAAACAAATGGTTCTGACATTTGCTGTACCACGGCGATAGAAAGATAGAAAAACAAATCAATAAGCTGCTTACTAAACCCATTTTACTAATTTCGCCTTGGTTATATCTGTAAGAAACGCTATGGACAAAAAAAAACATTTCAAGACTTGGCTTCTGCATTCAAGAAAGCATTCAAGGGAGAAATTTGCGTCACGTAATATATTACAGAAAAATGAATCGAACTTCATAGCTCAAAAATTTTGTTCTTACAAATACATGTTTTTGGATGATTATCACATTATGTCACTTATTTAAAATTTAATTAAACCAATTCTCTAGAAATTATAAAACATTCCACTCCGTCACATCGGATTTATATCCATGCGAAAAACATTCAATGGAAAAGCGTGTCATTTATACACATTTACATAAAATATTTACGATACGGGGTCAATCTTGTAATTAGAAAACACGATCTCTCTAAAAGTCGGATTTGAACTTACCATTTACGCGGACAAAAAAAAACAAAAAGTGTTGCCTGTTAGTTTTTGGTATTTAAAAGTTTTCAGGTTACTGCTATTTTTATTTTTAAGAAGCAACACGGTTTGGTTGCTAAGGGAGCCGTTTGACAAAAAGTAAGGGAGCTAGCTGCTTAGTTACCAAGCCTTTAATAATTGAATCATGGACAAAAACATTAAAAATTATTACCCAGTAACTGGAATATAAATGGATTGCCTTATTCAAATTGAATTGAATTGATTTTGTTTGTAAATTCTCAGTTTAAGACAATTAATTACAATATTATTATTTTTATATTTTTATTGATTAACTCTAATTGAGCGGTGCATATAAATGAATTAAATAAAATATACATATCGCTATTCTAATGCCCTTAAATGGAGTCTATTATAGTCGTTATAAAAAAAGTCGTCGATAAAATCCATAGAATGATATTTGATGACCGGAGAATGAAAGTGCGTGAGGTGACTGAGGTTGTAGGCATCTCAACTGAGAAGCCACATCACATTTTATACGAATATTTGGATATGAAACAGCTGTGTGTGCGATGGGTGATTGCTTGCACTCGAAAAAAGCGTCAATGTACACGTGTGGTGTCACCATGGCGAAAATCCATGCGACTACTTTCTATTTCCAAACATGCAGAAATGGCTCTGAGGTAAGAGGTTTGGGTCAAAATAAAATATTTGGAAAAAAGCTGGACTAAGCCTTAAGAGTTAAAAAGATATTATGTTGATATAGATAATGTTTTTTGCCGAAAAAGTATATATTATTCAAAAAGTTAAACCGTTCGTAATTTGCAATTCGACAAACACATTTACCGATTTTTTCAAATCAGTGCCACGTTGCCAGTCACGGTGGCTTCGAGTGAACGGTCCTTTTCTACTTTACGGACATTGACGACGTATCTGCGCTGTTAAATATTCATCGAGACATTGAGGTTACTAGTGACCAAATACTAGATATTTTGGCAAAGAAAAAGAGGATAATCGATGAAGCACTTTAAATCCCTGACGTTTTATGATTCTACTGATTCAAATGATATAATCATAGCCTAACGATGGCTTTATATAAATGCATTAAACATTTAACCCGATATTATTATATCCATGTTTAAAATGGATTATAATCAAATATCTAAAAATATGAAAAATATCGCAAAAAGTTTTCTGGATCCATCCCTGCGATGGGTACATCTGCTTGTTGCAGTTGTTTAGAGCGTTAAGAAATGATTTTGCTCATTGGTCTATCGGAATCTTTGAACAATTTCTGCAAGAATGAGGAGTGAAGGTACAAGGTACTTTTTCCACATGGAAAAGTCACTAGAAAATTCTCCCACAATTTCATTGGGCCATTGGTCTTCAAATATGCTATTAAAAAAAACGTAAAACTTACGTGATTGGTCGGAGCTGTTTCTGATTTAGAAGACTCATGTGTCCCTTTTTTCTTTGGTGAACTTCTCTCAGAAATATCATCAGCACCTGTATCGTTGACACTTGCTGTCTTCGGTTTGAAAAAATCCGAAATCTTTTTCAAAGTAATTTTTGTCTCAACTTAATTGCGAACACATCTGTCGACTCGTCTGTCTCGTCATATGAATTTTTTTTCACGTTTCGTATGAAATGTGGCGCGGTGGCAGGCTGTCAAATCAATTTTTACCTTCACAGTGCAGGCGCAAATTCTAAAATTCGTTTTTTTGTGTATAGCAGGGTTGTATCGCCACGGTGTTGAACAACCATTCAGTTCTGATTTCTGAATCAATAACTGAATCCATCAATCGCTATAATAAGATATATGGTTGTCGACGAGACGAAACTTTCAAATCCTGGAAGCCTTTTTTATAACGACTTAAACAAAAAAGTATCCAACTTGAAGCCCACCTCAACCAGTGAAAATTTAATTTGGGAAAATCGGAATGTTGGAAAAAAATACCATAACCATAAGAACCCTTCTGATCTAAACGTGGTCGATGCTTGAAAGTTGTCTAAGTCGAAGATTGCATGAATTGCGGTAAGAAAGAAAGCCACTTCAGATCTTTTATATTTTGTGCGACACTTTATGAGTTTTATAAACATCTAAAAACATTATAGCAACAAGTTTTCTTATTCAGTTGGTTTAAATTCCTCAGAACAACTTCGACCCGCGTCACTCACTGCCTGTACACATTTCCAGTATGCGCCGCATATAAAAATTTGCAAAGCCCGTTTCTTCTACTCAGCTGCAAACACACATTCAGAGTAGTACAACTTTTGAAGCAATTTATGAAGAGGCCGACGTAAGTATTCAAATGAGAAGGTACGGAAGCTGTAGTGACGAGGGCATTTTTACTTAATTCCATGCTCCATTCGCAGCACTTATCCGTGCCACAGACGTGCCGCAAATTGTATAGGTTGTGCAACAGGTAGCCGCACGGCTTGCAACATGACACATCATCAGAAACACAGTGTTTTCCTAACACAACTACCGCATTTTCTCAACAACAATAACACAGTGGCAAGTTATACTCTACTTTATCGCTGCTTTTGTTAGTCGGTGATCCATTTCTTGACAGCCAAAACCAACGACAGCGCCCACGTCAATCTCTTGTAGCGGATTTTAAATGGTTTGCGCTGGAGAATTGCTTGGGTTGCGTCTGCATGCAACCTTCGTGATTGATAATCCAATTTTCTGTTAAACCTCTAAATTGGAGAGCGCCTCATTTGGTTGGCCATCAAGCACTGGCTCACTGTTATGGCCAAATGCAAATGCTGTCGCTTGTTTGAAGTGTTGTTGCATTGTGTGGTAAGTTACGTTTGGTATCACAAAATTGCTCAATGGCTTTTTGCTGTAGAATTTTATGCAAAATACGAGTATTCACTTGTTTCACTGCTGCGCCATTTCTGAGTGCTCAGCAGTGGCGCCAGCTCCAGATAAGTGAAAAACTCGTAGCCATCAACAGCAAGTAAACAGTTTGGCTGTTCCTACGTCATTCGATAAGTTTTGCCAATAAATTACTGCTGCTGAGCACTAAGATTGCCTTGGCTTGGATTGCGGCAAAGGTATTCGCATAGACATACCACAAAAATGAGTTGCAAGTGCAACAAAAAATACAAAGACGGCGGTCCTTTGATAAACAATTATCGCATTGAACAAGTAAAACACTTAGAAATTAGCAAATGTTGATATAGCGTGAGGAGGAAATCTGTTGATTTTTCTTAACCTTTAATCTCCTAAATTCGTCTTCAGAAGCTCAGCTCTAAAATTTAATATTATAGTAGAATTTCAAAAATTTGCGCGGTTTAAATTAATCAATTAAAAACTAAAGAAATATAGTAGAATCTCGCCTTTTTTCTTATACTAAGCGTACATTGATGAAATAAGAAGCTGGGGTCACAATGACGCAACGAGCTGGAAAGTTCTAAGTTGGTTAAAATAGCTTACACTTGAAGAATAAAAGAAAAGTACAAAGGTCAACTAACGTGGGAGGAGACGGAATATTTCTCGAAGGAACGCATGTTCTTAAACCTGACTTCATCCATCCTTAAACTTCTAAAGAAATTCATAGTCACTCATAATAGGTCAGTGAGTTGGGCCAAGTCAGCAAGTTCAAGGACGATTGCAATCCTTAGTACTACATATTAATAAAGCTCTATGTGGATTGGAGAAACTTCTCTTTGAAAGTAATTTTGGGCATATAGAAGCAAAAAAAAACTCCCAAGTTTTTGCTAAAAAAGTTAACGTAAGTCGCACTAACATATTAATTACTGTATAACGTTTCGTTCCACCGGAAAAAATTCGATTCAGCCGAGTGTGAAGTTTATATCCCGATTCGAAATGTGAGAGGTGAGAGAGATGTGATCACCCGAGACAGAATAGAATTTTTTCTCAAGGGACGAAAGGATCGTTTCGCAATTCGACTTAGACAACTTTTTAGCATCGACCACGTTTAGATCAGAATAGTTTTTATGGTTTCTTTAATTTAATTTTTTTCTCCAACATTGATTTAAAATTTTTCCGTTCAATTTTAAGTACTGCTTGCAGCTTGCTTGTTTATTTTCACGCGTTTTTTTTTCGTAGAAGTCGCGGGTATGACGAACAAATGAAGATATTAAAAAAACTGTAACCAATCACGTAAGTTTAATCAAGAATGATACATTTTCATTTCAAATCATTTCTTAATGCTCTAAACAACTGCAACAAGCAGATGTACCCATCAATACATCGGGGTTTTCTAATTTGCGCAACTCTTCCGGTTTTCGCGGCTTCAAGCGAACGCTCTTTTTCATCTCTGCGTAGATTAAAAACGTATTTACGAAACAAAACAAGTAAAGACCGATTGAATGGGTTAGCGTGCATCGAGACGTGGAAGTAACAATTTAGAATGGAATTGATATTATGTCGAAGGTGCCAAGGATAATGGATAATCCTTTATATGCTGATTTATCCTTCAAAAATTATGATAGGTCCATTTGTAATGTATATACGCTGAATACTCGTCAAGCAGCAGTAGGACTTATCAATAAAATAAAAATACATTTAAAACAAGTAAGAAAAGCTAAATTCCGATTTTTATATACCCTCGCGATGTACTTTTGTATGGGCGGTGCCCATAATTTCATAAAAACCCCGTTTCTTTGTTTCAAATCGCTGCTAATATTAAACTTTACTAAATTTGTTCCAATAAATACTGAAAAACGTTTTTTGAATTTTGAGATACCTACAGACGTATTTTTATAAGTAGGCTTGGTAACGCCCATTTTTTAAAATTTCATAAAAATAAAATTTATTAATTAACTATCTCCCTTAATTTAAAATTTTAATTAATATGTTCCTATAGATAAAGAAAAAAAGGAAAATTTTTGCGTTTTTTCAAAATTTCCGTTATATGGGAGGTGGGCGTTGTTATGGTCCGATTTCAAAAATTCTTAACGATGATAACAGCGATATTGAGGAAAATTTATATAATTTTATAAATATCTTATTTTTTAGTTCAAATTCGCTTTAAATACCAAATTTCACTAAATTTTTTTTTTATTGTATACCGAAAAAACGGAGTTTTTAAATTTTTCAAAAACTTCCCTTATATAGGAGGTGGGCGTGGTTATTGACCGATCATGCCATTTTCAATACCAGCCTACCCTGTCCAAAGAGCAATATATGTATGTATGTACCAAATTTCATTGAGATTGCTCAATTTTTACTGAAGTTATTGTAACCGCGGACAGACGGACGGACAAACGGACAGACAGTCAGGGCTAAATCGATTCCTCTTTTCATTCTGATCATTTTAGTATATATATGCCTATATCTATCTCGATAACTTTTTGCTGTTACAAACAACCGATATGCGAAAAAGTTATAATGCCCTTGTTTACAAGTACGCTCGGGAATAAAAAAAACCCCCCGAAATATTTTTGTGGATTCGCCCCTGTCACAAACTATTGAACATTTATACTTCTGCATTAGCATAAGAAATTTAGTGCTTTGTCTTCTAGTGTCAATGGCAACGTTAATTTTGATAAAGCTTTATGGAGGCCAAACGAAAAATTTTTGTATGCCTAAGAAAAGGTGAGAGTGTTAACTGGCAAGCCAAACTAACAAAGCGTAGAAAGCATGTTGCTATGCAATAAAAAATCTTTATGTGCGTAAAAGTCATGAGAGACATTCTTTTTTGCTAATCGACAGCCTTGTTTTGCTCAACTGCTTAAAATTTAAAATTTGTGCCAAACGGTGACATTCTTAAAATTATCGACTATCAAAACTTCTAGGTTTACGACGTATGAGGAGATTGTCTCTCTCTGTTTCTAGTGACACCACAAAAGTGCTGATATAAAAAAAACTCTTTGCATAACACTCAATGAAATGAATGTAATGAATAGGTATACTAGTCGTAGCTAGTAATGTATGTAGGAGAAAAGAAAATTCGAACAGCAACCTTTCAACATGGGCACAAGTGAATTGAAGGTGCCGCTTGTGCTAATTGGCTGGGAACTGAATGTGAGGCTGGCCAAGTGTTGAATGTGAGGATTCGCACACTTGAATGGGTTAGGTTGTAGCTGAATAACGTGTAATAAAGGTTTAAGGAGGCATAAACCCGCGGCATTGGCAATCAAAAATAGCGATTTGTAAAGTTTAATGTCCCCACCCAGCAGTGCTGGGCATAGCGGCGATATAACCACCGTAATCAAGTAGTATCGATAGCCGTTTTTGCTTCACAACAAAAGTTGTGCCATCAACCACTTTTTCCGCTGCGTTGCAAGTGCACAAAATCCGCAGCCTCGAAAGTTCTGAGTGGCAAAATACAAGTATACAAAGACAAACTTTATTTAACACAGAGTTGCAGCGGTAAACAACCAAATATAGGCAACAACAGGCACACATATACATAGTACTTTGAACGCATGGTGCAATAATTCTGAATGCAAATTGTTGCTGGATACAGAAAGTGTTGCGTGATTTGGTACAAATTTCTACAGTTACACAAACATTGGTTAAGTCTAAGGCTATGATAGTAGTGTCAGCGAATTTTGCATGCGCGAATTCTTAAGGTATGCTTAATTTCTTAACGCTATTACTCAGCTTAATGATAGTAAACCCAGCTAACAACATGATCTCCGGTATTACCATAGTAAATAAATATGTACTTACGCGATTTGCTAATAATTTCAAACCATAGCCTTTTGGATTATTTTATTACTTCTAGTTTCAAACATATTCTTTATTTCTGGCCATGATTTGATTTTTTGTACAGTAGATGTTATGTTTCATCGTCCTTCTGTTTGTGTAAATTCGATTGACTGTTGGTTTTGTGATTCTGCAGATGAAAAACTCGGGGTGTAATGGGGTGCAGTAGTGCTTCTGGGTATGCGGTTACAGTTGCACGGCTGTACTCAATCCCTACTCTAACGTCCACGTTCGTGCACCCTGGGCAACGTGAGCAACCCATGTGCGAGATACGGTAACCAACCCGTATGGAGCCATGGGTCACGGCTAATAGAGAGGGAGCTTTAGCGGAGCCACTCCGACATATTCGGTTTAAGGGTCCACTAAAGTCCGCAGCGTCTGTCCACCAGGAGGTGCGGCTGCAAGCGGGCGTTTGTCTTGGAGCAAGCGGCTCGCTATATAAACGAATATAAAATTTCAACCCCAAGCAATGGGTTGTGCGCAGGGCTTGGAACCCGCCACGTAAAAACCAACATCCAACGGAAAAGAAAACAAAGCCTCGGATGAGACCCCCCTTTTTTGATGACGACCACAGCAAACGTTTAAAGGACAATGATTTGAGAGCATGCACCTGGAATGTCCGAACCCTTAATTGGGAAGGTGCCTCTGCCCGGCTGGTTGATGTCCTCAGCAGAGCAAAGGCTGACATCACCGCCATCCAAGAGATGCGATGGACGGGGCAAGGGAAACAAGTGATAGGCCCTTGCGACATCTACTACAGCTGCCATGTAAAGGAGCGCAAATTTGGTGTCGGATTTGTGGTGGGAGAGAGACTGCGCCGTAAAGTACTGTCGTTCACTCCGGTGGACGAGCGTCTCGCCACAATCCGCATCAAGGCGAGATTCTTCAACATCTCCCTAATTGCGCCCACGCCCCGACGGAAGAGAAGGACGATGGGACTAAAGATCGCTTCTACGATCTCCTTGGCCGCACGTATGAGCGGTGCCCCCACCACGATATAAAAATCGTGCTTGGCGACTTCAATGCCAAGGTGGGCAAGGAGGGCATCTTTGGTTCCACAGTCGGAAAATTCAGTCTCCACGACGAAACGTCCGATAACAGATTGAGACTGATCGACTTCGCCGGGGCCCGAAACATGGTAGTCTGTAGTACCAGGTTCCAGCATAAAAAGATTCACCAGGCTACGTGGCTGTCTCCAGATTGTAAGACACGAAACCAAATCGACCACGTTGTGATAGACGGAAGGCATGCTTCCAGTGTCCTAAATGTGCGCACGAACCGAGGAGCCAACATCGACTCGGATCATTTTCTTGTGGCAGCTAAGATCAGCACGCGCCTCTGTGCAGCAAAAAGCGCGCGCAAATGGACACAAGGAAAGCTCGACATCGGAAAGCTGCAATCGCAACAGACAGCTACCCACTTCGCCACTCGACTTGCACTCCTGCTCTCTGAGAGCAATAATCAACATAACGATATTTCCGAGCAGTGGAACCATATTTCTCGCTGTCTACATACCGCCGCTGAAGAATCCATCGGATTTCAGTGAGCCCGAAAGAACAACTGGTATGACGAGGAATGTCGCGCCGCTACGGAACGTAAAGACGCTGCCTACAGGGCCACACTGCGATCGGGCGCAACGCGAGCTGTGCGGGAGCGTTATCGTGAGCTGAAGAAGGAAGCAAGACGCATTTTTCGTGAGAAAAAGGGAGAGGCCGAAATGCGTGAGTGCGAAGAGCTTGAGATGCTGGCCGACAGGAAAAGCGCCCGAAATTTTTTCGAAAAGTTCGACGGCTTACAGAAGGTTTTAAGACCGGGGCGAATTCCTGTAAGAATGAAAACGGCGACCTGGTGACTGATGTCCACAGCATACTTAAATTATGGAGGGAGCACTTCTCCACACTGCTTAATGGAAGCAACTGCAACCCTGGAGATGTTGAACCCGAATCCCCAATCAATGATGATGGACGCGATGTACCATCACCCGACTGTGACGAAATTCGGAAAGCGATAGCACGGCTGAAGAACAACAAAGCCCCCGGGGCCGATGGGTTACCAGCTGAGTTATTTAAGTACGGCGGAGAGGAGCTGGTTAAGTGCATGTACGAGCTCATCTCTAGAATATGGTCGGAAGAACGCATGCCTACTGATTGGAACTTAAGTGTGCTCTGCCCAATCCATAAAAAGGGTGATCCTGCAGTTTGCGCCAACTATCGCGGGATTAGTCTTCTTAACATCGCATATAAGGTTCTGTCGAGTGTATTGTGTGAAAGACTTAAGCCCACCGTCAATGAACTGATTGGACCTTATCAGTGCGGCTTTAGACCTGGTAAATCTACCACCGACCAGATATTCACAATACGCCAGATCTTGGAAAAGACCCGAGAAAGAAGAATCGACACACACCATCTTTTTGTCGACTTCAAAGCCGCCTTCGACAGCACGACAAGAAGTTTCCTATATGCCGCAATATCTGAATTTGGTATCCCGGCAAAACTTATACGGCTATGTAAAATGACGTTGAGCAACACCACCAGCTCCGTCAGAATCGGGAAGGACCTCTCCGAGCCGTTTGATACCAAACGAGGTTTCAGACAGGGTGACTCTTTGTCGTGCGATTTCTTTAACCTGATGCTGGAGAAGATAATTCGAGCAGCAGAACTTAATCGGTCAGGCACCATCTTTTATAAGAGTGTGCAATTGCTGGCGTACGCCGATGACATTGACATCATCGGTCTTAACAACCGCGCAGTTAGTTCTGCCTTCTCCAAACTGGATAGAGAAGCGAAGCGAATGGGTCTGGAGGTGAACGAGGGCAAGACGAAGTATCTCCTGTCATCAAATAGACAGTCGGCACATTCACGACTGGGATCAAACATCACTGTTGACAGTTATAACTTCGAAAAAGTAGAGGACTTCGTTTACTTAGGAACCAGCATTAACACCAATAACAGCGTCAGCCTTGAAATCCAACGCAGAATCTCTCTTGCCAACAAGTGCTACTTCGGACTGAGTAGGCAATTGCACGGTAAAGTCCTCTCTCGGCGGACAAAAACCATACTCTATAAGTCTCTCATCATGCCCGTCCTCTTGTATGGCGCAGAAGCATGGACGATGACAACATCAGATGAGAGAGCTCTTGGAGTGTTCGAGAGAAAGATTCTTCGAAAGATTTATGGACCTTTGCGTCTTTGCGACGGCGAATACCGTGTACGATGGAACGATGAGCTGTACGAGCTGTACAATGACGTAGATATAGTGCAGCGGATTAAGAACCAGCGGCTCCGCTGGCTAGGCCACGTCGTACGAATGGATGAAATAGCTCCAGCCCTGAAGGTTTTTGACGCGGTACCCGCGTGTGGTAGCAGAGGAAAAGGAAGACCTCCTCTGCGTTGGAAAGACCAAGTGGAAAAAGACTTGGCTATACTTGGGATTTCCAATTGGCGCCAGTTAGCAAAAGATAGGGACAGCTGGCGTGCTTTGTTGACCTCGGCCAAAATCGCTTAGGCGGTTGTTGCGCCAATTAAGTAAGTAAGTAAGATGAAAAACTCCGCTTTTCTTAAGAAAAAGTTGACCAGCATATTTGATAAACATGTTTCTCTTCGTATGGTTTGTACAATCAATCCATCCAATAAAAAAGTGCACTTGGCTATGTAATTTCCTAATAGTTTATATGCCAAATGGAGAACAACAACAGTTCCAGCTTGAATTTAACGAAATTAAAATTAAAATTAAGGACGTCACAATATTTGTTACATAATCGTGCGCACCGTGTGCGTCTTTTAATTAAACCACAAATGGAGCGACGTGCAGTTTTGTGCCGACTTCGAACGGCAGATGTATTTTATGAGGAGGAGTTTTACGGCGTCCGCAAACATTAAGCACTTTATAGACTTAAAATGATTCAGTTTGTCATTTATAAAAAGTGTGGATAGCAATGGGCTGGAATAAGTTTCTTCCAGTATACCAGACGACGGACTGATCACGATTTTAGACGCAGTAGATCCATTTCGACCATGTTGTGATAGACGGAAGGTATGCTTCCAGTGTCCTAGATGTGCGTATGATCCGAGGACCCAACATCGGCTTGGATGACTTTCTTTTAGCAGCTAAGATCCGCACGCCCCTCTATGCAGCAAAAAGCGCACACAAATGGACACAAGGAAAGCTCGACGTTGGAAAGCTGCAATCGCAACAGACAGCCATCCACTTCGCCTCCCGACTTGCACTCCTGCTCTCTGAAAGCAATAATGAACAGAACGATATTTCCGAGCAACGGAACCATATTTATCGCTGTTTACATACCACCGCTGAAGAATCCATCGGGTTTCAGCGAGCCCGAAAGAACAACTGGTGTGACCAGGAATGTCGCGCCGCTACGGAACGTAAAGACGCTGCCTACAGGGCCACACTGCGATCGGGTGCAATGCGAACTGTGTGAGAGCGTTATTGTGAGTTGAGGAAGGAAGCAAGACCCATTTTTCGAGAGAAAAAGAGAGAGGCCGAAATGCGAGATTGCGAAGAGCTTGAGATGCTGGCCGACAGGAAAAACGCCCGAAATTTTTTTCAGATAGTACGACGGCTAACATTCCTGTAAGAATGACAATGGCGACCTGGTGACGGATGTCAAGAGCAATCTTAAATTATGGAGGGTGCACTTCTTCACACTGCTTAATGGAAGCAGCTGCAACAACCTTGGAGAAGATGTTGAACCCGAATCCCCAATCAATGATGTCGACCTATATGTCGCAATGTCTGAATTTGGTATCCCGGCAAAACTTATACGGCTATGTAAAATGACGTTGAGCAACACCACCAGCTCCGTCAGGATTGGGAAGGACCTCTCCGAGCCGTTTGATACCAAACGAGGTTTCAGGCAGGGTGATTCTTTGTCGTGCGATTTCTTTACCCTGATGCTGGAGAAGATAATTCGAGCCGCAGAACTAAATCGGTCAGACACCATCTTTTATAAGAGTGTGCAATTGCTGGCGTACGCCGATGACATTGACATCATCGGCCTTAGATAACAACCGCGCAGTTAGTTCTGCCATCTTCAAACTGGATAGAGAAGCGCAGCGAATGGGTCTAGAGGTGAAGGAGGGCAAGACGAAATATCGCCAATCATCTAATAGACAGTCGGCACTTTCACGACTGGAATCTAACGTCACTGTTGACAATTATAACTTTGAAAATGTAGAGGACTTCGTTTACTTAGGAACCAGCATTAACAACAATAACAAAGCAGAATCTCTCTTTCCAACAAGTGCTACTTCGGACTGAGTAGGCAATTGCGCAGTATAGTCCTCTCTCGACGGACAAAAACTGTAATCTATTAGTCTCTTCATGCCGGTCCTATTGTATGGCGCAGAAGCATGGACGATGACAACATCAGATAAGAGAGCTATTGAAGTGTTCGAGAGAAAGATTCTCCGAAAGATTTATGGACCTTTCCGTCTTTGCGACGGCGAATACCGCGTACGATGGAACGATGAGCTGTACGAGCTTTACAAGACGTAGACAAAATCGCTTAGGCTGTTAATCCGCCAATTAAGTACGTAAGATCCAGTTTTTACAGTTAATTTTCTCCTTTTTAAAAAACTGGCTAAGAAATCCAGGAGTTTTGCACCAATTCCACGGTGTTCTAAGTTGTGCAAAAGTATTGAGTGGTCCACCATTTCAAAGACCTTCGAAAACTCTGTATATATTACATCTAATTGAGAATGGCTTTTAAACGAACTTACTACACGATTTCTAGCATAATGGAGATTAAAGAGAGTCCACCTGCCAGGCATAAATCCATGTTGGCAATTATGTATAACTTTATTTATGTGATCGTATAATTTTTTTTGAATTATAAAATCAAACAACTTGATAATAGGCATAAAAGGGCAGACGTCATTCCGATCGCCTTATTTATAGACTGGTTCAATCAAGCAGAGTTTCCATGAATGAATGAAAAATCCAATATGTAAACATTTTATAAAAATCAGTAGTAAAGGGCGAACAAGCAGGTCGGCTCAAGTTTTAAAACACAGTGGAGAAAAACCTGCACTGTCGGATTTGGTGCAGGGCTTAAGATTAGAAATAGCAAGCACCACATCTTCAATGAAAATCTCGAAAGAGATGATAGTTTGCATGGGTGAAACTGGGAGACTAAGAAATGATATAGTGTCATATTTTTATATACTTCCTTAAAAAAACGAGCAAATAAGTCACATGTTGGACATTTCCGGAAACTTTTTCATCGTAATCTAAACTATCTGGGAAATCAGTAGTTTTTATTTTTATAATGATAAACTGCCAGAAACTGGACGCATTGGATTTTAGTACAGAGAACATCTGTATATTGCTTAAAAACAAGTTTTTGAAGAGTGTCGAACTCCTTCCTCAACTTAAAAAACTATTGGTAATTATTTCCAGAATTGCTAATCATGAATTTTTTGAAAGCTTCATTTTTTTAATTTTTAAAGTTCACTAACCTGGTATAAAACAATGGCGCTTTATTTTTTGTTACTGATTCTCTCAAAACTGCAAATTTGAGTTGCCGACAAAAAATTTCATATGAATGAAAATGATCCCTAGACGACTTCAAAAAGCTCCAATCAGCTTTATTAAAAAAAAACTGTTAACACCAATATAGTCAGCTTTTAAATAATAATATCTTTCAGAATATACGACCACTTACGTAATGGTTAAAGGCTAAGACGCATTCCTCTGAGAATGATGACTGACAGTCTGAGTATACGCACTTGGAGAAAATATTTTACCACAATGCAAAATTTTAATTATAGAACCGAATTGCTGAGCGAATTTAATCGGACAAAGCGATTATTATATTATTTCTCTTCAAAGTCCAAAACTTGGCTTTATGCACTCATATTTGAGGTTTGCAAGAGATTGAAATATTTTTTAATTGAAAAAAAAATAAAAATTGTCGAATATTGCCGACATGTAATAAGGCTCTAACGTTGAGATGTTATGCGTAAACGGAAAAAAATTAATGCGGTAGCGCGAATTCGTGCTTTATTTTTTTCGGGCTAAGTCGCTTCCATTCACCCAAGTAAAATCGCTCTTACTGAAGTCGCAGCCTAATGTATTGAATAGGTAGGAAAGTATGATTTTAAATCCGATAAATATATATTAGCAAGGGAAAGCGGACTTACAAACCAATTCTGCATCATTGGACCAACGTAAGAATATCTTAATCAAAGTTTGAAGTACTTCTAAATAGTAATCATTTTGATTAAAATAATTAAAAATCGAAAGTCAGTAGATAAAATTATGATTCTATGGCCAGAGTAAAGATCTAAATTAATCTAATATTATATTCATGCTCGAGTATGTGTACATTTTTCTTGCGCAAATACGGAAGCGTAAATGTAAGTTTAAAGTTGCGAAATGTACAAAGAAGCGGTTGGATGAAGATGACGCCTCGACAGCTTAGAGAAAAATTGTGTTGGGCCGCTTTTACGCTAAGGTATGCAGGAATGGTATATTTATTTTATTAGGCGGAATATTCAGCGTTCCTGAGACTAGCTGGGATAAAGAAAAGAGCGACGGATTGACATCGCCGCGATACGAAATAAGGTATTTGGTGGTACCAGATTCCAACATCAAAGCATTCACAAATCCACTTTGATACCACTTGAACAAAGTACTAGGAAGGTGCTAAAAGGGTAGTGAAGTGCAACACGATGGCTGATCTTCGGATGTGACGCCTCTCCACCTCTCACTATCAATCTCCTTCTTTTTCCTTCACGTCTGGTAGCACTGTTAACCTAAGCCTCGGCTGGGGAACTGATAAAGGAAGGTGAGAACACTCCCCATTTTGGCCTGATCTCTGCTTCGTCCTCGGACTACCCCCTCCTTTACTGTTTGTATTTAGTCGATATCGAGCTGGTGGTTGCGGTATTCTGTTACCTGAGTATGCAGGGGTGATACCCTGCAGAAATGGCTTTCAGGCTAATGCCGTGACTGCCCCCGTCCCGTTAAAACCCTGGCAGGCCTCGAAGTACGTTCCGATCTCGTCGCCATTCAGTTGGTGGTTGTAGGTAACGGTTGAGGCGACCCTCCCGTTTTTGCGCTGGATCTGGCTCTGAGCACCCTACCTCATAAGGGGGGGGTGCCAACCCTCGCATGGCCTCCCTGATACCCTTCTTCATAGATAACCATGGCATCCCATAGCGACTACAACATCGAGGGAGGATAGCGGCTTCGAGTGGGGACCCAAATAGAATGGAAAGGCCAAATAACACAAAACAAAAAAACCTTTCGTCTTCTCCTCCACGGGGCAAGACAGTGCCGGCGCATGCGCTAAAGGCACCTCTTCGCACAGCGAGCACCTCCGGGTCTGCTTTGGGGGCGACCCCAGGGCGTCCCGTGATCACGGGCGTTATGGTGGGGCCGAGCACCAGTAAAGCTGCAGGGATTGTGCTGGAAACGGCAGGTCGTCCTGTAGCCACTGGCGCGGAGCGCCCATCAAATGCCGGCACGGCTGCAAAGCCTGCACCCATGCGGACAAAGGTCTCACGACCTGGCCCAACTGGGGATGGGCGGATGGCAGCCGAGGCAAACCAGGGAAATGTCGCGATGGCAACTACGGGCAATTCCATCCACGGTCGGTCGGGCGGGCGGTCCACACACGCTGAAAAGCGGAGGGCTGCCTGAACGCTCAAAAAGTATGAGGGGGTGCCATTGGAAACGTTGCCCCAGAGTGCAAAGGATGCGGTGGATAGAGCGAAAGCCCTGCTACCCAACTACCAAAGCACAACTGGGGCCTCGGTTGAAGGCAAGGCACCCCTCTCCAAAAGACAGAGATCGTTTGAGGAGCAACAACCAGCTCCAAAGAAGAAATGTATCCGTCCCGGGGTGGCCAGACCCAGCTTTGCTGATGTCGCCAGGAACAGAATCCTGATAGGGGTTTTGGACCGCGGCAATGAGCTCGGGTCAATACCAAGGCACCAGTGGAGATGGGTGAAGGCGGCTCTGGCAAACGTCATCCTTGACGTCCTGCTGGAGAACCCTGGAGCCCCTCCCGCGTGCAGAGATGCCGGCTGGTTCCAGGGCCACATTAAGGTTGTGGCCTGCGACGACTCGAGGTCGGCGGCGCTGTACAAGGCCGCCGTTGCTAGGGTTGGGGATGTCTACCCTGGGGCTAGACTTGAGGTGGTTGACTGGAAGGATATTCCAGTCAGGCCCAGAGCGAGGGCGTGGGTGCCTGTCACACCATCGTCACCTGAAAATATTTTAAAGATGCTTCAGGTGATGAATCTGACATTGCCGACAGGTGATTGGAAGGTCCTAAAAGTAGAGGATCCGGAAGGGCCGTCAAGACAAGTGGTCCTGTCGCTGAACAGGGACTCTTTGGAGCTCCTGGAGAAAAGACAGGGCCGGGTCTACTACGGCCTAGATGAGGTGACTCTAAGAGTCTATCGCGGTGATGCGCAGCGCGCCTCCGGAGCAAGCACCTCAATGGTTGTGGACATTGAGGAGCCTGAAAAGGAGGCTGACTTCTCCGATGCGGAGAGCAGAGCCTCCTCGCAGTCGACCCTGGCATCTGCGATGCATAGGAAGTATGGCGAGGAGGAGCTGCTTTACAGCGATGGGGAAGACAGCGCAAACGTCACTGTCGTTGCGGTGGAGGAGTCGGTGGAAACCTCTAATGAGGGTTCTACAAATAAATCTCCACCGCTCTAGGGCAGCATCCGCTGCTCTATTGAGTCGCCTACTTGGCGACGACGTAGACATCGCACTTATCCAGGAGCCCTGGGTTAATAACTCGGGGGTCTGTGGTTTAGGTGCGGTTGGCTATAAGCTAATGGTTGAGCGTGGTAAAGGTAAAATAAGAACCTGTGTAATGGCAAAGAAAGATTTAAACATTTTTCTTCTACCCAATTATAGTGATGGAGACATGACGACAACGCTGCTGGAGATTGGAGGGAAGTCTTTGCTGATAGCCTCAGCATACATGGCGTACGAGGCTGAGGATCCCCCTCAAAGTCAACTCCGCAGGCTAATCAGCGACCACGTGGCGAGCTTAGTTCTTATCGGTTGCGATGCTAACGCCCACCATGTGCAGTGGGGAAGCACCAACATAAACAATCGGGGTGAGTCTCTTTTCAACTATCTCCTAACTACTAACCTAGTAATTTGCAATAGGGGCGCAGAGCCCACATTTATTGTCAAAAACCGTAGGGAGGTCATAGACCTCACGCTATGTAGTGAAAATCTGATTGATATGGTAATGAACTGGAAGGTTCTCGACGAACACTCGTTTTCAGACCATAGGTATATTGAGACAATTCTAGATATGTCCACGGGTGCTCCAAAGGTTCGTAAGAACCTAAGGAACACTGACTGGACTCTTTACAGGGAAACTCTTGAGAATAACCTACCACGTCCGGTACCGGCAGAGCCCAGTACCGTTGGGAAATTGGAAGACATGGTAAACTGCTTTACCACGATCTGCTCGCGGGCACTGGCCAAAGCCTGTCCTGATCCCAAACCGTGGGGAAAACGAAGGCCCCACTGGTGGTCCCATGCGCTGGACTCTCTGCGGAGAGATTGCAGGAGACAGTTTAACAGGGCGAAAAGGCTGAGTCAGGAATCTGAATGGCAGACCTATAAACAAGTTCTGCGGTCCTACAAAAAAGCCCTGCGTGAAGCAAAAAGATCCTCATGGAGGGATTTTTGCACTGGCGTGGAGGGCGTTGGCGAAACGGCCAGACTACGAAAAATCTTGTCAGGTACAACAAACCCAATTGGGTCTCTACAGAGACAGGATGGTTCATGGACTGCGACGGGAAAAGAAACGGTCGAACTACTTCTCGACACACACTTTCCTGGTAGTTTACAGACAATGGAAGTAGATTGTTCCTCTTCGGGCGCAATGGTAAATCTCCCTCTCTCAAAAGAAAGTATCACTTCGGCGATAAAAATAAGGCTGCCGGGCCAGATGGTATTATACCGGCTCAATTGGTTGCAACGATTGATACATCTACAAATTGGCTACTGACTATGTTTAGAGCATGCTGCAAGCTAAACTACGTACCGACGGTATGGAGATCTGTTTCTGTGGTCTTCATACCCAAGGCTGGAAAAGCAACACATGCGAACCCAAAGGACTTTAGACCTATAAGTCTCTCATCCTTTGTTCTTAAAACTTTAGAAAGGCTTATAAATAACTTTCTCTCTCTTACAATTGACAAAAGA
This sequence comes from Philophylla caesio, assembly GCA_963971545.1. NCBI lineage: Eukaryota > Metazoa > Arthropoda > Insecta > Diptera > Tephritidae > Philophylla > Philophylla caesio. The sequence continues at coordinate 77,149,449 of OZ020606.1, forward strand.
CTATTGTCTAATAATCAGCACGCCTACCTTAAGGGAAAGTCCACGGACACTGCACTGCATTCCCTGGTGAGCTATATCGAAAGGTCCTTCAGTTACAAGGAATTTCGCCTTGTAGCTTTTCTTGACATTGAGGGTGCTTTTAACAACATTAGCCCTGAGGCCATAACACATGCCTTAGGAGGGCTCGGTGTAGAGAGCTCCCTTGTTGAATTTATAGAGCAAATGCTCTTGGGAAGAAAGATTACAGCAGAGGTCGGTGCAAACCGTGTTTCGAGACAGGTGTCTCGAGGTACGCCGCAGGGTGGTGTACTTTCACCTCTTCTATGGAATCTGACCGTTAACTCTCTCCTGCAGGAGACGGAATGGGGTGCTGCCAGAGTTGTCGCATATGCAGATGACATCGCCATTGCATACATGGGCAAATTCCCTCAGACCTTGTGTGACTTGATGCAAGGGACACTCCGCGAAGTGAGCAACTGGTCCACGCGATGTGGTCTCAGAGTCAACTCAGAAAAAGTGGAGCTGGTGCTCTTCACTAGGAAATATAAAGTTCCGCATGTAACTACGCCGGAACTTAATGGAATCCGTCTGAACACAAAAAGGGAGGCCAAGTTCCTTGGCGTAACATTGGACATGAAGCTTAGCTGGAGGAATAATATGATCCAGCGATACCAGAAGGCTTCTGTGGCCCTATACTCTTGTAAAAGGGCCATTGGGAAGAGATGGGGTCTGAATCCAAGCGTTTGCCGCTGGATTTACACAGCAGTGGTTAGGCCGATTCTCCTCTACGGAGAAATCGTTTGGTGGCCTGCACTAAGCAGAGCTGCTAATCTCAATCTACTTAGCAAGGTGCAGAGAGCGGGTATGATCTGCATTAGTGGAGCGTTGCGAACAACACCAAGCGACGCCTTGAATGTCTTCCTCGACCTTTTACCCTTAGACTTAGTGTTTCAGCAAATGGCGGCTCTTGCCGCGCTTCGGTTAAGGGAGACAGGTCAATGGGAGTCTAGCTTGCGTGGGCACTCAAGCACACTGAACAAATATAGAATGCTTCCGGGATACACAGACCGTTGTGTTGATACTGCGGTCCCGGACAGGAATTTCGCGATGGTAATCCCAGATAGGGATGCGTGGTCGAGAGATTTCTACACTCCACCTGGAAGTCTCACGATCTTCACAGATGGCTCGAAATTGAATAGCAGAGTGGGAGGAGGGGTCTACTCGCAGGACCTATCTCTGAACTGTTCTTTTCGGCTGCCGGATCACTGTAGTGTTTTTCAGGCTGAGGTTCTAGCCATAAAGGAGGCTATAGACCTGTTACAGACCGCTTTGAAAGGCAATCATATCTTTATATTTAGTGATAGCCAAGCGGCAATCAGAGCTGTGAGCGCAGCTATAATTAGATCAAAAAGTGTACTGGATTGCAGCCGATCTCTGCAGGAGATGGCCAAGCAGAACAGGCTCAACCTCATTTGGGTTCCTGGCCACAGGGACATCGAGGGTAACTACATTGCGGATGAACTTGCGAGGGAAGGAACAACCAAGCAGATTCTTCCCAGTAAAGAACGCATTGGTATGCCCTTTGGCACTTGCAAGCTGCTCTTAAAAGAATCTACTTATGCTCGTGCGAGCGACAGATGGACACATATCACAACCTGTAGGATCTCAAGGCTGACTTGGCCTAGATGGGACCGAAAACGGTCGCGTAGTCTTTATACCTTAAAACGGGACGATATTTCCCAAGTAATTGGCGCTTTATCAGGGCACTGCCTCATAGGCAACCATGCTGGTCGTCTTGGAGTACCCTTCTTTAGATGCTGTAGAAGCTGCAAAAATTATGAGCAGGAAGAAACGGTCCTGCATCTTCTCTGTATCTGTCCAGCTCTAGCCAGAAGCAGGCTACGGTTTCTAGGGGCACCTGTTTTTAGGAACCTTGGAGAATTAGGTGAAATAGACCCAAGATGCTTGACGAGCTTCGTCAAGAATTCTAAATGGTTCAGCAAGAGGGAGTGAGCGTTAAGCTTGTGGTATCACAACGGGCCTCTACTAATGACCTAAGTGAGTCGTGGGATTAGCGGTGACAGCCACTTATACCTACCTAAGTACTAGGAAATTAGATGCACTTCGACCGTGCTTGACGACCGCTCTGTCCAATGAGTGAGCGAACACTCGGTTAATTAATTATCTTGTTGCTACTAAATTCCATATAAAGCTCTGTGCCCTGAGGACGGTACGCCAAGCAGCGCGACAAAAGTTTGACGTTCGTTATTGTCTCCCTGCACTTGATACACATTATTTTATCTGTTCGCTCAAAACTTGACCAAACAAAAAATGGATTTCATGCATCATATATGTGTTCAATGTAACATGCATAAGCGTTGGTGATTCAAATTACACAACTGACACTACACGATCTAAGTGCCAGACACGCAATATCAACTCGAGAATACTTCAGAAGTGGTGCAACAAGTGGCGCGACGTCTGCACATGTGCCGGGCAAATTGGCTATTAAAGAGTGCGGCGATATATTTTTACAAGTGCAAGCGAACAAAATTAAATTGCCGTCACTTAATGTAACAAACAGTGACAGCTTGACATTCGCAGAGTGGTGCAGGCAAAAAAAAAAAACCCGAAGCTGGCTTCGCACGCATATTGTTCGTCCATCTGCTACAGTTGCGCCAATTTGCATTCGTATAGATCAGAAATAATTTAACGAGTGCTCTGCGCCAAAGATATCTAAAGCACGCACGCAACGTTCATGGGGAAGTGCTGACGAGTCGGCAATATTTAGATAATATATCTAACTATTTATACGCACACATATGCATATGTATGTATAGAAATTTGTGAACCTGATCATACCCAATGTAAAAATTTGAGGCTCTTTGTCTGTAAGGTGGTATTCCTTTTATTTTCTCTCACAATCATAAAACAACCAAAAACTTGTCAAATTTCGACTATACATTTTTTTTTTCTAAAATTTTTCGTTTAAAAAGCAGTTTATTCTCCAACAGAAAACATATAAACCAAATTTTTTAAATAATAATAATCTTCTCAAAAAACCAAAGCTCATAAATAATTAAAAACAAACTTTTAAACTTTTTACAAAATTTAAAATAATACCAGATGATTTTATCAAATTTCAAACTTTAAAAATTTAAATAAATTTTTTTTGAAACATGCAGTTTTGTAGCTCGGTTTTAATAGATAATACGGTGCAAAACCGTTGATTTTAGGCAATATTTCTACTGACGTAAAGTTCCATAAAAAAAAAATATTTTTCATGTACTTATCACACGAACGAGATAATTTTTTTTATTATTAAACATTTTGTTTAAACTTTCGTGCTTGGGCTTTTATGATTTTTGTTAGAAAATGAACAGTATTTTTATCGAAGGATATTAGAAAGTTTTTAGTCTAATTTGGTGGGAAATTTTTACAAAAAAAAATTATCGAGAATGAAACACTTTTAATAAGTAGGCTTGCCTTTGTACGGGGGACACTGCACCAGGGCCGTGCGCAGCACTCAGTCTGAGGGGGGGGGGGGGTTTGAAATTTCATTTACGAATAAAATTACGAATTAAATTACGTTAATTTGCCCACGGGTGGGTTTCAACCCCCAATAAGCGCAACCGTGAGACCACTTCAAAGGATTGGCACCAATCCATGAATTGGGCTACAAACAGCTGATCCATCCAGACTGTTTTCCAAATTTAGCCCCATGCGACTTTTTCCTATTTCCTAACCTGATAAAAAAGCTGCGTGGTTAAAGTTTCGGGTCAAACGAAAAGGTCATTACAGAAACAAACGTCTATTTTGAGAGTCTTCAGATTTGCTTTTATTTGGAAGAAATAAAAAAATATAAATAAAAGGATATTATGTCGCCTTTTTGCCAAAAAAATATGTCCACATGCGAACAAATTTAAAATTTACTGGTGATGGGAAAACAATAATTTATTTACACATTTTCCATTTTTGGATAAAAAAAAAATTCTTTAATCAGCTAAATAATTTTGAGAAGCGCATTAATTCTAATTAATCATACAAATTATTTTTAAATAGCAATAAATTTTCATTCACGAATAAAAGAAATTGAATAGTGAAAATAATTTCACTCACAATAAAAAAATATGAATAACGATTAAAAGTTAATAACTATTTTTCTTTTTTCACTTATTAAAATTTCCGATAGCTCACATCCTCATTTATCCTTAATACACAAGTGTGCTAGGGTAAAGAAGTGTACATTTTCAAAACTACTGTCATGTTATGAAATACTTTTTTTATTTACAAATTAGTTTTACATTAAAACTGTTATACTGAGTCCAACAAATTGATTTGTTTCCAAAAAGCTTTGATAGCACCAAGAAGAAAAAAATGTAGTTTTAGTTTTAGTTGGCTTTCCTACAGGCAGTGACTAACAAGGCACAGAACAAAGAATTGCGTGATCATGAGTGCCGAGATGTCAGTTTGGGAATGCTTTATCCTCGCAGTTGTTTTTGCAGCGTCTTGAGCTTTGCTTGCCAAGCTAAGATGTCGATCTGTGCAATGTAAAATTTGTAGACATACGTAGATGCATACATAGTATGTATGTATATGTATGGGCACTATCAACATTATCATGCGCCATTCGACCTAGACAATCAGCCAGATTTGTGCGCAATTTGTGGATAAAAACTACTCGCACATGTTAGTAAAATCTAGAAGGCTATTTGTATTTAAAAATATTAACCACATTTTATTCCACTCAACCACATTAGAAAGGGTAAATGATCACTGTTATTTTGTCAATTTTCGTTTGGTCAATTACGCTGGAGGTATTAAAAAATAATATAAATTGAGATTTTTAGGATAAAGTGTACATCACCACTGATGCTTTAATTTAACTTCATAATTTTTGAATGTTATTTCTACTGATACGCAATGCAATTACCAAACGATGATGTGAACAACAAAAATATTCAGTTTTAAATATTATTTTCTTTTCTTAAAAAAAATCCTTTGCTATTTAATTGTGTACTTGAATAAAGTTGTAAAATACTATATACCTAATAATATATAATAATAATTTAGCGCCTGCACTATATACATGGCTCAGTGTTTGGCTGAGCTTCTCCTATTCTTTGTGGGGTGCGTCTATATATTCTACAACAAAAGGAGGGACCTACAGTTTTGAGCCGACTCCGAACGGCAGATGTACTATTTTATGATAATCTTTTTCATGGAATAAATACCCTCGGAAGTTTGCCATTGCCAGCCGATGGATGACCGCTTGCCCTTGCTGAGGTTCGAATCTCGAACTTAGCGGTATATCGACTAATAGCACGTACCGCTAGCCACTCGAACACAGCGTCCATATTTACCTAATGTAAATTAAATTTAGTTAAAGAAGTTGTATTTTTTTTAAATTTACAGTCCAATGTATGTTGTCGAAAATTGCTTTGAAATATGACAACACGACAATAACAAACATACTCGTATTATGGAGATATAGATTGGTCACGTCGATTGGACTTTCTGGTCGTGGTTCGTCTACAAGTAAGTCCCAACCTTTTGTCACGTATTCATAAAGATATTTCAGAATTGTTCGACCAGTGTTGGGTAAAGATATTTCAAGCCATAACCGCCAAAATAACGTAACCAACAAATGAAAAATTTTAGAAAATAATCTTTTTCTCTTAAATTTATCGGCAGAAGCAAAACGCATTTTAATAAATATAGTCGCGTTTTGAAGAACGTAAATCTTGTATACAAAGCTGCATTTAAAAGTGAAAAAATGAATTTGCTGCTTACCTCCTTTTGGCGGTTATGGCTCGCTATGTACATACATAACATTTTATTTCACATTTTCTTTCTGATTGATTTGCGTTGCCACTGATAGCTCAAAAGATAATGACTTGATCGAAGTGTCGCAAATCTAATTATTCTCGTGAACAAATTGAAAAATGTATTTTGTATTCTTGTATTTATGTATGTATGTATGTGTCGAATTTAAACAATTTTTGCTTTTTTGAACAGATATTGAAAATTATTCTCAATCAATTACAGATTTTGGTTAATCTTAGAACAGAAACTCAATATCATATCAAATAATAAAATGTGAACTTCGATCGATTGAAATCGATTTGAAGGGGTTTCTCGGAATGAGCACTTCCTCATTCTGATCGGTGGCATAATGTATCTAAAATAGTGGAAGTGCAATGTCTTAGAAGTCGAATAGTCATTCTCGAAGCAGTTGAGCCATATCCGCAAACAAATTTTAAACTCCATATTAAATTGAAAACAGGAATCACTATTTAAACCCAACATCTTTAAATGGTATGGTATTAATGGGTAAATGCATATTCTGATCCTTACGCTTTTAAGCTAACAACAATTTTCCATTTCGCATTAACACTTTTTTGTAGATATGACTCGCAATACACTATGAACGTCACAAACTTTATTTTGCGTGATCAGTTATCGACCGGGGTTGAAAATTATTATATTACTAATATCGCTATTAAAAAATAGGGTTTGATGGTAGAGGGGGAAATTTGGGTTGTATGCATTTTCCAATGCTGAATCATAAAAAAATAAAAATAAAAATGTTAGACGTGGACCACCCTTATTACTTAAGAGTAAAAAATATAGATAACAACCTATTCTCAGACCTACCGTTTCGGAGGAGTATGGTAACTAAAACTGTGCCACGAGAATTCTATACTTATATATTAGATACGAGTAATGTTCAGTGATAGTCGTTTTGAATCAGAGCTGGTTAAATAATGAAAAATAGTCGTAATGATTTAAAAAAAAATATTGTTTTTCTTTTTTAAGTAATCATTTAATTACCAAATGTCATTTTTGTTCTTTTATTATTATTTGCAATAAATTACTTTCGAATTAACATTATTAATTTTCCTAGTAAGTAATAATTTTCCGAGATTATTAATTTTTTATTAACATCATTCAACAATTAATTATTTTTTTTTTACACATTTTGTTTGTTGACAAACCAATTTCGGTGTTGCACCATTTTCAGTGCCTTTTCGTACTCTTTCTTTTCAATTAGTTAATACTATTTTATTTATATAAATTCTTAATAATTTGCTTATTTACAATTACTTAATTTCTGTATTAACTTCAACTCATTTTTTACACTTTGAACTTTTTCTGAAAGTATTTACTATTAACAAAGGCAGCTGGCATATATGTATAAGAGTACTACGGTAAAATTTTTTACTTGTAAGTTTGATGAATTTGGTATCAATTAATTAATGCTAGCTTTCAAAATTTTGTCTGCCATACACAGATTCAATTATTTGGGAAACTTATTAAAAATACGCAAGAAATTTAAAAAAATCTTTTAATAAAGCACAATAAAACAATTAAATATACTCAAATATTTAAAATTAAATTTTTTTCACTTATGGTAGTTGATTACTTTTAATTATTAATATTTTTTTAAATTATTTGATTATATATCTATTGGCAAATAATCACTATTATACTACATAGATAATTTTGTATTATAATTAATGATTAATTGCTTGGTTATGTAACAAAAATTTAAATAAACAATAAAATAAATACTTAAATGGAATTTAATCGTCTGTTTTACACTAGTCATTTATATATATGAGTTGCGTAAATTTTTATAATTTCAAGATTAAATGAAGAAGCTATTTGAATGTAACGAGCGATCATGACGACAAGTGTGCCGAAGTCGTGCTCGTCATACGCAGCGATAAGTTTTTCTCGGTCAAATTGTGTGTGCCTCATTGAAAATTCCATTGCGGTCCTTCACAAATTCTATTCTCTAACCGTGTTAATCGAAATTACGGTATTAGATCATAGGTAACTGCTTCGTCGCTCATGGCCAAATTGGAATTGAGCAAAACGCAATATTTTTTTTTTTTTTTAAATGGCTATCAGTATGCGACTACACACAGATTTGGGCCAGACAATTGCCGAAGCCTAAAGCAAGAAGACGGAGGTCAAATATTGCGCATCGATAAGCAGCGGAATGGCAGCTAACCGCTACTGCCACGGCGATTAGCAAAATATCGACAATTTCCTGTAGCAACCTACGCTGTGCCAGAAATAAGCCTCGTATGCGTTAGTAGTTAACTGCGCCAACGTGTTTCGATGTGTGTTGAAAAACTAAAAAATGCTCGCATTGTTCGCGGCGACATATTGCATTGTCTATGCAGCCAGCCGACTGACTAAACGGTTAGCTGGCCTATTGGAAATCACTTTAACTGCATCACTTTGATCAATAAGCTGATATACAAATAAAGTATTTACAACAACAAAAGACCGTACAGCCAAAACAAAACTGTTTCGTAATACCAAGTTGCTCACTTGCAAGCGCACATGGGCGTTCTGCTCGCTTATGCGCGGGTCTGCGAACCCGTTTAAGACATTGGCGCAGAGTGGGCATAAATTGGAGCATTGCCGCAATGTAGACGTGCATACATGCACACACATATAACACACATGCAGGCGTAAGTGAGGCGGTGCGGCATTATTGTGTTGACGATCGCGAATGTTCAGCTGCCCAACGGCATTGACGTCGATATTTGCGAGGCCGCGCATGCGAATTTATTTGACTACACATTCAGTGGCAACTGACATTGGTGCAACACTCGATTGCCGCCACATGTCCAGCGGAGGGAGCGTGCTGTCGAACCGCTTTGGCAACGCCAGGAGCCAGCTGAACTGGCCGCCTGGACGCCTGTTGCCTAAGCGGCGGCCATCGGTAAAGGTGACATGCTAACCAGTCAAATCGGATGGCTAGATTCTGACAAGATGTGGCAATGCGCCATTCTCGTATTTGTAGCGATGAAAGATTTGTTCGAGTCCGTTTGTGGTCGTCGACATTTGATTACTTACTGCGCTTTTTGAGAACAGTTATTCACTGTTGTTGCTATTGTTGCTGCAAAATATGCCGCCTTATTTAACGTCACTATTGCGTAGCGCGTCTGGGTTGAGTAGCTGGCAATCAGGATTGCTATCGCCCGTATTTCTTTCTCATCCGATATTCATGTGGATATACCTATCTACATAAATATGTATGTCTTCGAGTATATATTCAAGTAGGCATTGTGCCAGCGTTTATTTAATCGATCGCATTAAATATTTGGACAAGTTTAAGCAAAGGAAAACTCTTTCGGAATCTGAAAAAAAAATACTGCAATTACAAACGTAGGAGTAGGAAAAGATTCTTCTGCAATTAAAACTGTTGAAGGGATGCTAGGATCTATTTGGGAAAATCGCCTCATGTACGTGCAAAAATGTAGCTTTGCACATATTAAAATTTTTGTGGTCTTTATTTTTCTTAATGCCAAAAATAGAGGATTTGTTTTAGTAAGGAGTTGGTAGCACGAAAATTCGGAACATTGTTTCTGTCAAATGGTTAATAAGGCGTCTAAATTGAGAGAGTGAAACTACCTCTAAAAATGATTGTATCATGGTTTTGTACATTTTTGTATGACTGAAAACGCTTAAGTTTTTCGATCAATTTTCTCCCGAGGCATACGTTTTTTTAGAGAAAAAAATAAAAGTCAATCAATAATTTTTATAGTAAAATAAAAAACCTTCGAGTTTTCTACACATACAAGTTAAAGGACTGTGAGTCCTTTGCACTAAAAAAATTAAGGGCCAACTCGCCCAAAGAAACAATACAAGATTTAACAGTGCTTCACAAGTTTATTGACACAATTTAATTACACTAGATTAGCACTAACTATGGTAAGCTACGTTCACGCCCCAACAGCAACTGCCCCAACTCCAGGTTCTGCTCCCTCTTATAATGTTCCGCGCTGCCGAACTTACGTAAGGGCGCGCTCACCGTCTGGGTGCGAGCGGCATTGGCCTTGACATCCCGCGGGTAGCATATTTCGGTGCATTGCGAAATGCATAGATTTCGCAACCGTGTGAAATGCAATTATGCTGACGCTGCGACACGTGTAGCTGCCAGCCGTGGGAACAGCGGAAGTGGGCAGTAGCCGGCCGCGTTGACTTACATATATATTATTCAAAGTCTTATAAATATTGTTCAGGTCGAAAAGGTTATTATAATTATCAGCGAGACAAATTTGTTTACATCTTAAAAGACTTTTATTTTGGGCTTACATGTGATAAATAGTTTTCTTATAATAATTACGAGTGAGAAAAAATGAAGGATGGGACAGGATAGTTTCGAGGTTAGTTCGAAACCATTTTGGCACTTTTTTGACATTATTACGCAACTTGTTCAGAAGTAGTCCCAGACCAGTTTGGACTAGTTTGGGACTGGCCCAAGACAACTTCGGGATTATTTGGGGACTAGTCCAATCCCAGTTCGGCACTACTTCCAGATCAGTTCGATACTAGGCACTTCAAAAAACATTAAAAAAAAGCTCGGAGCTCTGAACTAGTCCTGAACTAGTTTAGAAGTTATCCCGAACTCTTCCCGCAATAATTAAGTAATAGCCCCAAACTGGTTTTGAACTATTCCCGAATCGAACCCGAAACAGTCCCGAACGTGACTTGAACTAGTCCCGAACAAACCCCGAAATGGTTCTGAACAAGTTCCGACCTACAAAACTTAAAAATATTTTTCTCACTCATAATTGTTATTAGAAATAAAAGTCTTGGAACACTACAAAAAATATATCTAGCTGATAATTATGAAAGGACTTTTATAAAAAAATTTTCTTATCCATAATTAATATCACAATACTTTTATAATTCTTACCAAGATTTTGATGACTTTTTATATCTCCACTATAAAATAATTATTTTTATGGGTCTCTGATTGTAAACATTTTCGAATAACAGAATGCAACTCACCGCACTCAACTACTCTGCTTTATCGCTGTCGAATATGAAAAATTTGCAATCGCTGATTCCGTTGATTCAAATACCAAATTTAGAGGTTTCAATATCAGCTGGCACAAAGTAAGCAAACAAATTTTAATATTTTTAACAAATTTTCTATTGAGTGCGTGAATAATCTTTTTCAATGAAAAAAGGCAGCAATAGTTAAAATGCATCGGACAACTTTAAAAGATGCCTTTAATCCTTTGGAATATGAAATACATAGTTTTACAAGTTTTTAATAACAGGTTTGTTAAAAATGTTCGATTAAATAAATCAGCTTTTATGATAAGGTGTTAAAAGATGACAGCTCAAGTACTCCGAGACCGTCGTCAATGAATGAGATCCACAAACTGGCTTCGGTGCTAAAATTTTGCCAGCACGGCTTTAGAAAGGACTTTGTTGTAACTACTAATGACCTAATAAACAATTTTTCAAGTTTTGAATACATTGCAGTCACGTCTATGCCCTCTATGGGTGAAGCTATGTTTCTGTACTATTATAAATTATTGAAATAAACGAAAACACGTCGTAACAAATTTATATAAAAATCTACAAAATGGCGCTCCGAATGAGCCCACTGCTGCCACTCTATGAATTTCAAATCTACGACGTAGCCATTCGAACTAAGCGATGGCTTTTTCGTAGAATCTACGAAAATCGTACTACGATGGTTTCAGCGGTAGGGCAGACTGTTTCGAATATGCCGGCGAGTGGAAGAACGCAAATTTGGCAGTTTCTGTTACCGGTCTTAAAATTGCTAATGCTTCCTATGTTTTTTTTTTTTTGCCGATAATTCTACATCATACAATTTTGTTTGCATTGTTTCTACAAGCTGAAATGATATTAAATTATTGTTTTAAGCCGTTCTGGTCTAAAGCAGAATAAATAATAACAAGAAGAAAAAATGCAAACAAAGAAGCAGATTAATTTCAGGGAAGATGTGTTACAAACACTCTCCAAATTAAATAAAGAAAAAATATATGTTGCTCAATAGAAATCTTAAATACGAAACAATTGAGAGTATAAGACAATACAATTAGCACATTGCAATACTGTTTGTTGCTGACGCTGTCAACACTCCGGCAACAAAAAAAGTTTCAACTTTGTTCATTTGATCTTATTGTTTGTTTAATGATAAACCATTTCTTTCGTTTTTCATACCTTCTTCTATTAGTTTAATTTTGTTTTCTTTCTCTTCATATTTCATCTGACCGCACATTAACCGTTTACAATTTAATGCGTTTGCTATAAAGCACACATTCAAAACAACAAAAAGAACGTCAATCAATTTTTTGCTGCACTTTTTATAATCTGCAAGAAAACTGCAATTATTTTGAAGCAGCGCCAGCGATTTCAAGATATCAGCGCCGAGTGTAGCGCCTGCATATCTGATGTGAAAAAAATTTGCCGTGCCAATTTTTGATGTAAATATGTTTTTTTTTTCAACTCTTAAACGTTTGCGAAATTACGTAAAAAGCACAACATTTTTATATAATAGAATTTGTTAATTTTTGGGAGAGCACGTAAACGTATTTTTAGCCTAGAATTCCACGCTTTCAGCGTTGGCGGTACTTTTTTTTACAATATTAGCAATCTTTTTTATGATAAATCTTTTCGTAGATTTTTTTTAAACATATTAAGATTTCAAACTTTCTGCGAAATTTATTCGAACTTTAAATTCAACCAGAATTTCCTACTTTTAAATGAGAACCTTTTATAAATTTTGTTGAGTTCTTTATTGGTGTGCACCGCTGCGAGGGATGGTTGAATCGATAGCATACGCACGCACCGGTGTGGATTTATGTGAATGGAAATAAAAACAAATGAGTATCGGTTAAATTGAATATATGTACATACATATATTTGGAAACGCAATGTATTTCAATACAGTTTTTCTCTTATAGATTACCTTTGTATTCGCAAGTGAATCCGTTTAAACAAGATGAAAGTGGAGCGTGGTGGTTGGCCTGGAGTGTCTTCTTGATCTTGAATCTAGAATGCAAGTAAGTTACCCGTTTTCTTAAACAGTTGCGCTAGCCAACAAACGGTTTTTACAAAAGGGAAATTTTAACATAGCCAACGCTGAGTTATGTTAAACATTAGGGTGGTTATTTAGGCTGTAGGCCCAAACATGCCGGCCCCCTTGCGGTATGCAACAACTAAAAGCCAGCCACCATGCTTCATTTTTTGTATTATAATAAAAGTTTGTCTTAAGTTGTAAATAAACTAATTCCTATTATGGGTTGTTAGAAAAGAAAAAATAAAAAATTACGTGGTTTAAATGTCACTAGCACTTTTTTTTGGGATTTTTTTTTTTTTTTTTTTTAATTCATTTCATTGTATTATTTAACAATATAAATAGAAAGGTGAAAATATATTTAAAATTTTACTTCGGTAATGCCTAGCAGGCTCCCGACAGTACCCAGCCAAATATGGTGTTTTGGGCCAGGAGTGGGCCCATAATTCCTGGGGTGATGGCGCCCAAGTAAATCTTTGGGAAGACATCGGCTCCGAGGACCAATTTGATTGGCGACGAGATATAAAAGCGAGGGTCCGCCAATCGCAAATTGATATACGACGTCTGTATTGCTGGGTCGAGATTCGCGCCTGGGGAGTTCCTGCGGTACTTAGGGACAATTAACGCGTGTGTCGTCACTGTCGACATTTGCCCGTGCTTTCCCCGCATTTTGATGAAGCAGCCTCGCTGATCACTCACCCTCGTCATGCTGAGGTGCAGGTCTCTTGCCAAATCATCGGCTATTATCGTCGTCGGGGAGCACTGGTCTACCAAGGCCCGTATCAAATGGAGCCGTCCTCCTGACTCGATCTTGACTGTCGGTGCCAGTGGTGTTAACCACTATGCGGTCATCGCTGCTGCTCGGCCGTCTTGAAGGCCAGATCGGAATCGGCTTGGTAGGTGGAATGCGCGGGATTCCACTCTCCTTTCACGATTACCTTGAGGGTGGTTTTGATGGCGCTGTGGGTGGCGACGTCGATGGCTGTTCGGTTGGAAAGTAGCGATTTCCAATCCGTTCCTCTGACGCCTTTCGTGCTGCAGGGCAGGGCGATGACGTGCCGGTCTTCGTGACTCTTCTGGATGGAAAGCCGCGGTTTCCATTCCAGATGCCCTATCCGAACGGAAAGCGTGGGTTTCCGGTGACGGAATTCGTATCTCCTCGGTCGCCGGGTGGAATGCAATGGATTCCGTTCCGGTTTCCGACGCTTGCATCGACATGACATCGCTGTCGTCGTCGTTAAATATCGCAGTTCGACTTGGTCGGTGACGATGGCGCAGCTTTTCGTCTTGCGACACGATGTGGAGCAACGTATGATGCTGCTCGTTACACCGCCGGCATTTCCCCTCGTGTGTGCATTGAGCCAAACGGTTTGCTCCTGACAAGCAATTCGAGCAGTACTGATGGATGAGTACCTCACGGAGTCGCTCTTCTGCAGCCTTCGATCGGAAAATTGGGCACAGTCGTAACGGGTGTTTTTGTTCGCACAGCCTGCATTTTAAGGCATAACAGCCGGCCTCGGCTTGTTTGCGCATCATACTGTAACGTGTCATATTTCTGAAAAGTTTTGTTTCCCCCGAATAATTAACCTTTGGGTGACAGCGATATTTGGGTGGCGATCAATACCCTCTGTGCAAGTTTTCGTGTTTGTTTTTTATTAATAGTGCAATATAATATTCGGAACGCCCCTTAATGTTTGACGATGTTTCGCGGTTGTGTATGGCTATTTTATGACTGCGTCAATTATCGGCAGGGTTGTTAGAGTCTAACTCGATCATAATGCTACCAGCAATAATTACCTAGCATGCCAGTAATGATTTGAGGTTACACCCGCGAGAACTCGCATGCTCACCAGAAATAACTCGCAAGACGAATTCGCCAGCACGCCGGAAAGAACCAGCAACCTAAATAAAGCTTTCCCTCTTAGCATGTGTGCGAATTCTATGTTGTTGTGCATCAAAATATTCTTCACAATCAAACTAAAATTGTACTCAATTTTCATAAAGTTTGAAAATGTTGTAATTGTGAAATTTGATTACAGCGAAATAAGTGGAAACGGCACAAAGTAATAAATTTCCCAAATTTACAGTGCCAATATTCTGACAGTACACACGCACAAGTTTCGAGCAAGTATAAACAAGTCGGGTTAGGCTTAGTGCGCTCCCGGCCTAAGGTGATAGCACAATATTCGATGGAAAAGTATCGAAATAAGTTTTTATTAATCGACAGGAATTTCATGAATGGATGACTTCCGCCATTCATGAGCCAGTATTGTTTTCTAATTTTATTGTGTTGTCTAACAGTTGGTGCAAAGAGTGCTTATTATTAATAAATAAAACAAAGAAAAAACAGGTATTGACAGTGTAATACATTCATAATTGTGAAATAGTGATAATTCTGTACAAAAGGCCTTTACACATGTTGGCCTGTAAGTGGGGACCTACACTTGCTGTCGGTTGTACGATTGCAATGAAGTCCGCTACACATGGCGGCGCTGGTGTTATGAATGGTGCAAAATATGTAGTCTTATGGACCGCGACAAGCACGTATTGGCTAGCATTGAGACACAAGACAATGGCGAACCATATGCGGAAGCACTTTTCGATGTAGAAATCTCTATTTTGACATTGAAACACTATGCCGGCTGGATCGATAAGTATCTCGGTGATACTATACCGGCTGACGGCTCTATTGCAGGGACTCGCAAGGAACCCGCAGGTGTAGTGGATCAAATTATTAGCATTCACTGTGGTCTGTTGAAATTGGACGTATAATAATGCAGGCTGCAGCGCAATCAAATTAAAGCGTGTTTCGCTGGAGTTTGGTGGCAAGAGTCCAGTCGTGGTGTTCGACGATGCCGACATTGACTTGGCGGTAGATATCGCACACTATCGGATTTTCTCTAATCATGGTCAGAGCTGTTGTGCGGGTAGTCGCACTTACGTACACGGAAGGGGATATGTAATATCCGCAAATGGGTAAGTGAACGCTATTCTCATTTTACTTAAGTTTATTATAGATTTTTTATGTATGCACATAAATCTTGGAGAACCCCTTTTAAAAATATCCGCTGTGTGTGAATTCTTGTCAGAGGATCTTTCTGAAATGGTAGCTAGAAGAAGCAAAACTATTCACTATGCGCCTTGAAGCAAGAAGGTTTTAATAAATTGTAAATAAAGGAAAAGTAATTTTACGACTTAAACATACAGGCACTTTACATATACGAGTACCAGTATATATTAAAAAGTGAGTAAATATAGGAAACAAGTACTGCCTTTGATTCCATTCGAAAACAACGTCCATTTTTGAAATGGTTAAAGCACCATGGGCACCGTTGCTAGGTTTGTTTGAGTCGTTAGCTCTCGTTCGCACCGGTGAGGATTTATTGGATATGGGGTAATATATAAGATGTATGCAGTAGATGAGTTTTCTTCGCAGGGGGGCAGTAAAACCAGTTTGACAATCGGTCTTGTCACCTGGCCCTTCTCTGTTTTAATATCGACGACACGCACCTGGCTGTCGGAGCCAGGGTGCAGGTTGACCACCCTTCCCAACCTCCATTCGTTAGGTGCCAGGTTGTCTTCCTTGATTACCACCATATCCCCAATTTTAAGGTTCGATTTAGGGTGTTTCCATTTTATCCGCTTTTGTAGTTCGGTAAGGTACTCAGTTTTTCATCTCTGGCAGAAGTTTTGATGCAATGCCTTCAACTTCTGCCACCGATTAACAATCGAGGCTGGAGTCTCATTCACGTCGATTTCCGGCGGGGAAAGCAAATGTCCACCGATTAGAAAATGACCCGGAGTCAGAGGCTCAAGATCAGACGGTCTATTTGAGGCTGGACTTAAAAGTCGCGAGTTGAGGCATGACTCAACCCGAGACAGTAATGTATTAAACTCCTCAAATGAATATTTCGTATTCGCTGCTATCTTTTTGAAATGATTTTTGAAACTTTTCACGCCCGCTTCCCACAAGCCCCCCATATGTGGTGCTCCAGCGGGTATGAAATGCCAATTCATGGTTTGATGGGCATACTTTGATAGCGCTTTGCAACGAGCATCAGCTATGAAAGCCTTAAACTCAGTTTTGAGCGCTCGTGACGCACCTACAAAATTCGTTCCGTTGTCGGAATAAATATTTTTTGGACATCCTCTTCTAGCCACAAATCGTGTGAGTGCTGCTAGAAAGGACGACGTAGTTAAATCGCTTGTTGCCTCCAAATGAATGGCTTTAGTAGCAAAACAGACAAACAGACAGAGGTACTCTTTAGAAACACGACACCCACGTCCACGGTAGCTCTTTATGTCAAACGGTCCGGCAAAATCAACTCCCGTGTTGGTAAAAGCACGAGAAAATGTTGTTCGCTCCTGGGGTAGTATACCCATCAGTTGGTTCTGCGAGCGTTTCTTATGTACAGTGCAAATCTTGCAATTATGTATTATAGACCTTATCATCGTTTTTACTCTTGGAATCCAGTACTGGGTTCGGATGAGGCGCAACATGAGTTGGTTCTCACCATGTAGAGAAATCTCATGAACAAATTGAACAGTTAGACGTGATAGTCTACAGTTGTAGGGAAGTATAACCGGGTGACGTTCATTGTAGGCCAGATCGAGGGATGCACCCAGACGACCACCTGCTCTTAGTACGCCCTCATCATCAAAGAATGGATTCAGAGGAAGTACTTCACTTTTTGAGTCGACATATCTTCCCGATTTCAATTCCGTTATTTCAGTCCCGTAATAATGCCTCTGAGTCATTTTTATCAGTCTTGTAGTCGTTGCTTTAATTTCATCCAGTGAAATTAGGCAGGACAGTGGCTGATAAGAAGCCTTTGTTTTCGGGTGAATTCTCTGAAAGAACCTCAAAATGTATGAGACCACTCTCAAAGCTCTTGGTAAGCTAGAAAATCTATCAAGAATAGTGTCTATGTCGTTTGTCAATGTCATTGCATGAACGTTCACTCGTTTTTCCTCAATGTCCGTGTTGAAGTCAGTGGGTTGCGGTGGCCATTTTCCCTCATCTTCTTGTAACCAAGAAGGTCCCTGCCACCACAAAGAATTGTTCAATAGTTCTTGCGCTTCTACACCTCTACTCGCTAAATCTGCTGGATTTGTTGCTGAATCCACGTGCGACCAATTCCTATTTCCTACCTTGTCGATAATTTTTGTAATTCGATGGGCAACAAAGGTTGACCACGAATAAGGGGGTTTGCGTATCCAAGCCAGCACAATTGTTGAATCGGTCCATAGTCGGGTTTTAAAATTTCCTAAGTCGAGGCTGTTAATGACCGATTCGATTATTTCTGCCAGCAATACTGCCCCGCAAAGTTCTAGGCGAGGAAGAGAAATTGTCTTTACTGGAGCTACTCTAGTTTTTGCAAGTAGCAGACTAACATGAGTGTTTTCTCCCATTACTACCCGTAGATACACAGCGGCTGCAAACGCTTTCTCTGATGCATCACAAAATCCGAGGACTTCTATGTTTCCATTTGGTGAATACTTCACCCATCGGGGTATCCGAATACTATCAATCTCCTTGTAATTTTTCGTAAAGTTTTTCCATCGATCTAATGTCGATGAGGATAAAGTCTGATCCCAATCAGTACCCTCTAGCCAAATTGTTTGCATCAATATCTTGGCATTGACGTTTATCGGTTCCAGCCACCCCAGATGGTCAAACAGTTTAGCAATAGCTGATAGGATAGCTCTTTTAGTAATACCCTTCTGATCCTCAATAGGCCTGGCTATAAAATAGAATTGGTCGGAAAGAGCATTCCATCTGATGCCAAGCGCTTTTGCACTGCTTGTATCCTCGAACTCTAGAAAGTCTTCGTGTAAAAGATGTGATTTTTGAATACCCTCCAGAATTTTATTGCAATTTGATGTCCATTTCCTTAAAAGAAATCCAGCTGATTGAAGTACTGTCAGTATTTCATCTCTAGCTCTTATTGCGTTTTCGATGGTATGCTTTCCAGCCAGGATATCATCCACATACATGTAATGGCGCAAAATTTTCGCGGCTATTGGATAAGAGCTTTCAGAGTCATTAGCTAATTGAAGTAATGTCCTTATAGCAAGATATGGAGCACAGTTCACGCCAAAGGTAACCGTATTAAGTTCGTAAAAGCTCACTGTATCGCTCGGGGAAAAGCGGAAGACAATTTTCTGATATTTGGTCTGACTTGGGTCTAATAGAATTTGCCTATACATCTTCTCAATATCGCTATTGAAGACATATTTGAACAATCTCCAACGTAGTATTAAGATGGTAAGGTCTGACTGCAGCACTGGTCCTGGTAGAAGAATATCGTTCAGACTGATACCATTAGCTGTTGGAGAAGAAGCATTAAAAACCACCCGCAGCTTTGCTGTAGTACTTTCTTCTTTGGTAACTGCGTGATGAGGTAAGTAGTAACTGTCGACTGCATGTGTCGACTGTCATTAATCCTTTTCATATGCCCCATGGTTTCTTATTCCGCTATAACTCTATTATATTCCCTTTGCAGGTCAGAATTTTTGGCCAGACGGTTCTCGTTTTTGTAGAATTGAGACAGTGCAATTCTTAGTGAAGGACCTAGAGATAATTTTCCAGGAAACCCGTCCTTAAACGGAAGAGACACGGTATACCTCCCATCCTCGTTGCGCATTGTGGTCCGCTTGTACAGCTCCTCACACTGGGTTCCCTCCGCGGTTGCAATTTTTCCTTTTGGAAGGTTCTCCAGCTCCCAAAAGGAGCTGAGTTGTTTGTCTAGTGCAACTTCACTAAAGAACGATACACGATTGTTTGTTGGATTGGCTGTATTCGCACTTCCAGTCAATATCCAACCGAATACTGTCTCTTGAGCCAGAAGAGTGCTTAGAACATTCTTCTTGATTCCATTTAAAATGACTTGCGGGTATATATCTCCACCCAACACCAAGTCAACTGGTTCGTTGACAAAGAACCTCTTGTCTGCCAAAACCAAATCTGGAGTTATGTTAAACATTAGGGTGGTTATTTAGGTTGTAGGCCTAAACAATTGGCCTTTAAAATTACTAATCATAATTTTTTTTATTGAGCTCGAGGCCATTTTTCAAACGTTTTACCAAAACAAAACTTTCGATTAAACTGGCCTCGAGCTCACTAAAAAAATAATGATTAACCTTTTTATATAATAGTAATGGTTATGTTTCAAGTGATCAGAAATTGACGTTAGTTTTTTCACTTTTTTTTTTTTAAATTAGGACTTTTTTTATAGAAAACATATATTGAAGAAAGATCCGTTAGGTTGGTGTTTTTTTAATTTTATACTCAAAAATGTTTCGAAAACTTCTGATTAAAATTTTTAACTTTTAATGTCATTCTTAATAATTCTTTGGGATTTTTTCTTAATAGTTGATATTTAAGTTTATAAGGGCTTTTGTTATAGTATGAACCGTATACCCCATTTCATGTTTATAATGCCGCCGAATACGACCATCTGCAAATTATTTCTTACATTATTATTATTTTTCAATGTAAGTACAAAGAACTCTCAAATAAAACCCATATTAACTAAGTTTAAATCTTTATACAAAATTTTAATTAACAAAGAGAAAGAATACATTTTTTCAAAAATTTAAAACTTTTATTTAAGCACACAGTTTTATAGCCTGTTTAATTTATAACAGGGTCGATGAGGGCTTAATTCTCTAACTCGAACGAAAGGCCCGACGAACGATTCGTGTTCAAACGAAATCGTCTGAATTTAGAAGTCTCCATTTCGATTGGAAATAATCGTCCATTCTTACGTTCTTACGTTATCCTCTCGAACGAATCTGTCAAAACGGTTTTGTTTACATTGTGTTAAAGTTTAAAAAAGGAAGAAATTTAAAAATCTGTTAAAAGAAATGTGTCAATGTTTTGGAATGGTCAGACGCAGAGTAAGTAAACGTATATTTAAAGGCTTTCCAGATGTGGTAGTGTTATGTTTTCATGTCAACAACGAAGTATTTGGACAAATTTTTAACGAAGTGAGTATTCATAAGGACACCTACCGCAATACTCAACTGCCCCCATAATTGAAACTTTCCACTACCAAAAGTCTGTGGCTACCAAAAGTGTCTCAGCAGTGGGTCAGTCAATGGGTCGGTTAGAAAAGTTATAGCGGAATACTTAAACATTTTTGTGGAGCATTTTTGTGTAAGCATGTGCAGGACCGAGGAAAAATAAAGCGAAGTGAGGGAGCAATCATCACTGTAAAATATATTAAACAATTCAATTTAATATAATTCATGTTTTTTTCATTATTTCTAGCCTTTTTTGTTTGAACTATCCATTTTAGTGGCTTAAACGATAATAACAAATTTTTCGTTTGATTTTGACAGTTCTTTTCTTTAAATTCAGTCGTGTTCGTGATAGAGAATGCACATTTGTTACGTTTTCGTTCGCAACAATCAGCCACTATCGACTAGTTGTCGATAGGGAACCGAATTCGCATTAGAGAATACAAATACACGAACAAACGACAGTTCGGACGAGACGAACGTTCGTTTTGAGTTAGAGAATCAGGCCATTAAATTCAAATTCGTACCTTTCGTTCATGTTTTAATAACAAAAGTTTCTGTAATAAAGCAGCTTTCTCATTTCCGAATGACAAATAATGGAGTAAAACTCCACGGTTATAAGCTAGTTAATATATAAATTAAATTATTACTTAAAATACAATATTTTACTATGATTTTACTTAGTACTTTTCTACTGCCTTTTCGCAAAAAGGGGTCAAAATGCAACTATAGATTAAGGAGTATCAGAATTTCTGCCGGGCGCTTTAAGGTTAATTTAATGGAGTAACTCATACCCTCTGTCCGACAATTTAATAAGTAGCGCCTGAAACTCGTGTCCAAAATTTAATATATTTTCAGATATTGCAAAAAGGTTTTTTTTTAAACTTCAAGACTAGCAATTATTGTTCTATTAAAAATAAATTGGATATCCACAACGTTAATTTCCATGTGTTCGCGAAGTAATAAATTGATAGATATGTATGTATGTATTTATTAAAATATGGATGTGCAATCAATAGTTTTGACGGCACAATAAAGTGACAAGATCATCTAACGTCAAACTACAGTGTGCACAGAAAAGCGAGTAAGCGGAGTAAGTTTTGTTGCAAAGCTGTTTATTTTCCAGCTATATTCAACACCAGTTACACTTGTTGTCATAGAAGGTTAAGCCTGTTGCGCGCCACAAGTGCCTTCTCCTAAGCAATTTTGTACTCGGCCATGGCGTTTTACCGGCGATTATGTGAATTATTTTATGAAATCACCGTTGTGTCATGAGTTCACATGGTTGACAACTCGAAAGAGCGAAAAGTTGGAGGCTCTTAAAAATCGCTAGCTTAACAAGTGGACAGCTTAGATCTTGTGAATTGTGCAGATATGCAGTAGGTGTGCTGACTTTTATTTAATTTAATTTAATTACCAAACATCTACCAACCGACGAATACTGGAAGTGCTAGGCAACTCTGCGCACCGACAGGCTCAGCAAGACAACTTGACACCTCTCAGTTGCTGATTTATCGATCTACGATTATATATAAAAATACAAATTTAAAAAAATTACATTAACCACTTTGTTTATCTATTGTACGTGTACCTATGTATATTGATATGTAGGTATCGATTCGAGTTGTAAACTTTTAGCAATTTATTGATCCGGGGATTTTCGAACTCTGAAAAAAAATTTCGTCCCGAAATTCAGGAAGTTTTGATTCATACATTTTTATTTGTCAAAAAATGTAACACGACTGTAATCGTCATATTATATGTAGTAGCAATGAAAATAACACTGATATAACAAAGAAAAACAATTTTTTGTAATTTATTTATGTATTTGTTGGTCTTTTGAATCAAAAAAATAACATAAAACATATGACAAACATACAAACTAATTTATACTTCTGCTATAAATGTATATATGATGAATTTCATTTCAAAGGCTGAAAAAAACGTACATTTTGAACCCGACCCCCTCAGAATTTGATGAAATTTTGCATAGAGGTACATCTTACCTACCCAAACACAACCTTATTTTTAGAAAATGGATTTTCGAAAAATTGTGGGCGTGGCAAGGTATCGAAATATTCGAAAAATTACGATAATAGGTACTTTTAAAGTGCGATTACTACGGAATGGCTTTACCGATTTCAAAGATCTTCATACCATTAGAAAGGTATTGAAATAAGCTTTCAAAAAAATACACTGTACAAATTTTTTAGTACACTGAAAAAAAAATTTTTTCCAAAATAAAATTTTAAACTGAAAAAACACTTCAAAGATCAAGCGATTTTGAAAAATAAAATTTTATTTTAGAAAGGTCTATTTAATATACATATATGACATATCTGAAAACTAAAATGGGGTGTTTTTCTTTTTTTTTTTAATTTATTTAAGTAAATGCATCTCTTGTTAACTTTTTTTATTTTGATATTATTGTGTGACAAGAAAAGGTACCTAGCTATACTTTGGAAGTTAAACAAATTTTTTTTATTTTAATAGAGTCGAACAAGAATTTTTGTTGTCAAATTTTCAGGCATTCCCAAAATATAAAATTAATGACCTTGGTAACACAAAAATTTAACCGCTCATCAAAGGATACAGCGGATCAACCTTCCACCACATGAAATCAGTAGCGAAAATAATTTTTTGTACCTGTTTGTTGTGCTGTTTACCGCAACAACTGAAACAGATTCCTAGAATATCGCTATGAAGCTAACAGTCAGGTAGAAATAGTATCTAAACGAAGGGTGTATGTTTATGTTGTACAATAGATCCTATGCATAGTAGTGCCGAAACGTACCTAGGATCTATTGGACAACAAAAACCTACACCCTTCGGTTAGATAGTACAATAAACTTTTAATGACTAAGTATATACTATTTCTACCTGATTGTTAGCTTCATAGCGATATTCTGTGAATTCGTTTCAGTTGCCATTGCAAATTCAAAGCGAACATACGTTAATGAAAGCTTATTTCAATACCTTTCTAATGGTATAAAGATCTTTGAAATCGGTAAAGCCATTCCGTAGTAATCACACTTTAAAAGTACCTATTATCGTAATTTTTCGAATATTTTCGAATATTTCGATACCTTGCCACGCCCACAATTTTTCGAAAATCCATTTTCTAAAAATAAGGTTGTGTTTGGGTAGGTAAGATGTACCTATATGCAAAATTTCATCAAATTCTGAGGGGGTCGGGTTCAACGCATATTGGATTTGATATGAAATTCATCATATTTGATCCAGCAGCAAATTCATATAGAGTGAAATAATTTTTATGGACTGGCAACAATTATGTAAATATAACAAAATATTACTCCCAAGCCAGTCTGGAGATTCAACAATATTCTGAAGTTGATCAACTGAGCTAGTTGGTTGTAACGCAATAGCCCGTGGTTCTTTGATATCAGCTGCTAATTGGCAAGCACATTACTGAAGAGCATTATTTTATTGTTGTAAATTTGTATTTACTTACAAATGTATTTATGCTTACATATAGTGTATACAATTTTCATATTTCATGAATAAAGTTTTTAAAGTTAATAACAAAGCGAATTCATTCAAGGTGATATACTTCACATATAAGTAAAAAACTGTGTATAGTTTGCGGTGAAAATGTCGCAGAAATTTATAAAAACCAAAATAAACAAATGGGTGGAATTCCAAATTTGACACAAAAAGCAAACGTACTCTGGCTTTATAGTAAAAATCAATTTCTTTATAATATTTTGTGATGCTTGTTTTACACATTGAATTTTCCATCACGAACGTAAATAGAAATTTATGAATTCGCCTTGGTGAATAATTTTGTTTTTAATACATATACATATCTTTGATAAAGTATCAAAAAAACCCAACAGTTAGTGGGGCTAGACTTAACCTACTAACAGTATGGAGAAGGTGATTTTTACACCGTGTCATTATGGTAATAAAGACTAACGGAACTCCATGATTTTTAGAGAAAGAGATCAATACGTAATTTTATAACTAAATTCATAAAATTCATTTGAATTACATGTATGAAATATATTTTTAGTGAACTATTTTTAAATTAATAAATTAAATATTTAAAGATATTATTTAATGATCAAACGCTAATATTTGCATATTTCCTTCAGATTGGACAAATCTTTTCTAAAATTCTTGTCTAGTTAAAAATTATAAAAAAATATCTATCAATTAGCACATAATAATATTTTGCAAAAAGTTGTTGAATTTGTTAATTAATATAAAATATCTGCAAAATTTCCAATAAAAATGTCAATACATTTCTGAAAAATATCTTCTTTTTGAAAAAAAAAAAAATCATTTTACTACTAATTATTTACTTTTCAAGAAAAGATAACAATTTCTACCTTGTTTTTCCACATTCATAAAACAACCCTTTATGGCTGAAACACAATGCCGACGTACGGCCGAAATTTTGCCCATCAAAGACGTTCGCCCGGAAATTTCGTTTACTAAAACATAATTACGGCTACAACGAAATCAGCTGATTATGCCAAGTTGTATGTCAGCTGATAGAGTGACCATATTGAGCAGATAAAACTTTTAGAACATAGAATGAATACAGCGAGAAAAAGGCTATTTAACAAAAACAGAAAATGTTGAAAATAGCTTTTACTTAAAGTTAAATTTTTACAAGTAACAAAATTAATACTTTTTAACAAAAAACTAAACCATTCTTTGTTTTATTTCGATTTTAAGACCTTAGAATATTTATCATATGGTCACAATGGTTCACATATTGCCGCTGCTTTGGTTGTGCGCATTCTCATATACGGTTATTTATCCAACCTTGTATAGTTTAAACATGATTTATTTATCATGTTTTTATTTAGCTATAAAATTTTAAATGACTAATCATTGCTATATTTCTGTGGTCACAAGCGATAATCGCCTAAGTCCTATGTTAAAGCATAGAACTTAGGCGGTTATCGCTTGTGATCACAGATTTATGGAACTCTACAAAGGTATACTGCTCTTTAAAAGTACGCATATTAACTACTAAAAACTAACGTTACCTTAATTTAATAAAATTAAAAAGTATTTAGACACATTCATTACTTTTTATGAATAAAGAGCCCTCTAAAGGAAATAACGAATATCTAGGATTATAATACTCGTTATGAAATCTGGAAAGCCTCGGGTCGTTTAAATCGAAGAAATTTACTTCTCTAAAATAAGCGTTTTAAAGTGTTTGAAATCGTTTGTTGTAAAATAAAACTTGTTGTACGGTAATTCTAAAGATTTTTATTTGAAAATGTATTGGTCGAACTCGCCTCGAAGAATTTGGAAAATTATCGGCTCTTTAAGTATAAAAGGAAGCAGTATCATTCAATAACTGAAATCTTCATTAAGCCTGCGTTGATAACCTTGCGAGACGTATGTTTTTTAAATTTTTCGCTATCTCTCTCTCGAAAATGGAAAGAGTGAAATTGTTGTTCTTTTTTTAATAAAAAATTTATAAAACCTATGTAAATGCATTTAAACAATTGGGAATTATTCAAGAATACACGCGTTTGTTCACAAATATGTATTAAATTTGTTGTTGTTTTTTTAATAAAAACTTAATAAAAATATGTAAATGCATTTAAATAATTAGGAATTATTCAAAGAATCCACGTGAGTACAAAGATATGTATTAAATTTGTTATTATCATAAAATTACACCAAGAAAATCATGATCCATATCCCAGACGTACAGTTATCTTCTAAGCACCTTTCAATAAGCTTATCAAAGCATTGTTAAACGAAATTTCAAATATCTGGCCACGATTTGTGATAAGAAATGAAAAAAAAAAAATCGAAAACATGATTCTGATATACAAATATGAATTACCCCAAGATTAAAATTTATTTTTATATAGTTTCGGAGTGCTCTCTAAAGAGTTTACGTTCCGAAAGTTCGTTGCTCCCAGCGGTCTCAGCGTTTTTTTTTGTCGAAAGGTTTTGTGGACACCTGGGTTATAGCTCCAATTGTTCTTCACAACAGAGAGGATATCTTCCTTTTCCTCTGCTTCCATCAGGGGGCACTTCGTCAAGCGTTTACATCCAATCAAACGCCATGACCATTCAGCTGGCTATTAGGGCTTTGAAATCGTCAATCAAAAGTTTTTATATGGCGACGGTTTCGGGGCCTAAACGTGGTCATCTCGCAACTCTTCTTCAACGGAGCGTTGCTACGAAGTAATGAAATAGAGAAGAATCGCACTCGAATGTGGACTGTGGCGAGATGGCGCTTGCTCCAATTCAAACGCCTAAGTAATATATGAACAGACAAGTTAATAGCTGATATACTGAAAACACTCACACAAGTTTCATTATTCAATTTCCATTAAATAATACTGAATTTATCGCAACTACCGCAAATTGCCAATTGCACTGACAACCACATATAAAAACCGCATTAATCAAACGCTTGCCAATGGAGACAAGCGATTGAAGCAGTTGCAAGTGTAAATGGCAATTGAAAAATGCATAACACCAGCCCACAAAGTGAGCATGATGAATGTAATGCCACGCAACCATTTTCCACGGCAGGCCTTATTGATAGAGTTTATAATAACATGAATGTCTGCCATTAGATTTGGATTTCACTGCGAGTAAAAATTGTTAATTTGACCAAAATTTTCCCATGCTACATGTAAATAAATAGTAATATAATTCCGTCTATGTATGCAGAATTGGAGAGGTGGCAGCAAACCACACTGGGAAACCACACAGGCGGCCGTGATTGAATGCACTTACGAGTACCTACATATGTAAAAAAATAAAAACAACAACCTAAAGTAAGTTCAGTCGAAAATATAATTGAAGGAAAGTAAAATGTGTTAAGCTTTGAACTATCTAAGGTCACATACTTTGGAGCAAAATTAAATAATAAACAAACAAAAGTCAAAGCTCGGCGAAGCTGAACTGAAAATACCCGGCGGATGTTTTATTATAAATAACCTCTTCACTTTATTCATATTTCGTGAACTTACTACTCGAGTAGTTTTTATGGCAAGCACACTCAAAGTTTCTATCACCTAGTGTTCATTTTGGTTTTTTGTTCTTTGATCAGGAGTCACCAAAGTGGCTTTGCGTTTCCTTTGATATTGGACTCTGGTACTATTTACTCACAACCATGTTTCGGGTAGGCGTGAGACTGCCGATCAGCCTTTGTCCCTTCTCGGCGTTAGATTCTTGATAGCTGATTTTACCGACTGTTGAATATAATAATATACATACTTTTTTTGATCATCCGAAAGTTGCTTATTACGACTTTAATATTTTAATCTTACTGCATTGATATAAAATAATTTTTTCTGAAAAATTTCAATGAATGAGTATTCTTTGCTAAGTTTATATGAGACGTATGACTTAATATGAACTGCGCTCGTCAATTTTTAGATTTTATATTGATTTATATATGTATGTATATCCATAAAGGAAAGGCTCTGAGTCAACTCCTATATTTTTAGTTTCTTCTAATAAATGTATGTTCCGATTTACCATGGTGCTTTTTGTGTTAAAAGCTCTAATGAAACCAAAGTTACAGTCAAAATTACAGTTACTTAGAGAAACTTCTTAATTATTTTTATTCATTTTCCTTTAAAAAGAAAAATAAAAACCTTATATTTGCCTTAGACTTATTTTTTGTTGCCATTTCATTGATTTTTAAAAACATTTTATAAACTGACAATAACGTTTGATAAGGAAATTGGAAAATAATTTAGATATGCTTTATTTTAAGCTTAAGCTGAAATAAATAAAAATATATAAGATTTAAAAATTTGCTGGGAAATTCGCAACATGTTTGTCAGGCGCCTTTATATATATGTACATACAAACAAATATGTTTGCATTAAAAAGAAAGTTCTTGAAAGAAATGAAGCGCAAGTAAGCAGATGCAATTTTCTATGCTAATCGGGTAATCGAATGAGTTATTACCCGTTTGTCTGTCTGCTGGATTGCAGCAACATAAATCAACGGCCATTTATGAATTTCTCATATGCATCATTGATGTTGCAATATACAGACTTCAGCGGGATTCAAAATCAGCAACAACAGTAATAAAACCAATACAACAGCCGTCTCTCCCACGGGAAAAATTTAAAAAGTAATGGGCTGTTATCAGTGTTCGGATTTCAAAAGAAAACCACATCGAACACTTTCTTCTGCGCTATGTAGAGTGCTCTGGCGCTTTCAACGAATAGACCTAGTGACTCTTATAAATACAATTTTTTCTTAAAAAACTTTTTATTGTTTTACAAAAATCGATATTTCCAAACATTAAAGTATTTAAAAAGTATTCATATTTTTATGAGTTTTACATTTGCGTTACAATTTCATTAAATATGCAAATGACATTTTAGTTTAATTGCAGCAGAGAAGATCAGCCCTATCGCTGAGTACGTCGTAGTACGATTTTCATAGATTCTACGAAAAAGCCTTCACTGAGTACGTATGGCTATGTCGTTGATTCGAAATTTGTAGAGTTGCATCGGTGAGTTCATTCGTAGTACAGTTTCGTAGATTTTTCGATGAATTTGTTACGTTGTCGGTTTGGTTGTCGGAAAAAATTTTAAAAATATTATTTAGAAGGAATATTAACCTTATTTCAATAATTTATAATAGTACAGAAACAAAGTGAAATTTTGAGTATTAAATTTGACACAAGTGTTTTTATTTAAAGCAATTTTTTTGGTTGTTTTCCATTTGAGGTCAATTTTAGCAACACGTTCGCAATACGCTTGGTTGCTAGAATAGTTGCAAGAAAATTGAGAATTTGGAGGGGATTACACCCAATTCAAAAAGGAGGAGGTGGACAACTTGGACACAATTTCACATCCGGAAGTCTGGATTTTGCATTGAAGTCTATTTTCGCATTTGGTTTTTCCTCGTTACTCATTCCCAGCTTTATCGATAGAGGGCATAGCCGTGACTGCAATGTATTCAAAATTTCTTAATTGAGAAATCTTATTTCTCGCACTCCCAAGGAAATTAATTTCTTTTAGTAAATCCAGAATGGAGCCATAAAATTAAATTCTTCTGCTAAAATTTGTGTGCTTACTTTGTGCCAGCTGATGTCGAAACCTCGAAATTTGGCATTTGAGTTTGGCAGCACTTTTTTCGAGTTCACACGTAATCAGCGATAGCAAATTTTTCGTATGCGTTCGTAATTTTTCTACGACGTACTCAGTGATGTGGCAGAATGAATTTTTCAAGGTCTGTTAACTATTATATAAGAGATTTGTTTAATACCTTGGCTGTTATCGCATTTTCAACACTTAGGAATTAAAAAACATAAATATGTATTTTTCTCTGACTTCTTCTTTTATTTTCTGTTATATATGAAATATCATTGTACCGCCAGATGGCGCTTTAGAATTTATCTTATACATGAAAAAACTTATTTTATTTGCTTTAGAATAATTTTTTAAAATTAAAAGAAATGAAAGTTATTTTTAATACCTCTCCCATAGAATCAAAAACAAAAAAAATACAGCTTTAAGTTTTTTATATGGAATTTGGTTTTTATTAGGTTTTTCTTTACGAGGTATGCTCTTTTGTAGTGATTGCAGAATAGATCACAGAATAGATTGCGTCCGTTAAACTGTCGTGCAATTTTTGTCAAGCTTTGTTTGAAATTTCAGTATAGAGAAAATTTAAACGCACAACCCTTCGTTGGTCTCTTGAAAAACTAATGAGACTTAGCAAAATATACATTTATATCGGCAAATACTTTTTCGGTGTCTCAATAAGTAAAAAATAAAAATTCATTTCTAAATTTAGGTGATAAAATAAGTTCTTTTTCGATCACAAAATTAATACTAAAAAAAATTAAAACGAAAAATATTATGAATAATTTTGATTAAAAAAATATAACTCATATGAACTATCTTGTTTTCTTCTTTTTCTTGTCCGACAGGGTGAATTGTTAATATTTGTTGAAACGATTTTCCGTCATCCCTTGTCAAGTGTGGTTTGGAGACAAATCGGTTTCGGCGTTGTGCCATCTTCAGTGTCAAATTTCGTTCTGTTCAGTTTATGTCTGTTGTTCCGTATTTATTTCGTTTTTTTTGGTCAATCAGGTATTGGTGCATAATCGTAAGTGTTAACAAATGTCAAATAAAATAAATTGACAAAAAACGCATTATTTTTCAAAGCGAAAAATAACACGATTAAAATTAGTTTTATTTCTTATCAAATGGATATTGCCCGATACGATTTTATTTCTATACAAAACAATAAAACACAGAAATGTACTGCTATTATTGACTAAAAATTTTTAAAAGCTCAAAATAATAATTAAGTATACATTTTATTGATTCAATTTAACAAATAAGTTGTAGATCTACCACATTCGTAGCATAGTCCGAACATTGTCTGTCGTCTAAGTTGTACCATCACTACCATCACCAACGCCTAACCGCATCCCAGAAAAACTATAAAGGTAAACGTTATATTTTTTTTTTCCTTCAAATAATTGCCGGTGCGCTATTGTACTTTCTATCGTTATGCCGCATGCATCTGCTCGTGCTCATCTTTGCACATCGATTCCCAAATCATCTGCTAGCGAAGAAATTCTGCATTATTTTGTTCTTTTTACAAATTGTCATTGCTGCCACAGTCGAAATGCGTAAAAGTTTGTTGTAGCAGTTGCACTTGCGTATGGGAGCAAATGAATGTTAATTCTACGAATGCCACATATTTGTTCTTTGTTTGTTGCTTAAGGTTTATCCGGCTTTGGTGGTATTGCGGTGAAGGTGATTGGCATACTGAGCACGAAGTTTACTTTTAATGGAAAATCTATTATCGCTCTGTTTGTACATTTATATAAATAGGTATACAAATTTGTATGTATGTATGTATGTGGGATATTATTTTTCAAACCAGCTATTCCTGTTCCTATTTTTATTGAGCGCGAAACAATTTTTGGAATACAAATTTTTTAATCTCAACCTTGTTGCTGTTGCTGATAATTGTTGGACTAGGCCAATTGCGTAATATTGCATTGAAGGTAAGCCTATGGTATATGATGTCAAGGTATTATTAGGCTAAATTTGGGGTAATTCTTTTGACCAGCGTGAAGATCGTTATGTCATCAGAAAATCCAAAGATATTCATTACTTAAGATAGTGGCAATTGGATAACATACATAATAGGGGGATTTACAAAATCTTGCAAAACCCTTGCACTGTGCTCGTATAGCACGTTTAAACAGTACAAAGTTTTACAAGCAGGGCCAACGAGAGGGAGGAGATCAGGTGCAATTCCTCCCGGGTCCGGAGTTCTCCGGGGGCCCGCTGATCTGCAACAATTTTTTGCGGATTTTTTTCTCCAACAATTCACTACAATTGCTGTCATTTTGAATTACTATCCCCGGGCCCCGGTTTTCTCTCTACGGCCCTGTTTACAAGACCTAGTGGTCGCCTGCCAAGCCGCTGTTTTCTTAGACTATATCTTAAGTTTAATATTAATAAACATTTAAGAATTACAAGGTGCATTTTAATTAGCTATCGCGTAATTAAAAATCTCCCTAATCTGTAATAATATTTATTGTATGCGCTTTTGATGGAAGCGTGTTTAATTACAAAACAGGTTTTTGAATTTATGCTTCGAATATTGCTATTCCTATTTATTTCTAAACTAAGTAATTGTTAAATTAAAATTGGTATGGAAACGTGAAATAATTTCCGTCCTGCCATGAATCCGAGCATGTTTCGAAATGTTGTGCTGAATTAGTCTCGAAAGGGACGGCGGAATACTGAACTAGTCCCAAAGTCATTCCGCAAATGTCGCAACTGGTTTCTGAAAGTCAATACAGCTACATTCGTACCTACATATACTCGTAAGAATGAATTGATGAAATATAGTTTTAAATAAATAAATAAATATACTTGTTGGTATGTAACAACGAACTCTTTTTGGCTTACGCGTTAAAGGGCTGACAGACGGGCAAGGTTATCTAGATAAGTAGCCTTGATCTGCATTAACTCATGGATAATCCTCTTCCAAATGCGCATAAGCACTCGTATAAATGCACGAAAATTATGTGCATAAGTACTGAATATTGTGATTTCAATATGGCAATGCTGCCACTTTTGACAAATAAATACTATTGTGAACTAGCAAAATGTATACAGAAGCTGTCAAAAAGTGTTTGTTATTAAAGAAAAGAGCTGCAAAAATTATCAAAGGTTTGTTTTTTAATTAATTTTAAAGAAAACTAAACCCTATTATAAATTAAAATGCATTTTTATCATTTTCAGATGTCTACAATTTTAAAAAAGCGTGCGATATGGTGCGAGCGCGATGAATTGGTTCTTTTAGAACTGTGGGGCGATAGAGCAATGGATTTGCGGCGCGCTAAAAGAAATGGCCATATATTTGCCGAGATTTCCATCCAATTGGCAGGAAAATACAGCTCACAGGACGTGCATGTGAATATAAGGAACATGACACAAAAATATCGGTATAATTCATAATTTTATATTTAATAGAAAAATTTAAACATTTCATTAATAAACTTTCAGAGAAGAGAACAAAAAGGTGGGCCCATCTGGTTTATCATTATGCCCAATGGCCCATAATGGTGAACTGCTGCATAATGCTTCCAAAACATAGCTGCGAAAATTAGCAAATTAAACCAAATTATAAATTAAAATGCGATTTTTTTTAGATTTCTGGTGGGTTTGTAGGATAGGAATTTATGCAGTAAGCAAACTGCTTGGCAAAAATATACAACAATTTCACCAACAGTACTGCGTCCATCTCCGAATAGACTTGCAGCAGTTCTATATTCCGCAGCAGATCCTAAAGCGAACAATGAGATAGCCACTCTTTTATGAAGTGGAATACATGTCCTCATATTGCTGTCCACAAATTCTCCGAAAAGCAGTTCTACTGACACGAAAGTTTTCTTTTAATCGATTTTCGTCCATTGAAGGCACGTCTCGTTCCCAAAAGCATCCATAGCGATCCTTCATGGAATAGCAAACATGTGTATACATTATTTATATCTATCATAGCAAATAAAAAAATACTCACAAATTTCCACACCTGCCTTTCTCTAACGTCGGCGGGAAGTGTAAATATACAAGACTGAGGCATCCTGCTAAGAATTATGCTTGCCAATGCATTGGTTATTTTAATATTATTTAGCAACTTCAAGATAATAATTTAAAGCTTTTTTTTTAAATGCGAGCTGATTTTTTGCCAATAAAATAGCTGCCAATCGTATTTTGTCCCTTCTTTCCATTTTCAGCTTAATTTCGTTTGTCAAATCAGCTGATGTCTAAATGCAGATAAGTGTCGTCTGTCAGGCCTAAAATATTATGCAGATATATGAGCTCGTTAATTTGCATAAGAGCCCCCGTCTGTCAGCCGTTTTACACAAGTTTACCCCCTACAAAGCATGTTTGCACTATTTTAAATTGAAAAAAAAATCACCAAAACTAGAATAATAGTTGGCACCTATGAATAAGACTTGTTCGAATTAAATTTACCGATTGCTCAGTGTTTTCTACCGCCAGAGTGTTATAAATATTGAAACAACTTCATATATTTAAAAGTATATATTGGCCATATAAAATAGAAAATACTTATAATAAATAAGTTGATACTTAGTTACTAATTGTAAACTAATTTTTAAAAATTAGTGTAATATTAGTGGCATTTTTCAGGAATCAACAATTCTTTTCAATTCTGCTCCGACTTACTTAGAAGAGAGGGTCTGTACAGATTTGCTCTTTTAGCAAATATCCCTTACCGCTGGTGGGAGGAAATACAAGATAATCAAAAGTAGCTCTGCGCAAGTGAGAATTTATTTTCATTGTAATTTATTCTTCCTTCGACAGCGTTTGATGTACAAAATTTCTAAGTCTATTCTTATTCTAAACATATTCAAATAGACCAACGCGGCTTAAGCGCATTTGGTTATTTTTATCTTTTATTTACTAATATTGTGTGTTGATCTTATCTTTTTTTAGGCAGTGGATAAATGCATTGCTGCACTTCTATTTTATTAGTGTTTGTGTGTGTTTTACATCTTATCTGTTTGTAATACATATATTTGAACAGGGGTAGAGAATTCGTTACAAGTTTCTTTATTTGCTTTTGACATCTCCTTTTTCCCCCACATATGTGTTGTTATGAGAAAACAGAAAACCCAAAACTTGAATTCGCTTATGTACCAGACAATTCAAT
Organism: Philophylla caesio; assembly: GCA_963971545.1. Lineage (NCBI taxonomy): Eukaryota > Metazoa > Arthropoda > Insecta > Diptera > Tephritidae > Philophylla > Philophylla caesio. The sequence goes on from OZ020606.1 coordinate 77,184,532, forward strand.
ATGGACTTTTGCATGTATTTGTTGCCAAACAAATAAATTTTAAAAGGAAATTGATATAAAAAATATGAGAAAAATGTATAAAATTAGAGTGCTGCAACTTTTTGATATTACATAGGGAAGTTATGTATATATATACCGTTTTTACCGTTTATAAATTTTTTCAGAAACATATAGAAATCAAAAATCCATTTAAAAATGTTAAAGTTACTTATAATAATATTATGAGTCCCTAGAAAAACGTATTTTTCCCTTAATCCAGATGCTGAGGGTGCAGTTGAATTTGTAGTTTACAACTTTATATTACCCAACTAGTTTCACAACGTGTGCTATATAACATTCTATGTTAATTTTCACTGTTACGCAGTGTTACCCATCAATAAACGATTTTTTACAGAACAATGTTAGATTTTGTTTTGGCGGTTCTATTAGAAACATTTGCAGCGAACTATCAAAAACCTACATACTACATACGTTAGCGCTATGAGTCGAAGAGCGCTGCACATGGTACACAACGAAGTCGACGTTGGCTTCTAACGACTTTCTAAGAAGCCAACCGCCTGCGATGTTTCGTTTCCCATTTTGTATCGTTTGTAGTACACTTTTGTATGATGATTGTGCATTTACTAACTCACTTGTGCTGGTGCTGGATGCGAGCTCCACCATCATTGCTGTTATTCTTGCCGGCGAAGAAAGCCACAAGTGCCGCTAGACGCCTGTGGCATGCCAATCTGCTAACTTTGACTATCGTTGTCTTCGATTCAGGCTGAAGTCGCTTTTGTAGCGCAAAAAAAGTATTTTCTGTTAGTCGTTCGCTAGCAGCGTATTTATGTACGTTCATACATGTGTACAATGTACATATTCATATTTCAATTTGAATTATTTAAAAACAGTAAACAAAATAGTTACTGATAAAACATATTTTTGCTAATACCAGAAAATGACGAAAACAAATTTAGGAGAGAGATAGGATAATAATATGATTGTGGAAACCAAATAACACAACTAGCTGAAATGTATATGTGGGAACATGCGAACCGTGTACAACTTACCTTTACAAATAAATACAACACTGTACGAACACTGATCAAAACCCTGACTGATTATAATTTGATACTCTAATACTTTATAAGTTACTTTATACTTAAGCTTTTGTGAACTTTAATCTAATAAAGCACTAAATCCTAATTAAATGTGTACGTTTTACTTGCGTGGTATCGGAGTGCGTAAGTAAACCCCAGATATATATTTTGGTATAAAAAATTGAATTGATTTGAATTATATTAGATCTTGCTTTGGCGTTTATAAAAGATTTTTGTGTGAAAAAAACAACAGCTCTTAATGGTAGAAGTTATAGTTCTATTTCGGAAATCACCACATTTCCTCATCAGACTTCTTTTTATTAACTTCTCCCTTTTCGCCTTTGACTTCATTCATGTTTGGTCACCAAAACTTCACTCCGTTTTCGGTTCGAACTCGGCAATAATGAAACGGACTTTTGCAAAAAATATATAAATACACGCAGTCTGTGGGATTTAAATGAGATAAATATATGATTTGCAGTGAAAATGTTGAAACACTTTTCATTCAATTGGAATTTTTTTTTTAAAGTTTTGCTCACATACTGATCACAGCGCGTCACTGTTCTTTTCAACTGCGAAGCGGCATTCCTTTTCCTCTGCAAGAAATAATTAAAAATATACGGCATATGCTAGTGTCAAGAATAAGACGTAATTTTTTTATAAGCATATTCGGATTCGTAGAGGACTAAAAGTCTGCGAAGGATTTTAATTGAAAGTGGAATCGATTTGCCGGCAATGAAATTGAAAACAACTTTTTCAAAATACCACAGTCGGTGTGTTCAAAGAGGAAGGTGACTTTATATTTTTATGAAAACATATATAGTTATTCATCAATATTTATATGTATTGCCCAAATCTTATCACTTACGTCTTTCAAGAGCTCCTGAGCGATGCCTTTGCGACGGTTTAAAACATTGCTGACACATGTCTCATGCCTTAAACATACGAAAACTTTGCATGGCACGAGCCGACTGATATGTCAACATCTTCAGCAATTTCTCTTATAGTAATTCGACGATTTTAAAAACAAATTTGTTCACAGCTTCGACGATATCTTCAGAGTTTGATGTGCTGGGGCGTCCTGAGCGAGGTTCGTCGTCGGCATCTTATAAAAATAATAATCGGCTATCTTGGAAGAGTTTGTACCACTTGAACAATTTTTTTTGACTGAAAACAGACTCACCGAGGACTTAACGTTTCAAGTCTTTCAGAGCATTTGATTCAATTCTTTGCTCAAGTCTTTATAATAACAGAAAAAGATTTGATCCAAACAGATTCTGCGCCGATTCGTATTGAAGTCTGACCAGCTTCACCGGAACTATTCGCCGCTAAAATTTCCATCTCAGAAAAAAATTAGGTATTCCTTTCTCACAAAAGCAAATTTTACTTTAGAGCGCTAGGAATTGAATATACTTATATACTTGTACACACATGAATCCATGAATTTTTCCGCGCTTGCAACTATGAAGGTCTAATTGTATCATGGCATGTGAAAATAGAATAATGCAAAAAAAATATATATGCATACATTATACTTACTATGTGCTTTTGTTTCTTTCTTTCTAATTATTACTGTTTTTATTTATTGTTTTCGCTTCTTCATGACGTAAAAAATGCTTCAGTCGAGGTGGAAAATTGCAAATAACAAAGGCCAATTGGATTGTTTGAACCTGAAATGCATTAAAGGCGTGTCACAAATGGCAAAACAGCTTACAAAATATGGAAAAGTGTATAACAATGAGATGTTTTGATAATTAAATATTTTAATATGCATTATTTTGACATAATATACATACGTATACACACATATATGTATATGTAAATACCCAATACACATCTTGGGGAACGTTTGAAAATGTTATTAGATATACAATGTAAATAGCAAAAAATCAAGGAAACTTTTATCCAAAATTAAAATTCCAATTGAATTATTCATATCTACATATATTTAAGTTTATCACAAAATTTCACTTAGATTCTCGTAATCAGAAAAACATTTGTCGGCAAATAAGAACCGAAGGTAATATGTATCAAAGGCAGGATACGCAAAAACTCAGCGCCGCTGGCAACGATGCGCTCGCACTGCGTGCTCGTGGCCAGTATTTTACTTTGCTCGTCTTGCAAGTGAGCGTGGCCTGCGGACAAGGCGCAAGAGAATATATCCGCAGTAGGCATGCTTGTCGTAAAAGGCGACTAAAATCCCTTTGGTGTGTGTGTCCCAATTGGCAGTCATGCGTCTCGGTAAGTAAAAGGATGACAGTTTGGGACAAAACTGTACAGAATGGCAATGGCACAACTAATGGATTGTGATACTTCAGGTGGTACCCACGCATGTGGAAATCCACCCGCAGTTGCGGCAGGGGCACGGATTCTGGAGGCCACAACCATTGCTAAAGTCTCCTGTGCCATAGACCTGGAGCGCATCCTGGAGGAGAGTGGAAAGGTAGTACCAATCCTTGCAGAAGGAAAACCTCCCAAATACGTCAGAAGGACTGGGGGCCCGGTCAACTTATTGTGAGACCGTGAAAGGCCCTCCGCTGGTTGCCGTAATTGGGAGGGCGGGTTCGACACGGCAGATGACTACTGCAGAAGTAAAACACCGCAAGAGAGATGTGATCCGAGCAGTCATTGCCTCCGGCCCTGCAGCCAATGCCCGTGGGTATGAGGAAAGGGATGGAACCATTATGATGAAATGCCTCTCCCAAGCAAACTGGGATTGGCTCAAGGCTGTGGTGCAAAGAATCCCGCAAATAGGAGGAACACGAAGCACTGTTTACAGTGAAGAGTGCAAGCCTCTCAGAAAAGCGCTCTGCTAGATTCCAGATCCAGATCGGAAGACTGCAGATGTGCTTTCCTGTTTCCGTGCCCGAAATCCGGTAGAGGACACCAAGTACTGGCGTGCCATTTCTCACAAAAAGAGTAGCAACCGGGAAGGTAGAGAAGGTGCTACTCTGGTATTGAAAATGGACCAGAGCTCCGTGGATATCCTCGGATCAAAGTACGGAAATCGCCTTAGTCTCTTCTTCGGGACCGTCTGGCGCTGCTCTTGACGCATTGCTGCACCTACCGTCACTTTGTATATTCATACGTGAGGAGGCCTTAAAGGCCACCTGCAGACTTAAAAGAAACGGATGTTGGTATAAAACGGAGTGGGGCGAGGCGGAAATTGCTGGCGGCAGAGTTATGGACACTTGCGTCTTTTCAATGCCACAGAATAGTACGTCACCGTTTCCTTTGCTGATGAGACTCTATACCGTTGAGTTCCCTGAGACTGAATGCTGGTTCAATGCCAACACTGAGCCCGGTCTTACACGTTGTCGAATCTTTACTGATGGCTCTGACCTGCCTTTACAGGAACTAGGTATGAGGCACTTGGTCGCGACGTGTTGAGTGACGAACACCTGAGCTCTTTGACACCCCAAAATCTGCTATGATTTATTCGTAAAACCTTCAGATTTAAAACAGATTAAAAGGAACATGAAAACAGTACAATGGACGGCATGTAGTCTGAGTGCTGTTTTCGTGTCTGATTCCAACAAAAAAAAAAAGCGTGTTTAGTTAGTATGAACTCGTTTGGAAATGTGTTTTTTCGCAGAGCGGGTCTACCAGCTTCGTATGATATATGTATGTACCTATAACCTCGAACAAGTGTTTAACTTTGTTGATATTGGAATTACAATGGCCAAGGGTGTTTTTGCATTTGTAAACCGATGGTCAAAAGAATTCAATGATGGCTCTTTCCACAAAGTAAGTGAGGCCCATACTGGAATATGGATATGTTGTTTGGAACCCGCGCTAACAAGTTCATTCCTATCGGATAGAGTCATATTTAAAAACAATTTCTGCTTTTCGCTTTAAGAAATATTTACTGGGACTAGCAGTACAACCTACCGCTATATATATGTAAGTCGTTTAAAACTCATTGATCTTCCTACGCTTGCTAGTAGCAGAGAACTGCTAGGCATAGTCTTTTTGGCCAAGTTACTGCCCATCTCTTCTTAGCGAAATAAAGCTAAACGGAGTTTAAAGTAATTTCCGGCCTCTTTTCCTGAAGCCATGCAAAAGTAATTTTGAACTAAAGGAGCCACTCCGTAGTTTATGTCTGGATTTTAACACTCACTTCGGTTCTTTTAATATTTCTAACTCACTTTTTTACGTAAAGAAAACTATTTTTTCTGTAGCTAAACAATTTAGATCTCAACACTTAACACATTTCTGCCTTTCATGACTTGGCGCAGCATATATGAGGGATAAAACCATTGGGATTATTATTATTATAATAAAGAGCGAGGCTGATATGTACTGCCACACTTTGCTTGACGAGGCGAGCAGTTGCCCGTTGTCTCGCTTGAATGAGTAAGACGAGTGAATCAGTACGAGGTTGCGTAGCTCGCGAAATCATCCAGCAAATTTGTAACTTTGCGCAGTTTTAGTGGCTTCTTCTTCTTTCTATCTAGGCTTGGTAAAAACGCATGAAGATTTGTCGTTGTGTAGTTTCCATCAATTGTGTAATAATGTGTTTCCATCTATGTTTCATCTTGCTAAGGATTATGTTCAATAGAAGAACTTTGAAATTGCACTTGGTTTGCAGCAATGGGTTGAATCGGCATGATTCAACATTAATTTAACGAAATTTTTTGGTAAGCGAATTGTTATAGTACAAAGTTATGTTATTTAAAATCGTCTGTCTCACTCATCAGCTCACCAGCTCGCCTTGCTCATCAGCTCGCTTGTATGTCGCGCTTATCTGCTTTCCGACTCACACGTACGCTTATGTGCGGCCGCAGTACGAGCGAGGATACTCTGCTTGCTGCTATGCTCTTGCTTTGGCCTCGTTTGCCTACTTGCTCGCTTGGTACTCAGGGTGTGCGCTCGTGCTTATGAGTTGCTCGTTTACAAATAACCTCGTCTGACGCTCAGTGAGCTGCAGCCTGGCGAGCGAGTGAGGAGCTAGAATGAGGCAAATTCGAAGTCTGATTATAAATGATACCTACCAAATGTTTCGCCTGCAGGACTAAACAACTATAATTTCAAGATTTTCATTATCATTAACATTATCAATATCATTATCTTTATCATTATCATTATCATTATCAGTATTATTATCATTATTATTATTATTATACAACACATAGACATGGATATTTCCGTAAATATTTTAACAAAATGGGCAAGGCTAAAGAGCCGTCATGCATATACAACGACTCCGAAGAAGATGACGTTGAACACACTTTCTTTCGATGTTGACGTTGGCAAAGAAAGCGCAGAGATCTAGAATACCTGGTTAGCCCTTTAAATGCATAAAACATTGTTACAGTCATGCTTCGCAGTGATACCGACTGAAAGAACATAGCAAGATATGCAGAAAGAATACTTCGCATAAAATGCGGGATGTGGACGCAGGTTCATCGGTGGACAGATAGTTTATAAGAAATATGGAACGCCATCCTGAAGCAAAGCGAAATCGGTCCCAGGATGGGCGACGGTTCTTAATCAGATCGTATTTTAGTCTCCGGACATACCATTGCTGCGGCGGCAGCTTTGATGCATTAGACATTTTCGGTCCCCTGCCCGCAAAAAAAAAATATTATTATTATCATTCTCGTTATTATTGTCATTATCATTATCATTATCATTATCATTATCATTATCATTATCATTATCATTTTCATTATCAATATCACAATCATTATTATTATCACTATCTCTATCATTATCATTATCAATTTCATTCTTGTTATGATTATCATTATCATTATTACTGTCTAATGATTATTATTATCATTACAATTATCATTTATAATTATTATCATTATCATCATCAGCACCGTCACCGAAGATAAGACTTGAAAAAGAGTTTCGTTGCTGCCAGCTATGGTTCTGAAGATATAAACGGTGCGTTTCCAGTTCTGCTTTTATGCATGTGGTCTTGCACTATCTAATTTCATATTATTTCTCACTAAATAACACTGTCCAACAGCATTTTTGGAACAGAATAGCGACCCTATAATTCTGAAAGGGTATGTTGAGTAGATCATTTTTGTAGAACAAACTTATGGTCCAGCACGTCTGAGTTTTTTTTTACAGTGGGTCAAAGTTTTCATTTTTTGTTCGAAGGGAGCATTATACTATATGAAAAAAATGTTGTAAGTTAATGTCTGAGAGAATTCTTATGGTCAGAGTTGTATTGTGGAATTGTATGAGGATTATTTTGATTTGACCCTATTTTCGAGAAAATCAAAAAATATCCTTTAAAAAAGGACATTTAAGGATTAAAATATTCTACGAAAATGTTTGGCGGAAAATTTCAGTGGGGGTCACCAAAGACACCATTGTTGTAAATAATGCTCTTTACGATTAATTGGCAAAATTGCACGCCAACTTCTTTAAAAAAATTATAATTTTGTTTTAATAGTGGTTTATTATAGTATGTACATATTTATCGAAATATTTAATATGATAATGGCTGGTGGTAGCACGTGAATCCCATTTACAAAGAAAGCACATACATATATTTTGTATATCCTGTTTGCATTCCAGTCAATATTGCAATCATTCTGCGCATACTTCCCATTTATATTTATAGTATTCAATTTTATTTAAGAGATTTGAAATATTTGCGTATGTTTCCTCCTTTTTTGTGGAATACGCAACCGGTATTGATGGATGCTGATTTCCATTGTGCAGTAAAACTGCTTTTAAGCTGTGAACTATCTATAAATAGTCGCCAAGCGGAAGAGTCCAATGGAAGCTTTAGATATTTTAGAACCTCTTCAATACTGCAACAGTATACAAGTTCTTCTGATTTTTTAAAATAACTTTCCAGATCGGCGTGTCTTTTCTTGGCGATTTAACTTTTACATCGGCTTTTATCAAATTCCTGTTTTTCAATCTGGAACGTAATATTTCAGCTTTCTCTTTTGTTAGTCCTAAATCTCTTACAAGATCTTCAAAATAAGCTTGGTCTATCAAATTAGGACATATGTTTAAACCATCAGGAGGCAAGTAACTTATATCTGATATGTTTTCAACCGCCGCTGTTATTTCTGTATTGGCGTATGTCGTATTGGCCGAAAATGTATGTGTAGGCGGTTGAGGCACCGGAACACTTTCACAGCGCACTTCTGGTAAAATGACATTATTTGTTGCTTCGTATGTCATTATCGCGTAGTGCCTTTGGCTTCTACCAAATTTGTAATTTACGCAGAAATAGCATGTATCTGATTTGTGATCTTCAGGTTCAATCCATATAATAGGCGCAGAAAATGGCAGCGCCTTAGTACCCCCTTTGTACCAGGTCAAAAGACCACTTTCGCAAGTATTACATACAGTTTTTGGTATCCAAGCTTCACATAAAAATCGTATTCCAAAGAAAAGAAAATATAGGTTTTCAATTGTAGGGAATATCTTTCTTCTGCTTTGATGGTGCGTAAAATGTCCACAAATAAAACAAAACCAATCTCTTAATTTGCAAACAGAATCCGCCATGCTTATTTAAGCTTTTATTGTTCTTTTTTTATATTAATTTTAGTAAAAATCACACCCGACATGTACTGCTTAGTAGCTCAATTATGCTTAATTTTATCACACCCGATTTGTAAGTCACAGCTGATTTGTAAGTCACAGCTGATTTGTAAGTCACAGCTGACTAGACGCGAGTACTCAGTGTTTGGCCCGGCCGAACTTGACGACGTTTTCACCTGCTTTGTATATGTTGGCGTGTAATTTTGCCAATTAATCGTAAAGATTTACAACAATGGTGTCTTTGGTGACCCCCACTGAAATTTTCCGCCAAACATTTTCGTATAATATTTTAATCCTTAAATGTCCTTTTTTAAAGGATATTTTTTGATTTTCTCGAAAATAGGGTCAAATTGACCCTTAAAGAGACCAGTTAGAGGGTTAAGATCTTCCACAAAAAATAATCCTCATACAATTCCACAATACAACTCTGACCATAAGAATTCTCTCAGACATTAACTTACAACATTTTTTTCATATAGTATAATGCTCCCTTCGAACAAAAAATGAAAACTTTGACCCACTGTAAAAAAAAACTCAGACGTGCTGGACCATAAGTTTGTTCTACAAAAATGATCTACTCAACATACCCTTTCAGAATTATTGGGTCGCTATTCTGTTCCATTCAAAAAGTCTTCATTTGTTGGACAGTGTAATTATTATAATAGACACCTTAGAGATAGATAACTAACTTATTCATGCATTCATTGCTCATAACTAATGCAAAGAAATGTATGCTCTGGCGAATATGACGAGTCCGTATATTGCCGACCTAAGCCGCTATCAATGAAAATTATATTTCTTTCAGTGTATTAATACATAAGTGAAGTTAGTTTTTGAGGTTTTCAATGGTTTTTATATACCACTTGCTACTTACCACACACGTTACGCGACGAGTGCCACATGCCGTTTTAATCTCTCACAAAAGCCGTGGGCAGTGTTACACCGATTATTCAGTCAACAGCACACACCAAAATGGCTGCGGTTAAAATGAAAATAACTACTGAAACCGGGAATCAACATCCGGGTAGGGCAATTGCTCACAAATTAACTTGCTTGCTCGCTCTTAGCTTTGCTTTCAAAATCAGGGTGAAAAGGTTCACGTTGCCACTGTGCCAGCATTTCTCTAGTCTATTTAGTTGATAGTAGTTTTTAACTTCTATTTAACTTTGCAGTAGTTGTATCGCAACCACTCCGTTGTCAAACAAATTTTTTTTTATTTCTTTGTAATTCTTGCTGCTAACTTCGCTTACTTTGTTGTTGTGCAGTTTTGTGGTGCAAGTTCATTTTGTAATTTGTATACAGACTTCGGTTGTAAAAAGTACAAACAAAAATTAAGTTTGGGTTTAGTAAACATATCTCACTCGAAACCGTTGTGGCACCCACTTGCCACTCACAACTGCATAACTATTTAGTTTGTAATGCCGCCAGCTGCTTCTCGCTGCCGCGGCATGCCGGTAGCTATTTTGATCTCTGTTACTTTGTGATTGCGCTTGGTAGTTTTTATCTCGCTTTCAGTGTGTTTAAGATTTCGATTTCCGAATGGCGGCACTTTGCACCACAACACTTGTGGTCCTGTTCTACTTCCAATTCGCGATTTTTTACTTTCTATGTGTTTGCCACTTATTTTGGCTTAATTAAGTAATTTTGCTGGCCAAATGCTAGCTGTAGAAAATGTTGCTTAAGTACTGGCTCCGGCGTAGTGAGTGAATAATTACTTTACTCATTAATAGCTTACTTAACCCTTTCGCGACTAGTTGGACAATATGTCAAAGCGACTAGTTGGACAATATGTCCATTTTATTACTTATGGAAAATTATATTTGAGTTGACACAATACAAGTTCTTCGATTAAGATATAATAAAGATCACCCAAACCATATTTACTCTGTTATGTCTGGTAATCCGCATATAATCTCAAATTGTGCGTAGATCTTCTCAAATATGGTTCTTTACCCTGCATTGATAACCTAGGTATTCTTTTTTCATTTTTCGCTCTCTCTCACGAATAAAAAGAATGCAATTTTTATTTTTTTTTAATAAAAAATTAATACAACCTATGTAAATGCATTTAAACAATATAGAAATATTCAAAAAATCCAAATGAGTATAAAAATATTTATTAAATTTGTTATTATCAAAAAATTACACCAATAAAACTTTGATACGTCTCCCAGACGTATGGTTATCTTCTAAGCACCTTTCAATAGGGTTATCTAAGCAGGGTTAAACAAAAGAAAAGTTAAACCTCTTAAAATTTTTAAAATCTTGGAATATATTGTCCCAGTTTGTGTTTAACGTGAGACTTATTTGTACCAACAACGGTTTTTTCAGGTGTCGAGGGAAAAGTACCCGGAGCGATGATGATTTTTCCAGCCAAACAGTAAACGTAAATTTCGATCTCAAGTGTCAAATATCGCTGGAAAGGGATCTCCAAGTTTTAGTAACTTTTCTTCGAGGGGCTACCGAGTTCAATGGTCTAGAAAGTTTTTTTTCCAAAAATTGTGCGGAGAGATAAGAAAACTCATAGAAGATTAACGGATAAACATGAAATAAAGGTGTTTTTAGGTGTTCCAATGATTATGCACTATAACCGTTTGCGATCATTATACGATTATTGGAGGAAACACCGGTCAATGGGAAACGAAATGATAAAAAATAGAGTTTCTGGTGATCGCTTCGATTTACTTACTTCGAAGCTATGCAAACGCCTAACGATCGCAACCGCAAAAAAACATCTGATACAGTCTGAGTATATGCTTGCAGAAGGCGCTAAAAAGTTAAAGACTCGTCTGTCCGGGGAAGGCTATTTAAACGCTCACGTACATAACTCTTAAAAACATGGGATCATTTACCAATAAAAGGCGCCGGATGCTATATTGCTCTATGCTTTAAATGCTTTACTTCTTACCATAAATGAATATTTTTTCAGCCACAAAAAAAATAATAATAAGTTTATCAAATAAATAAAATAAAAGTCTATATATTGAATTGTTATGTTCGAACAAATAATTTAAGGACTTTCTGATTTTTAAAGTATGCAAAACATATTTTTTTTTAAATAGCATTCTCACATTTTAAAAATAGATGTCAAAAAAGTAAGGTTTAGGTGGCGTTATGACTGCTGAGAATAGCTCAAAATATTTACCAAAGTCTTAAATTAATTGGCCTTACCATTTGGTTCGAAGTCGAGAGGTCTTTGCTAATCCCGACGCAGCCGGCGGTGATAACATAATTTTATATTACCGAATACGTGTTTATACAAGCTTTAAAATCGATTAAGAGACAAGTTGTAAAGTCACACTGATACTAAGAGAGACTTATTAATGTCAGATATGCACTCGGAGGTTTGCCTGTTACGTTTAAACCCCCAAACCGAAATGAAAACAAAACTTTCACGACTGTTTCTAAATGAACCAAAGTAAGAACAAAACTTTCGATAACGTTTTGAATGAGAGTTTTATATGAGGAACGATCCATAGAATAAGAAATACGAACAAAACTGGAAAAATAATCTCAGAGGATTTATCTCGAAGACCGATTTGAGAACTGTCGAACTCGCGAAGAAGGAAACTGAGAACGAATTTTTCGCAAAGTGCTGCGCGCGTAAGAAATGTTTGAGTGTTGAAATTAGTCTTCATAGAGAAACTATTCCCATCTTTTGGGATGCTAGTGATAAGAGCACTGATTCTCTTTGTTTTCTGTGATTTAATGATATAGTGGTTTTCAGTTAGAGGTTATGGAGCTGCTGCTATTTCACAGTAACAGAAAGCTTGTGGCTGTTACCTTTTTTAATTTAATTATTTTAACCAATTAAAGTTGTAGTAAGACGCACACCACAAATGGTAGGAAAAGCTCGGCCAAACACTGAGCTATATAGTGTACGCGCCAAAATTATATATTATTATAAGAACTCGAATGAAAAAATTTAAGACACAATGTATTCAAGTTGTACTGTTTTGAAGTTATCCTGCAGAGTGATGAAATAAATGATCGAATGTGTAACGTTATAATACTAAGTAGTAGCCGTTCGTTCAGTTGTTTTTTTTTAACTTTTAGCCGCATCACTTACGATCCAAGAGTATAATTTTGACCAAAAAAATTAAAATGCAACTGAACTTTTCTTTGAGTGATTATCTCTTGCGAAGTTTGGCTAGAAGTCAAATCAGTTTTGGTGTTGCCCCAAATACAGTTTTTCGTTTTCACTGAGTAGTCTGCGAATTTTTTTGTATTAAACTCCCCTCTACTCTGCTTTGTTCATTTGCTTAAGTGCAACGATGTTCTTGATTTGTATTTCGGTCTTTTTGTTAGACTTCAGTTGCCCATTCGACTTCAGTTTTCCATTTTGATCTGCCAGTAAAATCGAAAATCTTCATATTAAACAACGCAGTAATTAAAGTGGCATATTTTTTTAATTTGAAAACACCTTAGATCATAGCCAAATACATGTAATTTTCCGCCATTCCTTTTAGGCGTAATAGTAGGTCGGCTACCGTCACCACGAATCCTATCTAGTGAATGTTGGCTTCTTTCTCGCGCTAAACCAAACACCAAACGAGATTGCTTAACTTTAATGTAAGCATCACCAAATGTTCTTGCAATCGAAATTCCCAAAACGTTATTTATCCGACCCCTTTCCTGAAGTCCTTAGTTGTTCACGCCTCTCACATTGTTAACGGTAAGTTCTTAAACGTTTACTCTCATTGTGTTCTATTACAGAACGTTCCTCAGACATTTGTTCTTAACCGATTCTCCTTGAAAACATTTTCGATAATTTCGTTATCATTCAAATATTCTTGAGAACGTTATAAAGAGTTTTGTTTTCATTTTGTTACATTTGAAAACGTGCTCGAAAATTTAATTTAAATTTTATTTTTTATTTAAAAGTTCTTGAAGGTTTTGTTCCCGTTAAAACTATTCCAAATACTTTTGGTTCTGTTTGGTTTTTTTGCGCGATCGTTCTTCACATGACATTTAGACTTATGCAGAGCTAAACCGACACTAGAATGTATTAGCAATCACTGGTTTAGATGCAGCGATTGATTGAAATAAATCGTGGAAGATGGAATTTTACATTAAACGAAAGAGTACATAATTAATTGGCTTTTGGGAAGTTTGAATTGCAAATTATTTTAGAAAGGGACGTGGTCAGCGATATCAAAATAAACAGTTTAATTATTCAGCCCTGCAAGTAAAATCAACATTCAAGACTTCGTCTTGCCTGTAATGAGCAGTGTGTAATATTGACGCTTGACAAACTTTGGTATTTTCTGGCTTGGGATCAAACGACAAAAAATAAATAAAATATAATAAAAACTGAGTATTTTGGTCGGTTTGGCGAGGAAAGTTAGGTTTAATCTCATCTAATTTCATATCAGATTCATGTACAACACTCCCCGATTATTCCGTATATACTGCCATCATGCAATCAAAGTCAAAGATTAAATTCCTTGAATGGTATCAAATGAGCTCCCTGAGCGACGCATTCCTCTTCACCCACTACCAATCTGCCTGCAACACCACCACAGACGGCTATGGGCATCGATATTTGACATTGCTCATCACCAACATCGCCGATGCATTGATCGAACGGAACTTAAACACAGGCTATTGTTATAACTTCCACATTTGTTGTTGTTATTGATTATTTTTCTGTTATTGTAGTAAATTTTTTCTTTGTTTTTTTTTTTTACAATAATATTATGTGGTTGTTGCTGTTATTATTGTCGACGTTGTCATACCGCTTGTCAGTGGGCATCGCACAAGTGAATTGCGAAAAATGTTTAAAAAAAAATATGTAGAGAATGTTAGCGAGTTATTGGCGCGCGAAAAGAAAAACAACTCCTCGATGCGTTGCATGTACCATTGCAACAGGTTGCGCATATCATTGACAAATACTCGTTCATATACATACATATCTACATATATGTGCATGTGTGTGTATGTTATAGTATAGCGGCAACTCTCATGTCAAATAGCAATTGGCGAAATAACAAAGCAAAGGCAAACAGGAGAGACAGGCATGCTAGGCTTGTTAAAAGCCGTTGCATAAATATGTATTTATGTGTGTCTGTAGATGCAATGAGTAAAATAAATTGTCCATTCGAGCGACAATGCAGCTGCTGCCATAAATAAGAGCGTACATTGTTCTACAATAAATTCAAAATTCCAAAGCAGCATGAAAAAAGTCGCAAACAATCAGCGGTTGGGAGTCGAGATCTTTGTCAAAGTATATATTTGGTACGCATTTAAACTAACGCTTAAAAAAAAAATCGGGTACCTATTCATGTCGAGAAAAAATTTACAACCAAAACGTCAGTACCAAATTGTATTCGATCTTCGTGGAAGACTTAGCCTGCAAATTTGCGTAGGATTGTGATAAGTTCTCTTAGCTTGTATATTGGACTGAAAGAGTCGTATCGGAAAGTTTCCCATTACGGGCAATCAAGGCCAAAAAATATCAACGCCTTTCTTCATCTGCATCCCGTCAAGGGAAGACGAGTAGTTGATGAGAAGGGTTGGTGGAAGGGTCTTCTCTCGATAGCTGTTCCTTCTCATGCTCACTTCCCAAGAGTGCCAAATCAATCAGGAAATTGCACATACAATGAGTTGGTCAAGCAGCTTTAAGGAATCTGAGCGCAAAGACGGAACACTCGAGACTGATTGAGGAATGTCTGATATCCTTCTTAATTGCGGCAGAAAATTGTAGAGTCAGGCTTCTATCGGTTCCGGGACATAGGCTTATATGGAAAGTAACTGTTTGGTTTATGAGCTCGCAAGAGAAAGAGTGCTCCTGAAGCACTTGGTGGAAATAAGGACAAGCGCGTTTTCAAACTTCTACTGGGGTGGGTGGATTGAGTTTGGACTAAAGAGCTCTTCACATTTGAAAAACCACATTTATCGCTTTTAAGATGGATTCTGAGCATTCAAGAAGTAGCTGCCGTGGAGATGTTTAAGATTAAATATCTACTAAGCTGCCAAGATTTTTCGAAACTTTTTAGGAAACCTCGTATCAATCTCGCGTCTTCGCGACTAAGAAATGGTGAGCAATTAAAAATATATGTGGTATCACAACGGAAAGGTTCTTTATGTCCAAGTGCGTTTTTCTTCCGTGAACGGATCAGTTATTTAGGACCCAGACACTGTGTACTTAAAATTATCGAAGTTTTATTATCATTGCTGTTGGCGAGTTATACTCAAATGTATATAAACAACATTCTTCAGCAGAGGTAAAAACTTGATAAGCGCCAACAAAATTTATTGTCCATCAACTGCTGCACGGCAGTCACTTGTGTTGGTAGGCGCATTCAACGTCGCAGCGCAGGTGGCACGACTTACACACGTCATTGCGTGTGCACATTGCAGCAATTGCTAGCGCCTGAAGTCAGGTAGTCACTGAAAATTGCCATAAAACACACAATCAGTAAATAAATAAATAAATTGATCGGGTAGGCAGGCAATTTAATACTCGCAGCCGTACACCCACGCACACACACATAACTATCTTCGCATGCAAGTCACAGCTAATTGAAGGCGTGAGCTGTAACAATTTTACGATTCGCTCCTGTCTGCGCTTAAGCGCTTGAGTAGCACCACGAGCTGCCAACAAACAGCGAAATAAATCGCTGCCATACACCGGCCGGCGCAGCCTGTTGTCGCCATTGCACTTTGGCACTGATGCTTTCACCACAACTAGGCGGTAGAAGCTGCTGTCGTAGCTGCAGTAAGCCACCGCCGTCCGACAACTGACAGATGGTCTGACGGACTATCTGTATAACCATTGCCACAACAGACTATACAGCCAAGAAATGTGTATAGAAGGCAAACAGTAAAGTAGACAGCTAGTCAGCCCATTTAATGGTAATCTTCTGATGTTGTTATTGTTTTTGTATATCGTGGTTTATGCGCTATGGTTGCCACAGGTAAAAAAATGCATATATTGAACCTAATAATGAAAACACAGTAAAATATTATTAAATGATTTTATTATTTTTTGAAATATTCTCCTCAAAGCACTTTTGCCACTCAGAAGTGGGGGGACCTCCCAACCGAGCGGTTTAAAGTCATCAACCGCTTCTTCAGGTGTTGAAAAACGTTGACTTCGCATTTTCTTTTTGATGTTTAGAAACAAAAAAAAATCATTAGATTCCCAACCAGGGCTGTAAGACGTATGACCCATTAATTCGATCTTTTGAACGCTCAAAAACTCTTTTGTGTGAGCCGATATGTGAGAGCTGGCATTATATTGTAGTAAGGAATGATTCGAGTTTTATTTCCATCTTTTGGGAGAGATGAGTTTAAAAACTCATTGAAAAAAGATCAAATAAATCTCGTAGGTGAAAACTTTATATGCAAGTTAATGCTAAAGAATACCAAAACTTTCATAAAAAACAGCTCATCAAATGTACTGTGACTGCTCCTATATATATATATAAAATAACTGTTATGATGTTCTCATAAAATTTAAAAGTCAAAGCCTTAAAATATTCGTAGAAGGAAATTGTTGATATCCTTGTCATCCTCATGATGTCCTCTGCAAAGATCAAGGATGCTTTTTATTTTTTTAACTTTTTGAGTAAAAGTACAATTATAACTGTTAAATTCTGACTTTTATTTTTTCAGTCAGATAATAACAGTTAAACCTAGCCAAATATTTTTTTTGTCAAAAATAAAAGGCTTGGCCAGAGAGCGATCAAACCGTTGATTCTATATAAATAAATTTGGTACCAATCGATGGGTCTTAGTTTCTACAATTCTTAGTTTGAGATTGGGTGGCTCTATCTTAAGAAATTAGTCAAAAACTTTCGCAGTTAAATTCTCTATAGTAATGTAGTACTTTGATGGTATCTCGATGTTCTTTTTCCAACACTTTTCAATTATTTTGTTAAAAACATTTCCAGTTTCCTCACATAACAAAACAAATTTTATGTATTGTATAAAACTCATAAACAATAGCTCTTTATTAAAGGGTTTTGTAATTATGGCATTATATTGTTGTTGAGCTTTAAAAGGCAAACGGTTTCTACATTTTAGTCGGACAGATTATAGCGTAAAATGAGCTTTCATGCCGAAAAAGCTCGTTCGACACTGACTTGTATTGCAGGCACTGAATGCACGGCGAAAGCAAGCTTTCTTAGATATGGAAATGAATATTTTTTGCTGTTCCAGTATTCTATGATATCTGTGTCTAAATCAATTCGCTTTTCCTTATAGGTGTTAATCTCATAGAACGCTTTTCTCAGTTCGTCCCTGAGCTCGATGGATTCCTCGTCTGATGACGAGTTTGCAACTTCAAGTTCTCGGATGCAGCTTCTTAAGAGGGAAGATGAACTTTGCATTGAGGATTCGTCAACAAAAAGTGTCGTGCCTTCACTCTGCTGATTATCCTCAGGGGGAGAATTGTGATTCTAAAAAAAAAAGGGAATTACAAAAGGCATTTTAAATTATTATATTTATTAAAAACAACTTTTTTTTAAATTCTCCATTCGACGAGCAAGTCCTTTGAGGTGGTTTCTTGCACATTCCATTTTTTCTCTCGAAAGCATGCGTCTCAATCGAGGATCCATAAACAAAGCAGCATTTACGATTTCGTTTTCCAGAAGGGAAATTTGCCTAATTTCAATGCAATTGAGAAATTTTTTGCTGCTATCGCTGTCATTATTTTTTAAATAAAGTGTCATCTCTAGCCAATTTTAAAAAAAAAACCCCAAAAGTAATTGACTCTCCTTAAGCTTCAGGATTAGTGAATATGCTATTTGTAACACCACCAAAATGTGTTCAACCAATTCCCAATCGGCAACGGTTAAATGATCTGACTCTGCTAAATTGATTTCGCAGAATTCTTTAAGCCGACACTAGCCTCTGTATAATTGTATAAGTGGAGCTCCATCGAGTTGGAACATCTAATTGTGGTTTCGGAAGATTCAAGTGTATAAATGCAGTAATTCGGCTTCTATGTGTATGTATGTTTATGTTTACACAACGCTGCATGAAACCGAAACCAAAAATGCTACGAGGGTACTACTCGTATTTTATATGTTGCGTATTTTCAATTCGATACTTACAAGCTTTATTAGTTCTGTTTTCAGTGAGTTGAAAAATTCATCTCGCCCAGCACTTGAAACTAATCGTGCGATGATTTTGTAAGGTTTTCCAACATGAATTGTCGAGACAGGAGTGCGTTGATCCACTAATTTTGCCTTCCGGCGTTGAATCACACCACTTAGGTCGTCAAGCAGATGAAAAAACATTTTCATTACTATGTTACTGTTTACTCGTGCTGTGCGTATGGTTATAACATACGTACACATATGTTGTAAAAATGAACTCATGTTCGACTATGTCATAGTTAAGTAACCAATAATGCTTGTAGGCTGCTAAATATATTACGGAGTCACGGTATTTTTCTGTCAAGTTAAAAAGTCACTTCTTATAAATGCGATAGTTGTATTGGCTTATTTGTGTATGTATATTAAACACTTTTTTGTGTATGTATGTACATAACTTTTAACTATACGTGTTTCTGAATGAGTCAGTTTCTGATTTATATCTTAAATTATAAACACCCAATCTCAAACAAACTATATATTTTTCATCGCTATCTGACCAAGCCTTTTATATTTGACAAACAAAATATTTGGCTTGGTTTAACTGTTATTATCTGATTGAAAAAATAAAAATCAATTTTTGACTGGAATTTTGTGACAAAAAATTTTACAGTCAGAAATAAACTGTTTTTAAGCGACTTTTATTTTAAAAGTCATAACTGTTAGGGTCCCTGTATAAAAGAAACCCCGTACTTCCACCTGTTTAATTTCGTTTTCATTAAAAAAAAATGAGCACATTGCAAAAATGGTTGCATCTGATACTCCAAGTCAATACTGCGATCTGTTTTTAATTTGGTTGGTAGTCTTTCAATGTTACATTTTCAACTTTTTGAATGATCTCATAAGTTAAATAAAAGCTAAATGTTTCAAACGTCTGTTGCGGAGTTCTTGAGTTGAGTTGGAAGCGCCGACTTATTCTTCTTGTTCTTTTTATGCCACTATAACCGTGTGTCGGTTTGGGCCGAGCCCAAAAACTTCACTAGTTCCCTCTCTCCTTCGCTAGGTTACGCCAATTATTCACACCAAGTAAAAGCAGGTCCTTTTGCACTTGGTCTTTCCAGTGTATTTGTCCAAGCGAACGACATAGCCAAGCCATCGCAATCGTTGAATTTTCATGCGACTGACTATGCAGTTCAATACTTCATCTTCTTTGGTAACCACTGTCACCCGAACAGGACCGTAAATCTTGCGAACGAGGCCATAAATTACCTGATTTTCAATTACCTACCGAGCCCAACAGTCACGTGGGTCTCAATGCGTGAAGAATTTTTGTTTCTTGCCACAAAGTACTTTGTCTTGTCCTCGTTCACTGCAAGACCAACCTCTTTTCCTTTCTTTTCAAGACTGAAAAATGTTACACTGACGGCACTGTTGTTAAGGTCATATATACATATGGTGCATTGCGATAGAGATTGGCAGCTCTTATTTCGATTTCCAGCATCTGATCGAAGAAGTTGCACGAAAGCGACTTGCCTTGCCTAAAACTCGTTTGGTATCGAATGGCTCGGAGAGGTCCTTCCCAACTTAGTCGGAGCTAAAAGTTGTGCTTAACATCACTTTACATTGCCGTGTTAGTTGAGCAGGGATTTTAAATTTAGCCATGGCACAGCAGAATGACCCTTCTTATGGTTCGGGCAAAGTACACTGAGATTCCAAACTTTTGGCCAAAATTATGCTTAATAGCTGGTACATGTGTCCTACCAGCTCTACGCCGCCGATTTAGAACAGCTCATCCGGTATTCCATCTGCTTTAAGCACTTTGTTGTTCTTTAGCCGACTGAGTGTTGTTCTCACGTCACTTTCGTCGAGTGGAGGGCTCGTTCTGGGCTCCTCTCCTTCAAAGGCGTCCTCAGAGTTCGAATTCAGTAGCGCTGAGAAGTAGTCCCTCTATACCTCAAGTGTGCTCTGAACGTCTGTGATCATATTTCCATACTCGTCCTTGCAAGAAAGAACCCGGTCTTGAAAGCAATTGGTTGCTGTCTAGTTTTCTGATTGAATTACGGAATTTTTGACCGCATTCGTACGTGCCAGTCACTTACGTATTTTTGCCTTCGCTTCTTCTTCGTTTCTATCTCGACACTCAATCCTGCTAAGACAAGCAACTCCTCATTATTATTCGTATTTTAATATTATAAATATAATTGTTTCGTCATAGAAACGCGTCTAAATTTTTCTGCTGTCATAATTTGTCACTTCCACATGCAATCTTATGTCTTTAAGAAATTGCCTTTACTTATGATAAAAAGTTGAATTATCAACTAGCAAAAACATTAAATTAAACGCTTCGTGTTTCTTAGTTTTCATACGTTTACGTTGGACATACAAAGAGAGATAAGACTAACAAATTCCTTGTCCCATCAACATATTTACTATAAATCAAACGATAATATCTCCGGAACCAAGTCAGAATTCACCCAATGGCCCCAATTTGAGCCAAAACACATTCAAAGCAGAGACAGAACATGAAAGCCTAACGGTCGCGTTGTAAAAGTGACAACAATAAACGGAGTTGCTACAAAAAGTTATGCCACATTCGCGCAGGCGAGTTCGTATATGTTTGTGTATTCACTTCAGTATAAAAGTGACAATTGCACATACGACAAACATAAAGTAATGAAAATTGTTGGTACAATCACACACAACAGAATGTAAGTAATTTTAGACACGCGCCATAGCATTAAGGCAATAACAAATATTAAAAAACAAGAAACAAATAACCAAAATTGACAGCAGTATTATGAAAAGAGAATGCAATAAAAGCAAGCAATGAAAGTGTCACTGAGAATAAGTGTCAACGTCAAAGTCACCGTCGTTTCTCAACAGCCATGGTGGCGTCAAGCTGAGAGCACACCGGAACATACCTAGATATTTATGCGCGAATATATATATTTACAGTAGTGTGTATGCACATTAGGATATTTCACTTTGTAGGGGAAAAAATAAAATGGGAGTTGTCGAAGACTTCTCTTACACCTCGAGCCTCAGTGATTTAGTAGTTTTTAGAGACCTTCGATAACGCTTAGAGAAGAGAAATAATTGATTTTCGATTTAATTCACTTTATTTCAATTCTGACTGAGACAATTCAACCTTACAGCTAGAATATAACTCTCAAGCAAATCGAAAAATTCATATAAAATTACACTCAAGAAATGAAAAAGAAATGTTCTTATATCAAAATTTCTTAATGCAGTCTGAAGCTCTCAAGAAAAAAATGTTTGTTTCTTCAAGAAAATTTACAGCAACGGCAAAGTACTTTTCCAATCAACAGAAATAATGAAAAATATTTCTTGCGATTTTTCTTGAGTGCTGTATTTTCAGGAATAATATAATAATAATATAATTTTGGCGCGTACACCATATACCTCAGTGTTTGGCCGAGCTTCTCCTACCATTTGTGGTGCGCGTCTTTATTTTATACCACAAATGGAGGGACCTACAGTTTTATGCCGATTCCGAATGGCAGATGTATTTAATGAGAAGCTTTTTTATGGCAGAAATACCCTCGGAGGTTTGCCATTGCCTGCCGAGGGGTGACCGCTATTGAAACAACTTTTTCTATGATTAAGATCTTACTTGCCCTGACTGAGATTCGAACCTCGAACTCACCGGCATATCGAGTTATAGCACGCACCGCTACCAACTCGACCACAGCGGCCAGGAATAATAGTTTTAAAATATGACCAAAATGATAAGAAAATTTATATGCTTCATATGAGTTCTTTCTTTTGTTCATTTAGCAACAGCTTTTATGTACCGCTAGACTATTCTAAGCAATAATTGATTTTGATTACCCTTAAACGAATCATAAAACTGTAGGTAAATCACTTCCTCTTTCTGCTGTATCATTGACAACTTCAGAAGGGTTTAAAGATGTTTTCAGATAATCATAGTAGTCTTCAGCAACATAGTAAAATCCACATCGCATTTTCTGGTTTTCTTGGTGTTATGAGCAACAAAAAAGCTTGAGTCTTTTTCCTACAAAAACTATATTTATTTCCACTGTACATTTACACAAATTTTTTCTATTGTGATTTTCACTTAAAGAGCTATCGACCTTTCTGGCGTTTAGAATATAGTAAACAATTTATAATTTTTGATTTTTGAAAACCGCTTGAACGGCACTTGCTTTATATAGCATAGTCACTTTTTCTGCTTTGTGTGAAAGGTTTTGAAGTTTCCGGAGAATTTTGGATGGCATAATCATTTTATGGTTCACGAAACGTCCGAATTCCTTTTCAATTTGTACACATGCCTCTTAGAAAAGCCTTGAGTTTGTATCAGAAGGTATATCAATAAATTTGTCACGCCGCCCAAATTGATTCACTACCTTAACAACGAAACACTTAAGTCCTATTTTCAATTGTGTTTTTAAAGACGAGTGAATGTTCCAAATTTTAAAACTTCCAGGGGTTGCAGAGAAGAAAGTTTACTATCCCAATGTCCTTTAAGAATCATAAGTTAGAAAATATGAAACACCCTAGTGTCCATGTGTCACAAAACACAAACAAACATTTGTATCTAAATGCTTATAACTTTTCAAGGTGTGAAATACCTTCACACATAAGTGCAACTCTGTTTATTTAGCAGCGAACAATTAAGAAAAAATTTAACCATTTCACGTAGAAGCGGACAATTTAATAAGCATACGAACAACAACTTAATCAGATTTGCAACATCTGCGGTGACGACTTAATCTACAGCTTAAAGCTACTGTTCTTACTAAGGTTTTATGCTGTTTTTTAACATTTCGCCGTAAGCCGGTAGTCGAAAAAGGTGTATGAAGAAAAATTAAGATATGTATGCCAGGTGAGGTGATAGTGTTGACACACTTGCTGCACACTCTCCATCCAACATGCGACATGCGACATGCCACATGCCACATGCCACATGCCAGAAGACAGCTTAGCAATTACTGGCATGGTCTCATACGATATTCTGGCAGACAAGACGAAAAGTGTAAATAGAAAGTAAATTGTACAGAAAGAAATATACCCATCCCTAGATTCTTGGGATGTTAGGGGGCTAAATCAAAAATGGGTTAATGGACCCACAAGCGAGAATAGCCTTGTGAAGTAGTACTTTGAATGGCACACCCTTGCGGAGAGTTGCTTATCGAAATGATTTTATTCGTAGGTATAACTGAGATGCTGTAAGTCGTGCAGGCTGCTATGCCATTATAGTAGTACTCATAAAAGTTTTCTATTTCCGGGCGTCATCTTAGAAAAAGTACCCGAGCCGCAGATCAGGTTAAAAAAAATTGCTTATATTCGCATTTTATTTATTTATTACCTTTCACCTTACTTTGCATCCTTCACCCATATATACCATATCATACTTGTATATTGGCAGTAACCTATCTGCTCAATGTTTTAGAATTCAGCAATCAAAATCGAAATAGCTTTGATACAAATGTACTTTACATTTATTAGTATCTGTGAATATAAATGACAAACATATACAAGCAGTTTGACATATCTGCAGGAGCGCCTAGAAATACATTTTAAAGATGACTCTTTTACTCTGGGGGGCTTATACCCTTATTTGATGATGTTTACTAATACAAACTAAAATGTGCTGATTCAAATTTCATTTTATTTAAAACAAAAACGATACAATTTTATGATTAGCCATTTTTTATTTGAAGTTGTATATTCACAAATTTCCAGTTTTTAATGAGCAAAAAATTAATCATTTACCATTCAACAAAAGAGAAAAAAAATATTGTGGCTCAAAACTTTTTACAATGT
The DNA here is from genome assembly GCA_963971545.1 of Philophylla caesio. Taxonomy (NCBI): domain Eukaryota; kingdom Metazoa; phylum Arthropoda; class Insecta; order Diptera; family Tephritidae; genus Philophylla; species Philophylla caesio. The sequence continues at coordinate 77,208,986 of OZ020606.1, forward strand.
TCGCAATGTCGTTCATTTTGAAATTTTTAGTTAACTTTTTTGATGAATATACTTAAAAAAAAATAAATAAATAAATAAACGAAAAATATTTTGGAACGATCAAAAAAATATTAAACTTACATGTTTACATACAATTACTTGGTTTTCTTTTTATTTTTTATATATCTGTCCAGTAATGTTTGCTGTCTGCACCTGTTTGATACAGCCAACATGTAAATATTACGAGTAGATATATTTGTTTTTTGACTTTCCAGTACTTTTCGATTCTTCGCGCTTATTCAAATTACTTCTCAGTTGGTCTCTCAGTTTTCATTAACCATGCCATTGCCATATATGGTGCTGATAGTGTTGATTGTTTTGTTGTTCGTAGTATTTGTTTCACCTGACATTACCGTTTTCGTTGGCATCAGCGACGTTGTCGTTACTACGCATTTTTGATTTCGGCTATTGTCATTCATTTGATTTATGTTGTTGTTTATATTTTTACTATGTTTTCAACACAATTATTGTCTCTTACTTTTATCAATGAACTATGCCTAGTTGATGTTATTGACATTAGTTATTTATTTAACTGTTTGTGGTAAATAATTTGTCGTCTTAACGGTACAACGCTGATTCCTATATTAGAGATTAACGTTGCGTATTCCTTATTTATTCATTATACTAGTAAATATGTATGTGTATTACTCTATGGCGCGTTGATTTACGCTTTACAAAATATGCTATTGTCATTCAAATGAAATTGATTTGTGTCAAACGAAAGACTAAAGCAACGAACTTGTGCGACTTGAACAATTCACACAGTGATTTTATTTTTTTTTATACCGGACAACAGTTATGGGTGGTAGCAAAACTGAGTCTAATACTTGAGCTGAGTGCGAACCGGGTGTAGTTTTTTGTTGCTGTTGCTTTCCTAAGCTAACCATGCGCTGTTTAGGTGCTTCGATGTGCTTTTATTTTGATCATCGCTTTGTAGAAACTCTTTTGTTATTATCTATTTTTATTTACATAAACAGTTAGCATGTGCTCAAACTTTTTTTATTTGCTCTAGAATAACACTTATGAAAGTATGTAAATTTTTACTCACTGCATTAGTGATTTGTTACGTGAATTATGCGCGGCTTATTAACGAAGTCAGCAGTTCACTGTTGTTAGTTCAGGAGTTGTGGTAACTAATGGTGGGCAACGGATTTTCAATAGCTAGTATGATGAAATGTATAAAAGAAACTGTGAATATATGAAGAAATTAGTTCGGACTATAGACGAGCTATTTTAAAGTTGACATTTATTTTTTAATTTGATAATGTATTAAATAATATGTAGTTTGGAGCAAGACGGGGTCTTAAAAAAAGTAGTAACAGTTTTGTTTTTCAAGGGCTTCAAAGTTTCAGTTAAGAGCCAATTTTAAAAAAGATATGAAAAGTATTTAAATTTAATTTAAAATTCTTTTGATTTTCATATACATGTATTTGAATTCTCTTTCTTTCTTTTCATCTAATATTCATACAGTGACACACAGTACAAATTCTATACAATACTGGTAAAATTTTTTCGCATTGGCCGTTTCCATTTCAACACGTCCGTTCGTTTCGGGTCATGATTTTAGATTTTAACGAAACTTTAACATGTAATTTTTTTTTGGATGAAAATAATTTTTTTCTTCCATTTTTACAAATTTTCGTGCTTAATGTAAAAATCGATTTTTCCTGGTTTTTTTTAAACACGCATAACTTCAACAAATATCAACCAATTTAAGCAATTTTTTTTAAAGAATGTTTGTGATTACCTGTTCCTTAAAACACAAGCGTCAGAAAATATATAGAAATTTTAACAATTTTTTGTTTAACAATAAAAAAAAATTCAAAAGATTTAATTTTTCAAAATGCGTTTTTTATTTTTTTCAAAGATTTTCCAAGCAAAACAGACAGTGGAACCTTTAATCTGGCCAACTGCCAAGTAGCCGAAAATTGTTTTCTGAAGTTATAATTTTTTATACAAAAATCTTTTATTTTTTTTTTTAAAAGAAGGTGTGTGGCTCGATCATTCTTGCTAAAAACGTGAAATTAAAGAAAATATCCATAGCAAGTCAACATTTTATTCCACGTGTCTGTTACCTTACGGAATTAAAAAATTTAAAAGTTTAAGTTCGAATGAAAAATTGAAACTCAACTTTATTCTTGTGAACAAAAGTTAATCTGACTCAAAAAATACTAAAAATATAGTATTCCTGGTCGACAGTTGATTGTATTCAACCTGTTTTGCAGAGTTTATATAAAAAAAAAAATACGCCGTTTCTTACAAAAAAAAAAGATTTCTGTATAAAAAGTCTTTATTTAAAAAAAAAAACAAATTTCCTCTACTTAGCAGTTGACCAGGTTAAAGACTTAACTGTCTAAGCTTCCTAGGTCGGCAGGACTTTGATTCGAGGATACGTGTCGCTATTTGCTGTTGCCGCAGTTTTAGATAATTTGAGATGTGCGGTTTGCCAGATAGACCTTCTATCTGCATGGAAGTTTTTCTAGCCACGAAAGGGCAATTGAAGAGTCTGACCATAAAAATATTTCTGTTTCCACGATTATAAAAAGCACCAAATTACTGTGTCATACTGTACAAATTGCCAAAAAGGATTTGTGGTGTGCATAAATTGGACATAGGCACAGATTGTGTAAAACAATTTCTTCCTAAATGACTTTTTGGTTGTATTGATAAAAAAAACATCTGTGATAAGCAAATATATTGTTGTATTTTCCAAAACTTGAGTTGAATTAGAAAAAAAAGACTTTTGTTTAACTTGATCTCCAGAAGAGCCCAAAAACGGAATTCATTTATCTTTTTTGTTGTAATTTTGAAAATAATGTGTATTTAAATTATTGTCAATGTGTTAAAAAATAAAGAAAACTCAAAATCATCCATTAAAATCTAAAATCATATCCGAAACGACCGGACGTTTTGAAATGGAAAGGGCCAAAATATTTTGATATTATTTATAATGTAAAGTTCATTATACAACTAAAACCACATGCACCAAGTTTCAAACTTTGTAAAACTCCCAAACATGTTTTAAGCCTTAAAAATTCAACGCCAAATTGTTTAATTATTTTAAAAGTGTTTGTAAGAGAAATATTGACTATGCCTAGACAATTCGATTCTAGTCAAATAAAGTGAAATTCCCAAGTACATATAAATTATCGCTGTTTTTTTGTCACATTTTTTAAACGTCGTAAGAATAGTTATGTTTTTAACGAAATTTATTGTGTAAAGTGAGTTTTCAAATAAATCGATTTAGTTCGCGTTTTACTATTCAGTCAAAAAACAGGCTGTATATTTGTGAAAGAAAATAATATAAAATAATAAAATATTTTTGTTTCCGTGGGTTACAAAATTCCAGTGATTTTTTTTAAATTTTTTTAATACCTTCGAAAACTTTATTCTATATAGACCAACAATTTTGGGCGACGTTGATAAACAGCTCTTTGGATAATTGTTTCTATAAAATTTTTGCAATTTTGACAATTAAAAATAATTTCGATCCTTAATCTGCTTTCGAATTTTGGAATACTGTGAAATTACAGTGAGCTTTAATAGTTCAAAGCGGCTCTGAGGTAGTGGGAGTTTTAAAAGTTAAAAATTGTTTTATATTTGAATTATTATAAAACTAAAAATATAAGGCTATAATCATAGTCACGTTAAAGTCGACTCCAAAGTTAGCATCAGCTTTTTTAACAGATATCTCATCGCTGTGGTCGAGTGGGTGGCGGTGCGTGTTATTACTCGATATGCCGCTGGGTTCGAGTTTCGAATCTCAGCCAGGGCAAGTAAACTCTAAGGCCAGTTTTTCAGTGCACGTTGAATTCTGTTTGTCGTTTAAACTAGGTTTAAACTCAGTAAGAAGTTTTTCAGTCAACTATAAGCGAAGTTTAAAGTAAGTTTAAACGGCCGATAGCGCACGGTTAATCTTAGTTTAACTTATCAGCTGTTTGCTGACTACTTCGTTTTGGTTGCAACAAATTAAACTGAGTTTAACTAAACTTAGTTTAAACTGAGTTTAAACCAGTACTGAAAAATGGCCCTAAATCATAGAAAACTTTTTTTCTAATAGAAGTCACCCCTCGGCAGTCTCTGCAGCAAATCTCAGAGGCTATTTCCGCCATGAAAAAGATTCTCATAAAATACATCTGCCGTTCGGAGCCGGCACAAAATTATTGGTCCCTCCATTTGTGGTAGAATATGAAGACGCCCACCGCAAATGGTAGGAGAAGCTCAACCACACATCGAGTTATATAGTGTATTCGCCAAATTATTATTATTATTATTATCTCATCGAAAAATATGTCAAAAGCTGCTAATAGCTTTAGAGTTGACTCTAACTTGACTATAATTATGGCCCCTAGTTTCGAGGAAAGTTAAAATGGACCTAATGTAGGAAAGAAGTTTTCGAGAGAAATCAAATTAAATGTATGGAGTTAGGAACTCCTTTCTCGGAGATACTTTACATCGCTGATAACTTATGTGTTATAAATTTTATTTATTTATTTTATTGCTATGGTAGTTTTGAAACGTAAAATTTACGTAGTAAATTTCCGTCTTATATAATCGTAGCAACCTAGGAGAACTTGTAATAATTAAATCACTTTGTTAACAGGTTCCTTCGAATGCGAACATTCCTGAAGATTATACAAAATTATTTTAGATCTGCGAGTAAATAAAATTGTTGTTTTCTTGTTACAGTTTTCACTATAATCATGTGATTTCATATTAATTTCGGAATGTATTAAGGATTTATACTTGATGTGTTATTATTTTCTTCAGTTCTGTGAGGATCACACTTTATTTTTTCTTTTCAGAAAATGCTCGCTTTCGATGTAAAGCCATGCTATTCATTCCGACTCCGACCAAATTTTCAAAATCTAAATACAGGACAGTCCTAATATAAATGTTAAAGTTTGTATGCTTAGATGTTTGTTAATCAATCATTTAAAAACGGTTCACCGAGTTGGAAGGAGATTTAGCAGGAAGACAGCTTAAAGCATGCATTGAAATCTTATCTTTAATTTTTTATAAAAATAGCGATAAGTGGATGGGATGGACTGAGGTATGTATACATATAAAATCAGTTTCATGTTCATAGAGAAAACTATAGATTATTGGAGAGTGGTCATATCGCCTCTAAGATTTTTAACACAGGTTTTATACAAAACTACGCACCACACACGACGGTGAAGTTTCTTTAATTTAAATTTTTATTGAAAAGTAATAATGATTTATCATTTTAAAATTGGATTTTTGCGGACTCGAGGTTTGACATTTTATTTCTATGCCAACTTAAATATAGCTTATTCTCTATATATATTTTATTTGTCAGCTTACAAGGTCAGCTTACAACACTGGGTGCGTTATTGACAGATGACAAGTTGATCGCATGATCACATCAACTGTCAACCTGTCCCATCTATGTCAATTTCAACTTCCGGAAGATCAGAAACCGGCCATTTTGATCCGAACTGTCTAAGTGAAAAGATTGAGATTAGTGTGTGAAAGTTTCTTTAACCTAACTCGAAGTTAGTGTGAGAAAAGTCATTCAATTTGGTTTAGTTCTGCCTATTTTCTTGAGACATTTTTATGAGGAAGAAAATTAATAAATTGTTAGAAAGTACACCATAAGTGACGGAAGGGTGCGGATTTGGTCGATTTTCTGGATCTTTTCCACGTTGGAATCGGGATAGCGAGGCGCTCGGAATAGTAAAGGTACTTTCCCATTCCTAATCTTGTATAATCTTTGAGATTCCACCATACCCTTTTGACCCTGTTCTTTGTTACCTTTCTAAAGGACACGGACAGAGACTCCACGTGGAGTCCGTGATTGTCCGGCGCTGGTGCTCGACGGCTGCCTGTGAATTCACCCATGCAACATGATTCGCACACATAAGAAAAATACAAACTTACATCTGTATACAAGAAAAAAAAAACAATTGCGCTCTTCATAATTGGATTCAGCGGGATTGCCCGAAGAAACAAAAAGCGCGTTTTAAACGGAGCCTCAAGAGCGGAACATTCCAATCCACCTACGTCGAAGTTTCCAATAAACAAGCATTATTACTACCTTTTTTTATATAAGCAAAGGCAACGCCTCAGCTATTTGATTTAGCTTAGGCTATATCGTGGAAAACAAATTAGTTTTAGAATGTTACATATGTATCTCTATAGTCGCAGATTTTATTAGTCTTACGCTGTGAGTAAATGGTAGAAAGAGAAAAAAAGACGAAAAAGAATTGTAAGATATTTAGTAACATATGATCATAGATATCCACAATATTGTATAACAGTACTTTTAGTTTATTACACGTTTCTGCAGCAATAATTTCTTACAAAATGTTTAAATGTAAAAAACAACACCGAAAATTCCCATGTAAAATTATTGTAACCCATAAAGTTAAATTTAGATTTTATTTTAGCTTTGATATAGATTGTTGGCCTCTAATCCCCTGTTGGTTAACTAGTTTTGCTACGTCGTTGGATGTGCGTAAATTTATAGCGGGATCTGTCGTAATGTAGTGATAAGAACTGATGTTAACTCAAGTGAAATATAAGTATATATGTAAATTTAATTTTTTTTAATAGAACAGTGAATTAGAGATCTCTCTTGCTAACACACTAAATAGGTATTGTGTATGTAGATCCACAGTACAAGAGATTTTCATCACACCGACGCAGCTCATCAGGCGCCTGCTGACACCGCGCGGACAACAATATATGTAAGTGAATTGTTTTTGCTTTATTTTAATCTCTTTTATTTCATTCTTATATCTACATATATACATACTCATTTAAATACCACTCTTTAGCATAGACATACTTATATGTAATTATTGATTTTATTATATGCCTATGTCCGAAAAGGAATCCGTACATTAGGATGAACCTAAAATTTCATTCAAAAATTTAAATTACATTTTTTGTGATAGATGATTGTCTAAGATACGTCATGACTATCTGCATTAGATTTACTTAAACGCTATATTTACTTAATAAATGAATTATAACATATATATAGAATGAATACCTCATTTTTTTATTTGTGAGATGACCTGAGCCTTAGATCGAATAAAGTTTGGGTTGGCGATGCGAAATGTATCTCTAATGGTGGGCAGGGAAGAGCAGGAGGAAGAAGCGACGTTGATCAAAGAGAATTTCCTCCGTGTATGTCCGTCTGCTAGATTGATGGAAATTATAGATGTTTGAGGTTGAATTATAGTTGTCCAACTTTTTTTTGTGCATGAATTTCATTTTGTAGTTAGTTAGGTCATCTCCAAGTGCGGCAAGACCCACCCCATTCCGACGAGTTAAGATCCAGGATGATGCCAGCATGCACAGCCGTGTACTTCTGATGTTCTGCCTAGGACTTAATTACAGGACAAAGCTAGTTAATGTGTGCAATACAATTAAATAATTACTTCAAATAATACTATTTTATTACGTATCTTACTCAGTATTTTTCTACTCCTTTTTCGCAGAAAGGGATAAAATTTTTTCCCTAAAATTAAGCTTTGTTTTTAACAATTTTTTTCTATCAATATTGCATTCTTTTGCTTTGCTTAAAACCTGCCCACTATATAGTTAAGTTATTTTTACAGCGAAAATACACATTTAAATTAAATTTAAAAAGTTTTTTTTACTTAAGCTATTAAACTTAAAGTGATTGCATCAAATGGTTACCATCCGTCTTTGTAGGAATGCCAATTTTCAAGTTATTTAAGTTCCAAATCCCCTGTCAAACATAAAAAAAAATGAAATATAGTCACTTTCTTTACTCAAAAGTCCAAGTCATGATTCAATATGAACTATAGTTATTGCACGAACTCTACTATATATACTTTTTATATCGAAAGAAATAATCAAAATGAAAACGAAAAAAATTGCTTGTCATTTGCGGTACTAGGTAGTAATGTTAAGCGATTGTTAGCATTAGTGAGTAGCGGACAAGTAGGAAAGCATCTCAATAATAAAAGCAGTTAAGGCACATACATCGATTGCGCGTGATAAGTTCGGTAAAAATAAAACCTATAATTTATTAACATTTTTTTACAAAGTTCCCTACACCAGTTGTCATATCAACAGTCAAATTCAAATTAAAAGCCACGCATGCAAGAATTTCTCTTCTAGTTACTAGGCGTATTGAATGCAGTCAGAAACAATGATGAGTAAAGAATTCCTTACCAATTATTATGCGTAGAAAGCAGTACCAGATGTGAAAATAGTTCCTAAATACATAAAAGAGTTGCTGGTCTACAGCATTATTACCAGTTTGACCGGCCAAATGGCGAATGTGCCTTGTTGCAAGCAACATTCATAGCAAAATAATTGACAACTACCATTAGATAGTTAGCCAGCGGAAAATATTAAAATAGCTGCGTGTGACCGAAAAAGGCAACGAAAACCAAAAAAACAAAAACAGCGTCAAGTGGCAAGTGGCAAGCTAAATGCACAATGCAAATATTCCATGCAACACACGAATGCACAGTTTAATTTTTTTCCTCTGAAAAATGCAAGCCTAGTAAGCACTGCAATAAGCTGGTCGACAACAACGTTTTTCTTTTTTTACTAAATTTCTGTACTTTTTCTTATTTACAAGCATTTTTTTTTTTGCAGCCACACATCGAATTTATTGATTAACTTTGTAACGGTTGCCAGCGAGTATAAAGCCAACTGCATGCGGACAACTGCTGTTCGGTTGCTTGAATGCGCGCCAGTGTGACCTTAACAGTGGGCAACTTTAGTGCCGATTGAGGTTACAAATCACATGGTCAACAAAAATAAAAATAAAAAAATGTGCCCATTGCAACCTGTTACGTGTGTGCATAGTTACTGCGAACGTTCGTTGCTGGCTCGGCGTGGTGGCATGCAAAAGAACCATTACAGCAGCAGGCGCACAAACTCAAACAAAACTGTTGTAGTAACCTTGGCAATGGCAAAGTCCACAGTTTCCAACACGCTTAACGGGCACTCGACTTGCTTAGCTCACTTCACTGTTGGTACTTTTGCAATTGCAGCAACTGTGCTACTGCCTCTTTACTTATGCAACATTATTGTAAAATTTATACTTGCACAGCGCATTAGTGCGGTCATAATTTTTCGCTGCTTAGAAGTATTCTTTGTATTTGCTCCGCAAATTTTTTGTTATTACTTTGCTGTGTGTAGTTGAATTACTGGCTGATTGGATGATTCGTTCGCTGTCTTTGTGCTGAGTTTCACTACCTTTCATTTTCTATCGATTGTGGCAGAGTTTTTTGTAGGTACGGACTTTTACCTTCTTAAATTCTAAACGCTGCGCATAAAATGGGCGTGTAATTTGTTACGGAATTTGAAAAATTTCACGCTTGATCTGGCTATGTAGCGCTGAAATCAGGGTGTAAACATGCTGTTAGTTTAATTTAATTACGACTAAACAAGAGCGCGATTGCTGAATGAAAAACACACTTGCCACAAGAGTTGCTTAAAACTTTACTTTAATTTAATTTTCGATAAGCTGTTATGTAGCTTTTCCAAATGAAACTATATTGAGAGAAAAATTCTGTGAAAAGTAAACATCACGCTTCGGACCAGGGCAAAAATGTGATGTTACTTGGAACGATTTTTGGTATTTCCTTAACAAGTTCGAGAGCTATAATTGGCACTTAAGATGGCACAGCGTTAAAATCTTTGTGCGTTTTATTTGCTATTATATTCTATGAGAGAATTTATCACAATTTAACGAAAAATTAAAAAATTAATATTTTTTAACCATGAAAAACAGAAGAATGGCGATTTTTTTTTTAATTTTTCCAAATTTCTGCCATTTTTTATTTTTTTTAAGGAATTTTTCAGTTACGGTGGGAAATTGTCACGTGGGAAACCTTCCTTTTTCAAATGCTGTTCGATTTTTTTGTTTCAGAGATCCCAATCCTGAGTTTAACTGTCTGTAATCGGAACTAATTTTTTCGAGGACTCGACTTTTGCGGCCTCTAAAATACGACCGTAAATGTATAAATGAAAAAAAAAAATTGTTGTAGATACTCTCTAAAACTTAAATATTAATGTGTAAAAAGTTTCATGTTCATATTTAATAAAGGGGCTGAGAAAAAAATTCTTGAAAATATGCCTATTTTTGTCCTTAATGCATATTTTTAAAGACATCCCTTCAATAAAGAATCTGAATGGATAGAGACATTTTTTACCGTCTGTTGGCAACTAAATAGCCTGAAAATTAATTTAAAAAATTTAATCAAAATATTATTTATTAAAAGTTGTTCTTTTTAACATACAAAAAAAAAAAACTGGTTAGATGATCAATCAAACGGATATACTGAATTCACTTAATCGCTTAATTCGCAATGCTACCCTCCGTCAGCGCTAAATTTTTATGAAATCAGTTGCATTTTAAGTGAGTATCAACAGACATAATATTAAAAAATTTAAATAAATTATGTAAATAAATCTTGCTGTTTTATGAAAATAAGTACATCTGTCCTAGAATAATTAAATTTTCCACTTCCTTCAATTTATAAAAAGTTACTCTAAACGAATCACGCAGTAGTTAAGAAACATTTTTTTTTCTAAATTTTACATACAAACAACTACAAGAAATTTATTGCAGAAAAACGCTTTGTAAGCGCGATAGAAAAGGTGCTTCTGCATCTACTAGGGTGATTGAGTCGGTTTTTTGAAACCGGGTTTCTTCAGATTTTTCATAAATTTTTGTACGGTATTTTTGAAATCTTGATATTTCGAATATCGCATAAATCGGTTTTTTTTTTAATTTCCAAAACCAGTTTTTACCAGTTATAAATTTAAAGCCTTTGATAAATCATAGAAATACGACAGCACATCGACTAATTTAACACCCATTATATTTTTATTTAAACGGAAACCACAAAGTGCTTATCAATTAGATAAGACATTATATTTATTCTAAATACAAATAATATTCAGAAAAAACGCAGCAAATGTATGACAAATGTCATAAGAAGACGAAGGGAAAACCTTGAAAAATTGTATTACGCCTTTGTTGGATAAACATTAATAGAAAAGATAGAAATAATAGAAAACATGATATGTCCGGCTCAATGTCAGATGTTGAGAGAGTAATTCAGAACAACTTCGCTTATTTTATTGACAGTTCACCAAAAAAGTAATAAATCCACAATGGTATTTAATGCTATATAAAGTTTAAATGAAACAAACTTAAAATAAATTGAATAATACCGAACAGCGTTACTGACAGTAAGTCCATCTCGCTCGCTCAATGTGCTCAAAGTGGAATTCAGTATTTTGGTATAATCTCAAGTTTTGAAATTTGAGACTATGTATGAGTTCTTCTCTTTTACTTTTTTTTTTGTGTTTGTCTTAATTTTTTGACCTGCTTACCACCTGATTACAATTGAGAGACTTGTTTTGAGAGTAGAGGACTTGAGACCAATTAATGCCAACTGGTCTAAATTGTGACTTTTGTCTCTATTAGAGACTGCTTGCTGAATTTGGACATTAAACAACATTTTATTTTCAAAAGATTTCTTTCATAGAAATAATGGCATTTAGTTACATGTATGTATGTACATTGCTGTAGTTTTTTCTCACTTAGAACAAGAACCCGGTTTTTTCTTGATTTAAAAATTAGGAACCGGTTGTTTTCAAATTGCCATTTTTTGAATAATTCGGAAACCGGTTTTAAAAAAAGTCGAATAATCGAGCACCCTAGTATCTACATAAATACATGTGGCGCTCATTTACGGTATAATTCTGTATCTAATTTCTTTGATTTCGTTGCCGCAAGTGATCGACGCTGCTGCTGCTGCTGTTCTTGCAGCTGGTTGAATGCAGAATTTGGCTGCTGGCATATTTCACCGCATTTTTATTGATTGCATGCAGATTAGTCATAAAATTGGTAATTTATGCAATAGTGTTAGGTGACATGCACCCGCCTCGTTGTATTCTCTTTGAGTAATTCCATGGGGCCAAATGCGACGTTATAGCGAAATATAAATATGTATTACAAGAAAATAAGTGATTGATAAACAATTTAAGATGCCATACTCGTATTACGTTAAGGCAATACTATTTGCATAAAGGAAATTCAAGAAGTGTCAGACACAGAAAAGTGGAGGCTTTATTTTGTATACTTCCTTAAGTGAAGGCATACGAGTATGTATCATGTTGCCTTGAAATGCATTCTTATTTAAAGCAAAGTAAATCTGAATTTAATTAAACATGATACCGACTACGACAGATTATTCCTTTTAAGTATAAACAAGTTCCATTGTCAAGTCATTCAAAATTACTTTTGATTTCTGACAATCAAAAAATCTCGCACCAAAGAAAATTCCGATCTCCGAAAAGTAGAGATGAATGAACAATACCAGAATTTTCACGATTTTCACATTCACTCATTTTAGCTTTTTAGGTAAGTTGCTGATTACAAATCTGAAATCAGTTTCTAAAAAAAATCACAATAACCGATAGAAAATTATCCAAAAAATCCATCCGCCATATTGAATCGTAATCAAGACCTCAAAGAAATTGTAGATGTCATAATTCATAAAATTCTAAATTAAAAAAAAATCTTAATAAAGTCCAAAAAAAAACAAAGCAATATCCTATTGTTTATTTCAGCATTGCGGGCTTTTCCCCTATAAAATCTATAAGGCCGGAAACTAGAATTTATTGAATACTTGTTAATGAATGAAATGTATTTATTTCAAAAATATTTGAGATAAGATAAAAGATGAATAAATAGTCGTATCGTATTTGCTGCCAGCAAAAATAATATCAGTCAAATATTTAGTTGCTAGCAAAAATTTGCTGAGAAAATTTAATTTTTTTTCAAACGAGGTTTAGATTCGGGATGGAATTGCCCATATATGAATGTGTTTATAAGAATTTGATTGTAAACCGGTTGAATGGCCGCGCCACAACTTTGATTCTCTAATAATAATGCTTAAACAATTTAGTCTGGTTGCATTTCGTATGCACATTTTGTTTTGTGCTTTATGTAATGATGCGTGAAATTACATTCATTACCAGCCACTCAATGCCGATCGATTCGATGGTACAGGAGTTGTTTAAAAAATAAAGTCGTTTATCTTTCTGGTCTAGTTTACTTGTAAATTTTTTTATATATTTTTAATTTTTTTTATTACAATAAAAGTTACAACAAATTCATTAAGCACTAGCAATTTATTTCACCTGTACTCATGAAACTTACGAATTAGGATCTATACACTTTTTAGGTAATAAAAACAAATATTTTCTGAAATTGTTTAATGAAGTTAAGAAATACTTTGTAAACAAACAGATATATATTACGTTAAAAAATTTAGTTGAAAAGTACTTCAAATTAACTACTAAACACAATAATTTATTCTAAGGCTTTCTTTGCAATGGCTGTAATCTAGTTTTTCATTTCATTATTCGTTGTACTTGGAAGTTGTTAAATTTGTATATGATTTTTTATATAAATTATGTGGCCTCGTATAAAAATGTATGTATTTCAATTGGAAAAACAAACTTATTTCTAAAATAATATTCAGATATGTGTCACATTTCAAAATGTGGATACATCAATACTATCTACACTGACTTTTCGAAGGCATTCGAAAGAGTCTCGCATAAGGTCTTAATCCTTAAAACCTAACCTGTCCTATGCGACCGTTATTGTGTGATTGCACTCGACAATGTTTCTTATCGACCATTTAATAAAACTTCTGGTGTTCCCCTGGGAACCTTTGTTGTTTGTCCTGTTCATTAATGAAATAACTTCCAGTTTCCTGTTTGAAAAAGTTCAGATGTGGTGTAAACTGAATAATTTGACATTGAACGTCAATAAATATTCTTACCCTACCTTTACAAGGTAGCAAAACCGACACGAAAACGACACTGCAGATGGCACAACGCCTAAACCGGTATGTGTATTTTGATATTAAACATTCACATATAAAAAATGCAAAACATTTTTTTTGTGTCAAAATTTAAGCCGGAGCGGTTAAGTTTATGTCCGGACACCTCAGAATCACTATTTTGTTATTTAAATTGAGCTGGATTTTTATTTTTCAAAGCCTTAAAATGTAAACCCAAACACCGATTCTTTAGACCATAATTGCCACAATTGCAATTTGATCTATCTTTGTATTAATATATTCCTTGTATAAATCGGTATAGCAGTCGTTGTCGATTTAATTCGAAAAGTAAGAATTTCAAGCTTTCTCAAAAATTTTTAATTTTACTCATAATTTTTGGTTGAACCACTTTAAAATTTGTTTAAATATATTTGAAGAAAAGACAAGGACGTCTAAAATGAAAAAAGACTATATCGAGTTATTGCATATGCACTGATTTTTTTGTATGTTCATGTTCACTGATTGGCAAATCTAATTTGTAAAACTGTCAATACAAAGTTAAAATAATTGCCCCTTTGCCCAAGCGTTAAGAAATTTTTATGATTGCCGAGTGCAAGAACGCTACAACAAGAATAAAGAACATAAAAGAAAAAGTATAATCTAATACAGACATCGAGTTGCATATACTCATACATATCAATTACAGCTAAAAATTAAAAACATTTAGCCAAATAAAGTATACGGTAATTACACATTACTACTTTTTAAAACGACAATTAAACTGCGCACACATTCAAACATACATTCCTACAAGTGTACTACAAATTAATCTGAGCAGCTCGTTTTCGTTCAATTGTAATATAAATGCTAAGAAACAAAAACTGCTATCTGCAATTTTAAATCACAATTGAGTAATCCCCAAGCGAAATTGCGAAACCGATCCAATCTTAAAAAAAAAACACCGATAAGCACTCTTTGAACCAAAGTGGGAAATGCAGCCTTAATTTTGGACTTAACGGGCCAAATTGAACTAAGTAATAGAGTTGTGGCTTAGATCTAGCACTCGTGATGTGTTTATACTAAAATGACAACTGAGGAGTTGGAGTAGCTACTTGACGTTATAGAAACAAGTAAACTAATATTAAAAATCCGCCTGAAATTCTAATTTTGTCTGATCGCACAATCATTCAGTTGAATGTATAGCAAGAGTGCTTGTGATTTTACTTATGGAAGTAAGCGCTGAGGGCAGATGTTCTTAAATACGCGTATCTTCAAGGCAAGGTTTTTATTCTGCCTTTTTAACTTTATAAATGTCAATTTTGATTTATTAACTGACTTGAATTTTAGTTTTTTATCGGGCTGCCATTTCAATGTTCCCCCAGAACATTTGAGATTTCGGTTGTTATTCATATAAATAGATATATCTCTGGGCTCGGCAAACCAGCTTGCGAGTTATCTAGCTCGGCAGTTTAAGGATTTCTAAGCTATCTGTTTTTCCTTTGACTAGATGAACAAAGATAATTTAATACTGAATTAGAATAGACCATATAATTTATTATATAGAAAGTAGAAAAATGTAAAGTAATTTGCTTTTCTTTCAGGGCAGTTCCACCATCTTCTTATGACATATGTATGTAACCATAACCTCGAACAAGTGTTTAACTTTGTTGATCTTGGAATTACAATGGATCCGAAATTTAATTTTAATCTTCACATAAATGTTACAGTTAACAGCGCCAAAGGTGCTTTTGCATTTGAAAAACGATGTTCAAAAGAATTCAATGACCCTAACATTACGAAGCCTCTGTTCACAACGTCAGTGAGGCCAATACTGGAATATGGATCTGTTGTTTGGAACCCGCACTATCAAGTTCATTCCGACCGAATAGAGTCAATTCAAAAACAATTTTTGCTTTAAGAAATTTTCGTTGGGATTCTCAGTACAACCAGCCGCCATAAATAAGTCGTTTAAAACTCATAAATCTTCCTACACTTGCTAGTCGCAGAGAAATGCTAGGCATTGTATTTTTGGTCAAGTTACTGACAGGTTTAATCTCTAGCCCATTTCTTCTTGGCGAAATAAAACTAAACGTTTCCTCCAGAATTTCAAGACATTTCCGGCCTCATTTTCTGAAGCCATGTAAAAGTAATTTTGAGTTAAATGAGTCACTCCGTAGTTTGTGTCAGGATATGAACACTCACTCCGGTTCTGTTGATATTTCAGACTCTGTTTTTTACGTACAAAAGACTATACTCAACACTCTCTACAAATGATACATACATACATATATATTACTATTCGATCAGCTGATGAGCATTTGTTCTGTGGCTGAACAGATTAAGATCTCGACACTTAACAAACTTCTGAATTTCATGACTCGGCGCAGCATATATGAAAAACAAATTTATTTTATATATCCGTGCGTCTTGCGGATGCACCCTTCGCGTCGGTGGGGCGGGCATGGAGGGATAAAACCGTTGGGATTATTGTTATTATTATAAGAGGGTCGAATATATAATATAGAATACAGAATACATACTATAGAACATAAAATATAAAAGATTGAACATAGAACAAAATATATAAAATATAAATTAAAATATATAGAATATATATATATACTCTGTTCTCAGATTTGCCACTTCTTTTATCTTTTAATGAATTAAAATTATTTTACAAGTAAAATAAGGTTCATTCTCTAAAAAACCATCAACACCCATCTTTTAAACTTACTTACTTTCTTAATTGGCGCATCAACCGCCTATGTGATCTATCTATATCGGGCTAACTGGCGCCAATTGGAAATCCCAAGTATAGCCAAGTCTTTTCCACTTGGTCTTTTCAACGCAAAGGAGGGCATCCTTTTCCTCTGCCACCACTAGCGGGTACTGCGTCAAAAACTTTCAGGCTGAAGCTATTTTATCCATTCGAACGACGTGACCTAGCCAGCGGAGCCGTTGGTTCTTAATCCGCTGCACTATGTTTGCGTCCTTGTACAGCTCGTACAGCTCATCGATCTATCGTACGCGGTATTCGCCGTCGCAAAGACGTCCCTAAATCTTTCAAATAATCTTTGTCTCGAACGGCTCGGAGAGGTCCTCTCTGACGGAGCTGGTGGTGTTGCTTAGCGTTTTCAGACCTTGCGGCATATAAAAAACTTCTTCTCGTCCTGTCGAAAGCGGCTTCGAAGTCGACAAAAAGGTGGTGTGTGTCGATTCTTCTTTCTCGGGTCCTTTCCAAGATCTGGCGTATTGTGAATATCTGGTCGGTGGTAGATTTACCTGGTCTAAAGCCACACTGATTAGGTCCAAACAGTTCATCGACGGTGGGCTTAAGTCTTTCACACAATACACTCGACATAACCTTATACGCGATGTTAAGAAGACTAATCCCGCGATAATTGTTCTGGGTGCTATCGCTTTCTGAATTTCGTCATAGTCGGGTGATGGTACATCACGTCCATCATAATTGACTGGTTATTCGGGTTCAACATCTTTTCCAAGGCTTTTGCAGCTGCTTCCATTAAGCAGTGTGAAGAAGTGGTCCCTCCACAATTTAAGTATGCTGTGGACATCAGTCACCAGGTCGCCGTTGTCATTCTTACAGGAATTCGCCCCGGTCTTGAAACCTTCTGTTAGCCGCCGTACTTTCTGAAAAAATTTTCGAGCGCTTTTCCTGTCGGCCAGCATCTCAAGCTCTTCGCACTCACGCATTTCGGCCTCTCTCTTTTTCTAACGAAAAATGAGTCTTGCTTCCTTCCTCAACTCACGATAACGCTCCCGTACAGCTCGAGTTGCGCTCCATTGCAGTGTGGCCCTATTGACAGCGTCTTTACGTTCCGTAGCGACGCGACATTCCTCGTCACACCAGTTGTTCTTTCGTACTCACTGAAATCCGATGGATTCCTCAGCGGCGGTATGTAAGTAGACAGCCAGAAATATGGTTCCTCTGCTCGGGAATATCGTTCTGTTCATTATTGATTTCAAAGAGCAGGAGTGCAAGTCTGCTGGCGAAGTAAGTGACTGTGTTTAGCGATTACAGCTTTCCAACGTCGAGCTTTCCTTGTGTTCATTTGCGCGCGCTTTTTGCTGCAGAGAGGCGCTGTTGGTTGCTCGGATTGCGCGCACATTTAGGACACTGGAATCATGCCTTCCGTCTATTACAACATGGTCGATTTGGTTTCGTGTCTTACCATCTGGAGACAGCCACGTAGCCTGGTGAATTTTTTATGCTGGAACCTGGTACTACAGACTACCATGTTTCGGGCCCCGACGAAGTCGATCAGTCTCAATCTGTTATCGGACGTTTCGTCGTGGAGACTGAATTTTCCGACTGTGGAACCAAAGATGCCCTCCTTGCCCACCTTGGCATTGAAGTCGCCAAGCACGATTTTTATATCGTGGTGGGGGCACCGCTCATACGTGCGGCCAAGGAGATCGTAGAAGCGATCTTTAGTCCCATCGTCCTTCTCTTCCGTCGGGGCGTGGGCGCAATTAGGGAGATGTTGAAGAATCTCGCCTTGATGCGGATTGTGGCGAGACGCTCGTCCACCGGAGTGAACGACAGTACTTTACGGCGCAGTCTCTCTCCCACCACAAATCCGACACCAAATTTGCGCTCCTTTACATGGCAGCTGTAGTAGATGTCGCAAGGGCCTATCGCTTTTTTCCTTTGCCCCATCCATCGCTTCTATTGTATGGCGGTGATGTCAGCCTTTGCCCTGCTTAGGACATCAACCAGCCCTTTTTTAAACTACATATTTATAAAATTTCGAACAAAAAAAAAGTTTTATAATTTTTTTTGGGTGTGCTTTGCTTCATTAAATTTTTGTCTGAGAAAATTAAAGTTTCAAGTGTGTACAAGTTAACACTGATTTTTGATAATAATTTTTACTGGCAGTTTCCTCCATACGAGTACAACGTAAAAATTTTGTTAAATACACCTGCTTCAGTGGTGGGATATCTGCCAATGCATATCTTTAATATATTATATTTTGATGTGTAAACATCTATAGCCGCGGTAGGGCAAATCTCTTACGCTAATACTACCATAAAAACTCCATATAAAAAAAAGTAAGACGTTTTTGATTGGTCAAGAACGACTCTGTGTGAAAATGCGTGTGCCGTCTGACGTATGGGTTAGTATTATATTGACCCAGAAAGCAAAATCAATTAACTTTGTGTTGCATGCAATTAGGCGCATAATTTTTATAAACTATGCGGCTTAAAGCATAGGGTGTTCTCTAAATTTAGATTGACACAGTTTAATCGGTTTGCTGGTGCACGGGAATTAGGAAACAATTTTCAGTGGCATTCACTTATCTTGGGTGGAGATTTTAATTTTAATTTCGCGGAAACAGAAGCGGTACCACTCAATAAATTTTTGTTTGATGCATTATTTCTATTATTCATAGTTTTATACTTAAGCACCAAAAAAATTCATTTCTCCTTGAAAAATTGCAAATTGCTCATTATTCTCTTCGAACTATTCTCCCCCTATTCTTTGTTTATTATTACTCAAGATATTTCATCCGCAACGGGATTGCGCAATCTTGTATTCTATCATTCTTGGTTTGATGGAACAAAAAACCTGTTTGATTTGTCCGAACATACACCTGTCCACTTGGCAGATTTGCCAGATAGAAATGCAGTGAAGAGAATAATGCACGAGTTAATGCCAATAAAGGCTGTTAATGCAGATAAGCTCCCATGTCTGTCTTGGGTATTATCTACGTTCTTTGGTATTGACACAAAAAGCAAAATTAATTATATTTAATCGGGAGCACCCTGTACCTTTGAGTTGCATGCAATTAGGCGCAAATTTTTACAAACTGTGTGCAAAGAACGTACATTATCTACGTTCTTTGCTGAGTGAATTAGAGCACAGCGTGTTCTCTAAATTTTGATTGAAATTCCCTTATTCGCTTTGCGTTGGTACTACTTTTGAACAGCTGATCGCTTTGTGTTTCTACAACTCAGCTGATTGGTGTTCTTTAAAACAATAAATTAAACGTTTAAACTGGAGGTATATAACCGAAATGCAGGTAATATTCATGTTTCTAAATAAATTACAGGTCAAATACTAATATTAATTATTATTGTAGAGAACATCGCAATCATTAAGAAGATCCAGAAACGCTGGATATCAACGTGCCTACCGAGAACGTCAACGCCAAAAAGAAATTAATAGGCTACGTGGACATTTACAGCAGCAACAACAACAGCAACAACAACATTTACAACAGCAACAACAACCAAATTACCAAAACATTGAATTGCAATATGAGCATTATCTTAACCATGTTAATGCCCATAAACAATTTAAATTAAAAATGATCGACAACGACTTTGGATACGCATGCGCTGTGTGTGATAGATTGTGGTTTAAAAACGACCTTAAAGCTATGCCTGCTGGCCGTTTTTTCCAGACTACTTACCAGTATTGAATCAAAGGTGTACGTTTCTTATTTTAGCTATCATAAGCCTATTTTAACTATTGCAACATAAATAATAAAATAAATTAAATTTTAAAAATTAAACAAGATAAATATGTATGATTGACTTAACCCTTGAATGCTCATGATACCTTTAAAGATACAACCATTATTAACGAGATTGTAAAGTATTATATAGGGGTTGTTAGAGATTAAGTTCATGGATTATCGCCCACTTATCTGGCATCACCATTGTTCAGTGGCTCTCTGAATTCAGCAAATATCACGCCACTGTGCTGTTGACTGGCTCATGCCATTACACCGTTTACAGGAACAACAATGCTTTCTATATTTTGCCTTTATACGTTTTTCTTATTTAAGCGGGTCGGAAGTTGTAGAATGAATTAATAAAACTTTTGATCGAGAACCAGATTGGATTTATTTGCTGAGTGTTTAGTAGATTCCTAAACATTTTTTGGTGCCTCCTGTGAGGATTGAAATTGTTTGTATTTTTTTTAACTTTCGCGACTGTATAAACCGAATTTGCGATGTCTGCGTTAAATCTGCGAACATCAGCGCGCACCTCTATTTTTCGCGTTTGGTCCCAAATTCAAGCAGACCACTACGAGCCTGATGGCGTTGAAGGTAAGCAGCTCTTGTCCAATGCCCGCCAACACTTTGCTCGGTTCATGGACAACCACCTTGCCTTGGTTTCTGCCGCACAAGATGACGAAATTGTAAATCACGACGAGTTGCTCGCTTCAACAGAGGAGGTGTTTAACAAAATCTGCATCAAATTGAAGCGCAAGATGTTACCGCTGGCCGGCAGCTCAACCCATTCGTATAGTCATGCACCAGATATGCGGTTGGATCCAGTTTCAATCCCTAGTTTTGACGGTCAACACGAAAATTGGTTAATGTTTAAGGACATGTTTGAGACGTTAGTTCACAATAGGCGTGACTTGGATCCAACCTATAAACTGGGAAAATTGCGGCAGTATGTGAAAGCGGAAAATGTTCCTCTGATTGGCGGCCTATATACTGGGGGTTATGAGGAACTCTGGGCTGAATTAAAGCGACGTTACGACAATCCCCGAACACTTTCGGAGACGCATGTTCGCCGTTTACTGGATTTGCCAAATCAGCCGCTGGAGTCGCGTGCCGAGTTAACCAACATTGTAGACTGTGTTCGTAATTCTTTTCGAGCACTTGAAGTGATGAATGTGCCCGTTAAGCATTGGGACGCCATAGCAGTGCCGTTACTTTTACCCAAGCTACCAGTTGTAACCCGTACGGAGTGGGGCATGAGCTTGAAATCTAACGATATTCCAAAGATAGACGATCTGATGGCTTTTGTCGAACGCCGAGCATGGAACTTGCCGCAATCTGTGTCTGTGAATACATCATCGGCGGCCACTCGAAGTATACCACGTACCGCAAGGGCGCATCTTTCCACAGCCTCTGCACGGACTTCTAATTTGCCGGCGGGGCAAGGTAAATTCATAAAGTGTCCATCTTGTTCAGATGTTCATCGCATTACAAAGTGCCACAAGTTCCGAAATCTGTCGGTCGATAGACGATGGGAGTTGGTAAAACAAGCTTCCCTGTGTTTCAATTGCCTTAAGTCTGGTCACAGCAGCCGAGATTGCCCATCGGGCGTTTGTATGTCCTGTCAGCAGAAGCATAACACCCTCTTATGCAGAAGTTCGCAGCAAGCAGCTTATTCAAATACTTCCCCGACGAATACCACGCTTTCATCAAACACAATGGAACCCGGGGTGCTTCCACGACACCAATGACGTAACAGAACAGTCCAGTCATTCCTCCTGTAGAATGACCGGACCATTCTCTTAGCAACGGCAAGGGTGCTTATTGCCGATGGTAATGGCACCATGCAGGAGTGCCGCGCTCTATGCGATATGGGATCACAGGTGAGCTTTGTCAGGGAATCATTAATATCTATGTTAAATCTCCCCAGAAGCCCCTGCGAACTTCAGATCGAAGGTATTGGCCAGAACCTTTCAGCACACACAAAGGGCATAGTTGACATTTGCATGCGATCTCATATGGACCACGAGTTTAAAATCAATTTTTGTGCATACATTATTGATACGATCACGGCAACGACTCCTGCTACTACGGTAGATGTACGAGCCAACAAGCATCTGCAAGGTCTTCATCTGGCCGACCCCGCGTTCGGGACTCCAGGTCCAGTCGATCTACTTATCGGAGCGGACATTTGGCCATTGCTAGTGTTAAATGATGTTATAGTAGGGTCAAAGACCGAACCATGTGCACTCAATACACGTCTGGGTTGGATAGTTCTTGGCCCAGCCATGTGGAACACTTGTGAATTTAAGGCGCACTCAATGCTTGCTGAGGTCGGCGACGACAATGCGGCAATCGATCGGCTCTTGCTGAAATTTTGGGAATCTGAAGAGCCTTCTAATAAGAATGTCGCAGAGGCTGACGCCAGTGAAGAGATTTTTTTGAATACATTTACACGTTGTCCGGATGGTCGGTGCTGTGTTCAGATTCCCTTTCGGCCTGATGCAAGTGGACTTGGTAATTCGCATCCCGCTGCGCTTCGACAGTTCTTTCAACTTGAGAGGAAACTAGCAAATGATGCGACATTGAGAGACAAGTATATCCAGTTCATGCGGGAATACGTGAATTTAGGGCACATGGAAGCTGTCAAATCTACTGCAGTCGGTCGAGAGCAATGTTACTACATACCTCATCACGCAGTGATGACTAAATTTCGCGTGGTGTTCAACGCATCATCAAAAACAACCAACGGTGTGTCACTTAACGATACCCAACTTGCGGGGCCACCGCTTCAAGATAGCTTGGTTGACATCCTGCATCGCTTCCGCCGGTTTCCA
Source organism: Philophylla caesio (assembly GCA_963971545.1). Lineage (NCBI taxonomy): Eukaryota > Metazoa > Arthropoda > Insecta > Diptera > Tephritidae > Philophylla > Philophylla caesio. Next base: position 77,232,170 of record OZ020606.1, read on the forward strand.
GTCGCACTCACCGCGGATATAAAAAAAATGTTTCGGCAAGTCTTAGTCGACCCAAGCCATCGACAGTGGCAACAAATTCTTTGGAGAGAATCACCCACCGACACCTTGCGAACCTATCAGCTTAAAACGGTGACCTATGGTATGACAAGCGGCCCGTATAACGCTATTCGCGCCTTAAATCAGTGTGCATACGACAACTGGGAAGTCATCGCTGACGTCAGCCGGGCGGCCGCAGCACGAGACAGCATACTTAACAGTTTTTACGTGGACGACTATTTAGAAAGTGTTCACACACCAGAAATGGCAATTAATCGCGCGCGTGATGTAGATGCCATTCTCCAAAGAGGCAAATTTGAGCTTGATAAATGGAACTCCAACTGCGTTGTGGCTCTGGCAGAAATCAGCGGCTCGAAGACATCCACAACGGAGATGGACTTTAGCGATTCCGACACAACGGTACTAGGCCTGCATTGGAATCCTATCACAGACACTTTATTTTTTAAGGTCAAGGTATGTAGAGTTGATATAATTCCTACTAAACGAACGATTTTAAGTGATATAGCAAGGCTATATGACCCCATGGGTATGTTGGCTCCGGTCGTCGTGACAGCGAAGATGCTAGTACAAAGGCTTTGGTTGGCAAAACTGAGCTGGGACACTCCTTTACCAACTGAACTATCTGAAGATTGGCTGAAGTTCCGGAAGGGTCTCACGGTTCTTGAGAACGTCAGAGTTCCACGTTGGCTTGGCATCACGCATAATTCAACCACATCACTATATGGGTTTTGCGACGCTAGTTCCAAGGCTTATGCTGCAGTAGTTTACGTAAGAAACATTAGTACTAAGGGAGAATCTCGAACAGCGATAGTAGCGGCAAAAACCAAGGTCACCCCTCTAAGAGAAACGACCATCCCACGTCTAGAACTTTCTGCAGCTCAGCTTCTAGTAACAACGATGAACAGCGTTCGCCGTGCGTTGCAGTTAGAGAATTGCGCTTACACATTGTGGAGCGATTCCACCATTGTCCTTCACTGGATTCGTCGTCAGCCTTCATCGCTGAAGCAGTATGTCGCTAATCGGGTAGCATACATACAGGCGAAGTCAGATGTCAACGCTTGGCGACACATTCGATCGGAGTGTAACCCTGCTGATTGTGCGAGTCGAGGGATCTCCCCTGGGTCAATCGAAAATTTTAAACTCTGGTGGAGTGGACCCGATATAATGCAGGTTGACGTAGAGAAATCTCACATACCACGCCTGACCGATGAGCAAGAAAGTGATGTAGGTAGCGAAGATCGACTGCTTAAAATTCACCTGGGAGTGGGTGTTGTGTCACGATTACTAATGACGTCCTGTGGGACACAACGAATACCTTTGGTTGAAAAATTCAGCCGCCTGGGAGTGCTGCTCAATACGACTGCACGCGTTCGACGTATCATTCCATCACTACGGAGACAACGTTCAAATGATGTCGTCACTGCTCAGGAGAAGGAGTGGGCACTTTTGCTGCATATACGGCAATGTCAAGCGTATGCTTATCAATCTGAAATTAACGCTCTAAAATATAATTCTAGCGTTGCGGCATCGAGTAAGTTGCTCCCACTGAATCCAATTTTGGATGAAGGGGGTATACTTCGGGTAGGCGGCCGGTTAATGAATTCGGAGCTACCATTCGATCAGAAGCATCCAGTAATTATCACACAGAACTGCGCTTTGGCAAGGTTACTAGTATCCGACGCTCATAAGCAGTGTATGCATGGCGGCATACAAGAAATGTTACAGTACTTACGCGTTCGATTTTGGATTATCCACGCCCGTCGACTTGTAAAGACCTGCATTCATCAGTGTGCAATATGCCGTCGGCACACACGAGCAACACAACAGCAGCAAATGGCATCGCTTCCGAGATCCCGGGTGATAATATCTTCTCCTTTCACTCACACAGGGCTGGACTACTGCGGGCCATTTAATATTCGTTCTGGAGTGAAGCGAACGGCAACCATAATAAAAACCTACGGTGTTATATTCATTTGTATGGCCACGAAAGCCGTACATATTGAGCTTGCTGAGAGTTTATCCACCCAATCATTCATCGATGTATTTGATCGCTTCGTAAGCCGTCGAGGCATATGTTCGATCCTCTATAGTGACAACGGAACACAGTTTATTGGAGCAAGCCGCCGTATGTATCAAGATGTTCAAGATTGGCAGAATGCGTACTCCCAGCAACATGTCGCTGCAATTGGTACGCAATGGAGATTCATTACTCCAGCCGCGCCGCATCACGGGGGCCTTTGGGAGGCCGCAGTTCGCTCAGCTAAGAAGCACTTGTATCGCACCGTTGGCCAGCAATTACTCCGATTCAATCAACTTAGCACTCTTCTTGTTAGAATTGAAGCATGCTTGAATTCCAGGCCACTAGTTCCTCTGCACGATGACCCCGATGGCAGTATTGCTCTTACACCCGGTGATTTCCTCATTGGACGACCTCTGAGCGCTCGACCAGAGGGACCTATTGCCGACATTCCAGAAAGCCGGCTTTTGTATTCACAACAACTGCAGAAAATGTTTGAGCACTTTTGGAACCGTTGGCAGCGTGAATATTTATCCACGTTGCAAACGCGGCACAAATGGCAGCGACGCGGCCAGAATCTTCAGGTGGGCGATGTAGTGGTAATTAAAAATGAGAATTTGCCCCCCACCCATTGGCGTATAGGCCGCATCATAGAGACTCATCCAGGGAGTGATGGTTTAGTTCGGGTTGTTACTATTGAGTATAACAGCCAGAAAAAAACTGCGGAAGGCCTTTTCGTAAAGCATAGATGTCAACGCCCCGTACAGAAGGTCTGTCGCCTCATTGAACCACCAGCAGAGTCTCTGAACCGAGGAGGTTCAGCCGGGGAGGAATGTTAGAGATTAAGTTCATGGATTATCGCCCACTAATCTGGCATCACCATTGTTCAGTGGCTCTCTGAATTCAGCAAATATCACGCCACTGTGCTGTTGACTGGCTCATGCCATTACACCGTTTACAGGAACAACAATGCTTTCTATATTTTGCCTTTATACGTTTTTCTTATTTAAGCGGGTCGGAAGTTGTAGAATGAATTAATAAAACTTTTGATCGAGAACCAGATTGGATTTATTTGCTGAGTGTTTAGTAGATTCCTAAACAGGGGTTAATATTTCTAAATACTGCAAATTTAAAAGTTTACACATCTACCTTGAGTTCAAACACTCACATCTTTTTTAGATTGTTTTTAGTGGCCCATTCAATATTAGTAAAGATTAAGTACAGAGCCAACCTCAAACAATTATCATTGATTTTTAATATTTTTTTTTTATTAGATTTTTGCCGTATTTTCTTCCAAATAACGATTAAACAATTTTTAGTTTATACTAGCGCCGTAGGTTATAGAGTCTGTTAGTAATTTGTTATTAGTACCAATTTTATTATTTACCGACTTTATTATCTATCTGTTATTGCTTATCACTTTAGTGGTTATCCTTATAGTTAGTTATAAGTTACCTATAATCAACTTATTGGCTTCCTTTACAGTTAGCTCTTGGTTACCATTATACATTTTACTGGTTACCATTTTGGTTAGCTTCTTGTTTTCCAAAACAGTTATGTCTATAGGTTACTTTTTGGTTACCATTTGTTACTGCTAACAACTTTATTGGTTACCCTATTGGTTATCTCATGGTTAGCGTAAACCAACATATCGGTTATCATAATCCTCGTAATACTAGATGTTAAATTAATTGCAAGTTTCAACATCGGTATGCTCTTGTTACGCAAAAAGAACTATGCGGCAGATGCTTGTTGTTACTTTATGTACACATATTTAATTTTGAGTAGAGCAACACTCTGAAACATTGGGAAATCATTACTACGGAAACGAATCCTTTTCTAACATGCACACCCATAAAAAAGTTTTAATTTCCAATTAGCTTTCACATTTGAACAGTTGCACCTTTGATTAGGAAGTTGAATGAATTTGGACACTGCCGCCTTATAAAGCTTTGAAATATATTCACTCTACTCCCTATTTCCAATGGTTCCTTTGCAGCCATCTTAACCAGAATATTTGATGCCGCATTAGGCACGCAATTTCTACAAATTTGAATAAAATTAGTTATAATATAAATGTGTGTAAAAATGCCAGTGCATACCTTTGAAATATCCCGGTGTTCCTTCCACTGTATTTAAATAATAGAATAACAGTTTTTTAATTAATAAAACTAAAAATAAAGGCAACTTACCGCAATTCCAAGAATATTTCACAGCAAATTAATCGTAAACAAGGCAGTGCTGCGTAATCTTTTGTTAGCTTGTTCTAACGCACGTATCATCTATGCTCTAACATTAGGAATATAGCCTTTCTTCTAACATTAGCAAAGTAGCGAAATATCAAAATTCGAATGTCTTGGTAACAGCTGAAAAAGTTGTGTTAGTATTTGTTAGTTGAATTCATCTTGATAAATAATAATGATAATAATAATTTGAAGAGTCCTACTTATAACCCCACTTAACATTGCTTAGTAATAATTTTTATTAATAAATAATTGAACGAATAAACTCTTCATCGCGCATCATCGTGGCTGCATTGTTGTCGTCAAGCAATAAATCTGCAATATGTCTCAACAACTCATTATAATTGATATAAAATATCGAAACCTGTCCGGTTTGTGTACTTTCACACATTCATACATACAAACATACATACATATAAATGTGTGTATGGCGGAACGGTGCTCGTTATGGCCCACCAAAGCCTTGAAAAATTACAGCTAGCTTAGTCTGATTGCCAGGCGTTGTCGCCGTTGGTGACTCTTAATTGCGTCATTTGTGCACAAGTTGCTTATATGTATGTATGTGTGTATGTATGCACAACATATGTACATATATTATATATGTACGTAGAACCGTTGTAAAGCGGTTGTTGCAATGCAACGGCATCAGCGGCAAGACTCGTGCACTAAATCGCTCGATAAGTGTAGCTGCCTCTTTTAGATTTTAATTTGTGTTGTTACCGACGGAATGAGGAATTTTCCGATGCCCAGAAGGAATATAGTGAAATACTACAAAGAAAATTAAATAAAAAGGCAAGGCGACTGAAGGCATTTACGACAAGTTTCTTTAATTTGTAACAAATGGTACATAGCATTAACGCTTGGCGACTGCTGCCACTCGACTATTTGCGAGCAACCACTTGCCGCTCGCTCCACAAATGGGCAAGCTGCTGAATAAGATGCGCGCGGCATGAATGTTAGTTGGTGGGCTGGCGGATTGGCTGGTGGCTTCGCTGACTGCCTTCTGGCTTGCCAACTAGCTGGTCGAGTTAATATATATCGCGACATCGCACCAAGTTGTATGTATGTATGTACGATATGTCCGGCAGTCGCCGTTGTTGCAAGTCGCTTGCGTTGTGTTGCAAGTCGTTTATGTTGTTGCGAAATTGCTTTTCAATTGATTTGTCTTTTATTGTGCGCAAGTGTCGTGACATTTAGCTGGACACAGCATATGTTTGAGTGTAGAGTTCCTGTTGAAAGGCTCTTTTTATGCCACTAACTAGATATGTATAACATGTTTACATTCTTTTTTCCTTTAAACTGCGGTTGTTGTGGTTACAGTGTGCTAAAGTACAGTTTTAATATCAGTCGCATTGAGCTTTGCTTTGATAGCCACAATTTACAGTTATTTAAGCAATAAAAACGCATATTTTGCAACGGTAATGCGTAAATTAACTGTTTAAGTTCCAGCAACTGTGCGTACGTGAATAAATAATATAAAAGAAGATTAACTCTAGGGAGTTAGACCAAAGTCGATTGACCTATTTTGTTATTTCGTTTACCATATATTTTATTAAGTTTTAGTATAAACAAGTAAAAAAGGTTGTCGTAATTAATATTTGAGTGAAATTTCGAGTCGTTAGCTGATTAAATGAAGGAGTTAAGACATAAAATGATATATCTGAACAATTAGTTGTATGGGAGCCATATGTTATATTTATTCGATCTTAATGGTTTTCACTGCTAAAATAGTTCTAAAAATAACTAATATTTGTGGAAAATGTTTAATCTTTAGCTGATTAAATTAATGCGTTATGGGTGAAAATGCAAAATCTGAACTTTCGGTTGTATGGTAGCTATATCTTATATATCTTTGATCCAATGATTTTCACTGCTTATATAGGGCCAGTAATAGCGGCTGATCATTTCGGTATACTTTTTGATGGGTCTAATTCTTATCCATCTAGTATTTACAAATAAGTTTCATTTGGCCTAAAGTTGCCAGTGGTTTTTTACAATTTTTTTCCCCAAAGGTGTTTATTTACGGGACTTTTATTATAAAAGCCTTCTCATAATAATTATGAGTGTGGCAAATGTTTTTCCCCTATTATTGCCACCCGAAATCGGAAATATCTTTTTCACATTATAGATCACCCGCAAGATTTCGATCAAACGCTGACTCGTGGGTGGCCTGGGCATCGGAAGTACAGCCCTAAAATCACCTATGTCTACGACTGGTAGCCAGAGTTCCGCAGAAAGGTGTGTCACTGACCCTGTCAATAAAGAGCCTACTCTTGAAGAAGGAGTAGTTGGCGCGAATAATTGCATTTGTTAGGATCATTGCATTTCGTTGTTAACCTCAAGTCGGTTTTACAACCAGCCGAATAATTTTGGATACTTTTGGCTTAAATTTGGTATGCAGATACAATATTATCATGTTTTAGTAATTTGTCCAAGTAGGCAAGATCAAACCACCACACAAATAAAGAGTTCCCATACATTAAATTATTCAAAAACTCAGTGAAATTTTGTTATCTATTAACTATGCTAATTGACTCGGTCCTTTCAAACAGGGGAGTTCTTTTTTTAAATTTTTATAAGATTTTTTTGAAATCTTGATTATTTAAATATCGAAAAAATCGTTTTTAATCTCCAAACCCGTTTTTTTACCGAGTTGTAAAGATAAACAGACCTGTTCTGCATTTCGATTCTGACAAATTTGGTCGGAATCGAAATTAATAAATCCTTTCTCCTCAATCTGTTATTAGTTGCTTCAGTTCTATGAGGATCAGAACTTGATATTTTCTTTTCGGTTAATCAGAGACAATACCTTAAAACCAATAATAGTCTTTGAGAAATAATAAAAATACGGCTACACCGGGTCTTATTTTACATCCATTAAAGTTTTACTGAAACGGCAACCACAAAATGCTTATCAATTAGATATTACCTCTATACATACTTTGGAAATCCAAAGAATGTGCAGAAAAACCGCAACAAATGTCATAAGAAAACCTTGAACAATTTTATAACGCCTTACTGACAATAATTCGGTGTAATGTCAAGTCTCAAAATTTTAAATTATGAGTTAAAGATTATTGTGATTGTTTTAATTTTTTTTGAACGGCTTATCACCAGCCAACTGGTGCAAAATTGTGGTTTTTGTCTTTATTAGAGACTGAGTCTGCTTACTGAAATCCGACATTAAACTACTTTTTATTTTAAAGAGATTGCATTCAGTTACATGATGTGGCCCCTTACTCACATGGAACAAGAACCGGCTTACCCAGTTTTTTCTTGATTTAAAATTTAGGAACTGTTTTTTTTCAAATTGCCATTTTCCAAATAATTCGAAAACCGGTTTTACAAAAAGTAGAACAATCGAACACCCTACTATGAACTCACAACAAAATAAGGTTTATTGAGAAAATCACCTATAAGATCAAGCTCCTACGCAACTGATTGTTCAGATATGTAGCTTTGCAATTTCCCCAATTGCTTTAATGGAAGCTAAAGAAAATTTTAATATCTTGCAAGCTAACCCTTTAACTTTTCATCGATCGACTAATTATTGGTTTATTTTATTTTCTTATTTTCTCTATATTCCTCCGCCGTGGTTGAGTGTGTAGCGGTGCGCGCTATAACTCGATATACCACTGAGTTCGGGGTTCAAACCTCAGCCATGGCAAGTAAAAACTAAATCATTGAAAAGTCCGTCGGCCAAACTCTTTTTTTGTTATTATAAAATTATAAATTGTTTGCTTTCATCTGCGTTTTGACTATTTCTCATTGCAGAAGTCCGCCATATATTGCAGCCCATCAATGAATACCTAACCAATGAATACCTAACGACTTGGTGGCACTCAGACGTCAATGAGCCGTTGAGACAAGGAGTGGCTATAATGCCATTTACTGGGGACTTGCACTTAAACTTTACGATGAAAAGGAAAAAAGGAGAAATTAAAATAGAATTAGCAACATCTTGACTGCCGTCTACAAATATTTCAGACTTTTCTCCGGCAAAAACTACTCAATAATGGATTGAACAGAGCGAAGGGGCGAGTATGGTATAGACGACAGCGGACAGACGAGTCGTTGTGGCTGGAGGTTGGAGGCTAAAGAAAGTATTACAGCACCAGCTTTGGTGTGCGCTGAGGCTGCGCTAATGACAGGCAAAACAATACACTAAGACGATATTGCTAAGAGGGAAATATTCCCAATACCATTGCGCGCTTAACCCGCGCTAAAAATATCTTTTAAAGCTGAAATCTTTTCAATCACAGAGAAACTACGAAAAAGGAACCGCAAATAAGTCGCTGCCAAGTTTGCGATCAAAGCTGACGTCGCTGTTAGCGGCACACGGGCGCAATGATGCTGGCGGACTTCTGTGAACGGAATTCGTTGTTAAGGAGTTGCTGTGTGGCCGCAAATGGCACAACAATGCTTCACCAATAACAACAACGCCCGGCTACACTAGCAGCTAACTCGAGTGCAGGCGGCACAATTTGGGTGTCGGTATTGACGATCTTGATGCCGCTCATTTGGATGACAGTAATGGTGGCGTTGTTGGCAGTAACAGCGGCTAAATAACCAGACACGAGGCTAATCACAGCGGCGGCGGTGTTGTTGCTGCCACTCACACGCGGGCGTAGTCGCTTATGAATCGCACAGGAGCCGTGGCAGTTTCTACAAGAGTCGCCGGATGGTATATGAAGAGCATTTTTCATGCAACTGCTGTGTACCGAAACCACATTATACATATGTTGCTGCAGTATACTATTTTACTCAAATGTTGTGAGTACTTCATAAATTTGGTTGTCGGTGGGCTCGCATATATGTATAATATGGGCTTTCCTCTATTCAGCTAACGAACAGAAAATTTGCGCTTTTGCTTAGAAAGCATTTTGTGGCAATGAAAATTAACTTTCCGCGATACATAGTTCAATTTGTTTATATTGTCAAGTATAAAAAAATGCAAACTTAGAATAAAAATAAACCTCTAAAATATGAATTTAGGATCTGAAAGCTCATTTATTATAGGTAATATGATAAAAACTTGCTAGTGCCTGAATTTTTGTTGGGAACCCAAAAAATAATAATATATTTTTTTATTACTTAGTAATTTTTTTGTTCGACTTTTTTTTATTGCGTTAAATGCTCCTACAGATATCGCTCAATGATATTCAAAATGGTTTATGGAAGAACAAAGTCCCGAAGGCATCTGAAAAGTCGATTTTCAGAGTGATGTCACATCACCGTTTCTCGCGTATATGAAACTTCAATCGCGTTTTACTCAGCACCATGTTTTTGGAGCCGACCGGAACACTTACGCCTACAATTCTCAACTGATTGATTGAAATTTTTCATGCAGCTTGCCGATTACATTTTCTAGTGAACATCGTCGGATTTTTTCAAAAATCTAACCAAGTTTATGCCTGTCTATGCAACGTATTTTACGTCAAACACAGCAAAAATCCTACGATGTTCACTTTGTTTTTGAATGTATTTTCAGGTGCAAATTTCATATTTTTTTCTAGGTGCAAAATTGCAAACGGAATCGTTCCGGCCAAGGAAGCTGCACAAAAAAAAACCTCATAAAAATACAAACCTCAACATACTTATGTAAACAGAAACAGGTAAGAAAACCCATAATATGATATGTATGTATATTAATTCGTTTTCATTTGACAAAGCTGACTGTTGATTTTGAGTTCCACAAAGTAGGATTACCCCTTAATGCTACTAACATTCGGATACAAATTTGTTTTCTTCACTTCTTGATTACTTTTTTTAAACTAATTTTTACGTTTTTCCTCCATTTTATTTTTCTATGCACTTCTTCATAAACTTTGCAAATAGTTTAATTTTGCTGGCGAAATTCCAGCAACAACTTCAATGGAAAAAAATTTAAAAAAAATTGTGTATTGCTTAAATTTCGGGTCTTCCATACTTAATGGAAGCTTAAACTTACATATGATTTTGTTATTAGGCTTTTTTCACAGTCAATCAAATAAATTTTGAGACAAAATTTTTGGAAAATTGTACACTTAACTGCCGAAGGAGAGTAAGATACCAATGATAAAATAAAACTTAATCAATCTACCGTGGCTACTTTAAACTAAGAGTAAATTATTTTTTGATCGATTCGAAAACAAGCGATCGATTCAAATTTATTATTTGTTTTCGAATCGAGTTTCATGGTAGCCAAAAAGTCTTCTTTTCAAGCCACGATCAGACCGAAAATTGATGAGAAGGGAAAATAAAAATTGTTCTCAACAAACGGATGCTTTAAGATATGTAAATATGTAAATATGCACTAGCTAACGATTATATCTGCGTGTGTAAAAATGGCATAAACACTTTTTTTTGACAAATTTGACCAATTATTACTCTTTTGTTAATTTGTTAATACAAATTTTCACAAAAATTCACATTTTATTACTCAGATATGGTTCAAGTTTTTTGAGTATAAAGTTTATAGTGTGCGTGCAGAGATAATGACGTCGACATCCGACCCTATTTACAGTTAGAGCTATCCTTATCCTTCGTGCATGAGAGAAGAGGTTGAGAGACAGGTACAGGAAATGCTCGAAGAAGGAGTTATCCGGCCATCAAAAAGCCCCTATAACTCCCCAATTTGGATGGTTCCGAAAAAGTCTAAACCAAACGGCGAAAAACAATTCCGCATGGTGATAGACTATAAAAGATTGAACGCCGTTACCATTGCAGATACCTACCCGATTCCTGATATAAATGCAACCTTATGTAGCCTAGGCCAATCTAAATACTATACAACTACTGACCTGATATCAGGTTTCCATCAGATACCTATGAAGGAATCTGATATTCCCAAGACTGCGTTTCTACGATGAATGGGAAATACGAGTTCTTATGGCTACCCTTCGGGTTGAAAAACGCTCCGGCAATCTTCCAGCGAATGATCGACGATGTGCTCAAGCAATATGTTGGTAAGATTTGCTATGTGTACATCGACGATATCATTGTGTTCTGAAAGGACGCAGATGACCATTTACAAAATATAGAGAACGTATTCTCAAGATTGCTTGAAGTGAACCTGAGGGTGAACCTGGAGAAAACGTGTTTCCTCGAAACTGAAGTCGAATTCCTTGGCTACATCATCACACCCGACGGCGTTCGCCCTGACCCAAAAAAAGTTGAAGCCATGAATCTAATCCTGCCTCCACAGAACCTAAAGGACCTCAAAAGCTTTCTGGGTATGACTTCGTACTACCGGAAGTTTATTCGTGACTACGCAAAAATCGCGAAGCCACATATCCAATCAACACCGATCCCTAATTAGCCTTGTGAAATTTTACATATTGACCTTTTCGAAATAGAAAAACAGAAATTTTTGAGCTGTATAGACAAATTTTCTAAATTTGCGAAACTGTTTCCCATAAAAAATAAATTGTCCATTTATCTTCGCAGGAAGCTAAGGGATGTCCTGTAATACTTTTCTGTGCCAAGGATACTTGTCATGGACAACGAGCGAGGATTCCTAACCCCGCTCGTACTGAATTACATCAGGTCTCTAGGCGTAGAAATCTACCAAACTCCAACGCAACGAAGCGAAGCAAATGGACAGGTTGACCGGCTTCATTCAACCATAATTGAAATTTACCGCTGCATCACTGGCGACTTTGCAAGGTTATCCCCGAAAGAACGAGTGTCTATAGCTGTAGCTTAGTATAACAACACCATACACTCCACTACAAAAAAGAAACCGGTGGATATATTCTTGAATACGACAGCCAGGATTAATTACCAAAATTTGACAGACTTTAGGGATCAAACCCATGAAAATATCAAGGCCTTGCTGTTACATGAACAAGAATCCAGAAATGCAAGGATAAACGAAAAACGATTGCTACCACGGGAATTTAATAACGGCGATACGCTGTTTATAGCTAACAAGCAAATAAAACCAAAACAAAAACCTTTATTTAAAAAGGAAACCGTCGCAGATAATAGAAATGCGATCATACTAACCGATTTGTGGGCGTAAAAAATGTGTAAGGGACACATGATAACATTGGTCAAAAGGTAAAAATAGTGAAGATTCTTCAGACCCGGCGGCCCGGATGCAAACGTATGTTTGTAATGATGGGGTCAGAGTGGTTCAATTCCACGAGGCCTAGTGGTCTGAGCTGACCTAATCGAAGTGGTTCAACTCCTCCACGAGAATCTATCGCTTATTTGCGTGAAGTCACCTGTGCCATGAGTAGGTCATTTGCAATTATAAACGCTTATGACTAAAAGGGATCCACACGGGCCTTCCATAGTCAATAATACCTATAGGCCAATGCAAATGCTAAAATTCAACCAGATCTAAACAAGCAATTTGCGAAATGCAATTGACTAGTGCACAATAATGCACGCAAGAAAAGCGTCAAAACGCATATACTTACGAAAAAGAACAAATCATGCAAAAGAAGCGCACAAAAGATGCCAAAATGATAACAAAAAATACTTACAAATTTAAACAAAGTAATGAACAAATGACATAAAAATAAAAGTTAATACTTTCTTTTTCTATAATTTCCCATTTTTGTTTAAGTCTAAAAAAAAACAAAAAAAAAAACAAAAAATAATAAAAAGTATACAATACTAACACAACAACACTTTCGCATAACAATACTCATCACTAATTTAATCCACTAACTTTTTACAAACCATTGCCTCACTACTGGGTTCCCAAACCAAAAAATATAATGAAAACAAAATCTAAATTCTATCAACACTTACTAACCACTATGCAACTCACAGTTAGGATAAGAAAATATAGACATAAGTATACAATCTAGCTCTTAAGAACTGTTAAGAAATACACATGCTTCTTTAGTAATAGAACAATATTAGCAATAGAAATATAATATATTAGTTTATAATAAATTTAGAACTAATTTAGAATAATAATGTAAAATTTTTTTTTCTAGTTTTTAATACTTTTGTTCTAATCAAATTGGTATAACTATGTTAATAGGTTTAGGGGAAACATTATCATAATTAGTCTAATTCCTTACTTTAATTCATAGCATCAGCTTTTGCGCAATAGCGCACTCCTATGACTTACTCGTATTTAAAATAGATGCACCACTAGCAACTATCCGAGACGGGTATGGATGTATTATTGATGGACCTTTTTAGCTAATCCACGCTGTAAACCTGGAGCGTTACGAAATGGCCACAAACCGACTAGAGGAAGCACTATCCAGTCGAAACGAATCACCTGCAGTTTATGAAGTACTCTCATTCCAGTTGAGCAGAATCCATACACATCTAGGCGAATTGTAAGGGTATGAACCATCTAGACCCAAGCGATCGATAAACTGGATTGATTCGGCTTGGAATTAGATTGCCGGCTCAGTTCTTCGAAATGAAGATGCTCTGAACCAAAACAACAATCAGCAATATAAGGTAAATGCTGCAATTTTCAAAAAAACTGATGAATTATTGCAGAAGCTTAATGGTATTGTGACCGCCACCAACGATATCATGCACGAGAAGAACCTTGAAATGATTTCTCAGGAAATCCAACACAAGATCATCCTTCTGAGGGAAGATGTCAACCTGCTGATCCCCGCATGCCAGATGGCGAAAGCTGGCGTGGTCAATACCAATATTTTGAGTAAAGAAGAGGTCAACCAGCTTGTCAGCGAGATAGACGTACTCCCATATAGTAATGCTATTGAAGCAATTAAGTATAGCAAACCTTCGATATACACCAACGGTACGCTATTGTTGTACGTGTTATCCCTGCCTAAGGTGACTGAAGAAAGGTGTAATCACCTAATTGCAAGAGCTAACATCCAAGAAGGCCGCCAAGTGGAGTTGGCATACACAACGATTTTGATTAACAAGCGCGAGACATATGGTATAAGAAAGGATTGCCTGCGGCTAACCTCTGCAATGGTCTGCGAACGAAAATCCTTGGATTTGTTACCAGAGACTGGCTGCATTGCACGTCTCCTCAAGGGAGGACATGCGAGTTGCAGTTACCTGACCTACAACGAATCTAGCGTCGAACTGATCAAAGAAGACACAATTTTCCTCGACGATTTCAGCGGAAGCATAGGATTAGGTAAACCCGCAATCAGTTTAAATGGTTCTTATATTCTACAGATGGACAATGAGACCGTTACCATCAACAACCAGAGCTATTCGAGCACAAGCATCTCAGGAGCTCAAGTTCTCCCACCAGTTTTGACCAGCCGAATCGAAGCATGGCGCTGAACCTTAACCTCGTACACGAGATGGCGATTGACAACATCAAATTACTGGGTTACCTCAAGGAAAAAACGAATTGGTTTACCATTATCGAATCCCTGGGACAAGTCGCTCTATTGCTGATGATTTGGTACATTTAGCGCAAAATGACCGCAAAGATCAACATACCTGAGCTGAAGTTATCCTTACCGGCCAGGCGTAATAGTATCCAACGTAGGAAGCGCTCTTCCTTGCCGCATGATCTGCGGGACGCAGATTTTTGATGGGCGAGGAGTTAACATATTCGCTAGCGCCCAGTCTGCATAATTCCCACCGCCAACCATTACACGTGCGCTGCGTCAGCAGAATTTTATTTCACCACATACTGCAAATGGGCCATTGCATAACCAATGCTACACCTGACCCAAATTCTTACGGGACATGGTTGTTTCAAGTCTTATTTGCACAGGTTCAAACACGACGATGACCCTTATTGCACCTTTTGTGCAAATCAGGTGGTCGAAGACGCCGAACACTGTTTTTTCGTCTGTCCGCGGTTTGCAATAGAAAGGGATGACTCGAACACGAAGTTAGGGAAATCGCTTTCGGTTAAAAATCTAGTAGATACTATGCTCGAGTCCAAAGAAAATTGGTCTGTTGTTTGCAATTTAGCGAACAAAATCCTAATTAAACTGCGTCAAGCGGAGCAACTCCGCAGAAATTCATAGAAAGGCAATAGGCCGCTCCCCCTCCGCGAAGTAATACCTAACGGTAGTTCCACGGAGCGAGGGAAACGGAGCAGGGGTGGGTTTTTAGTGCGGTGAGCCGAAAGGCAAGTCCCACACTTCGGCTTTCAATGCTTTGTGCCACCTCTAGAAAAAAAAAAAAAAAAAAAAAAAAAAAAAAAACCTGTGGGAAACCAAGGGCACGGTCGTTACCGCCGGATATGCTTACGCAAGCATTTCATAACACAGTGAAATGCCCGTGGGAAACCACCGCCACAGCCAGCACCAATGAACATCGTTACGCAAGGGCTGCGTCGCTGCTGCTACACCGAGGGCTGGTGATCGACGCGGTTGCAGTTGAGTGGGCAGTTGCATAGGGGTGCTAGTAGTTCTAAGACACACTTAGAGTATTACGTTAAACGTAACTTAAGTTGTAGTATTAAAGTGATTAAATAAAGTTATTTGTAACGTGTTATAATCCTCGTGTTTGAGCTTAGGGCAAGTTGGCCTTTCTATTTTTTTAAGTGTAAGGATCAAAGATCCTTTAACTTATATACAGATATGAAATATATGCGATTAGTTGACAGAAGAATAAATCTAGATATTTAGCATTGCCATTATACGCTCGTTTATTGATATTAGAATCAGATCCGAAGGATTATATAAATAAAATTATGTTCCTCACATATCGCTCTCTATCGATTTCTTAAGGAATCCATAAACTAATTTAATTTCAGACTGACGCATACAGCTCGAGTGTACTTTTCGTTCTACAAAGTTGCTGATGAGGGTTATAAAATAATCATCAAAGCTTTTTATGTTCTTTTATTAGTAATCATTGCATTTTATGAGCTGCGAAACGTACCAACTTCCACACTTCGGCTAAAGCATAATAAACTACAAAAATGCTAAGAAAAACAGGAATAGAAGAGCATCAAATCAGAGCAAGGTCGTTTATGATGTAGCTAGAAATAGCAGAAAAAGAAAGTTTGGAAAGATCGCAAGTGATCTGCAAACCATTAAAGAATTTACAAAAAAACAAAAACGAAGCAGAAGTATTTAATGAACCCATAAAAATCGTGCTACCGCCAAACCACATAAATATGTAAATGTACGTGCAAACCAGAACATAAATTCAATTACTTTTGAATGCGTATTAGTGCGGTCATTAAGACCATTTTTTTTTAACTGGGACGAGACAGTTTTCATTCCATGCCCGCATCTATTCATAGAAATTAGTTTTGTGCATTCATTTTTTTAAGTAATACTCTGGTGTCAGTATCAATATTTGAATTTTAAATAAAATTATCTAACTTATTACCTTATACGATTATATTGAAGTTCCAGGCGGCAATTTAATTTAAGATTTTACGTTATTGTTTTTATTTATTTTGCGGTTTCAAATAATCAATTTTTTTAATTTCATTTTAATCTAATGTTATCCAAGAATACCCGACAGAGAGAATTTCGTAGAAATCACATTTCTTTGCATTCTTCTGGGCTCGGAAATGTGCTCCTCTCCATCAAGTTATACACCGCAATTTATCTTTAAACCCCTTTTAACAAAAGTAGTGGTTTTTTATCTGCCAAGTAAGACTTTTCATAAATGTATTGGTCCGATTTCAAAAATTGTTTTTATTGAATTATTCAGTGAGCGTGCCCGAGTAAGATTCGCAAAATTTTATTTTGTTCTAATTTTAGAGTGACAAAAAATGACGTGAAAATTAAAAAATTTTCACAAATCGTTGCATAAATTTAACGATTTTCAAAATAAAAAAAATTGCCTGGGGAAAACATAGCCAACGTAACTGTGATTATAAAGAATATTTAATTTCTGATTACAGATTACCTAACTGGCCAGAATTTTTTTTTTTTTTTGTTATTCAATACAAACTTTTAAATTCAAAACATGTGCCTTTAAAATAAAAAATTCTTAAATCCAATCCGTAGATCCTTCGCAATTTATTTCCAAAGAAACCCCTCGATTTCAGGCCTTGGGAGTAGAGTAGCCTCTTAAGATTAGTTAGAACCATCTGATTAGTGATATATAATAATATAATATTTTGACGCTTACACTATATAGCTCAGAGTTTGGCCGAGCTTCTCCTACCATTTGTGGGGTGCGTCTTCATATTCTACCACAAATGGAAGGACCTATAATTTTGTGCCGACTCCGAACTGCAGATGTATTTTATGAGAAGCTTTTTCATGGCAAAAATATCCTCGGAGGTTTGTCATTGCCTACCGAGGGGTGCCCGCTATTAGAAAAATTGTTTCAGTAATTTAGATTTTAAATGCGTTGACTGAGGTAAGATCATATACTTACATATATATATAAATACCGCGTATATACTCTACTTATGTAGGTTTAAATTGTATATTTAAGCGGTAAGTATAAAACAGTTATTTTTCCATTACATTTTGACATTTTTATATTAAAATTGAATGGAATACAAAATTGTATATTTAAAAATTTGCTAAAAATGTAGACTACGACCAGGACCGTGCGCACGGGGGGTTTTGGGGGTTGAAACCACTTCTCCCCATGTGCAAATTAACTTATAAGAAATTAAGTGAATCGTATTCATCAAATTTTATTCGTAAATTAAATTTCAATGCAGATCCACCAAAGTTTGTAAAATTGTGGGAATATAGATTTCCCGAACTTTTGCTTAAATTATTCTAATTCCAATTTCCATTCCAATTACAAGCAAAAAGGATCAGGTTTCTATCAGAGCGAAATCGGAAGCTAACAGTTCTTTAGTGGGAGCAATCAACAACAAAAGCAAACTTTTTTAAAATCTTTTAAAAATATAATAAACAAAAGTAAGAGGTATATAGGCAAACGGAATTATTTAAAAGTATTTTATAGAACTTAAAAATAAATTTATTGACCTATAATTAAATGAATTCTCAATTTGCTAACCACGTCCCGAGATTATTGCAGTTAAGCAATTGAATTTCTTTAAAATTTTAAGTCTTCAACTTATTAAATGAAGAGTTAAGGCACAAAATGCAATATCTGAACTATCGGTTATATGTCAGCTATATGTTATATTTATGCGATCTTAATGATTTTCACTGCTGAAATATTTCTAAAAATAACCATTATTTGTGTTGAATTTCAAGCCTTAAGCTGCTTAAATGCAGGGGTGCTGAATGGAATATCTGAGCAATCGGTTGTATTGGAGCTATATGTTTTATTTATCCGATATTTATGATTTTCACCTTTAATGAAAAATTTCAAGCTGTTAGCTGACTAAATGATGGAGATATGGAAAATTTCAAACCTCTAGCTACTTACTTAAATGAAGGAGTTTTGGAGCAAAATATAATAACTGAACAATCGATATAAATTATAGTCGTCCGATATGGCAGGTTCCGACAAATGTCTAATAAATTATGAAAAGGCACCTGACTGCCAAGTTTTATTGAAATAGCTCAAAAATTTAAGAATTTGTTTGCGTTCAAACAGGCGGACAGACCGACATGGATAAATCGACTCATCTCATTATCCTGATCATTTCGGTATACCCTGGAAAAAGATTTATTTTCGACTTTGATTTTCAAAAATGCTTTAGATGGGGTGGTGAATGGCGAACATTTGTTGGCCTGTGAGGCGACACGGTCTAATGTCCATAGTGGTGTTTTTTTGTAAAATTTCTGTTAAATTTGAATTCCAAATGGAGCCTTTTTTGTTGAATTTTTCTTGATAACAATTAATATATTGTATAAAAAGTGTTTAAATAAATTGTATTTTGTTATTGCTGTTAAAATAAATGTAGAAGGAAGCGTTGATCTCACATCTTATAGAAGTGCCACAAACTACAGAGATTTTTTGATATTTGTAGGCCCTTTTACAACATATTATTTTACCTTTGTGCCACGATTATTATGTAATAGGTTTTATTGTTTCTTTTTTCAATAACTTTAAATGATTTTTGAAAACCTGTGAAAATAAGTAGAGGAATCAATATGGCTAACAGTATTTATAATATGTAATTTATATCAAATATTCAAATTTTGTGGGCCATCATATTACACAGACACATTGTGCCTAAGATATCACTTTCTCACAGTTTGCGGCCAATCACTCGGAAATAAATCAATAACGCAACTAATGAGTTGCACATCGGAGATAAAAGTGGGCACGAATCATAGAAATTTCATATGACAAGTTTATTTAACGATTGTGATTAATTCGCTGAACCGTTCAATGTTCACAATTTTAAATGGCCACTTAAATGTCAGTCAACGCGGAACTGCAATAACAGTTGTATGAAACACTTATTGAGAGTAAATTGTGTGGAGTCTTGTATTGACTTTCTATTTGCTGACTTAATTAATTTACTATCGCCAGCGGAGCTTTATATTCAGTTGTAAGTGTTGTTGTGATGTACACAGAAAATGTTAACAGAAATCACATTTCTTTTATTTGCTAGCAAACAATTAACAGTTTAGACGCCTGGTGATCGCTGTAAAGAAGCATCTTCGTACAACAATCACTTTCTAAATGAGCTTGAATTGAGTTACACGCATGCGTAGCAACAGTTATGATTAAAACAATATCGATAGAATAGGCCTAATTATAATTATAATTATTACCATTCGGCGTTATACAATGTGGTGCTTTTCTATTTGTAAATAATTTTCCGTGTTCAGGAAGCTTTCTGTTTCTATTCAATGGAGACGTAAGAGGAAAGAGTATTTACTTAACAATCAAAACAATTCATATAAATTGGAAGATCGCCTTTCACTTTAATTTAGTAGAGTGGAATTAGTTAAAAGTAAAAATAAAATCATATAAAAGGAATTCACTAACCAACGGGTGCCAATGTTTGATTTACCGGTGTCAAATCTAGATATGTATACTCAACCGCTGTGGCCGCTGTGTTCGAGGTTCGAAACTTAGCCAGGGCGAGTAAAATTTTTATCATAGCAATGTTTTTTTCTAATAGCGGTCACCCCTCAGCAGGCAATAGCAAACCTCCGAGGGTATTTCTGACATGAAAAGAGAACTGTAAATAGTATAAGCGCCAAATTATTATTATATTATTATTATACTCAACTCCGGAAATATTTTCAAAAGAATGTACAAGAGTGTCAATTATTTTAAATTTTAGTTTAATTACTACTGATTTTTTAATTACTGGTATCAACTTGTGCTTTAAGTTATTTCACATACATACATGTTTGCACAAAAATTACTTTCACATTCCTCTAAAAATAAACGATCTAATTGCCAATATAATTTCTAAAGATGCGTTTCCCTTAAGCTGACGGTGACTCATACGAAAATCACCTAGACAAGAGTATATGTTTTTATGTGGCCGCTGAAATCCAAGGTTCGAATCTAAGTCGGAGCTCGTAAAATCTAAATAATAAAATAAGTTTTTTCTAATAGCGGTCGCCCTGGAAAGAGTAAAACGCTGTTATGGAAAATTTTCTAAAAACAAAAACACAACTGCGTAGATAATGATTTAAATTGCGCGAGGTGTATGAAGTACACCAGTGTAAAGCTCCGAGTCCAGAAGAAATTTCACCGGTGCATTTATAACAATCACTGGAATTAGGCGCAAACGGGCTGTTGCCATGCGTGCCGGGTTGCTAAACCTCAACCATGTTCCGAAAATGTGGAAAGAATCGAGGGTAGTCTTTATCCCTAAAACAGGAAAGATATCTTATGTTAACCCAAAGGACTTTAGGCCTATAAGTCTCTCTTCCTTCCAACTTAAGACATTAGAGAGAGCAATCGATTGTCATATCAGGAAATCAGTCGCGGACAAACTCATGTGTTTTCAACATGCTTCCCTAAAAGGAAGTCTACTGAAACATCGCTGCGTCAAATCGTGTCGTATATAAAGCAATCCTACAGGTCAAGTAGTATATTATTATATCGTTTCTAGACATTGAGGGTGCCTTCAACAATATAGAACATCTGGCGATCACAAGAGCTAACCTGGGCATTGATCTACAGTTGGTATCCTTTCTGCAGAAACTGTTAGTTAACAGGGTTGTGAGGGTCCAGCTGGCAGGCGATCTTGCGGTGGTAGTAAGGGGTAAATTTCCTCAAAAACTATGCGACATCATGTAGAATAAACTAAAAAAGATTGAAAACTGGAACGAAAAATTGGGCTTGGGCGTGAACCCTAACAAAACAGAACTTGTCCTTTTCACAAGGAAATATAACTAAGGCTCCCTGTTTTAGGAAATAGGACGCTGGTGCTTAGGGAGTGTGCCTAGTATCTCGGTGTGATACTAGACAAAAAGCTTACATGTTCACAGAACGTCCAAGAGCGCATTAAGAAAGCGACGGTAACCCTCTACAGCTGTAAGGGAGCTATCGCTAGGAAATGGGGCGTGTCCCCAAAAGTTATGCACTGGAAACACAGCGGTGGTTAGACCAATTTTGTTGTACGAGGTTTTAGTGTGGTGGCCATGCGTCGACAAGAAAACATTATTACTAGCACTCCAGGGTACAAAGGTCGGCGCTGATATGCATTTGCTGGGACTTACGCACCACTTCTCGGAGGCATTAAACTCAATATTAAGCATCCTTCCAATTCATATAATTGCAAAACGACTCGCGGCATGTACCGCTCTTAGACAGCGTGATTTGCCCGATTGGAGGAATATTAAAGAAGGGCACGCAGAAATCATAAACAAACTAGTTTCGCAAGATACGGACTACTGCGTTCCAACGCAAGTTGACTTTTTCACTCAAAATTTTAAAGAGAATCTTATTGATTTGTAAAGATTGCAAATGCTGTGTTGCAAAAAAAAATTTTAAACGGAAATAAAAAAAATTTTCAAAAAGCGTTGCTTTGTTCCGCCACTAGAAAAGTTCACTTTGGTAAGCTGAAATTAATTGGGCTGTAAAACTGTTTACTAAACTTTTTCTCTGACTCTAAGCTTTTACAAAAAATCGCTTTATTATAAATTAATTTTGTATAAGTAAATCTTTAATTCATGCAATCTTTGTGGAATTATGAACTTTTTTAGTAAAATTGAGTAAAAATTGGCCACGAATACCTTTTCTCTTATGCAAAAATTATTATGTGGTCAATTGTTTAGTGAGGTTATCTACACTGCCTCTGGAAAATATAGCACAACGAAATATTTGTTCTATATATTTTTCCTCTATTTTACTTAAATAATGTTTAAGTTAAAATACAGTTTTGTAGCTCATCAAATTTTAGTATAATACAATGAGAGTTTAAGGTGGGTACAAATTCCTTTTGATAAAAAAAACCGCGATATTATTTAACAAGTAAGTATATGAAATAAATTGCGAAAGAGCTACAGTAAAAACAGTTTTTACAAATTAACGATAATTGTTGTAAATTTACAACTGTAATTAGAATTTTATTATAATTTTACTATTATTCGAATCGTAATTGTAATAATATTCTTTCCGCGTCATGTTTGCCAATAGGTAATCAGAGTCTACCAACAATTATTTTTCCTTACCAATCTACTAAGAAGCACTGACTGAAAAAAATCGAAAATCGCAACATTGGCCACTATTTAGTTTAGATGCTGCAAAAGAGAGAAAATTATAATATAGTTTTTTAACGCAGCAGCAGGTGTATATTTTATGTAAATGCTGAGATGCATAGATGGGCATGTATTCGCAAGCATTTGATGAGTGGTATTTGTTTTGATTTGGAATGATAACAAGGAAGAAACTGGTATCTACTATTCGCGCACACACAAACAACACATTTAAGTGTAGATGAAAGAAACCGGAATTTGCCTTCCATTCGAGCAGGTGTTCTCCAAATAGTCAGAGTTTATGTCATCTTCAAAAATGCAGGATGTGTGCGGTGTGTGAAGCTACTAATGAAAAGATAGATATTTAATTGCAGTTATATTTTTATTTATAGAAGTGTTTACTTCTAAATGCGATATGCTTCGATAGCATTGAAATTAGCTTAAGATAGGGGCGAGAGTGTAGGATCTAATCGTTTCAAAAGCAACTAATGTCCACTTTAAGAACTATTCATGTGTAATATTTCAGCAAGTGATTTACTAATTTAATCAAATTCACGCATAAGGAGTGTGTGAAGATGAGGCTAAATTACTTTTCCATTTCTTCTATCCATCCGATGAAGCTGAAAGAACTCAAAGCTGCCCTACACCGCATGGCATAAATTCACAGCGGACATTGCTTTGACCACATGCACCATCGAGTGCCGTGACTTTGATGGCTTGAAGTGCCGATCTAACAGCGTCTGAGCTATTCGTGGAAGAAAAACCTTTAAAGTTCCTTGATATTACAATGTTGAAGTATAATGCAACGATTTTCCCTCATTTCTCGTCAAACTTGGTTTGGAGATGAACCGCTTTCGGGACTCTGTGCCACAAATGATGCTCCAATAAACATCAAAACTCTTGAAATTCTGCAAGTCGATCGCTGGATGATCGTTTAGGCCATCCGCAATAAAGCTTCAATATATTTCTCGAATGAGTGTAGCATACAAAGAGTCAAATGAGTTAGTTGATTGAGCTGACTCCTTAAATTGAGTTGGAGTCATTGAGCCAACTCCTGTAAATTTGTTTAGTTACCCATCCCTAATTTTCATATAAGATATGATCCACTTCAACCTACCCAAAGGCAAAATTCTAGTTAAATAGAAAGCTCTTTACAACCATATTCGTTGCTGTGAAAGATTCTAGTATTTCAATAAAAATAACTGGACGGTATTATAAAAGTCGATTCGAAGAAAAAATTTGTTCGAAATCGAATTTTTTCGATTAGTTACTTTATAGAAAATTTAAATATGATCAATTTGTTTTTCGAATTTAGTTATATAGCAGCCTCCCAGGAGGCAAAAGGGGACGATGTAATCACGAGCAAAAAGTGTAATTTCTTTTAGGAAATTTTCTGCGCGTAACAAAGAAACTGGGTTTTAGATTTTGCCATTTAAAAAATTCGAAAAAAGCGGAAAATGAAGCTTACAAAATTTACAAGAAATCGACTACAAATAATGATGTTAAAACAGCATTTGTTAAATGTAGAATCAAAGTTAAGATCCAACCCCAATACTTTTTGGCATTATATCGAAGCGCAGAACAAACGGATATGCAACTAGTTTCATACATGGAAATATTGTTTGGGACAATCGTATTGACTCTGGTAATCTATAGTTCAAATAATAACACAAGTCTGCAAAAAAAAAATTGGGAGCTGTTTTAGTTTTTTGGTGTAATTCTTATGTTTTTGGGTGTGCTGAATCCGAAAATAACTTTAATTTTGTCGTAGAACGTCACGTTTTCAGACAATGTAGGTGTCTATGTTAAAGAACTTATCATCTTAAAATAAAATATAAAAGATTAAAAAAATTTTTAAATTTATAATTGCGGAACAAAACTAATTTATTTATGTAAAATACATTAATTAGTAAGCACTAAACACATTTCTTTTTTTCAGTGAGACTCCTTCTGGTACATTTTCGCTTGTGCGAAGCATCGGGAAAGTCTCTATGAAGCGTCTAACAGTAGTCTGCCATCATTGAAACGCTCCATCTTCCCTGGTATATTTTTTTCGATCTCCTTAATATCTGGGTGAATATCTTGCTCTTCACTCACGTCTCCTAAATTTTCCGGAAAGTAGTCGAGGTGGGAATGAAGAAAATGTACTTTTAAACTCATCAAGCAACCTAAAGCTGGAAATGCTTTTAACATTTTTTTGACGATTTGTTTGTAGTTAGGATCTTTGTTATTGCCTAAAACTTTCTTTATGACCTCTTTAAGGGCAATCCACCCTTCTCTTTAAGGATCCGTCATGGTTGTGAAGAATAGTGGATCAGCCATAAGCCGTCTAATATCTGGTCCAACGAAAACACCTTCCTTCAACTTTGCCTCCGAGAGGCCTGGAAACTTTGCTTTTAAGTATTTGAAGCAAATTCCATCTCTTGGAAGTGACTTTACAAATTGCTTCATCAATCCCAGCTTGATGTGAAGCGGCGGTAGAAGAACTTTACCGCACAGACGACATTGCACTATACTGAACCAAGATCTACAAAATAATGACGAGTTAACACTTTCTACACTATCGGAGCGCGCACGTTCAGGTTACAACATGTTTATGTTTGTTAATGCAGCTCACACAGGGTGTTCTTTATTTAGAAATTAATGATAGTTATGGTAAACATTTCAAAACAGTAATCAAAATAAAATTATACCTATTATTAATGCCTACAAATTAGCCCAAAAAAACCCTTTTTTATAATAAAATTTTGTGTTTTCTAAAATAAGCTTACGTTCTTGAATTTATTGCGTATTTTTTTTTGTTTTCAGAACACCTAAATACATAGAAATCAGTTGGAAATATCCAGACAGCATTTTTGTTGCAGACCTGTGTAATTATACTGCATCGTCAGATGATGTCGAAATCGCAATCGCTAATCTGGAAAGTTGCAATAGTTTAATCAAGAATTTGCTACCATTTTTTTTAAACTAAATTCTCTTTTTTATATAAATTCCAATAGTTAAACTTTTTAATTAATGTATAGATAACGCTTTTTTTTGAGTTCTTGGAAATTGTGTTCAATTGTTTCTATTTCTAAATCAGGCGATCGCAATAATACAGGGTGACACATAAGTAACGTTCTAATTATTTATTTTATTGATAACTTTTTTATTTATGATTTTATTTCAAGTTAGCATTTATAAAAATTTAGAATATAGTTTGGAAATATTATGAATATAATATCTTTCAAATGGTGCCCAATATTTTCTTCGACCTTCTTAGAATTTCAGGTCCCATCGCCCTCACTTTTTCTCGAATATTATCCTTAAGCTGTTGGATGGTTCTTGACTTATTGGCATTCAGTTTAGCTTTTAGGTAGCCCGAAAGAAAAAAATCGGGAGCCGTTAAATCGGGAGAACGCGGTGGCCGGTTAAAATCAGAAAAATTCGGTGGAAGTTTCTTGGGTTTGTTCAATACTTGCTTGCAGCCGAGCAATGTTTACACAATTTCGAACTACAAGAGGTCTTTCAGCACGCGGAAGATCACAGACAGACCCTTGTTGCGGAAAACGCTGAACCAATCGGTAAATTGATGGAGCGCATGGTGCATTTCGAACATGAAAGAAGTTTCGATATGATCTTTGTATCTGAATAATCGAATGCTGACTTTTAAAATAAAATTTCACAACTTTGGTTCTTTCTTCTGTGCTGAGTCTTTCCATCATAAATTTCCCAAGTTATTTAAAATTTACTCTGAAAAAAGGAAATATTACGCTAATTTACAATAAAATTATTAATACATTTGCAGATCAATTCCAACTTGATGTTATTTATGAGGCATTCCATACTATTTCAATAAAAAATTCATTTTTTTTAGATTTTCTTGTAAATTGAGTATGTTGTAGAAAAACGCATAAGATATGACAGCTCGACTTTAAAAATGTCTCGACAGAAGCCATTGTTGATCACTGTATAGCTCGCAAAATATTAGTTCTATAAAAAAAATATCAAGTAATTTTTATAGAAAAATAATCAGAGATTTATAAAAAAAGTTTGGTTTTTTTTAAGTAAACTTTGTCATCCTTTGATAGAACGTATATCAATGAATAAACTGACCAATTTTTAAAGGAGGTCTCCTTATATACTTAAATTGAGAGATGCAATGTCTAATAAAATCAAGTGTATCGCTGCGCATATGCATTCTTTTTTTTGACGTGTGGTTTTTTGAAGTTGGTATTTTTGGCAGCTGTTACCTGAGTTATACTGAATTCGGTTTACCATTTCATCGACCAATATTTGGCGACATAATCACCCAGTAGAGTAGGTAATTTGAGCAAACATGGATCGGTTTCGCACAACGTTTACTCCAGTGGATATTCGCATCCTCAGAGACGCCGTGCAGTGCGCACCGAAAACGCTATTGCTGCTGTGGAACCGAGTACCGAAGAAGACCCGAATGAGTCCATTCGCCATCGCGCGCAACAATTGGAACTGTGCCCATCCACTTTATGGAAGATTTTGCGGAAGGGTCTTCTTTTGCGGGCTTACAAAATTCAACTCATGCTAGAATTGAACCCGAACGGTCATCACGCGCGTCGCACGTCCGAGAATGGGCCCAAAACCAGACGGTCTCCGATGCCGA
The DNA here is from genome assembly GCA_963971545.1 of Philophylla caesio. Classification (NCBI taxonomy): domain Eukaryota; kingdom Metazoa; phylum Arthropoda; class Insecta; order Diptera; family Tephritidae; genus Philophylla; species Philophylla caesio. The sequence continues at coordinate 77,259,533 of OZ020606.1, forward strand.
TTTTCACAAGAAAATTTTGTTCAGCGATGAAGCTCACTTTTGGTTAAATGGGTACGTTAATAAACTAAATTGCCACATTTGGAGTGATAATAATCCACAAGTCACTGTTTGGTGTGCTCTATGGGCAGAGGGAATCATTGGTCCATATTTTTTCAGAAATGTGAAGTCACTTTTAGAAATCTTATATAAACAGGGGCTTACGTCGAGAAAGCGAAATGTTTAATGTTTGCGAATGATGTGAAGCTGTTCTTGAGAATCCGTAACGTGACTGACAGAAACAATCTTCAAATTGATCTTGAAAATTTCTACACATGGTGTACAGCGAATATTTACATCTACATTTTCAAAAACGTTATGTTGTATCTTATCCAAGGAGGGCTAGTCCGTATGGTTTTGATTAAAATCTGGATAGCAAGAAAATATAAAAAGATAACAAATATATAAAAAAAAGTACAATCAGATCAATTATTGCCAATATTATAACAAAACAAGTTTTTTAAATTCTTTATCCTCCACAATCATTGTGGCAATTTGTCGATCAATTTCATTTTGCTTTTTTAGTGAAAGTGGTTTATTAAAATAATGAGTTATTGTTGACCAACGTGGTTCAACGAACGAAGCTCGCGTAAGAACTTGTGCTAGTTGTAGCTCGGGTTCAGCAGTTATATTGTCCTCTGTACATGTACCATTTGATTGAACTATTGATTGTTCCTGCCGAAAAATTTTCTGTGTTGGGTGCTTTTTATTCAAATGATGCAAAAGGTTCTAGGTCGATTTGTTCTGCACAGAAAGCTTCTGAGCGCATAGTAAACATTTTACTTTATTTTGTCTCTCATCAGAGAAATGCAGCGTTTTTTTCGAGACATATTTACAAAATTTAAGATCAAGGTAAATATCAAATACGAACAAGTAAGAAAAGCTAAAATCAGGCTTACATCGTTATTGAGATACCTACATACGCTTTTTTATAAGTGGGCGTTTTAATTTGTTATGTTCCAATAGATAAAGAAAAAACGAAATTTTTGCATTTTTTTAAATTTACGTTATATGGGAGGTGGTCGAGGTTATGGTCCGATTTCAAAACGATGAAAACATCAATATTGAGGAAAATTTGTTCACCAAATTTTGTGACGATACCTTACACCGTTATTCAGACACAGCAATTTTTTTCTAAGTGGGCGTCGCAAGTTATCGTCTGCACGGACGGACGGACATAGAGACATCGCTAAATCGACTTTTCTTTTCATTCTGAGCATTTTGGTATATATATGTCTATATCTATCTTGATTCCGTTATGCTGTTACAAGCAACCGTTATGTGAACAAAGTTATAAAACCCTTGTACACAAGTACGCTCGGGTATAAAAATGCTCGATAGAAAGGGAACACAAAGAGCGTTCCTTTGGTATCGATTTACATGCCCGCTCTACTTTTTCCCAAAGCTGATAATTATTTGTTGGATGAGCATACGCAACTGCCTCTTTCACATCGTACCACAAAATCTGTATTATATTGAGGTCTGGAGACTGTGCAGGCCATTCCATGACCTCAACCCTATTTCTTTGAAACCACTGCTGCGCCAACTTCTTTGTATTCTTTGGGTAATTGTCCTGCTGAAATACCCTAAGTAGGGTAATTTCTTCACAAGCATACCATTATACGAACATATACAGTATCGATCCTCCATGTTTAATAGTTTGGTTCTGTATTTCGGGTTGTACTCGGAACTAGCAGGTCGCTTGACATATTGGCGAGATCCTCTTGCACCATACAGCACGATTTTGGATTCATCTGCCTACAAAATATTACCCCATTTCTCGATGGGCCATTCGTAGTGCTCATTCGCAAACTTTAGCCTGTGTCCCTTAGTTAATAATGGCACTTTTCTTGGGCTATAAGCTGCTAAATCTTGTTCCCGCAAACGTCTACGTATAGTCTCCACGCTTGTCTTCAGCTGCAGCAAGTAGTCATTCAGGTTGGGATTTATATTTTAACGCATTAGAAATCATTACGTGAGAATGGTCCCATACCGATTACTAATCCCTAATCCCCCCCCCCCCCCCCCACAACCATGTTTCTCAGATATAACATTGCTAGCCAAATTTTTGGTAACGTTGTTGAAATCCTGTTATTAGACAGACTTTTTAGACATAGATAGCCATTTTGATTTCTTTTGACATTTATTTTGTTTCAACACCTCTGACATTCATTTTCAAGTTCCAAGAAACTTGAGCTAAAAGTGCTTTTGTCTTCGCATAAAGATCAAACTTCACGTTATTCTTAGTGTTTATAGTCCTCCTTTCATGTACGCTATTAGAAAAACATCGCTCATTACGTTATTAGTAATGGCGAGCAGTTAATTAAAAAAGGTTGTGTGGTCCGAAACCGACCCCGATTTATTGGCAGCGTAATTGTTCATAGCGTGTTTTAAAGGCAAAATATGTGATTTAAAATAATTAAAAATTACTTCTCACGGTTGTTGCACATGTTTATTTAAAAATGGGACGAACATTTAAGCGGAAACCCCCGATAAGGTATCTAGAGATTCTGCGTCGAGCAAGTGTAGCAAGTGGAAGAAGTGAATGTCAAAAATATAAAAATTGTGACAAAGGACTTCAAAACGGTAAGACTCAAATTACATATGTTTTAATCGCCGAGGTTAAAAAATTCAGTTTGTAAATGTTCTTGAATTTTTTAATTGGACGTCTTTCTTTGCATAATGCGTTCGTTGTTTTTCTTGTCTTCTTATCATTATAATCGATTTTATAGGTTTTAACTTACTTACTTCATTGGCTCGATTGCCGCCTACGAGATTTTGGCCGAGCTTATTTCTTTCTTAAGCTAACTGGCGCCAGTTCTAAATACCGAAACTACGCAAGTGCTAAGAGGCCTACCTTTTCATCTGCTACTACCAGCGGTTACCGCGTCGAATACTTTTAGAGCTGGAGCCCTTTCATCCATTCGAACGATATGACCTAGCCAGCGAAGCCGCTGGACCTTAATTCGCTGCACTATATCTATGTATGTCATTGTAAAGCTCGTACAGTCACCGTTCCATCTTTTACGGTATCCGCCGGAGAATCTTGCTCTCGAACACTCCTAGAGCCCTCTCATCAGATATCTTCATCGTCCACGCTTTTGCGTCATACAGTAGGAGGGGCATGATGAGGGACTTATAGAGTGAGGTTTTTGTCCGTCGAGACACGACTTTACTGCTCAGTTGACTATTCAGTCCAAAGTAGCACTTGCTGGGAAGAGTGATCCTCCTTTGGATTTCGAAGCTGACATTATTATTGATGTTAATGCTGCTTTCTAAGTAAACGAAGTTCTCTACTTTTTCAAAGTCACTGTCAACAGTGATGTTTGATCCCAGTCTTGTTGGTGCCGACTGTCTATTTAAAGGCAGAACTAACTGCGCGGTAGTTAAGACCGATGATGTCAATGTCATTGGCGTACGCCAACAACTGCACACTCTTATAAAATATGGTGCATGACTGATTAAGTTTCGTGGCTCGAATTATATTTTCCAGCATTAGGTTAAAGAAATCGCACGACAAGGGTCGCACTGTCTGAAACCTCGTTTGGTATCAAACGGCTCGGAGAGGTCCTTCCCAATCCTGACGGAGCAGGTGGTGTTTCTCAACGTCATTTTTCATAGCCATATAAGTCTTGCCGGGATACCAAATTCAGACATTGCGGCATATAGGAAGCTTCTTCTCGTGCTGTCGAAGGCGTCTTTGGAGTCGACAAAAAGATGGTATGGCGTATTGTGAAAATCTGGTCGGTAGTAGATTTACTAGGTCTAAAGCCACACTAATAAGGTTCAACCAGTTCATTGACGGTGGGCATACTTCTTTCACAAATAGGCTCGACAGAATCTTATACGCCATGTTAAGAAGACTAATTCCGCGATATTTAGCACAAACTGCAGGATCACTCTTCTTGTGCATGCACTTAACCAGCTGCTCTCCGCCGTAATTGAATAACTAAGCTAGCGACCACAGCCCCAGGGGCTTTGTTGTTCTTCAGCCGTGCTATCGATTTCCGAATTCCATCATAGTCGGGTGAAGGTACATCACGCCCATCATCATTGATTGGGGATTCGGGTTCAACATCTTCTCCAAGGTTGTTGCAGCTGCTTCCATTAATCAGTGTGAAGAAGTGCTCCCTCCATAATTTAAGTATGCTGTGAACATCAGCCCGCAGGTCGCCGTTGTCATTCTTACAGGAATTCGCCCCGGTCTTGAAACCTTCTGTTAGCCGTTGGCCAGCATCTCAAGCTCTTCGCACTCTTGCATTTCGGCATCTCACATTTTCTCACGAAAAATGCGTTTTGCTTCCTTCTTCAACTCACAATACCGCTCCCACACAGCTCGCTTCGCAGTATGGCCCTGTAAGAAGCATCTTTACGTTCCGTAGCTGCACGACATTCCTCGTCATATGAGTTGTTTTCCCGGGCCGCTTGAATCCGTTGGTTATTGCTTTCAGAGAGCAGGAGTGCAAGTCGAGTGGCTGTCTGTTGCGATTGCAGCTTTCCGACGTCGAGCTTTCCTTGTGTCCATTTACGTGCGCATTTTGCTGCACAAAGACGCGTGGGGATCTTAGCTCCCACAAGAAAACGATCCGAGTCGATGTTGGCTACTCGGATTGTGCGCACATTAAGGACACTTTAAGCATGCCTTCCGTCTATCCCAACATGGTCGATTTCGCACCACAAATCCGACAATAAGTTTGCGATCCTTTACATGGCAGCTGTACTATACGTCGCAAGGGCCTACCGTTTTCCTCCCTTGCCCGTCCATCGCATTTCTGAGAAGGCGGTGATGTCAGCCTTTGCTATGCTGAGGACATCAAACAGCCGGGCAGAGGCACCTTCCCAATTAAGGGTCCGCACATTCCAAGTGCATGCTCTTAAATCATTGTCCTTAATACGTTTGCCGTGGTCGTCATCAAAAAAGGGGGGTCACATCCGAGGCTTTGTTATCCTTTTCATTGGAAGTTGTTTTTTTACCCATTTCTGGGGGTTAAAATTTTGAATTCGTTTATATAGCAAGCCGATTGCTCCAAGACAGACGCCCGCTTGCAGCCGCACCGCCTATTGAACAGACCCTTAACCCGAAGATGTCGGAGTGGCTCCACGTGACCCACGGCTCTACACGGGTTGGTTACCGTATCTCGCACATGGGTTGCTCACGTTGTCCAGGGTGCACGAACGTGGACGTAAGAGTAGAGATTGAGTAAATTCGTGCAACTGTAACCGCATATCCAGAAGCACCACTGTACCCCGTCGGTGTTTAACGTTGAACAGGAAATTTCTCCTAAATTTTCTGAAAAAAGCCTTAAAATTGTTTCTTAGTATAAGTTCAAATTATTAAATTTTATTTTATGTTATTGAATTTTTCTATCACCTTACAATAACAATTCAAAAACATAGTTTTGCTTCAGATTTTCTGCTAAGAATTAATGGATCGGCTTTGAACCACTATTTTGAGTACGTCCAAAATGTGGAAATTTATATTTGCCTGAGTATCTAACACTTCAAAACACCTACGGACCTTACTAATCGATAAGGAATGTAGTCAACTGATCCCTCTAAAAAGTAAGTTTTTGAACTGAACAGAAAAATTGATTTTTCTTACCTTTATTGCCTTTGTCATTTAGAGGATCTGTATGGGACCACTCTCTTAACTTTTTGTAAATTTCTTACACAAATCAATATTTTTAATGAATTTTTGAAAGCTCACTCCTTGCACTTCTATTATTTTGAACGCAATTGTACGCCCATGCAATTCTCAAGAGGCACTTCGAGCGACCAATCACTCTGCGCGTGGAGCACACTACACAATAATAATAATAATAATAATAATAATAATAATAATAATAATAATAATAAAAATAATAATAATAATAAATTGGCGCATACACTATATACATAGCTTAGTGTTTGACCGAGCTTCTCCTACCCTTTGTGGTGTGCGTCTTTATATTCTACCACAAATGGAGGGACCTAGAGTTTTGTGCCGACTCCGAAAGGCAGATGTATGAGGAGCTTTTTCATGGCAGAAATACCCTCGTAGGTTTGCCATTGTCTGCCGAGGGGTGGCCGCTACTATGATTAAGATTCTAATAAACCTTAGTGCTATTCGAACCTAGAACTTAGTGTCATATCGAGTTATAGCACGCATCGCTACCCACTCGACCACAGCGGCACACTACTCAATAGTCACCTCAATTTCTCCAAAGCACATTTTTATTGGTTTAACTGTTTCTTTGTTTATCAAGCACTGTACATACGAGTATGTATGTATGTCTACAATTTGTTGTTGCAACAAAGTGTTGATCAGTTAAACACAAACTGATAGCATTCATTTCTCTCACAAGAATGCTTATCAAACTACCAGCGTTGCAATTAAAAACAGGTGTCGATTGCTTTTGTTTTGTTCTTATCTGGTATACCATCAAGTGTGATCCCAATAGTTGATTGCCTTTACGAATCTACGAATAGTTGCATTATTATTTGCCGCACATTGAAAGTGTGACCGCAAACAAGTCGATGGGAGACAAAAGGAAGAAAAAAAATCTAAACAAAAACCCGCTTAAGTTAGAATGATAATCGCAACAAGTCGGCAAGTGCGAGGGTTATCGATGGGGCCACTTATTGTACGCTTACACCGTCGAGCAAAAACGCCTACCCAGCGCCGCAGCCAGCGTCCGGTTTGTACACTTTATTGCCTCAATTGCTGCGAGAATTCGAAAGTCACGAAGACTTACTGCAGCTACTCTCGCATAGCAGTCCATGTCTGCACACTGTCTATCGCTTCCCAAGTGTTTTTTTTTGTTTTCTTTTTATTTTTTGCTTACCTTCATTCTACACGAAGCGTTTAGGTTGTTGTGGTGGCATCTGCCTTTTTGCTGCTGACTAATGTTTGTTTTATTGATTTATGCCTGGCGAATTGACCGTAACAATGCCTTACCAATGTGGCATATTGTTGTGGCATGAAACTTGTTTGGTTTTGGTAGCAACCATAGTTGGCTTTGGCTAGTATTGTCCTCATGCATTTGCTTGCTGATGCTTGTATGTGATCGATGTTGTTGTTGTGTTCTCAGCCATTATCATAGCAGCTCATGGTACACCTTCACCTCGTGTCAACACTGTTGGTTTACGTTTTACTATCGTTGTTGTCAGCTAGAGAGGTGTTTTTGTTCGCTCCACACCAACACTAGCAAATTGAAGGTGTTGATCAAGGATTGGTGATTAGGGTCGTTCAAGGGAAAAAAATATTTTATTGAATTCACAACCTATGATTATTCTATATCGAAAGAGTTTACCTTCTTTGTGTGCTCAAAATTCCTATAAAATTGTTCCGGTATTTATTTAACCGTTGGTATTCCGAATTTTTATTGATAAACAAAAAAAGGGTAGGTAGGTAGGTAGGCTCGGCTGTCACTGATAATTTTCCGACACACTTAGGCCATTAGTTAGAGGTCCGTTGTGATATCTGAAAATAAACGCTCACTCTACCTTGCTGAACGATTTAGAATTTTTGAGGAATCTCGTCAATCGTCTTGGGTCTATATCGCCTAATTCTCCGAGGTCCCAAAAAGACGTGCGCCTAGAAAGCGTAACCTGCTTCTCGCTAGCGCTGCACAATTACAGAGAAGATGTAGAACCGTTTCCTCCTATTCATAATTTTCGAAGCTTCTGCAGCATCTGTAGAAGGGTACTCCGAGACGGCCAGCGTGGTTACCTGAGATATGTCATCCCGTTTTAAGGTATACAGACTACGCGACCATTTACGGCCCCACCTAGGTCAAGATCCTATAGATCCAAGTTTGTGTCCAGCTGTCATTTGCACGAGCATACGCAAATTCGTTTAAAAGCAGCTTGCAATTACCAAAGCGTTCTTTACCAGGAAGAATATGTTTGGCTCTTCCATCCCTCGCAAGTTCATCCGCTAAAAAGTTACCCCCGATGTCCCTTTGACCGGGAACCCAAATGAGGTTAAGCCTGTTCTGTTTATCCATCTCTTGTAGAGATCGGCGGTAATCCAGACCGTGAGACTTCCAGGTGGATTATACAAATTTTTTTACCATTCCTCGTTACCCAGGATTATCATCGCGAGTTGTTTCCCTGGGAACACAATATCGACGCAATGATCTGTGTATTCCGGGAGAAAGCTATATTTATTCAGTATGCATGAGTACTCACGTAAGCTAGACTCCCATTGGCATGTCTTTCTTAGACGAAGCGCGCCAAGAGCCGCCACTTGCGGACCCACTCAGTCTATTGGTAGAAGGTACAGAAATACATGCAAGGCGCCGTTTGGTGTTGCTCGTAACGCTCCGCTAATGACGATCATACTGGCCCTCTGCACTTTGCTAATTGGGTATAAATTAGTAGCTCTGATCAAGGCAAGTCACAATGGGATAACTCCATAGAGGAGAATACGCTTGGAATGAGATCCCATATCTTTCTAATGGCCCACTAACAAGAATATAGGGCCACAGAAGCTTCTAATGTCGCTGGACAATATAATTCCTCCAGCTTAGTTTTAGGTCTAGTGTGACGCCAAGGAACTTGGCTTCTTTCTTCAGAATCAAACGAATTCTATTTACCAGCGAAACGGCCTTCGGCACCTTATAGGAGGGGTGAAAGCTCACCACCTTCGGCATTTCTCATGTCTTGAAATATTGGTTGTACCGACTTTTTATTTAATAATAATCCCAACGGATTTTACCCTCCATTCCCACTGAACCGACGCGAGGGGGCATCCGCTTGACGGACGGATTAAATTTTTTTTATACATGACGAGTAATGAAAGGCAGGAGTTTGTTAGGTGTCGAGACTCTAAAAAAAAAATTATTTTGGATAGTAAAAATTGTTTGAAAGCGTAATTGTGTATGTAATCCATCATATATTGATAGTACAAAGCATAGTATTGTTAATGTAAAAAAGTGACGCGAAAAAATATCTAAGGAACCGGAGTAAAAGTTTAAGTCCAGGCATAAACTACGGAGTGGCTCGTTTAATTCGAAATTTTTAGAAGGTTTCCGAAAAAGAGGCCGGAAATGTCTGGAAATTCGGTAGGGAACGTTCCATTTCACTTCGGCCAGAAGAGGTTGGCTAGAGGTCAAGCCTGTCAGTAACTTGATCAAAAATAGTATACCTTACATTTCTCTGCGACTAGCAAGCGTAGGAAGATTAATAAGTTTGAAACGATTAGTATAGTGTGGCATGTTATACGGAAATCCCAGCGAAAATTTCTTAAATCAAAAAGCAGAAGTTGTTTTTGAATTAACTCTATCCGATCAGAATAATATTGATAGTGTGGGTTCCAAACCATAGAACCATATTCTAGTATTGGCCTCACTAACATTGTGAACGGAGCTTTCCTAATATAAGCGTTTTGGGTTCATTGTGTCAATAAAGTTAAATATTTGTTGAAGGCTATAGTTACTTATGTCATAAGAAACGGCATGCGAGAAAAGCACATTACTTTATATTTTTTAAGGTTTAGTGGCATACCATATTCACACCAATTAGACATGCTATTTAAGTCCGCTTTTAGTAAATACCTTTCATCAACAGTGTTAAATGATCTAAAAAGCGTTACATCATCCGGAAACAACAAAATGTTTGAATATTTTACAACTGAAGAAATATGGTTTATAAAAAGTGAGAACAGAATCGGACCAAGGTGACTTCCTAGTTGAATCCCTGATGATACATGAATAAAGCTTGAAGGACTCGCTATGTTCTATCGTCCAGATAAGAAGATATCAAACAAAGAAGATTAGGTTGAAAACCAAGCAGATCGAGTTTATAGATAAGTAGGGAGTGATAAATTTTATCGAATGCTTTACTTAAATCGGTGTATATAACATCGGTATGTATAATTTGTCTAAATTCGTTTGATACATGATGTTAAACGGTCAACAACAATAGCTTCAAATATTTTTGGAATAGCAGAAAGCTTTGCTATGCTATTTTCGATAGACGACCTACTTCCAAATTTATGTAGGGGTATAATGAACGATTCCCTCCAAGCCAATGGGAAAACTCCAAATTTAAGAGATAAGACAAATAAACTCGTTAATGGTTCAATCAGATATTCAGCATATTTTTTAAGGAAGCGCATTTAAAATCTCGCTCAATGTCAAGAATAGCTTCAAAACAGTATTCCTTGTAACTGAAAGACTTTTTAATATAGCTGACTAAGGAATGTAGCGCAGTGTTAGTGGACTTTCCTTTAGGCAAGCATGTTGGTTATTAGAAAATAGTCCTTTGTCGATGGTATGAGAGAGGTGGTTACTAAGTAGCCTTTCTTGAGTTTCCAGAACAAAGAATGCCAGGCTTAAAGGCCCGAGATCCTTAGGATTCGTATGTTAAGCTTTTTCACCTTGGCTACTTGTGTATGAAGACAGCAGGCTCTAAACATGCTTAGTAGCCAATTTGCAATATAATCGATCGTTGCAGCCAGCTGCGCGGGTATAATTAACGATTTCACCCGAATGGGGCAATCTACTTCCCCTGTTTGTGAGCTTCCAAAAGAATCGTGTCTAGAAGCAGTTCGACCGTTCCTTTTCCCGTTGTTGTCCAGGAGTCATCCTGCCTCTGTAGAGACCCGATCGGGCTTGTTGTGTCCGACAAGATTTTTCTAAGTCTAGCAGTTTTGATGCCCCCTTAACGCCTGTACAAAAATTCTCTAAAAAATGTACAGTAAAAATTTTAGCGCTTGGTGCGGAGTTTTCTTTTCCCGATATAGAAAAGTCCTAAGAGAGGAGAGCACAACTATTTCACAATTTTCTTGGTCCACACTAGTTTAAGATTAAAAAATGATTAAACAAAATTTTATCGTTATACCTTGAAGCCTCCGAGAAAGCAAAATATTTTTCCGATTGGAAAAAATTGATTTTGAAGGATTCTACTTTATAGCTTTTCCTCATCTTAAATATATAAATGTTAAACTTTGTGCGCTATCTACGAGTTTTAATATTTTCATGAAATATACAAAGAGGGTAGTATGCCGTAATTGAACCAACCTAGGTAGTACATGCATTACAATTTCGACTTTACTCTTATTATTATATCTGAAAGTGCACGGCAGACTTTCTTTTGGGATCTAATCGACTTTAAAGTACCTGTGGGACCGACGTTTGCTCGTCTCTCTTCGAGTTTGGCTTGATAATGTGAAACATTTCAGAAATAAATGTTTTTCCAAACAGTTTACAATATACGGGATGTTTGGGCGTCCGGACCCACCGAAATATCAGAACCTTACACGCAGAAAGTTTTAAATGTATGTAACAGTTTATCTGTCATGATTTGTCTAGAAAAATATTATTTTGGATACTTCAATAACTTTTACAATCCTCTACATTGACCTTCAGTAAAATATTTTCATTTAGTAGAATTTGTTCGAGCTACGTTATAATTGTCGCAAAATTGCCTGTTTGCAGCTATGTTACTGATACTCAGCTGAAACTCTGCTTTAATAGTATTAATAAACAAAAGATGCACTCTAACTATTTTACTGTTAGATGGAAATGTTATTAAATTTAATAATACATGAAGTGGGAGAGGGAGGTGGTCACAAACGAATCAAAGTGGGTAGGGGTGCGTGTTATAACTCGATATGCCGCTGAGTTAGAGGTTCGAATTTCAGCAAGGGCAAGTCAATGGCAAACCTCAGAGGGTATTTATGCCATGAAAAAGCTTCTCATAACATAAATTTGCGGTTGGAGTCGGCAAAAAATTATAAGTGCGTCCGTTTGTGGTACAACAAAAAAGGACGCACACCACAAATGGTAGGAGAAGCTCGGCCGAACACTGAGCTATATAGTATATTATTATTATCATTTGTTATCGAAGTACCCAGTTTTTCGCTGAAAAAATTCATAAAAACAAAAATACAAACGACATAATATTATGAATATGTTACTTGCGTATAATAAATTTCGATATTTATTTTCTTCCGATGCAATTTCGCACAACTTGCTGTATCAATTTCTATGACGTTTATGATGCGCAAAATGTCTGCTCGAACGCTTTGCGTGTTACAAGTGTTGCTAGAAATTCGCACAGAAAGTGATACTTGGCAACACAGCAGTTGTGATTGACATCTAGTACTCAGCCATACTCATCAACGATTTTTTTAATTTTTTGCAAGACACATCAAATAGGCTGCAGGCAAAAATAATGTACATATATTATTTTTATATATATTTTTTTTTTTTATTTGAACTGTTATATGTATATTGCTTTTTGTGCAGATAATAATGATTTAGGTGCAATTCAAGATCATTGAAAAATAGTTTTAAACGCAGTGTATTTATGTATTTTTTTTTAATTTCTGATGCTACCTTTACAAGATGCAGTAATTTTTTCTTTTTGAGAATCGCTGTGTTGATCGTGGTTATTGTCTGTGACCCTCCATTTTCAACACCGACTTACTTATTGTTTATATTGAAAATTGCCCACTCTGCACCTTTCCCAACATAATTTCAGATAAACTCAAATGTATTTCTGAATAAGCCAAATGCCAGAAAACCACAAATTTATTTCAGAAAAACGCAAATTTATTTCAGAAAAGACGGAAATAAGACATTTGATACTATTGATCTTTTCTGAAATACATGTGTTTTTTTTTCTAAAATACTCTTGGAGAAAGTTATACTCGTAGTATTCCCTAATCAATAAATTCAGTAAAAATCCTTTAGCCAAGCGTTTGGTGGTAATTTCCTCAAAACTACCAAACTATTTTAAAAAAATTGTAAGCACTTATTTTTCGCTTGGGAAACACTACACAAACTTTTGGATGTATCGGCATAAGAAAAACAAGGTTCTTGCTGGGATTTTATGACTTTGTGAAAGCTTGAAACATATTAGCTGAAAAATTTCCCGTTCGTAACATCTCGATATTTAATATTTTGTTAGTTGCCGAGCCGGGGCAAGCACATAACGCTGCGAAGTAAGAATCCGAAAATAGTCTTCTTTTTAAAGATTTTCTGATATTTTGTTGTTGTTGCTTCCGACAGGATGTGAAATTATGGATTTTGGAACGAATTTTCGTCATCCCTTGTCAAGTTTGTTTTCAGACAAACCGGATTCGGCGTTGTGCCATCTTTTTATAAACTTAAATATGCACCTTCTGCTTGGTTATAAATGTAATAAGCAATAAAACCAAAAAAATATCCGAAGTTCACTGAAAATAAGAAATTTGTCATAAAATTATCCGAATTCCAAGGACTTGGTATATTTTTAGGAATTTGTTTTTAAGAAGCTGACCATTGAAAGCTAATAAAAGCTCATTTGAGAAGAAACAGTTTCGAAATAAGAAGCTTTATAGCTTTAGAAATAGTCTTTAGGGAGCTTTTTGTTAGTCGGTCTGCCAAACTTCTGGCAAATGCGCATCATGAATTTTATTCCTTTCAAGCAAATAATATCAACTAAAATTAGTTCCACAAATTAGATGAAAGTAATGACAAGTCATTAACACAGGCGTATGCCATATTCAAAAGTGTAAGTAGGAACGTTTAACTTATTGACTATTTATTAAGGCTAAATCAACTTAGTTTTTGCCTCCCAAGAAGATAGTGTCAACTTGCTTGTCAAAATAACGATTTGAGGAATGAATGTTATGAGACAATAAAATTGAGCTTTAGTACCTTAATTGAAAAAAAAAAAAATTTTGGGTTTTCAGCTTGTAAAAGCCTAGTGATATTGGTTAAAACGATTCTTTATATTTTGTGCTTGAAAGTGATTTTTAACTATGTATAAAAACTTCTGGGTTTACGACTCTTGAGAAGAGAGTGTCATTGTATTTTTTTTTTGTAGTTTTTGATGATACATATACATATAACCGGCCATGCAATTTCATGCGATAATCTGCTGTACAAGTGACACACATACATACATACATATGTACGTGTACAAACACGTAAATGGGTGTGTGCTGATCATTTTTTGCATAATCGTACCTTGCAATGAAGTGAATGTGCTGAAATGTAATACGTGTGCATCGAGGGACGTGTAGAGGAGGTAGAAAATGAATAAAATCGGTAAGCAACTTGCAACTCGGGCGCAAGTGCATCGAAGGTGTCGCTACTGCAAAGTGGTTTGGAATTATTGGGCAAGTCCTGGGAATATACATATGTATGTATGTAAGGCTCACACACTTGATAGAGTAAGGCTCGGCTGAACTTGCATGGTTTTGCGATACGTACATACATCTGTACATAGTAGTCGGAATGGGCGGGAGGATGCTGCAAACAGAATACTGTTATCGCGCGGCATTGGTAATAAAAATAGCGATTTGTAAAGCTTAACGTTCGCCTGGCAGTGCTGCCTGGTGCAACGACACAACAACCGTAATCAAGCAGTATCAATAACCGTTGTTGCCTTCCAACAAAAGTTGTACCATTAGCCACATTTTCCGCTGCGATGCTGCACGTGAGGAACTTCTTGTGTGCGCACATTGTATGCAAACTTGTGCGCATAAATTCATATTTCAGTACAAAAGTTCGAAGTGGCATAACAAAGCGTCAAGTCTTGGACCAACGTGTATAGAAATTTATTAAGGTGGTGAGTTTACAAGAATTTTATAGCAGAAATATGTGCTAAAAAAAATAAGAGGAGTTTTGGCTTTTATATAATCACTTATTATTATTATTGGCTAAGAGTCCTAATACAGAATTTTTTTAATTGGCAGCAATGTTTTTTTTCTGAGAAATTCGTGAAATGAGAAGTTTTTCGCTTTCTAATACTTTTGGGAGGAATTTTGCCAAATAAAGCGATATTTTTACAAAGTGGTTAGAAGTAAAATGAGGATGTGACTTGGGTGAGATATAAAAATAATAATCCCAACGGTTTTACTCTTCATATCCGCCCAACCGATGCGAGGAGTGCATCCACATGGCACGCAGATATAAAAGGGTATTTTTTTAGACATGTAGTTTTTAAAAAGAAATAAAAAGCATATTATTTAATGTTATGGCCAAGAAATTGGTTGTTAGGTGTCGAGATCTTATATAATAAAATAAAGTCTTCTTTACGTATAAAAATTAGTCTTAATTATCAAAACCACCGGAGTGGATGTTGATAACCTCACATAAACTACGGACTGGTTCGTTTAGTTCAAAATTATATTTGCATGGCTTTATAAAAAGAGGCCGGAAATGCTTTGATGAAACTCGGGAGCAACTGTTTAGCTTTATTTCGGCAAGAAGAGGAGGTCTAGAAATCAAGCCTAACATTTATCTGCGACAGCCAAGGGTAGGAAGATTAATGAGTTTTAAGGGACCAATGTATGGTGGCAGGTTACAATGAGAATTCTTGCAAAAATTTCTTAGAGCAATTAGCAAAAATTTATTTTTTAATTAATTTAATAGACTCGAAAACAATTTCTGTTAGCGCTTTTTAAAAACAAGGATAGGTGAAGTGCTGTTATTCGCTTTTTTTTTTAGCGAAATGTATCTTTTATCTCGAACCTTTATCAAAAATGCATCGATGATGGGCCACAATTCGAGCTCACCGAGCTCAATATGAAAAAATGGTAGGCTTAAAAAAAATTGAGTAATTTATCCATAAAATTATGTTTTCCCGGATTGTTGTTAATATTTTTTAAAAACTTTACAGGTTGACCCGGGAACAGTGTAAAAATATTTTATTGTGGAAAATTTGCAACTACTCGTTTATGTTTACAAACATGATTTCGTACAACAACTTTTTCAATACAATATTTGATGTGAAAATAAAGTCATCAGTTATTATTAACGTGTAAATAATTTCGTTTCTCTTTATTTGAATCTGAAATTTACTACACATAGTAAGAAGAAATTAATATTGTTCCAAGCTCACAATCCTTTATTTAAATTTTTTTTTTTAAATAATGAATGTATAGCAGAAGCACTGCCCAATTAATATTGTGATAACGGTATAGCGCTGAACTTTTCCTTTAAAATACCTTCTATATTGACTTTAATTACCCTTGAAAGCAGAAAAAAGAAATCGCTTCATATACTTATAAGATTGTTGGGAGGGAATAAGTATGTTAACTACAGCGCCTCCTGGCGGAAAGGAAACCTATTTGCAACGCTATTCAGACATAGTTTTCCGAAAGCAAGAGAAGAAAATTTGGAAATAATAAACATGTAAAACAGATCTGCTTAAAAATAACTGTGATGAAAATGAGTAAACTCAATCTGAGTTTTGAGAAGCACATATTTAAGTTTTTAGACGTTCGTCGAGAATGCATTAGTTTGATCGATTATACGAGTTAATATAAAATTAAAATTAAAATATTCCCTTAAACTATGGCTCACCCTAAGATAAGTACCGTTGCGTGTTTTTTTGCAGTACCCTACAGCCACAGACAGACATCTTAAATAGATTACGACTAAAAACAACCGATCAATAAAGATTTCCTGGATATGGTGCGATTACAAACGAGCTGTGCCAATGTAATTTGGCCAATGAAGTAAAATGATTATAACTTATTGTCGCACATATGTGCACATTGTAAGTATTTCGATTAAAATAATTAAAATCCAAACGTGAAATTATGATTCCATGGCTTGGAGTAGAAAATCAAATACCTATAATTTTGTATGGAAATTAGCTTGCAACACATACGAGTACTTACATACTTATTGCTTGCATAAGGAAGTGCAAATTTGACGCTGACGTGTCTGTAGAGTGGTCACTTATTTGCTGCACGCACATTTGTTGTGACAAACTTTTTTTTACTAAATATAATATTGAGTAGGGCATGGAATTTCATGCATTAAAAATAAAAAAATATGTGCATGAAAAATCAAAAAAATTTATAAAAAAGGTATTATTTAAGACTTCAGTAAATTGATACGTTTATTGAGGTTTTTATAGTTAACTAAAGTTAGGTGCAAAAAATGTTTAATTCAATTTAGCTCTTAGCAAACTCATACATTCTAATACACATAATTAAATATTTTTTCATATTCTCAAAAAGAATACATGTAAAAGAACGTTCTACATCCACAGAGGTATTAGAAAAGCGGCCAGTTCGCTTGGAGAATTTTCATTTTGTACAACAAAAAATTTTTTTTATTTATTTCTGATTAACTGTGCAATATTACGTTCTGAAAAATTAATCATCTTTTGTGCGTCGCTTATCAAACCTCTTTGTGTTTTAAGTAAATTCTTTTTTTCCAACTTTATAATAGTTTTGCTTAAAAATCCGTAATTTGAATGAATTAAAACCAATTGAGATTTAATTGAGCTGTGGAATTTCTTGAACATTTTCAATCGAAAGCGACTCTCTGGCGTTGAATTCATTGACCACTTCTGAAAACAAGCGTTACAGAGTACACTGGCTTATAACACACTTTTAATATATATTTGCCGATAGATGTTGCACTATATCGAAAGTAAATAAATGAATACACAGATTTGCATTATTATTTTTGTTAAGATTTCCGTCAAGAGACAATATAATGCTCATTGCAATTGTCAATTATTAATTATTATGAAAAAAAAAAGAAAAAATATTGCAAAATATGCAAAAATATACATTAATGACTAAAATATGCAAAATATGTAAAAGCATTTGAATTACATTGTGGCCGCTGTGGTCGAGTTGGTAGCGGTGCGTGCTATAACTTGATATGCCGGTGAGTTCGAGGTTCGAATCTCAGTCAGGACAAGCAAAATCTTAATAATAGAAAAAGTTTTTTCTAATAGCGGTCACCCCTCGGCAGGCAATGGCAAACCTTCGAGGGTATTTCTGCCATGCTTCTCCTTAAATACATCTGCCGTTCGGAGTCGGCACTAAACAATAGGTCATTCCATTTGTGGTATAATATAAAGACGAACACCACAAATGGTAGGAGAAGTTCGGCCAAACACTGAGCTATATAGTGTACGCGCCAAAATTATATACTTATTATTATTTGAATAACGTTTTTAAGATGATTTTACGACTCGCCAAGTCCAAGAAAACATGTATTGACATAGATATCCATGCTCTAATGATGAGACTAAGGCTTAAACTGAATAAATATTCGTTTTTCCTTTTTTCCAGCTCTAAATGATCTCAAAGCTTTAGTTAGCAATCATCATGAAAAAATATCATAAATCAATTAAAGCATACGACTTAAACACATCTATGTTTATTAAAACTATTCAAGTCAGACAACGAGGAGCTGCTTAAAGTATATTTTTCTGCAGAGTATCATGGGACAATGATTGCCTGGCGTTTGATAATCGCTTCTAGAATGACATTCGGAATCACTTGTATCACTACAACTCGAAGGCTTTAGTGAATCGTTTCTTTCCTCTCATTGGGAACGCATTACATAAACGAATATTTTGCGGACTTTTACTAAAACAAATTCTTTCTTTCCACATATTTCCTGCAAGAAAGAATAATTAATTTCATCATTGTAGATATATTTTATTTTTAAAATAATTTTTAAGTAATAAAAATATCTCTCTACATTTTTCGAAAGAACAATTTTATCTACTTTTAATGAAAGTTTGCTGAATTTTTTTTTTCTACAAAAGTTTTTATTCAATTACAACTCCAATATCATTTTGTGATAAATATTCACATCACTCCAAAGCACAAAGCACATCATAGCGCATGATATTATAACACATCGTATTATATCACATCAAATCACAACATAACGCGTCACATAGTGTAGGGTACACACAATTCAGCGTGCTGTACAGCAAGGCCATGTTGTACAGTAGATTGTATTGTGCGTAGCCGTGCTGTGCAATGTTGGTGCAACCGTTGGACAAATATCAAAATATATTAATTTTTGATATAATGAGCTTGCGGCTGCATGATATTGTTGTATTGTGAGTAGAGCTGTTGTAAAGCAAGCACTGTACAAACACACATCAGTAGTGGTATTGCAGTAAAATAACCACCATGTCGATTGATATCAACAATAAATGGCAACATTTTATTGAAGTTTACAGGAATTTCCCGGAATTGTGGGATGTAGGTTCAAATAAGTACAAAAATAAGCTACTTAGAAACAAAGCATATGATATTTAGCTGGAAGATTATAAAGTAATAGAAATAGGCGCAACAGTCAGTGGAAGTTATGAAAAAGCGAATAAATAATATTGACGTCCACATATTATTTATTCGCCTTTTCAGGAGGGAGTTCAAGAAGAAACTGCAGAGTGAGAAGAGTGGAGCTGGTGCAGAGGATCTATATGAGCCAAGCCTTTGGTATCTCAACAACAGCAGTTGTATGCAAAGAAAACTATTGATGAAATTTTGGTTTTGGGGCAGATGAACAAGTTGACATTCGATAACTTGGTATCCGTAGTGTCGCCAAGTCCTACACCATTACGATTATTTGGGACATCCACTACGATCATAACTGCACACATCCACCAAACTGACTGAAATTCGACAAATACCTATGAAATATGCATATTTTACTATTAATGAACTATTTTCTGACAGTAAATTTTCTTAAAATACTTAAGTAGAAAAAATACATATGTTTATAAACATATATATATATATATAAACTGTAACAATAGTGAATGATTGTTTTTCATATTTCTTTTTCGTGTTTTACTTAAATTTTAAAGTTTTATTGCAGAAATTTTTGACTTATTGTAGATTTAAAGCTTGAATGGTTTTGCATATGTATTTTCGAACTCTTTTGGCTTCTAGTGATGGATGTCTAGATAATGTTGCTTTCAAAGAAATTAATAATCGTGCCCTTGCTTCTTGATGGCGTAGTTGTATAGATGGATTTGTGTTCCTATTGGTGCGTCTCAAATAGTTAAAATTGTTTCCGGACATAAATTTATATAACTCTCGCTGAGCAAAGTCGTTTGTTAAGCATCAGTTCACTTGAAGATAAATGCGAGAATGGCTTCATTATATAGGTTCTCAGAGCAAAAGCGTCATCCGAAACAAATATATAAGGAATTATTTCTCCATTAGGAACAACAGTCCTTGGTGGTGGAAGATGTAGAGAATCACTTTGTAGTTTTTAAAAAAAATGTGTGTTCGAAAAAGCTCCGCCGTCCGAAATTCGTCCGTTGGCTCCAACATCCACCATAATGAAATTGCTAGAACTATCCACAATAGCCATTAAAACTATACTGAAAATTTTCTTACAATTAAAGTAGTAGGAGCCCGACCGATGAGGTTTTTCGATGCGAATGTGTTTCCCGTCTAGAGCTCCTATGCAATTTGGAAAACCACTGTTTTCGTACAAATTATGCGCTATAGTTTGCCACTCTTCAGCATTTATCGGCAACTGAAAACATTTACAAATATTTTAACATAACGATGCAATTTCTTATATTAATAAAAATAATACAAACTTGTATACGAGTGCAATCCCTTAAGGCAACTATAATGGTTTCACAAGTTTCCATGACTATTTCGCTGATCGCTTGTGGAGATACTACTGTAGAAAACTTCAAGTCGGCGAAAGAATTTCCAGTTGTTATTGAAAGACGAACTTCAGGCGGTATTGCATCCCGCATGAACGTGTCCTGTTTTTGGATCGTGCTTTTAATTTTCCCAACATCTGCAGAAATACTGTGTCATTCATCCGCACGTAATTTTTGAAATCCAGTGGCTCTGTTTCTATTAATTCATTTATTAACTTCCTATTGGAAAGCAACTCTTTTTTTTGTTTACTCCATATTTTTCTTTCAGCTGTCTTTCGGCATTTATCCGATTTTCGTTCTTCCTCTTCGTATAATATTTCATCTAAGTATCATCATTAAATCAATTATATTGCTCATTTCTTTCTGACTGTGCTCACAATCAAATACAATAGATATAATGACGCTGTACATCGAAGTGAGTCAACCGCTTTTGCGTATGTAGCAAAGCACCCAACGCGTTGTACAGCGTATTGTATAGTGTGTACTCTGTGTAATATCACATATATTATTACATCCCATAATAGCTCATCACATGATCACATCATATGAAACCATCATATCACATTACGTATCACATAAATCACATTACATCGTCATATCACATCATCATGTAACATTGAAGCATATCACCACTAACAACACAACCGTCACACATAATATCACCATATCACATCACATTACATAAACGCACCTTATAAACTCATATAAAAACACATAGCGAAATATAAAATATTTTAACTTAACATGACATAACTTAGCAAAGCGGTCTATACAACCAAGTAACAATCATGTCGTTTTTTTATTTCAATTTTAACAGAATTACACTAAATGAAAAGCAAAAAGGTTTCACTTCCAAATCTAATTCGCATTGTCGCAAGAAAAAAAATAAATGTTACTTAAAAACTTTTTTTTATTTCTAACAAAAGTTTCTCTTCTCCAATTTCAGGAATTTCACGTAGATTTTTTTGGAAATTGGGGCACTACTGAAAAGCTAATTCAGTATAGTACACATACACTATGTTCGCAATATATAGCACAAACGCATATTGACACATTTGGACAATTCAATTTTCCTCCAATTATTTAAAATTATTTTGCAATTAAAACATTCGTTAATTTTCTAACAAACGACATTACAAATAATCTTTAAATTTTATAAATAATATTGAAAACATTTATCAAAATTTGGTCAATATTTTTAATTTTTTTAAAAGATTTTTAGAATTTTTTCGGGTATGCAGATTGTAGTTCATTCAATTTTAGTTCAACATAGTGCAAGTTTCTAGTAGATACGAATTATCACTGATTTTTGCCAATTTTTTACTGACGTTCTTTCGCAATTCTTTTCATAAAAAAAAGAAACGCGGTATCGAGTGGTCTGGAGCAAACTGCCAGTAAAAAAAATTGCCAAAAATCAGTGATAACTTTTACACACTTGAAACTTGCACTTTTTTGAACTAAAATTGAATGAGCCAAAAAATGCATACTCAAAAATATTTTGATGACATTTTGTGAAATCATTGTACATTTTGTAAATAGTTTAAAAAATGAGAGTATATTTCACTAAAAGAAAATTTCAATGAATTAGAAGAAAAATTAAGTGCCCAATTCTGTCAATTTGAGGTGGTGCTCTAATATGTTAACAGATTATATTTAAGTAATAAAACACACAATGCTGTTTCCTATACATTAGGGTGATTGACTCAGTTTTTTAAAACCGAATTTCTCCGGTTTTTTCATAAATTTTTGTACGGTTTTTTTGAAATCTTAATTTTTCGAAAATCGACTAATTTTTTTATGAGCATTTCCAATGTCAAGTTTTATAAAAAAAAAAACAAAAATAGATAGACTCCAAAACATTTATGCTGGAATTCAGTAGTTTTGTATAATCGTTTTATAATATGTTTTTGTATAATAAGTTTTAAAATTTGAGACTTCGTATGAGGTGGATATTGATGTCTTTGCTCGTTTTTAAGTTTTTATTTTTGTGACCTGCTTATTACCTGATCACGATTTAAAGACTTTTTTTGAGACAAATTAATACAAACTGGTCTAAAATTATGACTTTTATTTCTATTAGAGACTCGAACTGCTTACTAAATACAGAACGGTCTTATGATTTAATTGTACCCTTTTTTTAACTCTAACAACTCAACCAGACTGTTTTTTGTCAATGCTAAAAAGGTATGGAACACCATTCCTTCTGCAACTAGAAGCAAAATTAACAAAAGCAACTACAAACAATATTTATATAACCATCTTTTCTAAAATTGGTGGACCTATCTACATACATATGTATGTTTGTTTAAGAAAACTCTAGTACCCTAAGAAACTAAATATGTATCTAATAAAATAAGCTATTTTTAAGTTGTATATGTAGATTTATCAAATGTTTCTTATTTTTAAGTATATGTATGTTTATTTTAATTTTCTTTTCTATGTATGTATGTATTTTTTTTTTCATTAGTATTAGTTTATAATGTCTAATTGTAATACCTTCTTGATGTTATACAATGTTTGTTAATTTTTCTGTTGGCCTAGTAAAATGTTAATATTTTATAATTTTATTGAGCTCAAGGCCAGTTTATGGAAGATTTGTTTGTGAAAAAACAACAACAGCTTTCAATGGTTGAAGTTATAGTACTATTTCGGAAATCACCACATTCCCTCATCAGACTTCTTTTTGATTATTAAATTAAATTATTTTTAATTTAATTTTCATAACCACTTCTCTCAGGCTTTGAACCCGGGAGCTCGGAGTTGCAGAGCCAATACGCTACCTATTGTGCTACGCTAGCCGAGTTGGCTGTTGTGTTTATTTCATCTTCCTTAAACAAACCAACTACAAACAAGAGCAACTGATCTGCCGCTATTTAACTTGTTTGTGTGGTTGTTGTTTGTGTTTTTATTTTTGCAAATTCTATATTATATGTATGCATTTTTAAGGCGTGCTCATCCTTGTCTACAATGTTTGTTAATTTTTCTGTTGGCCTAGTAAAATGTTAATATTTTATAATTTTATTGAGTTATGTTAGAAAAAAGTATATAGATCTTATTGCAATAATACAATAAACCCTAATAAATCAAATCAAATCAAAAAAAATTTGGGCATTAAACTATATGGGTCATTTCATCTCAAATCGTCCAGGCAGTTATGGTTAGGTCTTTTTTCCAATAATTTTTTTTATAGTTTCTACATTGAAATCCATGAGACCAGTATTTTTTCTTTTTGCTTGATTTTGAGTTCTTTCATTGTAGGGAATTTTTGAAAATTTGTCTGAAAACTCGATTTTTCTCTTATGGTGCATTTTTTTTTTGAAAATTCGATAACTTTTAAATAATTCGAAAACTTGTTTTACAAAAAAATCGAATAATCGAACACCCTTCTATACAAGTGGAATATTCAAATTACATAAGCGACACTGCACGAACAGATACCTGACAGGTGCTATCGTTTCTAAAACTATTGAAGCAAGCGGTGCGATATCTATTCAGTTGGCCGGCAAATTGGCCTTTCAAGTATGGTGCGATACTCGTTTTTAGATTTTTTTTTTCTAGACGCAAGCGCATAAAATTAATTGACCATCACTTAGTGTAACAAACGGTGACAGTTTGACAGTTTCAGAGTGCAACTCAAAGACACGGAGCTTGTTGCGCACGCATATCGCTCGCCGATCTGCTACACGTTCGCCAATTTGCATACGCGTAGATCAGAAACACTTTGCCGAATGCTCTCCTAACTATGATCAATACATACATATGCATCCAGAGCAAAGAATCAACATTCACATTGAACTGCTGCCCTGGGAAATTCGATAGCGAACGATTTAACAAGAAGCTGATTGTACGTCCCTTGCAGAAAAAAATTGAACGAAAGGGAAATGCTGAGGCTTCTAGCTAACAGCGAATATTAGCTCATCGTATGTGAATCAATTTGACAGTAAGTACATATATCGCTTTAAAGTTGCTATCGAGTTGATTTGGTTGCGTATGGTATTGACGTCAAACGGCGCAAGTGGAGTAGGTTTAACATTATTTAAATCACTTGAATTATGAATGGAAATTTACTCTTTATCTAAACTTAAAAAAATAATTTTAGATACATTTTTATTTTTGATTCGAATATCAATTCATTCCAAAAAGGCCATCACTGTTTTACACAAATGAAGCGACTTATAGCTGCTGGCCGCTAAAATTCTTAATTTTCTGGGGAATAAATCAAATGACAACTATATAATTATAAAACATTTAATTTAATTTCAATTACACTCTGCAGGGCACTGGAGGTAATTCTTAACCCTGGACGATTCGACTAACAACAAAAGCGTTTCGCTACTTACATATCTCTTCTCTCGTTTTATATTTTGTTCTCTGTTTTCGCATATCACCTGATGAAAGCGAGCTCTAGCAGAGTGTGGACGCTCAAAACTTTCAGCTAACCGTAAGTAAGTTATTTGACCAGGCTTGGTAGTCGAAACGTCTAACAATGCATTAAGTGTGACTTTTTGATTTTGTTGTAAAAAAAAATTCAGTGATGTGTTATTAAAGTCCTACGTATTTTGCAGCGTGAATATACGCACATACATACATATTTTCAAAAAGTAATTTAAAAATATATTCTAAGCGCTATCTCTCTCGTTGATAAACAAATTGAAGATTTTCTTCGCGCTTTAGACAATGATGATGGAATAAAGCAGAGTTTCTGGACCTGAAGCAGATGACCTACATATTGCTGAAATAAACAACGAATTGGAATATTCGACTTTATCTGAAGATGAAACAGGTACTGAGGATGATGATGTACCTCTAAATATTTTGTGAGAAAGGCTCAATAATGGCGGCATTATTTATACATCTAAAGTTTCTTTATTCAGGAGTTTACGTGAGCCAATCTGGTCCGTGTCACCACAGAGATTGGTGTATTAAGTCCTGGAGCCTGCAGCCGAGGGTTCCTTGGTCGGCAGGATTTTGATTCAAGGATACGTGTCGCTATTTGCTGTTGCCGCAGTTTTAGATAATTTGAGATGTGTGGTTTGCCACATAGACCTCCATCTGCATAGAAGTTTTTCTAGCCACGAAAGGGCAATTGAAGAGTCTGACCATACAAATATTTCTGTTTCCACGAAGAAGTTATACCTTTTGTGATTATAAAAAGCACCAAATGACTATGTCATACTGTACAAATTGCCAAAAAAGGATTTGTGGTGTACATAAATTGGACATAGGCACAGATTGCGTAAAACAATTTTTTCCTAAATGACTTTTTGGTTATATTAAGTTTAATTAGAAAAAAAAAATTGTTTAACTTGATCTCCAGAAGAGCACAAAAATTGAAGTCATTTATATTTTTATTTATTATATGTAATATTAAAAAGAATATCTATTTAATTTTTTATCAATTCAATTAAACAAATAAAGAAAACGGTTAACAGTTGTTTATTTCTTATATAAATTCAAAGTTGCTGTAAGTCGTTTTGACTAACAAAGCCCGCAGACAGGGTCTAACGAGCGAAGCACATCCAGGGTTAATACGTATTAAATAGCAGAATTAAACTACACCCACATGTTGGTAAATTTAGAATATTTATATATTTTTTTTTCTTATACAAAAATTTTAGGTTAAAACGCAAGTTATTCTATAATAAAAAAGCTGTAGAAACACAAATTTAAACATTAGACAAAATTTAAAGTAACTTATTAAAGCCAATTGTATCAGCATTTTGAGCTTAAACCATATTTTTTAAAGTTTTTTTAGTATGCCGTTGTTAGTGCACTTTCATTAAGACGAGCTCATATTTTGCAATCGTTTTAAAAAATTTCGAGCTTCTAAGACATTTTGTTAAATAATTATACAATTTGACTAAAGTTTGAAAATTTGAATATATATGATTTAACTGAACAGTATAAGCAATTAAATAAAAGAAAAATTAGTGGCCAAATTGTGTAAATGTTTATGTAGCCTATAATTGCGCGAATCAGTATATACATATGTATTTATAATTTATAAAGCGTCGAAATAAACTAAATTTCTTCTCTAAAATGGTGTTATAACTGTAGCAGAAACTTATCAAAAATAGGTTCTTGTGCCGTGAGTCCAAATTTTAGCTGTACATTCAAAGTTTCAAGTATACAGTGTTTTTTTCTGCTTGACTACGATTTCAAATTTGTTTAAGTCTCGGAGAGAGTTCATGCAATTTTTATCACTTTTTCACACTGTAATATCATATTATTTTATGAAGCTTAGGCGATTTCCCACAAATAAGTTTAGTACTTTGTATTAAAAATTATGAGAAGATATCACTTTCCGATCTTCCGAACGCGGCAGATTTATAACATTTTTCCTGCAGGGCAAAAGTGACATCGTAGTTGCATAGAAGTGCGAGATCGCGTCTGCCTTGCATACCACTTTGAGGATGCCGCAAATTCCTTCTTTATTTTTTGTTTTTTTTTTGTAGTTGCACAGTTTTCAATGGTGATCTGTTCAATGTTAAATCTACGATGACTATACATATATGCAAATGTAGACAGCCACACTCGTACCTACATATATGAGGCGAGATTTGTAGGCAATTTGTGGGAATTTATGTTTGGATAACTAGTGCTCGCAATGTTCCAGAAATGCAAAATAATGTATGCAAATAAATGGGAACATTTTCGACATACCAATCCATTTTAGGACAGGAAAATGGGTTCGTGGTTCTAATTCTATTAAATTGCGTAAATTGTTTCATAACTTCCAATTTCTTGGCGCTCAGATAGTAGGGACACGAGCGTAGATTTGCAAACAATCCTTAAAAGCTACATTTCGTCTTTAAAGAAAGGCAGATCTACTCCGAATTTCTCCCTCTTCTTCTTTATGTCACTAAGACCGTGTGTTGGTTTAGGATGAGAACAAAAAACTTCGCCAACTCCCTCTCTCCTTCGCTAGGTTACTATGTCCATATCATAATACAGCTCATACAGTTAATCATTCCATCTTCTTCTGGCTGACACTATGGTTGGTGTTTATGCTGGATCCAGGATATGCAAAATTCTCAACTACTTCAAAGCTGCAATTGCCAACAGTGACGTGGGTCCCAAAAGGCGTAGATTTTTTGTTTGTTGCCACAAGGTACTTTATTTTGTCCTCGTTCCCTGCAAGACCAACCTTATTTGCTTCCTTCTCTAGACTGGAAAATGCTGCACTAACGGCCCTGTTGTTAAGGCCAACGATGCCAATGTCACCCGCATACGTCGGCAACATCGAACTTTTGTTATAAATAGTGTCACTGTGATTTAGATTGACAGCTCTTGGTGCGGTCTGCAGCATCAGATTGAAGAAACTTCACGAAAGTTCGTCGCCTTGTCTCAAACCTCGTTGGTCTCGAACGGCTCGGAGTGGTACTTCCCAACTAAAACGAGGTTAAATGTTTTGCTAAACGTCACTCAACATAGTCGTATACATTTTGCGGGGATAGTAAATTTAGCCAAGACCTCTTATAGACATCTTCATTTCATGCCTTCAAAAGAGCTTTTGAAGTCGATTTGGTTCTCAGGGGTCTATTCCAGGATTTACTTGGCCTGAAGCCACACTGATAGGGTCTAATCAACTGTCTTTAACATAGTATAGTCTGTAGGAACCTATATGCGATATTTAGAAGGTTTATCCAATTTGTAATAATTTCCTGGATGGGATAAATCGCTAGTTATTCAATACAAAACCAGAACCGTTCCTAAAGTTTCAATAATATTGGATCCTCGTTTCAAAAATGAAGGTTTTCGGTTTTGGTTTATTTTTAAGAACGAATAAAATCGGATTTTTTACAGCTCTATTATTAAGCGCTTCTTTTCTTCAATCGCGTAACTAGAATTCATATTCAGTAGCGTTGAGAAATGCTCCCTCCATACCTTAAGTGTGATCTGAACGTCTATCACCATAATTCCAAACTCGTCTTTGCAGGGGCCAGCCCCGGTCTTGAAAGCAATTGAATGCTGCTTTATTTTCTGATAGATTTTTCGGGCCGCATTTCTGCTTGCTAGCATTTCAAGCTCTACGCACTCACGCCTTTCCGCCTCTCGTTTCTTACTCTAGAAAATACGTCTCTCTTCCCTCCTCTACTCTCGATATCACTCGATTGTTGCACGCCTAGTAATTGGCTGCAGGGAGGCTTTGTACGCTGCGTATTTCTCTGCAGCAGCGACGCGGCACTCGTCGTCATACCAAGTGTTTATCCGTGGTTGGTAGTACCCAATCACCTCCTCCGCAGCGGTACGTAGAGATCGGGAGATCTTAACCCATTGCTCATTCATATCAGGGCGATGAGGAGTTAATTAGTTAGTTAACAGGACTGAGAGTCGAGTTTAAACATTCTCAGCTGCCCATTGCGATTGCAGCTTTCCGACGGCGAACTTTTGTCGCAACATTTGATGGGCGAGAGAGGCGCATGCAGACCTGAGCTGCGATAAGGTAATGCTCCGATCAACGCTTGCTCCTCGGATAGAACGAATATCAAGCACGTTCGAAGCGCATCTCGTATCTATCCCAACGTAATCAATTTGGTTTCGCGTCCATTGATCAGAAGACACCCAAGAGGCTCAGGGCAAGCTTCGTTGTTGGAATCTGATGTTGTTGAATTTAGCGTTGATGTGGTATGTGGCAATTCGAACACTGATGTGAGTGAACCTGAAGGCAAGGTCTCCTCCACAAATCCTACACCATCGCATGGCAGCTGTAGTAAACGTCGCAAAATGCATATTTATTGCATTAATGGCCCTTCCATCGCATCTCCTGAACTGCAGAGACGTCAGCCTAATTTTTTTGAAGGACATCCAGCAGTTGGATAGAGGCACCTCGCTATAGAGTATATTCCAGGTGAGTATCTGGAAATCGTAATCCTTGTTTCGTGTGCGGGGTCGTCAACGTGTGGGTAGGTCATTATCGGAAGATGTATTTTCATTGGACTTGAGATTTTACGTGGCGGGTGCCAATCCAACGCACAACTCATTGCTGGGGGTTTAAAATTGTTTAGTTCGTATATATACCGAGCCGCATGATTCAAGATAGACGACCGGCACTGCGGAATTTAGTGGATTCTTAACTAAAGCTCCCTATATATTAGCCGTGACCCAAGGCTCCTCACGGTTTAGTTACCGCATCTTGCACATGGGTTGCTAACGGTGCCCAAATATTATTATGTTACCTATTTTATGAATTTAAGCAAAATTGACAAATTTACGTTTATAAAAATCCGACAACTCATGGAAACTGAACACGAAGGGCAAAGCTCAACATCACAGACTCCGAGGCTTTTCTTTTCAATTGGCCACTTCATGTCGCAGTATTCTTAGTAAAAATGTTTGATACTTCTTTTGAATTGAAATTTCTTTCCATTTAAATAAGCATGTTGAATTTAAACGCTACTTTTCCATTATATCTTACACAAATGTTGAAATGCATCAAACTTCTTGCATTTTTCAAAAATTGTGTTATATAGAAGTTGGACATTGGGGAGATTTGTAAGATAAACTGCAAATATTTGAGCGTTGCTACGGTAATTTTTCATATTCTTATAAAAATTCAGTTTCTTTGTAAGAACTCCCTTATTACCGACCTCTGCATTCATTATTCACTTGAAAATGAATTACTATAGCAAAGATAACAAGGCCAAAACGGACACCTCTCTAGCCGAGATTTGCTATTCAGGTAATCTAGGAAAGCTAAAATTAAAGATTATATTTTTTCGGTTTGACGTGGAAATTGACCAGATAAAATTGTGCAAATTGAGTATTCATACATCATTGTACATGCATAGTATGTACATGCATGAATGCGTGGCAACAATAAGTAGCTACAAACTGCGATCACAATATGCTGTAGCATCAGCGGCGATCATATCGTAAAGCAATTTACGAACTGCAGCAACAATCAAAACATAGATAACATTTCCTGGCAACACCTCATAGCGGCTTAGCACCATATTTACCGACTGACCGCCAATGCCATCGTCAGCCTAACAACCTGTTTAATGGTCAGACACCCGCTATGCGCTGTTAATGGAAATCTCGATGATATTTAACGGGCCGCCGCGCAGGAGTGCTGGTAAGCGGTGCGCACGAGCCAAAGCAGCTGCAACTCGCAGCCCAGCGCTGATCTTGTTCGGTTGTCAAATCAGATTTATCGCGATCACTTTTGCGTGCAACAAGTGTACTGGGTCGCAACATAAAAGCGGCGCAGACACAAGCAGCTATTGCCGAAGATTGCGCCACACATCATCATCATCACAAGCTGAGCAGCTGAGTAGCTGATCTGCGTTGTTAATTTCCGACATTATGTGGCAAAATCTGAGACTGCACAGGTGAGGAGCGACTAAGAATGCGTTCACAAGCTTATCTACTTTTGTTTCTTATTCTATTATCAGAATGGTAAATTGTTAAAGTGTTGCAACTGACTTGCGGCAAAGTTGCTTTTCAACACACATGTACGAGCATGTATGCAACATCCATGGCAATGGCACTAATGTCTACGTCACGCTCGATCGCAGCGTTAGTGTATTTGAAGGAGCTTTGGAAGCACTTGGTGCCCGAAAACTTTTTGATATATCGCCAAGTTTTGAACTTAAGTGGACAGGTTTTCTTGTGGCAGAAATTAGATGCACGCACCACAAAGTCAGCAAACGAGTTTGAAGCGTGCAGGAAGCACACACGGGCAGCGCATGAGGCTTCCATATAAACAAGCTGGAGTTTTTTTTTATTTTTATTTCTGTCACTGAATCTCCGAACCACCTCAAAATCTCGGCAGGAAGCTTCATGTTACCAAAAGTAAGACTGACACAAATCGCTTGGCTAAGTAAGTGGAATTACCAGTTTTCGCAGATTTTTCCTTAGTAAAGTTGCGATTATTTATTATGCATGCAGTTAAATAAATTTTAAATTAGGCATAAATATTTAGATATAAAATATTAGAGAAGTCTGCCTCCAGCTGGAACTTAATGTGCAGATGAACATAGCAAAGAGAATGTTTTCTTTTTGAACTTGACGTTATACGAGTACAAAGCACATGTGGATGTGGACGTTCACAGGATAATTATAATTATTAGTATGTAGTTTGGTACATATATAGTATAGTTATTAATTATTGACCTTGTAGTAACACGGATCATGTATTTGAAAGAAAAACATCTGTTTGTAGGATTCACGTTTTCGAGGAAGGAACCAAAGCTTTTATTAATGTATTATTTTCTTCTTTTTTTTTGTCCGACAGGGTGGAATGTTGATATTTGTTGGAACGATTTTCCGTCAACCATTGTCAAGTTTGGTTTAGAGACAACCCGGTTTCGGCGTTGTGCAATTAACATGTGTCAATTTTCGTTCTGGCATTGGTATTGGTGCATAATCGCCAATGTAAAAAAAATGTTAAGTGTCCTGAGTATAGGTTCCAGAAGTCTCGCGCGGATAGAATCCAAAATCGTATGTTTTATCTCGGGACTGCCTTTGCGGTAAGACCTGGTAGATAGTCGGTAGTTTTAGCCCGTTTTGGTGTTGTTGTTGCTACCGGGTCGTTCCGGTATCGTAGACTGTCGTCGGCAGAGTTTGGTTGTTGTAAGTCTGTTTTTAATGTTGGTGTCTTCAATTTACCTATGTCTTTGCTTTGTTTATTCTCATTCCATTAAATGTTTTTGGTTTAAATATTTCCATGGCGCCATCCCGTTTGCTGTACGTGCATTACCTTAACGGGTTTCTTTATGTTTGCGGGTGCATATTTTTCGTTAACCAAGTGGTTTGCAAAATTAGATTCAAGTATTGCCGTGGGATTTCGTATCCCTTTGTTGTAGTCTCTTATGTGCTCACGTTGTTCTTATTTTATGTTCTGCTTGTCTTCTTCATTTCTCGCTGCTTGTAAGTTTCTTTTCTATAAAGTTTCTTGTCTTAAACGAATTGTATTTTTTAATTTGCAAGTTTGTATGTCATTTTTCCTGCATAAGTCATTACTGTATAAGTTTTTTCGTTTGTCTCTCTGTCGCTTCGTTTTTGAATTGCATACATTTTTCTGAATTTATCCACGAGCTCTTTTGCATATCCGTTGCTTGTGGCTATCAAAGATAATATGATACGAAACTTCTCTCTTTCGCTTGCTGCGAGAGCCCATGATCTCACATTTTGGGCTGGCAACAAAGCCGAATCATGGGCTACTGAACAGCTGGCACGCAAAACGGTGGGCTACCAGAGGCAAATGCGTGGAAATAGCTATAGTTTTTATTTGGATAAAAAAAGCGAGTAAATGTTATTTTTTTACAGAATGTGTCTTGAAATCTCTAAATTAAGAGTTAAATTTAATATAAAAGTTTTAGCAAACTATGAAGGTTTTGATTTACATACAAATATTGTATTTTATTTTAAAAATATATACCAAAACTGTTTTTTCAAAGCGAACTGGGTATATATTGCATTTTAATATACATGAATAAACATGTAGATATGTTTATAAGAAAACACGCTTTATCTTAAATTTATGTTTAATGCATATGTATATAAAAGCGGTTTTTGCGAAATATGAATTTCTGCGATATTTTAATTGCTTTCATTGTTTTGATTTTAAATATATTATCTTCTGGCATTAAGGTAAATAACATCTCTTATTTACTCTTATTTTTATTGCATTTTCATTCATTCTTTTAGCAAACCTCAACTGTGGCGAAGCAACGGCAAAATCTCCAAAAAATGAAATAAAAATCCCCAGATACTATTTCTACAGAGTGGCTCTTTTGGAAAATGTTATAAAAAATGCGCCTTTTGACAGCGCTTTCTCGTAACAAAGAGTTTCGTATCATATTATCTTTGGTGGCTATGCTGTATATTGTGTTTTGTTCCTTTCTGTATGCCTCTGGCGATAGAGGTATTCATTCAAGCCTGTTTGTTAGTTGTCTTATGGCGGCGTATTTGTGTTCTTGATAATGATTTGATGTGTTATGTTGTCTGTAGCTGTCGGCTTTCTGAAAATCTCGTAATTAAGTTTTTGGGCGATGGGCGATCACGCAGATAATGTCGTACGTACCTTGCGTAGAATACTACGCCCAACTTGGTTTTTAGTTCTTTCATATATTGTCTTTCAAGTTCTTGCATAAATGCCTCTATGAGGATGGCCGAGGTTGGGTTACCCATTCCGAGTCCATGCGTTTGTATGTATTAAAGCTCAAAGTTCCAAATTTTAAATTCGCAACAATTGATTTTCAGTTGCTAAAATCTCTTTGTTTTCAGCATTTTTTATGAAACAAAATGTGACAAAATGGCATCTGGAAGAAAGTAGGTTTCAATGTTGTACATTCATTTGTAAACGTATTCCTTAAATTATTACATTACACTTTTCGTCCAATTCGTTGGTATTTTAATAAATGTGCTTAAATGTGGTCACGTTAGGACTAATAGGGTACAGGTGTACGAGTACATATGAGTTTAAAATCAAGTGTACTACTGAACCGCTGTTAGTTGTGAGACATTTTTTTTGATTAACTCGTCATTTGGTTTTAGAAAATTTATTGTAAAAGACATTGCAGACTATTAAGATGTGTTAGATTACGACGAACGGCCCCGTCGTTACGATGTACAGAAACATCCGCTTTGATCGCACTAATAATTTTATTGAACCAATTTTCAATAGACGTCACTGCGTAGGGGAAACTTTTATAAGTGTTGTGAGAACTCGATGTTTTCAATGCAATATAGGTTTATGCTCAGTACCATAACGACAACGGAAATCAAAAATAATTCTTTTTTTTTTTTTAACAATTTCAATAAAGCTTATTTAATTCTCATTTATGGCTTAATTTATTTATTTTGTTATAGCACATTACTTTTCTAAGGTAAATGTGAAGCTCTACCATATGGTCACACTAGGGATGTGTAACACAGCTCAGCGCTACTACTTTATTATGCTAGCACTCATCAATGTACCACTCGCAAATGCATAGCTTTCGATTAAAGTCCAACACTGTACCACACTCGACACTATGAAAACGTAGTGGGCAAGTATATGTTTTGACGCACATAGCACAGTGTTACCACAGACATACACCCGACACATTATGAAAGCAAAACAAGCTAGTGTATTTTTGGCACACATAGGCAAGTGTGTTTTTTTGACGCACAGCACAATGTGTTTGTGTGTTTTTGTAATCATGACTCTCTGTGCGAAAGCTAGAGACTTCATTATACGATATAGCATTGGATAAATGTGCTTCCTTTGGTTCCACCAGAACAAGGGGTCGTTACTCTTTCCCTTATAATTTTTCTTTGGTAAAATAGGCTCAGCTAAATATTTGTCAAGTTTCACTATAGCAGAAGCTAATTGGTTTTTTTGGCCGCGTATGCATTTGGACATCTGCATCAAAATCTTTTCACAATAAACATTCATAATGACTTTCCAACGAACTATGCGGAATCAGATCTTCAATGCCTTCATTCAAATCTTCTTCATTTCCTTCATTTTCGAATACAGTTTTTTGACAGCCGATTTATAACTAAGCTTTTTTTAAACGCAGATCAATAACACAAACAAAAAAGAATAAAGTCGAAACACGTGGGAAGTGATGTTATTTTCCTTGTAGGTTTTATTGAGTACAACGAGAATCCAATTTTGGAATTTGTCAAACACCCCCAAAATCTCGACTTAACCTTAAAAAACCGATTTTTCGTGCTTTTGCGCACTTCTTAGCCCATATCTTAGCTAATTAGCTTTTGAAAGATATATAAACGTTTAAATAAAGCTGAAGAAATTTACTTGTTTTTGCACAACAAACTTAAATTTTGCTACCCATAGTCTTCTTTTTTTGACTTTGGAGATATTTTCACACACTATTTTATAAAAACACAAAATGAGTTTTGATCAGATTCAAAGATTAGAAAGTTTAATACCGAGTTCAGTGAATGTTTCTTTAAAAAATCGAAATTTTTGCAAAAATTTACAACGAACTTAATTTACTAATAAATATTATTAAATGAAAATATATATGTAGATCAAAAGTGCTTTTTTGACCGTTTTTTCCTTAGGTCAGCATCGTCAGTTTTGCTTTGTACTGACCAGCAATATTCTGCCATCATATTTATTTTGTTTTTTCCTTCGAAACGTTTTTCGATCGTAGCCATTTCTTAGTGGAAGTGTTCGCCTTGTTCATCACTGAACTGTCCCAGATTATGTGGGAAGAAGTCCAAATGCGAATGCAAGAAATGAATTTTTATCGACATGTTCCAACCTATTTCACCTTATGCACTTAAAAATTCGTTTACAACCGTGATGTAGTCGTGGCTTCTGTTGTTCCCAAGGAAATTATCACATAGCGCTACAAAACTCTTCCATGCACGTTTCTCAACACAGCTTAACTTGTTCATAAAGGTAACGTCGCTCATAATTTTGCGAATTTGGGGTCCAATGAAAATACCTATATACACATATTATAAAAAAAATAAAAAACAAGTAGGTAGGAAACAAATTAATAAATACCGGCTTTTATTTTAACTTCACTTAATTTTTGGAAGACAGTTTTAAGATGAAGAAAAGCTTCGCTATTAACATCCAATTTTCTTACAAATTGTTTCATGTATCCCAGCTGTAGGTGGTAAGATAACATCCTCAGATTTTACCAATGGGAGGCTTAAAACGTTTTTTCTACCTATCTGATGTGACTCTCGAGATGGCCATGACTTTCTCTAAGTATCAAAGTGCGGTCGCTTTTTCTACCCGATGTTATTTGAAAATATTTTTCCACTAAATTCCACTGCTTTAGTCGTGAACCGAGGACTTCAGATTCTCGTTTCGATAAATGCAAATCAGAATTTGAAACCAAATGCCTTTCCGTTGATTTTGATTTACAAGGAAGGAATTCTTCCTCTATTAAATATGTTTGACCAGCATCAATTGACTCACTTTTTGTAGGCACTTCGGCATTTAAGTATTTTGGTTTTGTAACCGTAACAACATTCGCATACTTTACGTTTTTCCGCGATTTAAAATTGTGACCTGAAACGTTTGTTTTGCAAAAATAGCAATCGACTTGTTTATGATATGCCTGATGATGCCAAGTCATAGGCACAGAAAAGGGCAAAGTAATTGATTGTTGAACTTTAAATTTTTTTAATGTTGTGCAGCGATATTCACAAATAAATTCTGGCTCGTACCTTCGACTCGCACTATAAAACCTTTCGCAAATCTTGTTATATATTTTTACAACACCAATATTATTTTTAAAATCACGCCGATGACTTGTATCCGTAAATAAGGCACAAATGTGTGTAAAAATATCGCCAAAGTCAAAAAAAGAAGAAAAAGGGTAGCAAAATGTAAGTTTGTAGTAAATTTCTTCAGCTTTCAAAAGTTCTGAGTGTCTTCTTTTTTAAACTGTTTTTAGAATGTAAATCGGTTGTTAATTAGCTAAGATATGGGCTAAGAAGTGCGCAAAAGCACGAAAAATCGGTTTTTAAGGTTAAGTCGAGATTTTGGGGGTGTTTGACATATTCCAAAATTGGATTCTCGTTCTACTCGGTAAGACCTTCAAGGAAAATAACATCACTTCCAAGGTATTTTTGAGTGTCACACTGTGTAATCTCCTAAAATTTGATCTTTCACCCAAAAAAAAAAGTAGTAATCGTCCCTGCTGGATTTACCCTAAATCAAATTTTATAAACAATAGAAAAGTATGCATTAATATTGCCCTGAAAAACCATTTCCTTGGAAAAATTGTAAAAAAAACTTTTTATATAAAGAAAATTCAAATAGCTGATTAGCGCACGAAATGCTTCTAATTCAATGGTCTTCCTTCATATTTTGCACGCAATAATTTTTTTACTGTAAGAAGCTGTTAATACTTTCAAAGTGCATAGAGTTCCCTTTAGGGCGTGAAATTGTTTAAGAGTTTTAAACGAACTATTTATAGCAAAATAAATAAGTCCCACTCGAAATTCGCGTAATATGAAAGGTAGGCGTGGTTGAAATCCGATTTCGAAAATTTCCAACGTACTCTTAGTTAGTGCCTTAAGTGGAAGTATCTTGATTACGAGCTAATCTCAAACTAGTCCCATACAAGTCGTGACCTAGCCTCATACTGGTCCTGAACTAGCCTTATTCTTGTTCTAAAAAATGCATGGACTAATCTCGAAATGAGGCCGAAACTGTCCTTAATTAGTCCCGAAATGGTATAGAAAAATCTCGAAAAATTATGGAAATCGTTTTAAAATTGACGCGAAAGGGTCCCGGACATTAGAATTGGTTTCTTAATAATTCCGGGCTAGTACTTTGATAGCACCAATTGGTCTCGAAAAATTCCCAAACTAGTACCAGACCACTCACGAACAGTTTTGAACTACCTACACACATATACGTACATAGAGCAGGGTCGCTAGAACAGTTACTTAAATTTGTTTTCATTTGTACTACTTCTGAATTCGTGTTGATATCCGTGTTACGGTTTTTTTAGTGCAAAAATATAATGGAATTAGAGATGAGTATTTTTCAAAATGTTTGAAGCTTTTTATAGTACATTCAATTTTAGTATTGCAAAGAGCATATTTACATTGGATTAAATTCTTTTCAGAGATTCTTTTGTAGACGTCGTTGTTCACTTCTTCCACATAAGCGCAAATACCTCTTTTAAGCGTAAAAACGTACATATGTAGTAAGTGTATAAAATATTCTGACTTAAGAGCGGCGACGCCACAGAGTGTTAAATTTGTATTTGTTTCTGAAATTGCGCTGCTGAGTATAACAGCGCAAAACCACAAATAAAAACAACAATCACAGAATTTAATTCTTTTTAGATTCTTTCCAATTTTGCTATCAACAACATAGTGGTAAACTTCCATTCTTATTATGAAATCCGCGCAGGTGTGTACGGAGACTAATTGAGACATGTTGCATACGGCTTGCAGCCAAATATCTATGCTAATTTATGTTTGTTACCGTTGGAAATTACGCAACACAAATGCCAACGTAATGATTCCATTATAATGTGGTACTCTGCGCGAACATTCGACGCGCATACGACGGGTTAATCTTGTTTGTGAGCTTTGTTTAACTATTTCGCTCAATCGACAAACCATTCGCCACCGTCTGGCTACCTCGAAGTGTTTTATTAACTGCTGATAAGAGCCGTAAGCATAGTCGCGATGATCTCAAATTGGAGCAAAACAAAGATCAGCAACACCATTTCCAACTATAAAAGCCTTTTATCTAAACAATATATAATGAAAATGCTGCCGGCATAGCGCAAAGCATTTTGGACCGTGTCAGCTGAGGACCCGGATGCTGCGGAATGGTGGGGAAGGCTAAAAATACAGCGAATACTTGTTTGCAAAATTCTTTTGTATTAACACAAAAGCGGTTAGTAAGAAAATCAGTGAAGACAAAGTACTCGTGGTAATAAGTAATGGATATGTTTAATTGTTTAATAACGTTATGACCCCGAAATCACAAAATTTCATTATCAACCGCACTTGTTGCCGGGGAATTGTGTATACATATGCAACTTATGTCATAAAAAGTCTAAAACAAAACAATGCTGTATGTGTCATTCATAAGCATTCTTTATGAAAATCACTTGCATCTTTATTAAATCTATTAACCTCTTAATATTAAAGAATTAGCTATAACTATTAAAGAATTAGCTATAACGCGTAACAGCTGTCCAACTTCGAAAAAAGTATTGCCTTTATATTCAATCGAAAAAACGAAATAAATACGGAACAACAGCCCAAGATTGAACAGGATGAAAATTGACACTGAATATGGCACAACGGCGAGTCCGGTTTGTTTCCAAACCA
This sequence comes from Philophylla caesio, assembly GCA_963971545.1. NCBI lineage: Eukaryota > Metazoa > Arthropoda > Insecta > Diptera > Tephritidae > Philophylla > Philophylla caesio. Next base: position 77,298,731 of record OZ020606.1, read on the forward strand.
AACATGACAAGGGATGACGAAAAATCGTTCCAACAAATATCAACACTCCACGCAGTCGGAAAAGAGAAAGAAGAAAATAATATATTAATCAATTCTTTACGAGTTTATAAAAACATCTTCCTGAATTTTGCAAGTATTTTAAATATCATTTCCTAATGGAATATGATATATGTATTTTTGTTCAAAGTAAGAAACATGAATTGAAATATATTTTACAAAAATACATAAAAACTTTTATTTATTCAATAAAGTTTCATATTAAATTTACAACTATACAAACCCCGTGTCACCGGTGTGACGTAGTAAAAACAGCTGATTCTACCAAAATCAAAAAGAGAGGAATAGCGGTATAGAGATGGGTGCAACCTCTGTTTCTCTTAACCTTTCATGAAAACATACTCTCATCGGAAATTTCCGACACCTATGTACACTGCGATTCACTTGATTATAAATTAATTAATGCTCTCTGCTTGCAAACTATTTTGAGGACATGATTGTGTTGTATCTTTTTTTTAGAAATTTATCATTTAGCAACCCAAATATATAGAGAAGTATTCAATATAGAAGGCCCGTTAGATTCAGTATGTGCTTTTATCCTAATTCTATTGAAAAAATGATAGTTATTTGGGTCATTTGAAAAGGGACTGTGATAGAAATGCCACTGTGTGGACAAGTGCATTATTTGTATTTACAGGAAAGTGTTGTAAATTACTATTTTCCATATTAAAAAGTGTTAAACATTAAATTCAAGTTAAAAACGTGTCGAGGTAAGCGTTTATCATTAAAGAGAATGATTAAAAGTATGCCTATGATTAGTCTGTCTGGAAAATAGCCAAAACAGTCCAGGAAAAGACTAATTCAAATTTAAAGATGAATATAGAAAAATATAGGATGAAAGCAAACCGTACAGCTGCGGAGAGGCGAAACATTGGAAGATTAGCTTCTAATTCAAGTGACTCCTGTAGAAATAAGGATATTATTCAGCTGGTAAATGTACTGTCCAAATAAGTTGCACAAATTAAGAAATATGTTGTGCATTTTAGATTTATGAAAATTCGTTGTAATTTTGGTGGTTGGGAATTCCAAATCTATAGCTCCATAATATGATAGGGTACCACAGACCATAACAACAGTCTTGTAGCTATGATGACGAACTCAAAAACGTCTTACTGTCTTAAATTATTGAATAGTTAAATCCGTCAGACAGAGCAAGATTTATTTTGTTTTGACCGAGAATTCAAACTTTTTCTGTACATTATAACTCAAATGAAATTATTTATCTATGACATTAGCTTACAATTTATTATCATAAAATTTTTATCAAATGAATTATGTTACCAAGGGTTTAAATATAATATTTGATTTAGTATTTCGTGGGGTGCAATGGGGTGCAGTAGTGCTTCTGGGTATGCGGTTACAATAACACGGCTGTACTCAATCCCTACTCTCACCTCCACGTTCGTGCACCCTGGGCAACGTGAGCAACCCATGTGCGAGATACGGTAACCAACACATGTGAAGCCGTAGGTCACAGCTAATGGAGAGGGATCTTTAGTGGAGCCACTTCGACATATTTGGTTTAATTGTCCACTAAAGTCCGTAACGTCTGTTCACCAGGAGTTGCGGCTGCAAGCGGTCGTCTGTCTTGTACAGCTCGTACAGCTGATCGTTCTATCGTACGCGGTATTCGCCGTCGCAAAGACGGAAAAGGAAGACCTCCGCTGCGTTGGAAAGACCAAGTAAGTGGAAAAAGACTTGGCTATACTTGGGATTTCCAATTGGCGCCAGTTAGCACGAGATAGGGAACGCTGGCGTGCTTGGTTGTCCTTGGTCAAAATCGCTTAGGCGGTTGGTGCGCCAATTAAGTAAGTAAGTAAGATTTAGTATTTACTTCCGCTTAGCTAAATGCATTATACGTGGAACGTTCCTCGACGATCTTAAAAAATATTTTCACCATAAAGCACTTTTAGTTAATTTTAATTTTTATGATTTTGATAAAATTTCTAGAGAGGAAATCGTAAATACGATTAAAATAAAGGTTTAACAATAAGCTTTGTAATGCAATTAATGTAAAACGCAAAGCATATAAAAAATGCGTAAAATTGAAATTAAGAATTATTTCATAAGTTGTATGTTTGCTCGCATACTCGTAGTAATATTTACATTTTGAATTTTATTTTTTTCTCAATAGATAACACAGTGCTACAAAAAAAAATGAAGTCGAAATACCTGGAAAGTAATGTTATTTTCCTTGTGGGTCTTATCGAGTAGAACGAGAATCAAATTTCGGAATTTGTCAAACACCCCCAAAATCTCGACTTAACCTTAAAAACCGATTTTTCGTGCTTTTGCGCACTTCTTAGCCCATATCTTAGCTAATTAACAACTGATTTTGATATATAGACGTCTTAATAAAGCTGAAGAAATTTACTTGTTTTTGCACAACAAACTTAAATTTTGCCACCATTTTTCATCTTTTTTTTGACTTTGGCGATATTTTCACACACTATTTTATAAAAACACAAAATGAGTTTTGATTAGATTCAAAGAATACCGAGTTCAACGAATGTTTCTTTTAAAAAATCGGCCAAAAAGTGACTGAGATATTTTACTTTTTTTTAAAAAGAAATTTTTGCAAAAATTTGCTTCTGTTGTTCCCAAGGAAGTTATCACTTAATTTTTGAGTTTTTACTCAATTTTGAAGTCTTTATACATTTCCGTTATACTGAAGTGCACGTGTTGTTTATCTTTTGTTGTGTTTGCTGTTAAATTTGATAAAAATCGTGGTAGAGTAAAACTAAAATGTGCGACAAGCGTAATAAGTTTTGCTACATTTGTGCCTTATTTACGGATACAAGTCATTGGCGTGATTTTAAAAATAATATTGGTGTTGTAAAAATATATAGCAAGATTTTCGAAACGTTTTATAGTGCGAGTCGCTGGTACGAGCCAGAATTTATTTGTGAATATTGCTGCACAACATTAAAAAAATTTAAAGTTCAACAATCAATTACTTGGCCCTTTTCTGTGCCTATGACTTGGCATCATCAGGCATATCATAAACATGACGATTGCTATTTTTGCAAAACAAACGTTTCAGGTCACAATTTTAAATCGCGGAAAAACGTAAAGTATGCGAATGTTGTTACGGTTACAAAACCAAAATACTTAAATGCCGAAGTGCCTACAAAAAGTGAGTCAATTGATGCTGGCGAAACATATTTAGTAGAGGAAGAATTCCTTCCTTGTAAATCAAAATCAACGGAAAGGCATTTGGTTTCAAATTCGGATTTCGCCGATCTCGTGCGTGATTTGCATTTATCGAAACGAGAATCTGAACCAGTGGAATTTAGTGGAAAAATATTTTCAAATAACATCGGGTAGAAAAAGCGACCGCACTTTGATGCTTAGATAAAGTTTTAAAACTGATGGCAATGACTGTGATATAGTACATTGTGTAAATGTACCCAAATTATTATCGGCTTTAAATTATATTTATAATGCAGATGAATGGCGACTTTTCATTAATGGATCGTGTAAAAGTATGTACCCTAAAAAAAAAAATACATTCGTGTTCCCTTAATGAAATCTGTAATGTCACCCTTAGGTTTAAAAGCTGTGTCATTACACAATGAAAATCTCTCACCATCAGTTCCAATCGCGTATGGGGTTAACAAGAAAGAAACGAATGAAATGATGGAAAAAATTTTACGGTTGATCGACTATGCCACGCATAAATGGAAAGTCATTGCTATTGACAATTTTATTTGGCATGGAAGGTGGCTACACAAAATATCCTTGCTACCTTTGTGAATGGGATAGTCGTGCATCCAATCGCTATGATCGCAAAGCATGTCCATCTCGAGAGTCTCATCATATAGGTAGGAAAAACGTTTTAAGCCTCCCATTGGTAAAATCTGAGGAAACAATTTGTAAAGAAATTGGATGTTAATAGCGAAGCTTTTCTTCATCTTAAAACTGTCTTCCCAAAATTAAGTGAAGCTAAAATAAAAGCCGGTATTTATTAATTTGTTTCCTACCTACTTGTTTTTTATTTTTTTTATAATATGTGTATATAGGTATTTTCATTGGACCCCAAATTCGCAAAATTATGAGCGACGTTACCTTTATGAACAAGTTAAGCTGTGTTGAGAAACGTGCATGGAAGAGTTTTGTAGCGCTATGTGATAATTTCCTTGGGAACAACAGAAGCCACGACTACATCACGGTTGTAAACGAATTTTTAAGTGCATATGGTGAAATCGGTTGCAACGTTTCATTTCTTGCATTCGCATTTGGACTTCTTCCCACATAATCTGGGACAGTTCAGTGATGAACAAGGCGAACACTTCCACCAAGAAATGGCTACGATCGAAAAACGTTTCGAAGGAAAAAACAAAATAAATATGATGGCAGAATATTGCTGGTAAGTACAACGCGAAACTGACGATGCTGACCTAAGGAAAAAACGGTCAAAAAAGCACTTTTTCTCTATATATTTTCATTTAATAATATTTATTAGTAAATTAAGTTTGCAAAAATTTCTTTCTTATAAAAAGTAAAATAACTCAGTCACTCTTTGGCCGATTTTTTAAAAGAAACATTCGTTGAACTCGGTATTAAACGTACTCTTTGAATCTAATCAAAACTCATTGAAAATATCGCCAAAGTCCAAAAAAGAAGAAAAATGGTAGCAAAATTTAAGTTTGTTGTGCAATAACAAGAAACTTTCTTCGAATATTTTACAAAAGGTCTGAGTTTCTTCTTTCTTAAACCGTTCTTCGCATGAAAATCGGTTATTAATTACCGAAGATATGGGCTAAGAAGTGCGGAAAAGCACGAAAAATCGGTCGAGATTTTGGGGGTGTTTGACAAATTCCAAAATTGGATTCTCGTTCTAATCGGTAAGACCTACAAGAAAAATAACATCACTTCCCAGGTACTTTTGAGTGTCACACTGTGTAATACTTATGAAATCAGTTTCATTTTTCGCCCAAAAAATAAAACTTACAACAGAAAAATAAAACTCACCACGTAAGTTTTATTTATTGTTCAAAAATAATTGTTATTTTAAAAGTTTTATTTAACACTCAATGACCTACGTTTATTTATGCGAGCAAGCATAGAGCTTATGACATAATTCTTAAATTTGATGTAAAATTTAAAAATCATAATTACGATAATTTTGATATACTACATTATATATTTCCGAACACTCCTTCATGTCCATTTTTGCAAAAAAATTTTCAACAATAACAATTATTTGCTGTCCCTGGTTCAAAGTTGAGTTCAATTGTAAAAACCAATCCATTTAATTTCTGGTATAAGATTAAAACCAAAACGTCCAATCTGATAATGTAATTGATTCTCGCAATTTACATTTCACTATTTCTGAAAATGACGGAAATTATGCAATTCATAAACTGTCAACTTCCCTGATTTAAAATTTTCAAATGATAACTAAAACATTACAGAACTCACTTTGTGTAATGTTTTTCCACATTTCTGACCATGCTTTTTTATGTTTTTAAGATATCAAACTTCAGTTCATAAAAATTAATAAGTTTCAAAACTGGGCAAATCTCGGCAAATAAATTTTGACATTTCTCTCTGGCTTATTTCCAGTGTCGCCCACTCTATTTCACTTATGTGCAACAGCAAAGGAAAATTGTATCAGAAAAATTATTTTTAAATATTTCGTTCAAAAAGGAGGCCCTACTGACCATTCGATGTTTATTTTTGTTTTGCCTATTCGTGTGAAAATTTATAAAATTTAAGACAAAATAATATATATTATATAATATAATAAATATTTTTTTTTCTTTCTAATTTTGACTATTAAATCACAGGTAAGGTTTTTTTTTAAAGAGGTCTAATACAAATTCGCTAATATTTTTAGAGTTTCTGTTAGAGATATCATCAATTTACCAATTTATGCGAATGCGTGTTGAAATCTCAGTAAGTAGTTATATGTATTGCAATTGGCGTATTCCATTTCGTCAAAAAAAGAAAGTCGCCTCTTTTACAGTTTTTCGTCCCCGCAAACGAATTTTCTGCCGTTACAACAGCAGTGCCAACTAGTGGACAACAATTCGCGTCTCATCTACCCTAGTATCGTAAGCCAATAAGCTATTTCATTGTTTGTGTGCTGAAAATTAAGCAAATGCATCATTGAAAGGATTGCTGAAATACACCCATGAGATGTTTGGGATGGAGTACATTTGCACCTACCGCTTGAATCAAGGCATTCTGGAAAAAAAATTTAGCGCAATGAGGGCAGGAGTTGGACAAAACGACATTCCAACCGCAATGCAATTCAAATATAGTCTCCAAAGGTACTTACTTGGAAATTTTAATAAAGCTTAGTAAAAATATTTATGAACAGTTCAATGCTCCTTTCTTTGATTTAGCGAGAGGCACCGAAACTTTAAATGCGACAGGAAATGTTGGTGCAAACGATGCCGATTGGCTGGAGCTCCGTGTCATTCCTTCTAGTAGTGTTGCAGCATATCTGTACGAATCAGACCATGCCATCTTCGAGCAAGAAGAAATAAACCAATTTCACGAATATGCTTTAGAATACGTTGCTGGTTGTCTGATCAGAAAGCACAAGCTGATAGTGATATATCAACGGAGAACAACTTTACATGGGTTAATCAAGTGTCGCGAGGGGCTCTTGTTAAACCGAGCAGCCAATTTTTGGAAAAAATTAAGGATATTCAAATTATTTCCAACAAAATAAATAGGAAGGAATTCTTCGATGGCGTAGACTTTCCAGCGACCATGTTGAATGCATCCAAGTCTTCCGATCTACCTGAAAAAATCAAAAAATCGTTTTTCAAGAATACATTTTAGAATGAAAGACCTTAATAAGAAATTACGATGTGCAAAACGAAGATAAATATATTGGCGATGAAATAAAGAGTTATTTTTGAGTAGCACAACTTTTTCCACTTAAGTATTTGTTTTATTTTATAGCTCCTACTTTTTTACTTTTTTAAAGAATATCACTGGTTTCATTTTTCAATGCCACCAAATAACTTCACAAAATTATCACTTAGAGACTACTTCTTTTCACTGAGCGAAATATTTACATATGTATCTACCCACATAAGGCCAGAATACGAGTATGTGCTAATTCGGTCCGTAAATATATAAGTACACCAGCTTAGTGATTGTAAGAAAATGTTGGGTTTTTCCTGTAGAGCCCGGATCAGTCTTTTGATTTACCTATACCTGTACGTACATATGTATTCTCACTAAAATATACACACGAAAATCTAATCCAAACCATTTACATGAATTTAAATAATTTTTTAGATCTGAACTTATTTTCTCTCCATTTTACTACTTTTAAAATGTATGACCCAATTAGGACAGTCTGACATTTGGTGAATTCGAATTGACACCACCTGTATATAATTTCACCATGTAATTATTTTATACTTACAATGATCTTTTGAAGCGATTTTCCAGAATTTTACTTTGTTTTTATTTAAAACAGTGACAGTTACGTAGCACGGTAATAACTTCTCTACTGCATTCTAGAACGAGCAATTCAGTAATGGGACATCAAAACATTCCGAAGCTTTTTGAATTCCTCTTTCTTGATTCGTCTTTTAGAAATTTTTTTTTACTTTTGGCCAGAAATTTGCAATATGGACCCATAGTGCTGCGTTGTTAGTCCTTTGCAGGGCCGTGTGATTGAAATTTTATTTACGAATAAAGTTCGATGAATACGATTCATTTCTTTTCATATACATACGTTAATTTGGAGGGTGGTGCACGGCCCTGATCCTTTACTAGTTTACCTCTTAAACGAGTGTTCAGGATATTCCCTGGCAATATGCAAAAATAATGACTCAGACCCCTCATAAGTAAATGGTAATACAAAATGTTCCTCAATTGCATGAAATTGTCAATACGGAGACATACATAATTGTTCATAAAAATAACTTAAACATTACCTGCTCTTCTTAGGAGGAACATTTTTTGAAATAAAGCTCTCCCAATTTGTGTTCTAACCGCGGTTCGTTAAATTCCAAACTCAGCATCCATCGATTTTCTTATTTGATTGCATTGCTGTTCTTAGCATTTCTGGAATGCAAATTTACTCTTTCGCAGTCCTTCCTTCATTTCCAGTAGTCACGTCTTGTCAAAATTCCAATAAATATTTAACTTACGTACCACTTAGCTATTACTTCAGTTGCATGATTACACAATCGGTCAATATTTCATCACCACCTACAGCAAGCCTTTGGCGTTGAACGCCAATTACGTTTTTGATGTTACTGCATCAAACCTGTTGATGTACCAGCTTACTCGCAACATATCCAGCGTTATCATTCGCTAGAATTGAGTTGTCCTGTGGATGAAAAAGTACTAAACATCCTTCTAGCTCCATTGTAATGTGGCATGGCTGGAAATTGTGGCAAACATTTTTTAATTTTAGATATTTGCATGAACATTGCCGCCCCAATGCGGTAAATGGAACCGCCCATGCGCATGCGCCCACTCATTTGGCATGTGGCATGCAACGTGCTACTACAAACAAGAAATGCTTCAAGTGACTTCACCACCTAGTGGCAGGCTGCGTTTACTGTGCTGGGTGTACTCGTATTCTTCGTTCGCTGTGGTGGATGCATGAATTGAAGGGGCGCAGTGTGGCGCCTTCGGGAACATTTGTTTTGGGTTTAATTGCTGCTAACGGCATGTGGACAAGATAATCGAGTGAAGTAGGCATTTTTTAGTATTAAACCAAATAGCCATAGCCACACAATAACCATTTTCATATTAGCTTCAGTAGATACTTGATGAGGCAATGTAACAATTAATGACATGCAGTTGCAGCAGAAATAATCGCAAATGTTGGTAATAAAAATTAAAAAAAAATCACCAACGTACCTATGTACGTACATACATACGGGCATCGAATGGATAGCTAGTTTGGCGAAATGAAAGAAAAAATGTGTGCAATCCAGAAAACTAACGTTTTAAACCAGATAGTACCGCTCCAGAAAAGGAATGCCGCTCACGAGCTTCAGCAAATAGCAGGTAAGCATTCCTGATTCCAGATGTTCTGCAATCTGACTGCAGATGTAGCCTGGTTATGCCATTTTCACGTACAACTAAGTGGCGGCTACTCGACGACAACAACCACAACACATCGACATACAAATCAGCACGCAACAAGAGGAAGAACCAAACGGTACAAAGCAGCCAGAAAAGTAGAAGTGGCAGTGGACAACAGCGGCATTGAATTCCGTTTAAATAAATAAGACCAACGTAACTGGTATCCACTGTTAGATGGTTACGTGCGTCAGCAGCGACATTAGCTGCAATGTGGAAAGTACGATTTTGCTTAGAAAGATACCAACAAAGCTTGTGGCAAAAATACACGAGAACTTATTAACGCCGACCCAGTACTTCTCGGACGGTTGCTTTTGTGTCATGGAGAACTACGACCCAAACATCAACTTTTTTCATAAAAATACGCTTATAAATAAATAAAATCACAATGGCAGTTATTGCATTACATTAACCCTTTTATTAATGGAATTTGACACACTAAAGCTGATGGATTGACAGTTTAATCATACTTTGCTTGTAGGAGAGGCATTCCAAATGAAAGGCAAGGTCGACATCTGCGATTTTCTTTAAAATTGGTAAAGGATTTTTATTAAAATTTTTAATATACATATATTACGATTTGCAAAATTTTGACACACTTTTTTCAAGTTAAAAAATCGGCTAATGTATTAGTTTTAACAAAAAATATTCTTGAAAATGATAAAATTTTATGAAAAAAAAGTTTAATAAAAAATTTGTAAAAATTAAATTATTTAATATATTAATTATTTTTTTAGTTAAACACTATGAAGAAGACCACCGATTTTCTTTAAAAAAAAATACATATAATCTTTAAAGTGCCCTTAAAACGATAGACAAATTTAAAAGACTTGTTATTTTTTGTTTTCTTTGGTCTACTTCATAGTTTTTAACTAAAAAAATAATTAGTATATTAAAAAATAATTTAATTTTTACAAATTTTTTATTAAAAAATTTTGTTTCATAAAATTTAATAATTTTCAAAGAATTTATGCTAAATATTTTTTTTTGTTAAAACTAATACTTTAGCCGATTTTTTAACTTGAAAAAAGTGTGTCCAAATTTTGCAAACCTTAATAAATATTAAAAATTTTAATAAAAAAATGCTTTTAACACAACTTTCTTGACACAAAGTATTACAATTACACACATTTTTAAGAAAATCGCATTTGGAATGCCTCAGGAGCTTTATTTTATCTTACAACTCTAATCTCTTTTTTTTTCGTTTTTCAGTAGAGAAACACTTTTTTTATTTCATTTTAAAGGTTTTTATTTATTGAATCTTATCTTAAAGAGACATGACAATAAGTTTTCAAATCTTCATTGAATTTCTTAAAACAATCCCCCTATTGGAGGAATACTTTTGCTATATGGGCCCTTATACTTATCAATTGACGAGCTGGAAAATTATTTCGCCTTTGTTGCGGTTGTTTTGTTTGATCAGTGAGTGGATGTGCTAGTTCATTTGGGTGAACTTTTAATTTGTCTAAATACTTTTGCTTAATATTCGCTATTTAATTTCTGGGTGGATGGGATGTTGAGGTCGTCATGTATGTTCTCATTCCGAATGAACCAAGGGGCGCCAATGAGCGTCCTGAAGATTTTTGATTGAATATTTGAATGATATCTACATTAGTGGCGCATGCATTACCCCACAACTGTGAACCGTATGTCCAGCATGGTTTTATTATATTATTGTAAAGAAGTGCTTTGTACTCCAGTTTTAGTGGGGAACGTGAGTTGATAAGCCAATGATGAGTGTTGGCTTTCAACTTCATTACAATTTTCTTAGATTTAATGGGTTTGCGCCAAGTGAGATGCCTGTCGAGATGCACACAAAGCTAGACTACTTCAGTGACTTGAGAGATCATAATGCTATTTAAGGATAGCGGGGGACAGGAATTCCTATTTAGTGTAAAGACATTCAGAAAAATTGCTGAGCAGTACTATCCTCGTTTAAATGCCGTCCTTATCTCGTTCTATAGTCACGTGTTGTGCCCGAAATCCATATTTATGTGAGGGTATAATAATTCTTACGTATGTATGTACCAATCTTCAAGAGCAGGGTATTTTTAAATAGTTTCGAAAAGTAAGGCGGCAGACTTATAGGCCTGTATAAAGGTGCATGGGTCTGTCTTTTCCTGGTTTCGGTATCATTATTATAATTGATTTCTTCCAGTGTGTTGGAAAATGGCCACACCTCAGTATACATAGCATTAAAGAGATTTTAGATGAATGTTATGGCAGGACGAGGAAGTTCGACGATCATCTGTGGAGTTATAAAATCTTGCCCCGGTGCTTTCTTAAAGTTAAGTTCTTTTATAACTTTCATAATTTCAAGTGGATGGCCCTTTATTGGTTCGGTTTGCGCAACATCAGGGATTAAGGGTAAAACTTATCCGTTTAATGGAGTGTTTAGCTGGAATACGTGTTTTAAATGAAGTGCCAAGACGTTAGCTTTTTCTTCTTCACTACGGACCTATTTCCCATTTTGTTGCAGACTAGATTTAACTTTCCTAATATAACACTTAGTGCTGGTTGGTGACAAGATTTCAATGTATTTGGCATGTGCGAGTTGTTCTTCAGCCTTTAGGGCTCTGCTTAGCTCACGTGCGGTGACCTGTGAATTTGTCGTTCTCTGCGTAAACGCCACTTCTCGGCAACAAGTTTTTCTTAATTGACTATTTGTAATTTGATTGTTTTGCTTCGCTGTTGTTGATTTTGTCTGTGGAGTAACCTGCTAAGCAGTAGCAATTAAAACTGGATTAATAGCCTGCGACGATTCATTAAAGTCTGTTTCACTTTTAATACTTGGATTTAGCTCAATGTGGATACTAATGTACATCTTGTATTTGAGCCAGTTTGTTTTAAGTGACGTTAATCTTCCGGGGGTATTCTTTAATTTTCGGATATTCCAGCAGGGTAAAAACAACAGGAGTATAATCTGACGCTGGGTCCGAGAGGGCCTCCGCCCGAGTTAGATTGTTATTATCAGCAACAAGCCCGTACCTGAACTGACTATAAAAATCTTATTGGCTTTTATAGTTGGTCCGAAACCTTTGTACAGACTGAGCAAGTAGGTAACTCAGAACACGGAAAGTACTATGGAGCAATAGGATCCTAGACAGGCCATATTATTTAGATATCCCTTAGCTGGAAGTGAGTTCATTCTTTTAAATAGACGCGAATAATTTGCGTTTTATTCACCATATTGATCTCATCACCAAGACAAATTGTCGCCTGCGTCTTGAGTAGAAATAAACGTCAAACTCATTATGTGCGATTGCCCCGCTTTGGCCAGACTAGAAAATAAAATATTTTATTTAAATCAGTTAAGACCCTCAAAGTCAGGAACTCGTCCACGAAGATTTTTTTTAGCATTTTTTTAGAGAAGTTGATAATGTCGAAATTAGGAACAAATAGGTCGGATACAAATAACATTTCAGGCCAAAGTGTCTATTGCTTATGTCACAACCAATGGCTGAACTAAATTCGTTAGGTAACAAACCGCTCTGAGATTTCCTTCGTAACTTCTTCTTGAGTATTTTTTTTTCGTTACTACAATATTCTAAATGATCAAATGCAAGAACTTAACTAGTTTTTATCGTCCGTTCCACGATGTTTGTATTCTACAACCGTTCTATCGGTATTCGGATTTTGTTGCAGACGAGCGCTATTGGTTGCACCAAACAGAATGGAGGCTTACTTCATTTATTATTCAGGTAAGCGCTGAATGTAGGTCACCTGGTTCGTGAACTACTCAGTAAGCAAGTAAGTGAAATCAGCAGGAAGCTGTGGAGCTTAGCGCTGATATCGCCTCCCGAAGCAATACTTAGCGATAGAACAGAGGGGATTGATATTAGACAGAAGAGATATAGGCTTTCGATGCTGCATCCCTCTGCTACGTGGATGGCGCTACGGAACTTTGTCTACTTGCTTGGATTTATGCGCACGAAACCATCCTGTTTTTTTTTGCCACTAATAAAGACATTAAATGCTCAGCAAAGCCGCTATACAGAGAATGCATCAATAAATATGTTTAATACTTACAATGTACATATTTACATACATACATAGTGTGTACATGCTTAAAAATATAGCTGAGCATAGTAATTGCCACAGTTATTATGATTTCGTTTGCACTCGCCACATGCGCTATTGTTTTTAACCCTCAAAAGCTTAAAGCCTTTAGTTAAAAATTTTTACTGAGATTTGTTAGGTTTTTTTTTAAATACAACCTCACACATTTTTTATACCTTTCATGGAAATGGTATATTAACTTTGGTCCGATGTTTTTAAGTACCAGAACGATAAGAGTTAGACCTATCAAAAAGTATACCGATATGATCAGGATGATGAGCATAGTCGATTAGGCTTATCCGTCTATCTGTCCAATCGGGCTTATCGGACGAATATACAGTTTTTAGGAGCCGATTGTTCAGATATTATAGTTTGCTTTATAACTCCTTCATTTAAGCAGCTAGAGGTTTGAAACAAGGTCCGCTATTATTAGCAGTGAAAATCATATGGATCAAAGAAACATATAGCTCCCATACAGCCGATGGTTCAGATATTCTATTTAACACGAAATCCCCTCCATTTAGGCAGCTATAGTCTTGAGGTATCTCAAAAATAATAGCTATTATTAGAACTATTTAGCAGTGAAAATCATTAATATCGATTAAATATAACATATGGACCCCATACAATTCTTCCATTCAGGAAAGGTATGAAGCTTACGGCATAGCCGAATACAGCCCTTTTTTACATGGTAATTTTAGTTGCTTGCCAATCATTTTGTTTCAAAGAAAGAAGTGAGATTAGAAGCAAAGTCTGTACTATTACACTGTAATGATGATCTGCTCTAAAGATGATGAGCTTGCCTTGAGTTGAAATGGAAATAAGTTTTTCTAAAACGTCTGTTGAGGAACATTATTGCTTTTATAAAAAAATATGTCTTAACATAAATTGCAGGAAATTTTTTTCTAGTTTTATTTACCGTAAAATTAGTGGAAAAAATAATGTTGTTGAAAGCCTGTTTTTTATGCGCCATTTTCCAATAGTGGTGCAAGACGAAATCAATGAATGTGCCAATTTTCAAAACTCCCGAAATACCTGTCATGCAACACTTATTTTCAGAATAAAATCACTGTAATGCACTCTACTCACAAATTATAACAATTTATGTTAAGACATATTAACACATTTGAACAATTTATATTTCTTCTAATTACTTAAAACTTTTTCTCATTTAAAATATTGTTCATTTTCTAACAAAACTCTATATAAGTATGAAGTTATTCAAAAAAATTTAATAAAAATTTCGATCCTTTTAAGAAAATGTTTTGAATTTTTTTTAAGTAGAATGTAGTTGTGTAGCACATTCAATTTTAGAATCATAAAGTTCAAGTTTTTAGGGCTTAAAAACTACCAATGAATTGTGGCAAGTTTTTTTGCTGACGTTCTTTCGCAGTTCATACCACTAAAAAAATGTTCAAAAGTCAGTTGAATACGCTACAAAACTGTATACTCCAAAAATAAATAAAATACATTTAAATGAGCAACAAATGAAGAGTCTAAACCTTGGCTCCTAAAAATCAGCTTCCAGTGTGCAAGCGATTTTGAGGTCGGTGAGCAACTCTAAAACAAAATAACAGCTTGTGTAAATATTCGCGGTTTTAATACAACAAATTTTCCATTTCTGTATAATGTGACCAATGCGTCATCCATGCTACTACATAGTTACCACGAAATTTAAAAAATATCGGAAAAATATTGCACTTATGAAAATATTCAATAAACACAAAAACCAATTTTATCAATCAATAAGGGCCGACTATTTGGATTGTTTAACTTCACTAAGAACATTCCGTCGCTTAAAATCAGGTATAGAAAATAATAGTTATTTTCCAAATTGCAATTTCAATAGTTGGGAAAAATTTGTGTTTTAAATAATTGTATGTAGCGTTGTGATGCTTGTTAGCCAAGGAATGCCAATCCTATATGATTAAAATTTGTTTGACTTCTTTCAAAATAGTCAGCGATTATCCGAATTTTTTGACTGTTTTTTTTTCAATAAATTTAATTTTCCGGTCAATAATAAAAGCCAAATTTAACGTTAATTTTGTCGGTCATATATAAAAGTTCAAATCTGACTTTCAGTTTTTCGTTCGAAAATAACAGTTAATGAATATAATAAGCGTATTCATTATGCTTTAATCTTAGTCATAACGGTTTTGCAGTAAGAAAAATATACCTTCGAAATTTACATTTATTTATTGCATCGCTTATTTGCCTATCATTGCAACAAAATGTTTTAACTTAAACCCTTACAATCAATTACAATAGTAATAAAATTTTCTCTTATATTTTTGATAAAAAAATAATGGTCATACATATTTTAACTTTTTGCTGTGACTAAAAAACAAAAGTTAAAATTTGATTTTTGACTGAAATAAATAAAAGTCAAATTTCAACTTATATATTTGACGGAAAAAATATAAAAAAATAACAATTAAAAGTCAGTATTCAAATGAATTGATTTACAGAGAGAATTGTGGACAATGTTCCAAAATGTTTGATAAGATGAAAAAAAAATTAAATAATTACAGACAGAATTTAGCAACCTGAAAGCGTATGTTGCCTGTACTCTACCATGCGCTAATAGAGGGTTAAAATGTTGGACTCTACGATTGCGACAAACTTAAAGTGTTGCATGCTCTCCTTGCTTAGTTTATTGGGTTGCGTTGCACTAACGCCGTTGACCAGTTTGTAAATGTTTGGTAATTTAATAAACGCCAACACATCTATTGCATCTCTGCTGCACGTCTCGCCAGATGTGAGCTGTCCACTGCACCAAATCTCTGATTTAATAAACTTCTGCGCGCATGCTTCGTTACCACACATACAAACATCCATACATACATACATACATACATCCATACAAACATATGTAAATATGTATGCTTAATACAACAAAGATCCCATAAAATAATCCAATTAGTCACCGGCAAGTATAAAATTGCTTAGAAACCCACTTGCGGCGTACGACAGGATTCACCAGCTGACAACAAGTGTAACTGGCGTTGCATGCCACTAATATGAAAAGTTAATGGCCAATGCTTGTCGCCATGCATGCCTGCCTCCACTGTCTGCCTTCTTTAATTGCGTATAGTATAGGTAATTCTATCAACTTATTACACCATTAAAGTTTATGGATTTACGAGTCATACATGAGGAGTAGGTTTGCACAAACATATACGAGTAAACGCGCATAATTTATTTGCACAGTCTGTGGCAGAATTGCTGTCAGCTGTCAGTGTGTTTTTTTTTTACTTTTTTTTAGTGTCCATCTAAAAATAAACACCAACCGTAAAATTACAACTAATAAATAAATGTTAGCAAGAAATTATTTGTTTTCCTACTCGAGCATATTCTTCTTTATAATTGTAGTAGATTCTGCATTGGCATCAATTCGCAAGCTGGCCTGGTGTGAGTCCGTCACAGTCGTGTAAAAAAATAAATATCAAATTTCGTATCGTTCTTACTAAGGTATGAAGTAAGTTATGCTAACTTTGTCAAAGTACCTTATAAGAGTTGCATTTTTTTGTTGAACAAAGAGAGTGACCATATTCGGAAATGGAATATGTTTTGCAAAATCGCATCGAATGTCAGTTAATTTTTGATATTTGTAAGGTAAAAATATTTAGAGTGTGTGTTAAAGAATTCAAGAAACGCTATGTTCTCCAAGAGTTCACTGTTCTTTATATCCAAAATGTTTCATATCCCTATTTGACGATCCACGAGTAAATTCGTCTGTAATCGTACAACATTTTAATATTCCAGCCTACATAACGCTATTTTTCCCATTTAATTAACATGGAAATTTTGCACTTTTTAGCAAATAATATTTATTTCTTTAACTTACCAACAATACTTGATTCTGCTTCCATTCTGATCACTTTAGATGGAGAAAATTTCATATTGGCGCAAAAAATGTATTACATAACCATTGGAAAGGCAAAAATTTATTATTATTGACTTTTCTGGTTATTTGGTTTAATCTACTTACTAATTTATTTTTGTTCTGAATTTTGTGTTAGATCTTTTATTTTCAACTCTCGATATACATACAGGCTATAAATGTAAATTTTAACACACAAATTATTATTGATTTTATTTTAATGTACATTTTCGTTATTGAACTTTTATCTTTTTTTGTCAGGCCTTCCTTAGTAGCATTTGGAAATTCATTTGTATACTCTTTTATCACCTGGATAAGATACTGTTTTCTATTATCATCTTTAGGTAACACCTTTATGTATTCTTGAGTCCATTGTCTCTGCTACATCATTAACAACTTTAATCTTCTTAGCATTTTCTAATCCTTTTGAAAAATCATAATTTTTATGCTTTTTGCAGTTCAAGTTTCATAAAATTTGTATTAATATCAAATCCCTTAAAAAAGTCCGAAGTATTACAATTTCCAAAGTAATCAATTTCTTTAGTTTGTAATTTTTTTATATCGTTATCACTTTTTATAAAATACTTTTTGGGACACCCACATTCATAAGCCGTATCCAAGGTGAACGCTTTGACCATTTTGAGTTTGATATGGACTGATAAATTTTTATCAAAAAAATTAGAGTGCCACCACTCCTGGGCTCAAGTACCATAACTGCTTTTTAATTTTTTTTAAGACAGCTTCAGATAAACACTTATTAATAGTTTTATAGGCATAAACTGCTTTCAAAAATTTCAAGTCTTAGTTCGGAGCGACTATAGCAAAATCTCACATATGTACATATATAAATACCACGAATAAACTTTTTTCTTCTTCTGGTGATAGTTCAAAGGCATCTCGAAAAATGCAAATTTTTAGTGACATCCAGCGAGCGTGATGGAAAGTTCCAAGTTCATAAAAATTAACACTTTGATGGTTGACAGTACCAAGAAATATTCGGAACAATGCAAGAAGCTATTTGAAATCATCGCGGGGAAAAACCTAATCTAATAACTTTTGGATGGTTTGATCTATTTCGTCAACTTGATTGATCCATTTTTTTGTGAATTTTTAAGGTAAAAACACTCGTAAGACTTAGCTCATATATGTTATGTCGACACGGTAGCCATATTAATTCTGTTTCCCGAATTTGTTCCAATAATACGACGGCTCCGTTAGTGCAACCTAGATTAGAAACATTTATTAATTGACTAATATTTAATTGATATTACCAGGTAACTCGATTACATTTGTTTGCTGATTTCCCGAAAAATTCAGATGAAATTGTCTTTCTGATCGTTGATCGATTAAAATGTTTTTTATATCATTGCTGACCATTTCAAAAACTTTGCCGTGAGCTATGTCAAATAAACTTTCTAATTTGATTGAAGAGTTTTCAATCTTTTTGTTGGTTTGATGACACACCTGCATTTTTATGCACTTTTCTGTACTTTTCAGTATTTTTCTTACATTTTATTTTTTAGTTTTGAATACATCGTTTATCATCTAACATAAAAACACCAGCAAATATCCAAACATTTTTAATTTATTACCATTTATATGATCCGTGAGGTTCTCAAATAAAAACATCGGTTTTCGTAAATTTTTTTTTAAACTCATGATGAAAGCTTTTAATTTTCAATAGATATGAGCTCTCGAGGTTAGAAAGTTATTTTTTAGATAGATACCGATAAATTTTTCCACTTACAATTCATTGCACTCGTCACTTCAACTTAATTAAAAATTTAATATTATAACATGAATTAAAAACTGTAGCGTTTACTAACTAAAAATGAAATATTGTTGTGAAAAGAACCACAATAACACTACATAATAACATTTCATTTTGTGTGCTGTTTTCGACAGGGAGCGTACACGGTCCATAATGGACGCTTTGCTCGTTTTTAATTTTAATGTGTGTCTTAGGCCTTACAAAAGGGTTTCTCGGGATGCTCCATTTAATTGGATCAAGCTTTAAGAACTAAACTTTTCATTGATGATGAACTTAGATTCATTAAATACGTTTTTAACTTAAACTGGTCGAGTTGTAACCGTTCCTGGAATTTTTAAATTTGTGCATTTTTTATGCATGTAAGCGAGCAAATATATAGTGTATGTGGATTAGACGAGTATCTAAGCAACGTTAGTGATAACTGTGAGAAAGTCTTGATGAATGTGCAAATGTATGTATTTGTAGTGAAGTCAACCGGAAATAGATAGATAGATAGATATTTATTTATTTCATGTACAATAAATATACAGGAAACAACAGGAAGAAAAACAGCACTAGCTCAAGGCCATCAGCTGGTTTTACAATAAAAAATTATTTTTACTAATTAAGAATTACAAGCATTACACAGTTAAAAGATATGAATGTTAAGTGCTTACACCGAAAATATTTAAAATTACTAAATCAAATGAGATAGGTTGCATAAGGCTATAAAGCTAGATATCTTAGTTATGTTTAACGCTATTGTGTCGGAGAGAAATTGTGATGGAAAAGCTGTGGCAAAAAACCGTTGTCTTTGAATGGAAAATCGAGGGCAGGTATCTAGAATGTGCTTAACCGATGCGCTCTATGATCCACAAAAGCTGCACGATGATGCACTATGACAGAGAAGATGGCCGTGAGTGATATGCGTGTGCCCCAACCGAAGTCTTGTGAAAACCAGAATGTCTGAGTGTTTAGAATCCGAGCGAATAGTAGGCCTAATTTTTGTAGGATTAATGACTGTAAGGTGGTGCACATATTCGGTAAGGAATTATTGTTAATGTGCTGTTTTATTAGCCTAATCAAGTCGACTTTTTCAAGAGCGTCAAAACAGATGACTGGTTCATTATGAATGCTCTTTGCAACAGAGTCAGCTAGTCCATTACCTTGGATGCCGCAATGGCCAGGTATCCACATCAATTTAATTTTATTATTGTGTTTGATGAGCAAGTCCCTGATGTTGGTGGTTAAAACGCTGTCCGTTTTGAATTTCCGGAGAGCATCGATGGCAGATTGGCTATAAGTACAAATGCAGAAATTGCCCTTGGCTTTAGAAGCTATAACAGGGGCTTGATAGATGGCAAAAAGTTCGCTGGTATATATGAAGCAATGGTTAGGCAGTAGCCCTTTTTTTTAAACTTACAGCTTATCGGATACTACTGCAAATGAGGTTGAACATTTGATTTTTGAGCTATCGGTATATATGAAGTTGAAGGCTTTTTGACTTAGCCCAGCTTTATATTCCAGACACACTTGGCAATAAGGTTGTTGACAGGTGTTTTGCTCTTGATATGTTTGTAAACAGTTTCCAATTGATAAGACCGAAAAAAGCCAAGGCGGAGATGGTTTAACTGGTAGATTCATTTGCTTGGCTAGTATCAGTGCACGGTGGATTGCCGAAAGCCGTTTAGGGAGAGACTTTCGATTGGAAGTTTTAAGTGTTTCTTTAAAGAGGTGGTTGTTGTTGCAGCATAACATTTTGTATATAAGGCTAGCAGTCATGTATTCGAAACGCTCGTTTAGGCTAGGGAGTCCAGATTCAGTTAACATATTGCCAACGGGAGTGGTGATGAAGGCACGTAAGCTTTTCCGCACAACTGCGTGATATGGCGCACAGAGAAGGTATAAGTTGATTTTGGCACAAGTTCCATAGATTGGCAGAGTTTATTCAATAACTAATATAATTAATGCTTTAACAATGTTACAAAGTGTGGTGGTATGTACAAATGATTCTTTAGACGAAAAAAATTGTACGATACTGAGGCGTTTGATAAGTTTATTTCTAACGTAATTACAGTGGAACCTGAAAGTGTATTTGAAATCAAATAAAACGCCTACAATTTTAAAATTGCTTTCATTGTTTATATATCTGTGATCACAAGCGATAACCGCCTAAGTCCTATGCTTTAACACAGGACTTAGGCGATTATCGCTTGTGACCACAGATATACATTATTATGGCATAGCTTTACATTCGGGCAACATTTTTTCCGACAGATATGCAAGGTATTGCACTTCTCGTATACGAAAACCTCTCCTGACTGAAACGACCACAGAGAAATGTTGTCAAGGATATTGTTAAAAATTGCATGAACAGTTTCAAGATTGCCCTCTTTAGTATATATCAAAATGTCGTCGGCATATATCCCATAACTAAGATTGTACTTATCTATAATTTTACTCATCTCATCAAATGCAATAATAAATAATACCACCGAAAGAGGAGAACCTTGAGAAATTCCATTTTGCAAACTATATGTATATCTCGGATGAAAACCCATTTATCCTGACTATACATTTTCTATTGGTGAGAAAGTTTCGAATAAAACCATATATTTTGTTGCCTACTTTCCAGTTTTTTAGTTGCCTTAGAAGAGCGTGTGCTCCGATACGGTCAAAAGCCTTTTGGAAATCAAGGTAAAGAGCCGTGATATGATACCATAAGAGAAAATACCGTTATACAGGTTCACCAGTCTGGTTTTGATCTAATCGTGTAGGTTTTTGATCATTACGTAAGTAATGCA
Source organism: Philophylla caesio (assembly GCA_963971545.1). Classification (NCBI taxonomy): domain Eukaryota; kingdom Metazoa; phylum Arthropoda; class Insecta; order Diptera; family Tephritidae; genus Philophylla; species Philophylla caesio. The sequence continues at coordinate 77,320,356 of OZ020606.1, forward strand.
ATCGTGTCCAGGAGAAGAGCTCTTAACCCTGTTAACGAAATTATTAAATTCTGCCAACGTGATAGGATTATCAATTTCTCTTGCAGAAGAAAGGATATTGTGAGAGGGGCAATATATTTCGCTTAAGGTTCGATATTTGTCAGCGACAAAAGTTTGGAGAAAACAAATTTGCGGCTTCCTCAGCGGATCGAGGCGATTTATTTCTGTCCACAAGGTGTGGCATAATGGATGGACTATAAGAGCCCGATAACCTTTTAAGTTAAGGGTTTTCCATATTTCTTTGGGTGAAGTTGTAGGATTAATGGATCTAGTGACATTGCTAAAGGCTTTTTTTTTGCCTTTTTCGAAGCTAGTTTGAATTTGGTGTTAGCTGCTTTATAAGACATGGGGTTTAGGTCGGATCGTACGCGTTTGTAAGTATACCAGGCAGATTGCTTTATGGCCCGCAGTTCAGCAATTTCTTTATTCCACCAAGGAAGACATTTTTTGGAGAGATATGGTCTGGTTTGAGATATAGATAAAGTAGCTGCAGTAAGGATAACCTTTTTAACTTGAACAGCTTCCTTATTGATGTTGTTGCTGTGGAGATAAAGGTTATTAATTTTTTGACATAAGTTATGATATTTTTCTAAATTTGCCTTCTCAGTTAAGAATTTAGGGACGTGCTTCATCATTTTCGTTTTACTACAATTTAAGTATAAACTAATTGGATAGTGATCACTGCCGCAGAGATCCTCCAAGATCTTCCAAAATATGAGTGGGTAAATATTCGTTGAGGATAAAGAAACATCTACATACATGAGTAAAGGTTTTGTGCGTCATTTATTATTTAGGACAGATAGGTTCCTCAAAATCTTTGCCCCTCCGGTTATGGATGGGGGAACCCCAAAGCGGCCTCCACGCATGGAAGTCCCCGCAAAAGATAAGTGGTTTGGGCAGAGAACTCAAAATACATTTTAGTTCATGAAAATCTATAGGCGCAAAATAAACTGAGATCATTGTGAAAGGTAAATTTGCTTTGATTTCAAAAGCAATAATGTTTAAATTAGTTTCAATCAGAATTCGTTTATGGGAGATACTTTTTTAATTAGCAAACCAATGCCATGAATATTTGTACGATTCGTATTGTGTAAATATGATATGTACGGAGAAGGGGCTCGGAATGTATTCCTGAATCCGATGTTGGTCTCTTGTAGAGCAATAAAGTCTGGTTTATATTCCGAAATGAGAAGATGAAGCTCATGATAGTTATTAAATAAACTGTTTATATTCCATTGTAAAAAGGTTAGCATATTTCAGGTTTAAATTGAAAAAGGGAAATAGATAATATATTGATGTATATATATGGAAAACTTATTGAGCATTAACTGTCGGAATCATACGACATTTTTGATAATTGTATAAGGGAAAGAACTCTGTTGGAAGGGGGGAGTAAAGATTTGTTTTAAAACGGTAATCAATGTTAAAGTTGTTGTTCATAGTTGAAGTAGTTGAGTAATTTTGTGAATTGCTGGTAAAGCAACGCTATTTAAATTTTGGTGTGCATCTTCGAGAGAGAAACTCTTATGGTTAAATCGTTCATCTTCTGAGCGAATTTTTGAGTGGAAAGTTGATTGGGTGTTGGAGAGTATTCTCTTTAATTGTTGTTGAACTGATTCTTGAGTAGTTGGGGTGAGATCAGAGTGGATAGTTGTCCGGTATAGCCGTGATTTGAGTAGAAGCTTGAAGAGAACAATTTTCTTTATTGTGCTGTGGAGTAGTAGAATTATTGCTTGAGAAAAGTTGTGTTTGGTCGTTGGAGACTTTTAGATTTGAAGATGGTTTGTGAATGCTATTTGTTGGTGTTAGAAGTATTTCTATTGTCATTAATTTTTGTTGGTAAAGAAACGGCATTCGGCGTAATAGTAGCATGTGCGTTTCGTGGAGACGAAAGTTGGCGTAGGAAGTTGTAGTATTTTCTGAAGGTAATGTGAATTGCGTCCGATAAATATTTCGGGCTTCGCCCATCGAGGCTTTATTTCTCGTCTTTATAGCTAAAATATCTTTAGCTTGCTTAAACTTTTTACACTCACTTGAAGATGATGGATGTGGCTCAGAACAGTTTGCACACATAACTCGAGTTCAAACATCTGGTTGATGGGGAGGGAAAGAACAAGTTACGCATGTTGGACTATTTTTACACCAATTTGCTGTGTGCCCTAGTAATTGACATGATTTACACCTCATGGGATTGGGGATGTATTCCCTCACCTTAACGGAGTGCCACGAAATATCTATCTTGCTTGGGAGTTTGAATGAGTCGAAAGACAGCAGAACAACCCCGCAAGGAGTTGGCTTACTATCAATCATTTTGTTGAACTTATGAATTGAAGTAACTCCTTGGGTGCTTAGCTCTTTTACAATCTCCTCGTTCATTACTTTATTTAGGTGTGGGGCATATATTGTTCCCTTCGTTGTGTTGAGCGAGTGACGAAAAGAATTTTTGACAGAACATACACCATATACTTGCGTAGTAGCCAATAATTTTTGTGCAATTTTTATGTCTTTTACCAGAAGCAGAAGGTTTCCATCTCTCAGCTCAGATATAGAAACAACATCTTTACTAATAATTTGTATGGCTTTGTGGACCGCAAAACAAGAGAAATCTGACATATTTTTTTATCTTCACCACAGGTTAGAATAAGAAATTTGGGATCTGCCATCACCACATTTGGAAGTTCAGGAAAAAGAATAATAGGCGAACCACTTGCCCCAAGGGAAATTTTAAGAAATTGATGAAAATACACCAATTTAAAAAGTATTCACTTGAAACAAAAATAAGAAGCAAAGCTTTCTCACTAATCAGAGAATATTCACGAAATAGGATAACGGAACTAAAACCGCACTGAACAACACTATGATAGCGAACTGAACATGACCAAACACTTTGAGCACAGTGTTAATTTTTAAGATAACAGTTTGAAAAATTAAAAATAAATTGTAATAAGTTTGTATTTTAATTGAACATCCATTCCACTTACAACTGGCTGGAAGCATTTAGATATTCCGCTCGCTACCTGCACGCACGTTCTAAGTTTTTTATCTCTTAAAGAAGCAAGTCCAAGCTTATGTGGCCAGAGTAAGGCACCAAACGATCACAAGGTCTTCTCTTGCTGAGCTGGGTAGAGTCCTTAGATTTAGGTATTATTATAGGTCACATACTGATTGCTAGGCACGCAGAGAGACTGGGTACTAAACAAGGGCCCAGGTGTGCTGGCGGAATCTCTGGCAGCCACTTTAGCCTAACCTAGCCCAAACTTCTAACTTAATGATAAACTATCCTGCAATGCTGCGAGATAATTGCTTACTAAGTCTTTCTTCGTCGAATGGCTGTTATGACCAGAAAAATGAGCTAAACAAAAAGAGCACAATGTAGAGATCTAACTCAGTAGTTCAATTGTAATATCCGCCCAATAAATTTAGCTCAAAACGAAACGACCAAATTTTTGATTGTTGACAATTGCAGGGCTTTGAGAAAGATGATCAAAAATCCGTTTGTTGATGTTGCATATAATGGAATAGGAGGCAGAAACATTGCGGGACTTGCTGTGTGAGTATTCTGCACTGAGAATAAGAAGACAAATATTTATAGTTTCCCGACTCTGTGCGGACTCTACGCTTTTTGTTTTATAACCTCTAGATTATATTGTTTTTTTCTAGTCTTAATTGTAAGCTCGCACTTAAAAAAAAACAATTCTTTAATTTTCGCCAAATTTATTTCTTCAATATTTGTAACTCATTGTTAATCCACATTACTAATTTTTTCACACGAAGAAAATTGTCTGATTCAACCTTAATAATGAAGTTTCTTACTTTCCTTACAATCAGTGCCGAAACTAATGCCAATGCTAGCTGCTAGCGAAGAACATTCATGCAACAAAAAAAAATGTGTTCTATCTTTTTGTATTCATTTCCAAAACGGAACAATATTGTTTTTTTGTATTAAAATTTACGAATCAGATTCACTTTACTTAGTAGTTTTCATCGATAAAATAATGCAAATGTTGAAGTTGCTTTAACAACTCAAAAGTGTTCCGAAATTTTATCTGGCTTTAAAGTAAAGCTTAAAGTTCTGGCCTGAGATAATATTGTTTTTTTTTTTAGAATAAGGCGTTACTTTGTTAGTATCACTAAATATCTATGTAAAATTCACATATGACATTGAAAGTCTGACGCATTCCCACAGTATGTATACCTTAACATATTTTTCCTTAAATGGCAATGCAATGCATTCCAATCATTAGCGAGTTGTTGATGTAAAAAGAAAGGCATTTAATGAAATGATTCTGAAGTAAACAGACAAGTTTGCACGCTAATCGGGTAATCGAATGAGTTATTACGTGTGCGTCTGCCAGCTTGATTGTGGCCAATATGAGTCAACAGGCATTAGATATGAATTTCACTAGCGCATTTATGTTGCAACATCCACACTTCAACAACCTTAGCATGCAACATGACGCGCGGCGCCGCGCCAACTCTGTTGCACTACCACTTAAGTTGAACTAACGATTATGCTGCGCATTTTTTTATATTTTTTGTTTAATTGTGCGCATCCATCAAATCCAATTTCTGCTAGACGCCTCGCCGCAGGATTTTCAGCTTGTTCTGGCGCAAACATCAGTCCATATTTATCGATCAACTCCCAGGTACGTTGTTCACCTTGTTGTTGTAGTTGTAGTTACAGCAGCAGCCAAAACAACTGAATGTTGAAATGAGCGCACGTTCAATACGCATGCGGACGCGAACGCGCTTTTTGTCGTTTCTTAGCGTTTTTTTCGCCTTGAGTGGAATTGCGGTTAAGGCACATATGTACCAGTCGGCAAATTTTTTTGTTTAAAGGCAAATCTTTTTTTTTAGATAAGTGGTTTTTAAGAAAAAATAAAACGCATATAATATAATTATATGGCCAAGAATTTAGCTTTATTATAAAGATAAGGGTTTGCTGATATTTGTTGGAACTATTTTCCGTCATCCCTTGGTTTCGGCGTTGTGCCATCTTCAGGGTTTGCCATTATGTTTTCAAAATGATTTCGGGCAGGTGACCGCCGCGTCTGTCATTTGAGCTCTTTTCTTATTTTGCAGGTAAACTTTCTACGACAAAAACTTTCACAAGCTTGTTCCAGAAAAAATATTTAGCTAGAGACAAACACAGGGTCGTGAAACATAATAACACACCAAGGCGGATGAATAGCCGTATGTTGTCTACAACTTTTCCAACAGTATTTCAGAAAAACACAAATGTATTTCAGAAAAACCCAAATGTTTTTCAGAAAAACACAAATGTATTTCAGAAAAACGCAAATGCATTTCAGAAAAACACAAATGTATTGCTTTCGTCCCAAGGATTTTTTCGGGGAAGCTTTATCAACCATACGAAAGACATGCCCAAGCCATGGCAAACGTTGAATTTGTATACGCTTGACTATGGCCATATCTTTATACAGCTCATACAGTTCATCATTCCATCTTCTTCGTTAACCATCGTTTATGAGAACTGGGCCATGAATCTTGCGAAGAACATTTCTTTCAAAATCCTCTAAAGCCTTCTCATCGCTGATCACCATCGTTCATATTTCTGCGCCGCATAAAGGAACGGGCATGATGTGGAATTTGCAGAGCGAAATTTTCGTTCGTCAAGAAAGAGCTCTGCTTTTCAATTGCCTGCCCAGATCAAAGTTGGAAATGTTGGCAAGTGCTATTATTCGCTTGCTTAAGCCCACCATCAATAAACTGATTGGACCTTATCAGTGTGGCTTTAGACCTGGTAAATATACCATTGACCAGATATTCACCGTACACCAGACTTTGGAAAAGACCCGAGAAAGAAGAATCGGTGCGCCCCACCTTTTGGTCGACTTCAAAGCCGGCTTTGACAGCACAAGAAGAAGTTTCCTACATGCCGCAATGTCTGAATTTGGTATCCCGGTAAAACTTATACGGCTATGTAAAATGACGTTGAGCAATACCACTAGCTCCATGAGGATTGGGAAGGACCTCTCCAAGACGTTTCATACCAAACGAGGTTTCAGCAAGGGTAACTCTTTGTAGTGCGATTTCTTTAACCTAATGCTGGAGAAGATAATTCGAGTCGCAGAACTAAATCGGTCAGGTAGCATCTTTTATAAGAGTGTGCAATAGCTGGCGTACGCCGATGACATTGACATCATTGGTCTTATCAACTGCGCCTTCTCTAAACTGGATAGAGAAGTGAATGGGTCTAAAGGTGAACGAGGGCAAGACAAAGTATCTCCTGTTATCAAATAGACAGTCAGCACATTCGCGGCTGGACACTTACTTCACAGTAACAAATTTGAAAAAGTAGATTACTTTGTCTACCTAGGAACCAGCCTTGAAATCAAACGGAGAATATCTCTTGCCAACAAGTCCTACCTCGAACTGAGTAGGCAATTGTACAGCAAAGTCCGCTTTCGACGGAAGCCCAGAAGGTTTTTAGTGCGGTACCCGCTGGTGGTGACAGAGAAAATGGAAGACCTCCTCTTCGTTGGAAAGACCAAGTGGAAAAGGACTTGGCTATACTTGGGATTTCCAATTAGCGCCAGCGTGCTTAACTAACCTCGGTACGTAAGAATTATTATGCCCAAGTGGGTGCCCACCTAGAACAACTCCCCAAACATATCCCTACCAAAAAAAAAAAAAACAATACTTTGTGCGGAATCTGTGAATCATCTTTTAGCTATTGCTGTTTAATTTGTAGGCGTTGTATCAAGCTAAGGGCTTTCACGAATGCTTCAGCTTGGGCCTCAGAGACGAATGCGGGACCTGTCATTAAATCCCTACTGGAAAAAAGTACCTCTAGATGAATCGCTTGTGGGAAACAAATCGAAATTGTTTAAACAAAAACAAAAAATAAAAGGAACGATTTGCTTAATCGAGGGGTTTAAATTGACCCAAAACAATAAATGTTAAAGTTTTTTGCAGCATGCAGAAGGGTTAATGTATAACACTTTTTAATAGGCAACATTTAACAGAAGTATGCTAGACTTGGCTTTGGCTATGGCACTTTCTGTTAGAAACAGGCGATGTTAATCGTCTACATCTCTTGAGAAAGCTTGCTAGCTACATTCAGTCAATTCGTCAACAGCAACAAAGTTTGCAACTTCTAACGGCTCTCTGCTTACATATACCAAACTCAATGCGATGTTTCGCATTCCACTTTGTAGCGTTCGCAGCACACTGTGGTTAGATTTGAGATGTGTAAGCTCACATGTGCTGGTTGTTGTTGTTACCGTTGCCGGCGAAGAAAGCAAGAAAAGCCGCTAGACGCCAATAACAAGCTGGCTTAGAGCCGGCCGCTTTAATGGCCACTCTGCTCGTATCGCCGTTAACTTCGACGCCTATATCTGCCGTTTACATACATACATACATTCAGATATATTAACATATACGCATACATACATACAAACGAACATGCATAGCTGCTTGCATGCGTATGTGGTTACGTTTGTTGCAAACGCCATCGGTTTGGTCAACGTCTTCGTCGCTCGCTCGAGTCGTGTGTTCGCCCGATTATGCTGTTTGTCTATGGGAAAAATGAAAATCTAAGCTCGTCACCGTTACCAACTTTGTGTGGACCAATGAAGAAGTTTCTGTTGGTCGTTTGCTTGCGGAGGTTTCGTATTCATTCATTCAGTGTGATGACGGCGACCTTGGCGGACACGAAAGCGCGAAGCATATGACCAGTTCGGTTTATCGGCGGAGTGTAGTTTTCTTTTTTTTTTGAAGGAATGATGAAAACTAATAATTTGTGAAAAAAACACCGTTTAAAAAAAACTTACAATTAATGCAAATACTGCAGTGGCAAAACGTATAGAAAAAACAACAAAGAAAGTAAGAGTGTGTTTGTGCATAGTGTACAATGATAAGCAATAAAACAATTAAAAAAAAAATATTCACAAATTTGTATTAAAGAAAATATAATCAGATTAACAATTTTTTAATGGATAAATATTATAACATAAAAGTATTGAAAATTTATTTAATAATATTTAAATTTCTGATGTAAGTATAGGAATTTTTTTTTTTTAATAAGCGATCCTTTTAGAATTGTGATTTAAATTGACTTGGTTATAAAATTGTCTATATGTTTCTAAAAAAAGTTAAATTATAAAGTTATGTTTTTGTATAAACACAAATTATACAGTTAAATTTTTTTATAAACACCCAGCCACATAATTTTGTAACACATCCTCAGCAAGTTAATTTTTTTTTTACCAAATTACGTTTGCTCTTTGTGAATTTGTTTTGCTCTCGTTGCCAATAAGAACTTGCTATTTATTGCATTTAGAGTGATAATCCAGACTTTTTTTTTAATTCAAATTATATATAAATTTTAAACCTGAAGAAAAAGTGATTGATTTAAAAAAAAAAATTAAATTTCAATAGGAAAACATTGTGAAAATGTGGTGACTTATACATAAATAAATATACACTTACGAATACTTATGTATTTCATTTTTTTTTGTAATTTGAACAAAACAAATTTAAAGAAAACAGGTTTTTGTGAAAAGGGAAATAAAAGAAAAAAGTGATTTGTGGCTATATAGAAAAAATTGAAATTTAATGCAATTATAAAAAATACGTTTTAGAATGGAAAAAAAGTTGAAAAGAAAATTAAATATGAAAAAAAGTATTAAGGAGTTAAATGTATTTGGGTTATTTTATTGTTAAAAAATGAAACACTGAACTAAATGTATCTCATGCAGTGACACAATGGTGCAGGAACAACTAACTGGTGAAAATGATTGATAAAAATATAAACAAATTGCAATTTGAAATAAATATAAAAATCAAACATTAAATGAAATACAATAAAGATAAAAAAAAGGTATAATGAAACCAATTGACATTAAATTAAATGGAGAAAATTTATATAAACCCTGATCACATAGCATAGCACAAACACATATTGACGCATTTGGACATTTTATTTATCCTAAAATTATTTCAAATAATTTTTCAATAAAACATCGTTAATTCTCTTACAAACTCCATTGAAAACAATTTTTTTAATTTTATAAAAAATTATCAAAGCTTCAAACTTTTTTAATAAAATTTTTATAATTTTTTGTGAAACACAAATTGGTAGTTCATTCAATTTTAGAACAAAAAAGTGCAAATTTCTAGCGACTACGAATTGTCAATAATTAGTGATACTTTTACACACTTGCAACTTATTATTTCAAAAAGAAATTGTGTGGTAGATAATGCGCAATATCAGCAGTAGGCAATGTTATTCAAAATCAATCAATACAATTTATGCGTTATTAAAGTTTTTTTTTCTTAAATCTGCTATAATTTTTTTTCCAAGATTGACCCCAGCCGACCTCAAATAATATATCTCCCAATTAAAACAGTATGAATATTGACTGTTACGTGACCTTGATTACAAAAAATGTTAAAATGTATTCAATGCTGATTTTCAGTAGAACAGCTTATCATGAAAGCTTCTAGTCAACCATGAAACTGTGGTGCCATAAAAAGGAATAAACTTTATAAGCCATTTTGATTCCGGTACTTCATTAATTTTGCTGTTAATATTTTATTAATTTGTATAAAAATTTTTAACACGCTTTGGGGAATTTTCTGATGTGAGAGGGGCCCTAAACCGGTTACAACTGATATATAGTGGAATCTATCTTAATAGGAGATTCTTTTATGACTGCAGCTTATTTTAAGATGCTGTACCAATAAAATGAATTTTTTTTAAGCTAAATTTGGAAAATTTTTTTTTTTAATATTACATATGTATGTATGTCAATTCTGTTAGGCTGTTTCAAATAATACTTACTACTCACAACTCTTAACGACTGATGCAAATTGACCAAAATCCATTTCCACATCGTCTTTCGGAGGTAGTATAGACTTCGCTCTCTTTGCAACTGTCATCGCCGTGCTGCGTTTAATCTTTTCACTATTTGAGCATTTGTTTTTATTCGCTCTCAATATCTCTATATCCCTTTGAAGCTCGTATATCTTACCTTTTGGTCGCCTGCAATATTCAGAGGCGTAAAGTTTTTAAAGTCATTTGAAGAAACTTTCACTCTTACCTTTTTTACTTTTTGTATTTTTTTTTTAAATTGGCGCTCCCATTACATAGCTCATTGTTTGGTCGAGCTTCTCCAATCATTTCTGGTGTGCGTCTCTTATGTTGCACCAAAAAAGAAGGGACCTTCACCTCCGCACTTCAGATATATTTCATGGCAGAAATACCCTCGGAGGTATGTCATTGCCTGTCGAAGACAATTGTTTTTTCGATAATTTTTTTTTACCTTATCCAATAAAAATGATTTTATTTTTCAAGAAACTTGGCACGTACTTAATTTTTTAATGCCATTTCCATTTAATTAATTTGTCTATTTTGGGATCTTGAAGTATTGAAATAATTACTCGAGAAGAAAGGTTCAATATAATTTCGTGGCAAAGTTTCCCAGGCATCAAAAAATAGGTGCTAGTTTTTAATAGGTAATAACTTTATGATTATCCATCGTCAATCTTTGCCTTTTGCCAGCTTAAATTGTAGCTATAAATATTTAGGTATAAGTGCCCGATTTCTGTGTTGTGCCCTCCTTCTGAGGGCTTTCATTATTGGCACAATTATTTATATTATACACCGCATTTCTATTTAAATAATTCTACAACGCATTGCTCATTCGCCTGCTATGTGATCATCATTTTATTTAACTGTTTTCATTAATTTTTCGCATTTCAAATAAAAAAATGTATGACTCCTACTGGGTTGTAACAACGTGCTCGTGCTCATATGAATGAATGAATGAGTGGATCAATGTGGCAATGTTGAATGGCTGAATAATAACTGATGTTTGCAACTTCTTTTGTTTTTAATTATTCTCTTCTATACTCACATACATATGTACATATATAGATAAGTGTACATAAACCATAATTAACCGTTAATTATTCATAGAAAAATTCTGCACGATTTGAGCGAGCTGGCATCTTTTTGAGTGTGTGTGTTGTTGCCAAAGGCTTGTGCGGTGTTGAGATTGTGGTAGGTAAAACAAACACTTCTCCCAATAAAGATTTAAATACGAGAATTAGGACGAGTGGTTATGTAAGCATATTTCGCTAATATTTGGCTAAACAAAAAAGAACAAAATAAATAAAAAATACTCGTAGCTTAAATCAGCTTCTGTTTCTCTTGTTGAAATGCATTTTTTTGGCAGTTGTTCTCAATAACCTTATCAACAGATATGGCGAATCGTGCGTTGTATTGGTACACTTACAAGTACAATTGGTTTAACCTTTGTACTTAGAAAAGGGTGCAAATTTCTCAAATGGCACTCCGATTACGTTCAAAGTCAAATTTTCTGTGTTTGCAAAATTTTACATTTTTTTACTTTTTATTTCGTGAAGTTGCAACAAATGTTCTACAGATAAGAAGTGAGTGGATTTGAAAGAAATGCTGCAATGTGGCATGTATAAAACCGGGAGGGAAATTTTAAAAAATAATTATTTTTAATACGATATTTTTTTGCATCGATGCTTTGCGGTAAAAAATTTCGAAATCTTGTGGATGTAGAGCGGGAATAACAAACATGAGTTTAAGTTTTGGTTTGCCCTTCAGCTCATACTGATTGTCAATGCGCAGTGATATAGCAAAATCTGAGAAGAAATCAATTGTAGACGGCGAAATCATTGACAACCTCTCTAAAATTATTTAACAATATTGATTTTTTATTTAACTGAAAATGTTGTTTTGTGTAGCTAAGTATGATAGTGGGAACGAATTGGAAACGAATGTTTTCATCAGCTCCAGAATTGCATTTTTGTCAATTTTTAAATTTTTTGAGGACAATCAAATTTGAACTTTCGACTGCAATCACAATTCGCTCTTCATTAACTGGCTATTAGAAGCTCTCAGGTCAATGTGTTGGGTTGCTATTTTAAGTAATTGTAGTAAAATGCCCAAACTTAAGTGACTAGTTTTACCAACTTTTATATATTTGCAGGAGATTCTTAATCATTAAAACAATAATACTTTTTAAGGCCATGGTTTATAAAAATTTGATATCTAAGGGTTTGACCGCTGTGGTCGAGTTGGTAGCGGTGCGTGCTATAACTCGATATGCCGGTAAGTTCGAGGTTCGAATCTCAGTCAGGGCAAAATCTTAATCATAGAAAAAGTTTTTTCTAATAGCGGTCACCCCTCGGCAGGCAATGCCAAACCTCCGAGGGTATTTCTGCCATGAAAAAGCTTTTCATAAAATGCATCTGCCGTTCGGAGTCGGCACAAAACTGTAGGTCCCTCCGTTTGTGGTAGAATATAAAGACGCACACCACAAATGGTAGGAGAAGCTCGGCCAAACCCTGTGCTATATAGTGTAAGCGCCAAATTATTATTATTATTATACATATATAAGGATTTGTAATAAGCTCACGATCTACCAGAAATTGGTGCAACATTTGCCGCACCAAAAACTGAAACTGACTGTGATTAAATCAAATGGAAATATTAATAAACTTAAGCGGGATATCTGAAACATTCTCTTTAAGAGAAACTCATTGACTCCCTAGAAAATCGTTAGCTTTTCAATTTTAATTTGTACACAACCCGTGCCTCCATCCTCGATTTTCAAAGACTTACTTATTTCAAAGCTAATCCATTCCATTTTCAAATGTTTTGTGTGTTATTGTTCATTGGGTAATGGTAATTTGGAACAATTCAACTAGTCAAAGTAAATTTTATTATTTCACACAAATGCGTTCATACACTTGGGTCTAAACAAACCTAAATAAATGTGTATGTATGTATATACTCGTATGTATTTACATACCTGCACTTGAATGAATAGTTGTGCAAGAGTGCACATACATGACCACGAATTTTTCTAGACATCATACCAGTAAAATGCCTACATACTCTTACTCATATGTATGTTTGTATATATGAGTTAATGTTTATGCACCAAAAGCGCTTGTGGCACGCTGGCAAATTGCATGTTTGCATGTGAGAATAAAATAAAGCAACAAAATATAAAAGCATTCATGTAATGGAAAAAATTAACCATCTGACTGATTGCAAGTAATCCAGCGATACACTGATTCAAATAACTATAGCACTACAATATAATGATGTGTTGGAGAATTAATTTATTTTCTTTAACATACTTTTTTTTTAATTATTTTAAATTTTTTAGTACCTTCACTCAATTTGGTATAGCAAAGTATAATTTTCAAGTAGCTACAAATTTATACTGATTTTTGACAATTTTTTAAGTCAAGCTCTTTAGCATTTTCTTTCATATTATCAAAGGTAATTTTTAGTCACTTGAAGCTTGTCATCTATTATACTAAAAGGTTTGTTAGAAAAATAATACAAACTAAATCACAAAAAATTTTTTTTGTTTTTTCAAAATATCGCACTTCAATTATATTTGCGGCCAGCGTATATGTAGTAGACACATAGAAATTGTTTGAGGGTTTGTTTGTTTTATTTATTTCTAATTAATATTAATTTATTTGTTGCACCTTCAATCCTCTTTCGTGTGAAAAAGGCCATCCTCGAAGGGAAAATTGCGATTATCAAAGGCCAATTGAATTGTTTGAACTTAAATTTGCTAACCTTTTATACAGAATTTTTAGAAAATTTTCGGTTATGCAGTTTTGAATCCCATTCAATTTTAGTCTGAGGAAGTAGAAGTTTTTAGGAGCTAAAATAGAACACTGACTTTTTGACACATTTATGAACGTTTGCATATAGATTTTGAAAATTTGTGTATTGCAGTAGCAAACTAATTTGTTTTTTATTTATAACAATTATTACACTCAACTGGTTCATCCTAAATTAATTAATACTTTATAATTTTGAAATAAGATGAACTACTTAAATGAAAGTCTAATAACGCAATGTATAACCTCATTTTTACATACATACGTACATACGTATGTACATAATCATATATCAAATTTTTATATTGAATATTCATTTTATTTAAAGGAAAAGTGGAAAAAATTTAATTTGTTTTTTCTTTTTTATTTCACAGCCAATTACTAATTCCATCAAAGCAAGTAAGTGGTTGTGAAAGAAACATTTAAATGCAATGAAAACAAATTTTAATTACATAAGCCAAAAACAACAACCAATACATTTGTGCAGCGCAAATAATCAAACAGACAAAAAAAATTGCCTCTGCAATAATTCATCAAGCACGGCTGGCAGCATCATTTTTTATGGTAAGTTGTGGAAGTTTTCAGTATTACGATTTTTTTTAAATATTTATACAAGTATTTTAAGTAAAAATTTTTCAACACTTCTACTAATTAATATTTGCACTTTAAGTTAACACTCTAAGGGCCAGTTTTTCAGTGCAAGTTGAACCCTGTTTGTCGTTTAAACTAAGTTTAAACTCAGAATGCAGTTTTTCAGTCAACTTTAAACGGAGTTTAAACTAAGTTTAAACGGCGGATTGTGCTCGGTTAAACTTAGTTTAACTTATCAGCTGTTTGCTAACTACTTCGTTTTGGTTGCAACAAATTTATTTGGGCGCAAGGAAAATAAGTTTAAATTTAAACTGAGTTTAACTAAACTTAGTTTAAACTGAGTTTAAACCAGCACTGAAAAACTGGCCCTAAATCTCATAAAAAAATCGTTAAAATAATTATTAGAAATGAAACAACAATCTTAATGAGTTAATTACCTTTTCGTTTTCCTTTCTTTCATTGAAGATTATGCATTGTCAAAGACATAATGTGTCTTCTTCTTCCTCTAGTTTTGCCTCCTCATGCAGATGAGTTTTTTGCTTTTAGTTTGCTTTTACGATCACTTAAACATTTGCTGTTGCCCATTAATGCTGCTGGGCTTTTACAAATCTGTTTATGTTTTTCTTCAAGCCTCAACATGGCTTGGGCGTTTACCCACTTGTCAGCAGAGACTTGGCTTAATTTTTTTATTACATTTATTTGACGTTTTTTGTTTGTTGTTTTTTTTCTCTCTACACACGCAATTCTTCTTAGTAATGTTCTAAATTAATTTGTTACTTGTGTAAACGCAAGCTGATAATATTTTCCTTCCATTCTTGTAAACGAATTACATATTTCTATTTTCATGTCAAAGACATCATAAAATATCATCTCCTAAGAGTAAACACGAGTATGTCTGTTTGTAGTAGTGTTGCCACTGAACCACTTCCGCTCTTACGTTGAGCTACTTTTAAAAACTACCAAAAGAGCTTCCTGTTTTATATCAATACTTCAAAGAAACCAATCCTCTCACTTGTTGTTGCTAAGTGCCTCTGGAAGTTTTTGTCTTTTAATTGCAAATCTGGCGTTTTTGTGTAAATTGATTAAAAAAAAAAACGTTTATTACAAAACTTTTATTTAATATCGAGCTTCGTTAATAATACAAATTCATGATTAACTCTCATTTTTACCAAAGTGTGTCGTTTGTAAAATTTGCTAGCAAAACAAAGCAAAATGAGTAGTTCTTATAAGAGGCGATTTTATTACGTCTGCTCTATCTTGGTTTTTTACTTATTTCGATATTTAGCGTACATTTTCGAGTTTCCCTTGGTACTTTCCAATGATTATTTACAATAGCATCTCACTTTCCAACACTTTCAATGAGGTCGGCTATTTTTTAAGCGAGTTTATTTCAACCCGCTTATTTCAAATCAGCTTATTTTTGTTGTTGTTTTTTTACGCTATACCGTAACCTACCTAGTGTTCTTTTGCAAGTCTCTTACAAAAGATGAGGCCTAATATTTGATAAATAATTTTTAATTATAGTTTTCAACTGAAGAGTCATATTGAGTACTTATGGCTCTAGACATACTCATACGCACATAACGTAATGAGAATATACTTTTGAATATATTTACATTTTTTTTTTAATCTGTGGATGAACTGGTTTTTGCTCATCAGAATTTAAACATTTTGGTTTTTCACAAGTTAGAAAAAATTTTAAGAAATATATTCAAAAAGTTTCCATGAATTTATAGTATACAGGGCCGTATGATAATCCTACTGTATACTTTGTTATAAGTGTGAGCAACATTCTCGTTGTCTCGTTTTAATACGATATTAAAAAACGATATGTTATGCATTATTTAAGGAAAGTAATGGCGTACAATTATCGCATTTTGGCATAGTATTAAAAACACACATCTCTTTATCGGTTATTCCTACTCCATATATAATAAAATAAAAAACAATTGATTTTAATTTCTTCATACACATACATAAGAGAAAGGTATCCCGCAAAGCTCTAACCAATCCGTAACCTATTCCTAATTGCATACGACAAACTCAGTCGCATTATACAGCGGGAAAAATACTTTAAACATATACTATATGCTGATGACCTCTGCACCTTTACAAAGTTCTCGAATCGCAACGAATTTGCCGAGAAAATCAGTATTCTCCTCAAAAACATAATAATTTGTTGTGAAACTAGCGGCACAAAAATTCCGTTATTGAAGTCAAAACATTTATATATTTGCAAGAAACTAAATTGTAATAATATAAATATAAGCATTTACGGTCAGGCCATAACAATTGTAAATAATTTAAAAATATTGAGTATAATATTTAATAATAAATACAATTGGAATTAAAGCAAAACCCAACAACTGTCTCCCTATATTCGGATCAAAAAAACGACTATCAATAGCCGCATTCCGCAAAACACCCATAATCAACATCTTGATTGATGCTGGACTACCCCAATTAAAAAACAGACTTGCTTTACTCACTAGTAGCTTAGCCATGAAGATAGTACATTCAGAAGGATCTCCGTTGAATACCTTAATCAAAAACGGAACAAAAAACAACCATTATAGAAGGAAACTCCACAATAACAACGGCCATCTTACCTAGAAATGTTAATTACTTAAACGTTAAGAAAGTTCCAAGATTCCTTTGTAAAGCAAACATCAATTTTGAAGTGTATATGTACATATACTCGTATACATTCATATCTTTTATATTATTACACTATAATTACTTAGGACGAAAATGACACTGAAGATGGCACAACACCGAAACCGGTATGTCACAAAACCAAATTTGACAAGGGATGACGGAAAATAGTTCCAATATACATCAAATTTCCACCCTTTTGGAAAATCGGAAGAAAATCAAGATACATAAAATAAACTGCTTTTTAAATGGCAAATGGTTTATTGGATTTTGGTACAAGTTAGAAATTGTATTTTCTCATATGTAAAATGACAAAATGTTTACAAAAAACTAAATTGTACGGTTAATGTTTCGAATAACCAATTTGAATTTTTAAATTCATAAGTGTTGTTAAATATACAAATATATATATGTATATTTCAGTAGCATATTTATTGGTTTAATCTAATAGGTCCTTTTTGGCGACTACCAGGTCTGTTTTTTCACAGCGCTAATAATGGCTGCCAACTGACAGAGTTAATAAGAGATATAATCACGACATTTTTCACATATTGCGTTCTCACTTACTCATTCAATAGCAATGGGGAAACAAAATGAAGGTGTGTTAGTTGCCTTCGAAAATGTTGTGAATGCATTAGAAAATGCGTTAAGTCTGTCTTGCTGGGAAGTTATTTTGGGAGAATTTTAGATTTGACTGTATGTATGTATGTATGTACATATACATACATATATCAGATAAATATAGCGAGTAACCAAATGTATTTTTCGGAAACTACCAAAAGTGCTAACCCCCACCAAAGGTGATACTCTAGAGAAAAGGGATTGCAGCTCGTGCTATACTCAAAACAAACATCGTCGTAAAACAAAATTCTTTTGCCAGGAGTACGCTGATGCTGTATGTCAACAAAATCCAAAATTTTATTACAAATGTTTTAGGGCATAAAGCAAAATTAATTTTAATATATATAAATATTTTATTTGGGGCTGGCCTGACCCATTGGTACTCGATATTGTAAGAAAAATCAAGAGTGCGATATGAAAAATACGTATGTATGTACTTATGTTCATATGATTCAGTTGAAATAATTTATTAAATACAAAAAATTTATTCAAACGTCAATTCAATTCAATCATTGTATCTGAAGATATTTTTCTATACTCAAAATTTATACAGTTATACTGGTTTATTCCAATCGTAACTTTACTTCTGACTAATTTCTTTGTCATAAAAGATCAGCTGCAGTCTCGCCAAGTCATAACGCGCTCATTTCTAAAATTATAACGAACTTTCTCTAATATTCTAAATTTAACATGCTAAACATTTGAGCACTATTTGACTACATTCAACATTAATTTATTTATCTCGCATAGCAAGCTCATGAAAATTTTAAAAAAGCATCTCTGGCAGTGGGTGGAAATTATAAATTGATAAGCTTACATAGTGAATTTTTTGTTGAACTTTTATACGCTTGACTATGTCTATATTATTATTTAGCTCGTACAGTTCAACATTTAATTTTCTACGGTACTCGTCGCTCACCCGAACAGGACCATATATCTTGCGAAGAGCATTTCTATCGAAAGCTCACTAAATCTTCACATGGCTGATCTATGAGCGACAATCAGCACCTTCAAAAACTCTATAACTCGAAAGGTAATGTTCGGGATTTAACCAACAACGATTGCCGAGTTGAAGCCTCAACTGTCTTGAGAGTCTCGCGACACCCTGGCTTTATTATGCTATGGATATCGTAACAGACAGACAAATGTAGAGCATATGGTCTGAACCCGTGAAAACAGTACGTTTCTTGTGTGCTATTTGTAACCTTTTTTAAATGCAACAAACGGTCAGTGAAAATGCATTGCAAACACAAAAAAAGTCCAAAAAATGAGGTAGAACAATTAAAAGCTAATCTTACCGCTGAATACTACACTACTTATAACTTGAAATTATATTCAGCAACAAATGGTAATTTCAAAAAAAAAAAAGTGATTTACACAGTCACATATGTATATGTAGTTATGTGTATTCCTCCCCGCATACGAGTGAGGTATTTAACTTTGGATTGCTACATACCGCACATGAAAACTGCGTGGCGAGTGGCACAAATGTGGCAATATCTCTCGCTCGGTCTGTGGGCAGTATTGGGCCAACACCAATTTATCCAACAGCAGCATTCATTTAATTTGCCTTTTGTTGAAATGGAAATTACCACACTTAAACGAAGCAACAACAAATTATGCAACTCAGTTTCAAACAAATTAAATCGCCCGACCAACTCACTCTCAGTGCGCCCAGTCCATCTGAACTATGCCACCGAAATTGGGGTTAAAAAGTTCTCGCTGCCACTGTGCGGCAGTTCAAGCATATTTAGCTGACTGTGATTTTATTTGGCAGCAGACGGACCGCCACCAGCTAGTTGCTAAACTTTTTTTTATCAAGTGAATGTTATTCTTTTTTTTTTCCTTCTTATTTTGAATGGCTTTATTTATTTCTGGGTTACCCATATCACTGATTTTAATGCGGCGCACACATTGTGTGGCAAGTTAATTTTGTAATTTGTGTAATGCCTTCGGCTGTAAAAAGTGAAAGAAAAAGCGAGAAAAAGTTTGAGAATAGTAAACACTTTTGACTTGAAACCGTTGTAGCACCCAATTACCACACTTGCTTCATTTAACTGCACATATGTATGTATGTCGGTACATATGGGTAGTTTGTGTTGCCACCAGCTGCTTCCCAGTGCCAGTAGCAATTTCGTTTTCTGGCGTTTTGTAATTGCGCTTAGGAGTTTTTGAGTTTGTGTTCTTATTTTGCCATTTTCATTTGGACGGAACGTCGCTTGTGGCCCTGTTCTGGTTCACCTTCTTCTTGCTTTGCCGTTACAATAGTTGTTTTTGACTGCTGCTCTTGCCGCCAACCAGTTGCATGCTTGTTGGGTATTTGGTAGCCTCTGCATTGGTGTCATTTTAGCTTGATTGGATCATTTCGCTGACACAAATGCCAAGCACACGTCTCAACATCCGCCGACGCAATCAAGTGTCTTCAGCGTACTGAGTGATTACTTGTCTTCAAAGCGGTGAGTTGTTTAATTACTTTACCGTTGGTTTGTAACACCTTTTCTTTCATCAAGCGCAAAGCAATCGTTTACATATGTGGATCTCTTAAGGGGTTATATATACTTATTCTGTAAAAAAAAACCGATTTTAGAAGAATTTTTTTTTGCAAAGACGGAATTTTTTTAATAATCACACACTGCGTGTACGTTTATATATGTCTGAAGGTGTTTAATTTAATTTTTGAGTTCAAAATGTGCCCATTTGTTGGCACTACAGATGTTGCGCTAATACACTTTTATTCTTACACGATTTACGGTGTGCATGATAAGTAGTTTTCTTCAGTTTATATCATAACGCCGTACTTGAACGAAGGATTTAGCGAAATAAACATTTTTACACAAATGGTGATGATTTGGCTGAAAAGTTCGATTTCGAAGTTCAGTTCTTTCATCCCAAAAAAGAATTTGTTTTTAAGTAGCCAGCAAAAAGTTAGATCGATAGGTCACATAATTCTTGAGAAATCTTGCTCACCGCAACGGGACTTTTTGAAAAACAGCATTTTGAGATAATCGCGTTTAAAGTTTTGTACGGACCCTTAGATCTTTATGAAATTTGGAGGAAATAAACTCAAAAAGATATACTTTAAGAAAATGCAAATCGACCAACAAGTGTATAATATATAACCCCAGCAGCATGATGCTGACTAGTTCGGAATGTGCTCTTTTTAGGCACAAATAGAAATCACAGAAAACCCAGGAATACTTGTCTGGGGCGCAGTGAGGTAACGTTGGGGATTAAAACTCCTTCAAGCTAACGGAAAGTTGGACATGTTTTTGATGTGACCACCCGCGTACATCACAAAACCAGGTTTTAGTTTCATTGTCTTTTCTTACTAAGGTTCTTTCTCATAAATAAATCAGCAAAATTTCAAATTTCAGTTCACTGTTTTTCGGTTTAAAAAGTCAAATTGGCCGGGAATATTACCACATCTGTTGGGGTTTGTCGGCTTAATTTACAACAAATAATTAACCAAAAAAAAAAAACGAATATAATGTTTATCTGGTTATAAGCGTTTCGATCATTTAAAGTTCACACTTCTCAGATAAAGCAGAAGAATTATTCATATCATTTTACCGGGCTCAAAGTTACGAGGTATTACACTACATGAAATAAAAAAAATATAAATAATGTAGATCGATAAGTAATGAAACTTGAGTTAAATCGTTGTCTTCTTCTTTCTTATGTAAACAATTGATAGTTATTGCTCACTGGAACAAAAAATGAATTTATTTAAAATGTTGGAGCTTATCGATCCCTTGGACAAAATTACGTTAATGATTAGTTAAGTTTTACCGGAAAGTGTTTTATGCTTTTCTGTGCTTAAGTTTGCAATCTCAAAACCCAAGTCTTTTGTGAGCTTAGACAATTAACCTCCAGTAATGTAGCTCATAGTTGCAATGCCAAATAAGAAGATAATAATGTAAGAATATTGATTTTCTCAAAAAATAAATAGAATGGATTGTTGATATTTAAGTTCAGTAAAGGGATATGTTAACTTCTAGTTAGTCTGATCAATGGAACAACTCTTTGAGCATTCCATGTACAGCATAGAATTAGCGTTCAAGCATTTTTATTACTTTGATTAGAGAAACACCCGTATGAACATTAATATGAAGATATGTATTTTAAAATATTTTTACACTCTCACCACTATGGGGGTATTCTACTTTAGACAGTTCAAAAATTCGATTTTTTTTCAACACATATTTTCGTCGTACATTATATGTAAAATATGTCTGCAAAATATTATAACTCGATCTTAAATCGTTTTCGAGAGACAAAGCCATAAAATCAATTATGCACGGTGCACGGTGGTGTTTTCATGAATCTTTCAACGCGTTTTTCTCAGAACTAATTTTCAAAACGGTCGCCAAGATAACCAGAAAATAACTAGCTCGATTGCGTTGAAACTTTTTACTCAGCAATCTCATATTTCTAGCCGAACCCGAATTATGCATTTGTTTAATTATTTTTTCGTAAACAATATACACTCGAAAGCATGGTAAAAATCGTATATCGTCATTTAACGTAGTGTAAAACTGTCAATTTAAACGTTATCGACTATATTCTGGTTCCGGATATAATCACAAGTCTACTGAATACAAAGAAAGTTGAATTTTATGTTTCAGATGATTTAAGCGATAAAAATCGTGGCAACATCGAAGCAACTTATTTTTGCAGGTTCAACTTTAAAGCGCCACTATTATGATTTGAATAAACTTTTTGACAAAGTAAAACCGTCAATTTACTGATTATATCCCTTAATATTCAATAGTCTTGTTTTGACAAAAATTATAAAAAAAAATTACTTTCGAGTCTCTAATGTAGAATACCCCCTTAAAACAAATGCAAAGGTAAATGAGGTAATATGAAATAAAACTATTTTAATTTAAAAAAAATTATGTCATACAATTTGCTAATAATAGCTACAAATCAATCGAAAATTAGCATTAGAATCCAATTAGAGTTCGATCTCAGAATACAATTAGATAGCGAAATATATCAGAGCTCGTTAAGTCATTTTCAATTAAGGAGAATTTTTTGGTATCCTTCCGTCCACAAATCCGAGGACAATCTGTTAGCCTAGCGGCTGCGCTTTTCAAATAAATTGACAATAAACTAAAGCTGAAACTGACAACAAAATTAACGTTAACGTTTAGTTAAAATATTACTGATAAAGTGTTTTATGTCCGAATAAGGCACTTGTTCAGTCAGAGGTTTCTTAGTCAGAAATACCTACCACTTTCATCATATCCGTTGACTTGTTCAGCATCGGATTTTGATGGCGTTTCTTCTGCTTCCTCCTTCATTTCAGATGTTAACTTCCGGTTTGTCATCGCCACTGCCACACTGTCATTGAAATGGATGATTTTAAAGCTCGGATCAAGTATAGTAGCCATCGCTAGCTGGCAATAATGCTCGATATTTTTAAACCGCTTGTTTGATTTTATTATGATGTTGCCCTTCATTGTAGTTCCCAAACCCGTATTGGTTGTAGCTTCCATAACTTTTTTTTTGCAACAAGCGTACCACGATGCTGAATGTAAAAACTTGTCACCACAAACTTTTTTTGCTGCAAATTCAATTGGTTTGAAATCCTTAAGGTCTTCCATGTCGAGAGATAAGTAAAGTCTTTTTTTCTAATAGCTGAGTTTTTATTTTAGTTCGTCACTTCCCACAACGCTATATCTAACCCAAGTCACAATAGACTTTACCTGATCCAAAACCATTTTTAGCTCAGGTCGATGCAGTTTTGAGCTAGCATGTTCAATAAATCCGCGAAGTAATATCGTAGCAGTTTTACTGCTTTGATCATATTGCAAACTCCATCGAATACAACTGCTACTACCTTATCTTTATTTATGTTCCACTCTGTACAAACGTTTGATAACTTTTGGTAAACAATTTCTAAAGTGTGACTTACTGTAAGTTCTTACACGCCAAGTGCAATGCTTTTCAATTTCAAAGATTTTCTTCATTTCCACAAGATGAAATAAAATGCGCGGTAACAAAAAAGAAATGCTTTCGTTTGGTCTGTTTCGGTCCACAAATGAGTGGTTAAACATTTGAAGGGTATCGTTGACGATTTCGGCTTGACCAAATTCGAAATAAAATCGTACTTTTTCTCCTCGAGAGAATCGAATGTTTTCCTTGATCGTATTTCATACTATTTTTAATAAATGACAAAACTCTTCGTCTTTCACGATATAAATGGGCTGATAGTCCCGGCATATCATGTTCGAATTAGCCATTGATATTTTATAACTCTTATCAACGCCATCCTTAAAAGAGCTTATATTAGCGAAACACGTTTTTGAAATCTGCTAACCTCCTGATGGTGTGAGGTGCTGCTACTTGGGCAAAATCCTGAATACGCAAGAACGAGCCTTGTCTTTTTATTCACTTTCGGAAGAAGTTTGGTGGGTTACGAAAATATCATTGTGCATAGCTTTAATGTGACATATGAGATTGAAGGGACAAGGGGGAGGCAGAGCACTATATCTTGAAATCACTTGAGAAAAAAGGATTAACATTGCCGTCTAAGGCAGAGTCCAATGTGGTATTGATGCTACTGCAAAAGGAAAGAGACAAACCAGAAAACACAGAAAGCAGCAGATTTTGTTCCCATATAAAAATGCATTTATGGACGCGTTCCGTCTGTTGGAAGCTTGTGAAACATTTGGTTGCAGTACATCAATTAACGCATGTGCTTATGCAAAAATAGCGCGTATCGATACTGTCAATCGCATGTCAATGTCCAATCAACGTCTTCGAATTTTACCTTTTATTATTATATTACTTGACAGAACAAAGTTTCCCTGTGAGATTGATTGTATTGCCACATGTTTTGAGGTGTTTGTTACAAACAACACAAACAGCCATATCTTTAGGGTTTTGATTGTGTTTCGTGAAAAACATCCACATAAAAAATGGAAAGGGAAATCTAAGAAAGAAAAGAATTTAAATTCAATGTACTCGTCGTAAAAATAATAATAATAAATCCAATGTAAGTGTTTATTACTTGCTTATTCTATTGAATTCCAAAAGAAGCCAAACATAAAGTTATAGGATACAGCGACAATAAAAACTTCTGACACATGCCTGGAGATGGCAATTTCATGTGCAGAGTTGCATATTTAGTATGATTAATACACAATTGAAAAACTACAGGTGCAAAATGTCTGAACCAAAGTACAACTTTGTATGGAAAAAGGAGTGGTTGATGATTTTACAAACACCGATATCGATGTAGCAAGCCTACCTCAGACGCACCATTTGAAATGTATTCGTTCAATTAGGGTCAAATCGAAAATGCAAACGATCGGCAACCATGAACTTGCATTCAAACAGACAGGCAAAACATTTGGCTTGTGTGAGTTTTCTGCTGTTATTTTTATAAAACACATTCGTTTTGTCGTTGCGAAATTGTTGCAAAATCTCGGCAGTTACTCGTTAACAATTAAGCAAATGATCGAGGCTGGGCAGCAACAGCCAAATCAACAGGGCAAATAAAAAAAAAAAAAAAAACGCCATTCCATATTTTCATACCCAACAAGTTGGATTTCAGTAATATTGCATTGGAATCTAAATGTAACGGGAATTGCATGGAATATCATTGAAATTGTGTGTGCGCGCATGCGCAACAAATGAGCAGAAAGGGCGTTAACGAGCAACAGGTAGCCTTAGTACATACATACATACATAGGAGTATGTGCCTATGGTGGAATATACTCGTTTTACGGTGTGCAGTCAGAATGCATAATTGCATAAACAAAGCGAATTTTTAACAACTCGTACAGTGGCTCCAACACTTATTTTGTCGAAATATTTTCGAAAATGTTTGTCATATATGTGCGTATATATGTATATATGTTTATCAAATATAGTTTATAATTCAACATAATTCGTAATATTTTTAAGTCTAATAAAATACTAGGTTAAAATAGCTA
Source organism: Philophylla caesio (assembly GCA_963971545.1). Lineage (NCBI taxonomy): Eukaryota > Metazoa > Arthropoda > Insecta > Diptera > Tephritidae > Philophylla > Philophylla caesio. Next base: position 77,345,858 of record OZ020606.1, read on the forward strand.
AAATTTATTGTTGATTTTTAATATGAAAGCAAAAAACCGAGCAACTCCGAAACTAAAATGCTCTCAAAAATGAACAGCAAAAGTCAATCTAGCACATTATAAAAGGGAGTTTTTTTTAGACTTGTAGTTTTCAATGAGGCAACACTTTTTTCGGATTTGGTCTTTTTGACAGCTTTTACTTGATTTATACTCAGTTTGTCTTGCTATTTCATAATGAAGACACTTACTCCGGAACAACGTTTGCAAATCGTGCAAATTTGTTACCAAACCCGATCCCGATTTTTACAAGAAAATTTTTTTCAGCGGAGAAGCTCACTTTTTCTGGAATGGGTATTTTAATAAACAAAATTGTCGCATTTGGAGAGATGATAATCCACATCCAAGCCATTGTTGAGACGCCGTTATATCCTCAAAAAGTCACTGTTTGGTGTGCTCTAAGGGTAGAAGAAATCATTGGTCCAAATTTTTTCAAAAATTAAGCCGGCCCTAAAGTTACATTCAATGGGGACGCCATAGAACCATGATTAATGACTGATAAGTGCCTGAATTAGAGGATGTTCATGTGGACGACATTTGGTTCCAACAAAACGGTGCTACATGCCATACAGCCAACGAAACAATCAATTTATTGAAGGAAACTTTTGGTGAGCGCATTATTTCGCGTCGTCGGCCTGTGGCGTGGCCTCCAAGATGTGGCGAGAAGCCACTTGTTTACGCAGATAAGCCCGAGAAGATTGACGCCTTGGAAGACAATATGCGGCGCGTTATTGCTGGCATACGGCCCCAGCTGCTGCAAAAAGTGTTCTAAAATTGGGCCTCTCGGCTGGAATTTATTCGAGCCAGCCGCGGCGGTTACTTTCCACAAATCATTTTTAAAATAAAATTACAAACCCTTATTTTCATAATAAAACAATAGCATTAAATTATATACGTTTTATTTATTCTTAAAACCACATGTCTAAAAAAATGTACCCTTTACTTACATCAATAAGTACCACGGTGTAATACGAGTAAAATATAGCTGATTTCAGTAGCAAAAATTTCAGAACTTGTCGGCCCTTATATTCCGGTCAAGTATTTGAAGGTAGCAGAAAGGTAAAATTTTTGGTAGTGTTTTGCTGAATGCCATATAACTATTTTTAAATAATTTCCTAATAGTACTTTTGAGACTGAATTTATTAGATATAATGAAACACTTTTTGAACTCTGTTGTACACGTATATAATGGAGAAAATGAAACTGCCATCTAAATTTAGCATTAGTTTTCGTAGCTTCCTACTTTTTTTATGCTTATGGCAGCTGTGATGAATATGAAAGCAATTTTTCGTCGTCCCTGTTAAGATGTATATTTTTCTCGACTCTACCCTGCTAAGCAACCAAATTTTTGCAAACGCATTTTCCATCATGCAAGTTGAATACAACATGAATTACATCAAAATCAATTTAGAAATACGACATTTATAAATAACTCGACTCCAGCGCCAACTATCTGATAAATTCATAGATACATATAATATGACTCAAATCGGACTATAAATATGATTTTTAGTTATAACTCGACACCAGCGTCACCTATCGAATTTTGCTCTCCGTAACATTTTTTCTTGGGCAAAGACAAACCCAACTAAAAAAAGTATACTTAAATGCGCAACAAATCGAGTTATGGGCGTTTATACGTACGCAATTTACTTCTTTATAAATAGAGATAACTTAATTTTTATTAAATTTTCGATTCACAATTTTAGCGATAATGGCTTACATATAAAAAAGACATATACTGTCGCTGCCTTTTTTGTAGAAATATTTAAAGAATACATTTTTACTATACATTATATTCGTGTAATACTTACGGATTTTGCAGCGCACGCCAGAATGGCCTCATGAATGGGAGATTTTCACCGACTTACGTGATATTTATTGTTATACTTTAGGCCAATTTACACTTCATCTTTATAAATCATTGCCTATGTGTCATTCTGGTATATGAGCTATGTATATATATTGTTGTAAAGTTTTATTCAAATCTGTTGAGTAGTTTTGCGTGAAATAGTAACAAACATACATCCATAGGATAGTAGAATGCTAAGCTACTATGATTTTACTCATTTGCAAGACATTTTTCCAAGTGTTAATCTCGTCAGTTTATTTTCGCTCCGTTATTGCAGTTACATACAAAATTTGTGTATCGCGCGTCTTGAATGGAAAATAATAATTCGTTCCATTCGGGGAAGACATTTGACATTATATTTGAAAGTATGTTTACCCCCGCCCCCCCCAAAAAAAACTAAAAAATAAAAAGCTACAAGTATAAAAATAAATCATATCCACCTCAACGACCCAAAATTTACCGTCATAAAATGTAGTAACGAATCTTTAAACCTTTTCAAATATGACATACATAATGTATTTTTCATAAAGCACTGGAATGTGTCAGCACAGAATATTACTCAGTGTGTATCTTCCGCGACGATAGCTTACTACATAGTCCTTGCAAAATCTACAAAGGAAGCCGAAAAATTCCTAAAGTGCAATACCTTTGGTGGCTTATGCCTAGTGGAAGTATCTTTACATAAATCACTTAACTCATGCAAAGGCCTAAGGAACTAATCAATGCTTTATTTTCGTTTTTTCGTTCTTCAAGCACGCAGCAACATGATCGCGTATGGAAGATATGGAAATAATTGGCGAATAGTGTAAAATTCACATTCAAAATTGTGGAAATGCTTAAATAACTTCCCTACATAATAAAAATTCCGAAAATATTTTCACAATAATTGTATAAACGCAATCAAATGTCGAGTTAAAATAAAATGAAAAACAGAAAAACAATAATGCCTCCTTGGTGTTTTTTTTTTAAATATTCAAATAGGAACAAATGTCAAGTATATCACATTATTTGTTATTAGGGCCACTTTTGTCAAAAGAGGCGCCATATTTGAATACTGAATACCGACCGTTATTGCACCATGAGTTTTATTTATAAATATATATTTTTTAATTAAACAAATATTTTTTTATTAACAATTAACGAAAAAAATCATTAAATATTGTGTTTTTGAAAGTACCAATATAAATTTCACGAATTGTTATTTAAAATTGTGTACAAAAAAAATATCTCAAACAGTCGTTATATGGAAACAATTTTTTTTTGTAAAAATTGTTATCCAACAATTAAATTGGCTACAACTTTTACTTTCCTACTTACTTTCAATAAATAATTTTGCAAAAAACCTTCTCTGTCGACCAAAGTTTTGTTTGAACGGCAAAGCGGTTAAAATATTGATTTCAGCATGTGAAAAATATTTTGAAATGACCTACATATCTCCCATTTGGTAGATTTTTCAACTATAATTGCGTAATTGGCGAGATTGCACAACGTTCTAAGCACAAACGAATATCATCGCGAAGTTTGTATCGCTTGAAAACATAGGATATAAACGAGTAAACTGAATATCGGCAGGATCCTGTCTAAATGGAAAACACGCGACCTTTGCTGTCAAAAATAATGATATTCTACTTCAGCTGCCCCGCACTAAATATGCAGAAGCAGAGCGCTATTTTAAGTCCAATTTTTTTTGCAAAACTTACCCAAATTCACGTATTCACAAAATCAAATGTCAATTATTGAAAAAAATTACAAAAAGAGACAAAAGAGTCAGTGATGCAAACGTTTTTTAGTTTGAAGAAGTTTACAATATACTACTATCACATGTGGAAACTGTAGAATAAGCAACATTATTCATGAGTTAAGAAGCCGATTTGTCATGCGGGAACGAGAAACCTGCTTTATTGCCGAACTTTTTATTATTGAATCAGGAATATTATATATATGGGGAAAACACACAGAAAATTATTCGAGATGAAATTGAAGAACTTCATTTTCTTTTCAGAAACTTATTCAGCAAGCTATCAAAAACTGTTGATGCGCTCCATTTCCGATTTTACAGCAAGTCTGTAAACCCATTTGCACTTTAGGCAACATTCTGGTGCAAAAAAAAAACAATGTTGCTTTTATTCTGCACTTTTCGCTTATGACCATTAGCATATACATATGTATGTATAAATATACGAGCACATATTATGTCAGTATGTATGAGTGTATATGATATGTATGTTTGAATGTGCTCCGTTTCGTGCAATTATGTACTTACTTTATTTCCGAGAATTCGCCTCTAGGTGCTGGTCAATGATCCCTGGTGTGGTCTTTCAATTTATTTGTAATGTTCATTACACACTATAATTCTCAGTTTTGTTGCAACATTGTCTGTGCAACTGATGCTCATATATTAGTTGCTTCTTCTGCAATATTTGTGGCAATAATTGAAATGATTATTAATGAGTTTGCGAATGGTGATGAGCATGCACTATTTCTTGAGCGATGAAACAGTTTGTTGGACTTTCTGTGGTAAACGTACTAAGTGCCAAGTAGTCGACGTACATAAGTACTTATGTAGATATGCAAGTGTTGAAAAGATTTTCTTTAAAGTGATCGGCTCGCGGCAGGGGAAATGTATTTCTGTATTTAAATATGCAGCTTCTCAGAAATTCATCGGTCGTTCGCAATCAATTTGAATTTGAAATCCGGCAAATATCTAAATACATAGATGAAAACGACAAATTTAACATTAATGAATTTTTGGAAATGATGCTAGATAAATAATTGTTTTCGGATCACCCTACAATAACCGTTTAATACTTATTAATCTTCCTACGCTTGCTTGTCGCAGAGAAATGTTAGCCCGCCCACCTCTTCTGGCCGAATTGAAGTCGAACGTTGCCTGCTGAGTGGTCAGGCATTTCCGGCCTCTTTTTATGAAGCCTTGTAAAAATAATTTCAACTTTCACTCCGATTCTTTTGATATTTTAGACTCACCTTTTTACATAAAGAATGTTATACTGTGTACTCTCAATAAATGATTGATTACATACACAATTACGCTTTATTGCAACTTTTACTATCCAAAACAATTTAAATGTAAAACCAGCTGATGAACTTTTTTTCTGTAGCTGAACAGTTTTAGATCTGGACACTAGTACTCTAAATGACAATAATCAAAATAAATCTTTGCCTTTGCCTCTTGAAAAAAGAATGTCTTGTGTAGAATACGATGGATGCATTTTCCAAGAAAATAAAGATTGCTGTAGACATATGTTATCCTAATCAAAGTCTAGTCAATTCCACATGGTCAAACATAATGTGTTAGTACGTCTCTTCCCATTTTAAGAATTGACGGCGTTCCATAGCTGAAGGAGGCAATCCGGTAGATGTGGAAGCATCAAAAGGTATAGCCGGTCAGGTAACTAAAAGGCAATACAATTTTGGTTATATTATGTTCTTACTAGCAAATAACTTGAGCTTTCTCTTGCAGAAGTTACTGCGGACTGAGTTTATCCACTAAGTGAATATAAAGCTCGGGAGCTTATTTTAAATTCAGGCAAAATCGCTTGGATGGTAGTAAATAGTGACAGTTATTATTTTAATTCTTGGTGTATGCTGCAATATTTTGCCATAACTGATGAGAGTTCATATTTAATATCACTTTAAGGCACCACGCCCTAAAGTCCACTATTGCTACTATAACGAAATTAGTTGCTATAGATAAATAAATTTTACAGCTGGTTTGGAGATATCAATGTTGCCAAAATATGTATATTCCAAAATATATTGAGGTAATGCATCGCAATGCGGATATTAATAAGGTTTCTGACTAAAACGATAGCGATGACGAGCAAAAGCCGATGTTGTAATAAATCAATCAAATCAAAATTCGAATGTATGTATGTATGTATATGCTGTCCAAAATAATAGGAATTGCTGATGACTGACGCAGATCTTTGGGAATCCTTATACTATCCGGAGATCAACAACTAACATATTCACGTCAATATCCAAACAATAATGGATATATTGGAGTTCATATTGTGTCGAACTTTATGTCACCGCTTTCGTGATTTCTGGATATCAAGAAAAATTTCAACTTTGTTGATAACAGCTTTGACTCTACTTGCAACGATAAAATGTCAAAATTTGTTGTCAAATCATTGTTACAAAAAATGCGTTCGATATCTGAAGAACATACAACTTATTTTGACAATTTTGTGGTAAAAAATTGTGATGGGATATCTTTACATACTGGCGTCTACATACTTTAGCTAGTGAAAATAGGTTTAACCGATTAGCTTTTAGAAGAGACATTGCTCAAAACAATCTCGAAAGAGTCAACGGCAACATGACCCGCCCACTGTACTTAATAAAGTACACCCTCAAAAAATAGCTTTCACGCCCTTATCATGTATTTTACCTACTAAGATTGTTTAAAATTGCTGTTTTGTTTGCATTAATTAAACTAAATATAAATTAATATCAACAGTTTTGATATTGGGCGTAAATGGGTTAAGGTTGAATGATGGAATTATTTTCAAAGTTCAAAAACGCAGTAAATTGTGTAATTTTGAAATCAAATCTTTTGAAAACTTATAAAAAAGTAATCGGGGGTGTAAAAATTACTTTTAGATTAAGGTTTAAAAAAATGTTTTTTTCTTTTATCCACGCGCTTTTATTATTCATTCTTTTTGTGATATTTCATAGCTAGTTTGTTTTGTGCCAGCAATTTATTTCATACGAGTACTACTTGATTTTCTTAGAATTCTTCTCCACTACCCTATATTTTTCCGATTAACTCACTCCTTTTAACTTATGTAGCTGAGTAAGTTTTTGGTGCGAACAATAGACATTTTTAATAGTCAGTTATTTTCAATGCTTGCGCGAAAAGGCAAAGTCTGCGAAAAACGCCAAGTGCAATGTATAAATAATGAATACAATCTACTGCTGAAGTATCGTTAGGGAATGCAATGAGCTAATATATTCTAAAACATATTTTCAAATATGCACTTATATGCAGACTGGCTATACACATTTCTGCAAATACAGTCTTATGCTTCATATATGTACATAAGTACATATGTATATATGTATATACATACATATATGTATAAGTATATAGGTACAAACATTGCGGTGCTTCGCGTCAAGTCGCCTGCGCTTCTCCACACTTAAATAACGAATGCGTGACTTTTGCAATTGCTCAAAGTTCATTTTAAGATTTGTAATTACGTCCAAAAATTTTATAATTCCGATTATGTATTTTTGTATCTCATTTAATTTTTGTAAGGCTAATGTACACGTTTAAAGTGGTAACAAACTACCTTTGACTTTTGACATTTTTTTTAAATTCCATATTAAAAATTGCAGAAGAGCAACAGAAAAAAAATGTTTATTTCGGATACAATTATTTGTTGGAAGTCATATGATCGTTTGCTAAAATTTTGACGCGAAGTGCCGACCAAAGATAAAATAGTGCGAAACTACTCTCCTTTGCTTGCTGTTAGAGTCCATCCTCACACATTTTGAACAGCTGACACGCAAATACGTGAAAATAGCAATCAGAATCAGTGCGTTTTTAATAACATATTCATTTTGATTTCATAAAATTATAATTTTTGTTTGCAAGAGAATACGTAAATATTTCATTTATTCCGATTCCCATTGCACTTGCATTTATTATTTGTTTGCATTCAACATTGGAAATTTCAAAATCTCCAAAAACTATTTGAAAATATTATGAAAAGTATGATCTTCTCTTCTTAAAGTTAGAAAAAAAAGAAGCACCCTAATGTGGATACATTTACTCGTATAAGAAGAATAGCTAATATGAGCGCCAAAAATATGAGGCGCGAGCAAGTCAGTTACTTAGCTAGGAGCAAATAAACCGCTGGTTATAATTTCTGCTAATTTATTCAGTGATTTAGAATATTATACACGCTAACAAAATAACTGCAAGTGAATTAGTTAGTGGCCAGATGCACGCGTTAGCCACCAGCCGACTGAATTCGCGGCGGTTCAGTGGTTCTGTGGCTCTTTATTTGGTTTACTTCAGGCTTCTAATATGAGTTTGTGGCTGGCAGTTTTTAATATGTGAGTATTTAGTTATTAATGTGTTCATTTATGTATTCATATGCCTGCGGTTATGCGCAGCAGACAGTGAACGAATCTACTAGAGCATTTTTATACGCTCGCATACATCAACAGTCAGGTACAAAAGTTGTCTGCCTAAACTTATTTTTCAAAATTAAATTATATTTTGCAAAATACTTTTTATAGCGCTTCGCTAACATTTCAATATCTGCAAACAAAAAGTCTGAATTTACTTCGTCCACATGTTCCTTCACTTTATCTGCAGTTTTAATTAATTCTCACAAGCGGCTCAGTGAAACGGCGTTCTCTAATGTCATCCTTGTCGAGATGTTGCCCGGTACGTTGTTATGAAATAGCGAATTTTGCTTTTACTGCGCACTGCAATTTAAATAACGAGTAAGCTTAGTATTCATTTACCCTCAATAAGATTGTTTTGAAATCCCTTAGCTGAGCCACCTTTTCTTTTTTATCGCAAGTGACAATTAAATTCAAGATCTCACCCATTCTTGTTTTGGACTTAATTCCAAATTAAATATTTGTAAAGAATTCTAAATACCATTGTGTCTGCAAATTCCGACATTACTGCTAATAATTTTCCTAGCACCCAATTTTTCAATGTACATATCATACAATTTTTGAAAAATCCAGTAGATTACTGATATTAAAGCTTTTTATCTCCGACAATTCTCACTTCCGTCGCACAGAAACTTTTAGACCTTAAAACGTGCATGTACAATATTTATATATATATATATATTTATACATTCATGTAAATGCACAGAAATGCAATAAACACAAAAAAGTGAAAATAATCAGATGCAATACCACCGGCTACCAGCGGCTAAAAAGCGCAGCAAACAAGCGGATGAAATGGCAGTTGATAATAAGCGAGAAGTGCTTAACTGGAAATTTTTATGCTCATTGAAATGGTTTTATGAGTGAGTATATAACTACGAATATGTACATACATATGTGTGTTCACTTAAGTAAACGGTGTTTTTTAGAAATGTACTTTTTAAGAAGAAATTAAACGCATATAATTTAATGCTATGACCAAGAATTTATATTTATTATTAAGATAGGGGTTTGTCATTATGTTTTAAAAATGATTTCGGGCAAATAACCGCCGCGGCTGGCTGGAATAAATCCCAGCCGAGAGGCCCAATTTTCGACCACTTTTTGCCGCAACTGGGGATAATGCGCTCACCAAAAGTTTCCTTCAATAAATTGATTGCTTCTTTGGCTGTATGGCATGAAGCACCGTCTTGTTGGAATCAAATGTCGTCCAGATGAGCATCCTCTAATTCAGGCACTTATCAGTCATTAATCATGGCTCTATAGCGTTCCTCATTGACTGTAACATTATAGCCGGCTTCATTTTGGAAGAAATATGGACCAATGTTTCCCTCTGCCCATAGAGAACACTAAACAGTGACTTTTTAAGGATGTAACAGCGTCTCATTAAGTGCTTGTGGATTATCATAACCCGAAATGCGACAATTTTGTTTATTAACGTACCCATTCAACCAAAAGTGAGCTTCATCGCTGAACAAACTTTTCTTGTGAAAATCGGCGGCCATCTCGTTTTTGGCACATTCACCGAACGTTGTTCCGGTGTAAGTCTGTTCATTATAAAATGGCAAACCAAACTGAGTATAAATCAAGTAACAGCTGTCAAAAAGACCAAATCCGAAAAATGTAATGCCTCATTGAAAACCACACGTCTAAAAAAACACCTTTAGTAGTGGTTAATTTCTATGATTTTGACAACTTGCTCTTTCTTATTTACTAAAAAATTTGTTTCAATTATGTGAAATCAAAGTGCATGTCAAGTAATATATAAACCTAAGTGTTATATTTAAAAAAAAATTTATGAACACTGTATTATTTTTAATCACATCAAGTTTTCTAAAAAGAGATAGTAAAATATGGTGGTTTTATTGCGCCGTACAGGCTTTCAAAATTGTTGATATGTTTAATTTTATTTTATATTTTTAGTACATTTTTATTTAATTTGTACGAAACATAATTTTTATGCACCTTTTTGTCCTAAAAAAGAATATTGTTTATGGGCCGTTTTGACTCAAAAGCTAACTTCAAGTCATATTCACAAAGACTTTCCAGAACCAAAAACTGCAGAAAATTATTCCCTAAAAATTTTGTTTATTGTTATCTTGCAAAGAAGCACAAACCAAACAGAAACCACAGAAGTTAGTAAGTGTATTAAATGAATGCAAAAAGCAAAAGCCCTGTAAGCAAATAGCACAAAAAAGCTGAGAACGCAGCCAATCTAATGACATTATTTTTCCCGGAAAAGTCTTGCCTTCTGACATTGTAACATTTGCATTAGGCATCTGTCTTCCTGAAAAATTAGTAGAAATTCATGCAATTTTGATTGGGCAGAGTTCAATAAAGTGGGAAATGGACACGCAACGCCTTGAAAGGACTGAGAAAAACAAAAAGAGCACAATTTCGAGAAAATAAAATGCCATAAGTACATAAGAGTAACAACTTCATGTTCTCATATTATATTTTGATTTTACTTATTTCAATGGAATTTCATAAATTTGTATCAAACAATTTTGCAGTTTTGTAGCCCAACCAAGAATAATGTACAAGTTTGAAGTCGGTTCAAATTACCACGGAATTTTGAGAATTTTTTTTTTGCTTCATTTGAATCAGGCCAAGCTGTCCAAAGGCTGAAAGCTGTCATTGCATGTTTAGAAGCATAAAAATCATTTTTAATAATTTATTTACAAACTTATAATATTCAGACCTGTTCTACCCCACCAAAATTAAATGAGTTCGAGTGTTATTTTTAGTTTGTTTGAAAAATAAAAGGGCTAATGAAATCTTATTCACGGCCACTTTTTTGACCAGTAAGTCCAAGTTAGAACACTTGCACCATGATAGGTTCAAAATTAAAAGCTCTAAATGAACATAAAGGACAAAATTCGACGGCCAGCCTAGCGAGAGATGTGCATTTTCGTGTAAACGCTTCTTCAATTAACGCATACACCTTTTATATCATGGAATGGCATTTGTAAGTTGAGGTCCCCCATCGATACATTCTTCATCCCCCAAAGCCAATCACCTTGCAACACCACAAATATGGGCATCGTTGATTTTCATCGGTCATCAGCAACACCAAAGATCCATTGAGCGACCGACACTTGAGCAGGCGCGATTGTTGTAACTACCATATTTGTTGTTCCATTGATTGTCTTGCTGTTATTGTAGTGATTTTTTTGTTTTTGTTTTCTTTACCACAATTATAGCATGCTGTTGTAGTTGATGTTTTTGTATTGTTGTCGTTGTCATACCACTTGTCAGCGCGCATCGCACAACAAGTGGTTGGAGCAAAAACACGGTTTTGCAAAAAAAAAAGCCTCCGAGTTTTTGCTGCTAAATTAAAAAAACAACTCATCGATGCGTTGCACGTAACATTGCAACAGGTTGCACGTATCGCTGGCACATATGTACGCACTTATAAGTGCATGACATACATACATACATATGTACGCGATATGTATGAACAAAACAAGCAACGCGTCGCCTATCAAATAGCCATTGATGATTTGCCCGCAAAAGCAAGGCAAAGTGGGAACGGTAAAAATATGCTTAGCACGCTTGTTATATGTGTATGTACTTGTATGTATATGTATATATGTATGTGTACATATATGTAAATAAAATAAATTGCCCATTTAAGCGATAATGCGGCTGCTGCCTTAAAGAAAAGCGTAAATTGCTCTGCAATAAATTCCAAATAGCTGGTAAAATGCTGCACTCGGCGCACTGCCACAGCGGCAAGAGACACCACGAAAACTGTCGCAACAAATCGGAAGCATAAACAGATCAATCGTTCACTGTGGAGCAAAATTTACAATTTACGTATTGAATTGTATTAAGTGTGGCAATTCGTACATTCACGCTCTTTAGCGAATCTATCCATATAAAATATATTCGTGGTTTTGCGTTGCATGAAAATAATTTCAAGTAAACAATTTTTATTACACTAAAATTTAATTCGTTACAAAACTGCATACTTGAAACAATTCTAAAATTTCTTAGAACAAGTTCGAAATTTTGTTAAATCATTGTACATATTGTGTAAAGTGTAAAAAATAGGTTTTTATTCGTTTTGTTAAATTGTATAATTAAAGAAAAAAATAAATTGTTAAATTTATCCAATATGTGGTTGCCATATAGTTTTTGAATAGAGGGTTGATTAAAGGGCCGTACACATACAACTTTCCTCGCTTTACTTGACAATTCGAAATTTAACAACAAAGCATGAGGTGTAGAAGGTTTGCTACATAGAACGCTTTGAAAGTCTCTACGTTAGTGGTTTGTTTTCAATTGTTATTTGTGTCTATTCCAAATATTTTGTTTAATTAAATATTAAGAAATGAGTTTTACTTATATAATTAAGTGGTAGTTATGCTACTTATGTATGTTGCAAAGTCGCGAGTGTAATAAACTATATTGAGGCGGAGCATATTTCGACAACATAAATAAAAACCGATCAAAGAGGTGTTTTATTTGCTATTTATTAATATTTCTCTTCTTTTATCTTTTTGAAAGTAATTATACACGCAAAAACTATGAAATACTAGTAAATTTTCTAAATCGTGTGTATATGCACGCAGAAATAAAATGGAAATGCAAACAGTTGGTTGTCAAAGTGTACAAATGTTGAGAGTTCGGCATGATTTTGCTTCGTTTTGCTTTGCTTTACTTTTCTCGCCTTGTATTTAGCAGCACTCATATAACATCAGGTCTTCAACTTATCTGTCAAAGCGAAACTCTGAAGCAAAGCAAAGCCAAAGTCTTATGTGTACGGCCCTTAAGGGTTTTCAAACACTCAGATTTATAAATATTAAAGATTTTAAGAAAATTACTTTCATTAAATTTCGGACTATAGCACTCTAGCACTTTTTGTTTGTTGTTGTTGTTTCCATCCGGGTTTCTGTACGATATACTTTTAAACGAAGTTCCCTCATCTCTTGACAAACTAGTTTCGCCATATAAATTTTCTATATCTTCATGACGTAAATTCGTTGCAAAAGCTTCTTACAGATTTTTATTTTCAACGTTTGTCTAATAAAAACAATATTTTCAGAACCATTTCTAATATTCATATTTCAAACTTTGTACAAATTAAACAACGATTTTATCACTTCATAGAACACATGAGCACGGATTTACGAGAAACTGGTGCTGTGAAGACAGCCAATCGGGTTTTGGATTATGCAGATCAAAGTGTTTGATAAATATTTGCTTTCCAAATAAAATAATTTTAATTTCTCTCTTAATTCCGTAGCCGACGTATAAGTTTCGTATTTGGATCGGCTTTCAAACGAAATAGCTTTTTGTCGCTCATCCTACGAATGAAATAAAATCAGAAAACGTGCATGCACACAAATATGAAGGGTACTCCGTCGTTGGTAAGTTGAATCATTTGGCGTACGATAGCTATCGTAACGTAACGGACGGTCTTCACCTGCTTCAAATTCTCGTCTGCTTTCTGCTTCTTGTTGTCGCAAGCGAGACAAATCTCTAGTTCACTCGGCATTTTGAAAGCATACTTTTTCGTTTGCAACACGTCGTTCAGTAATGCTTTGTTTTCACTTGGTCAAATACACTGCCATTAAAGACTGTCCTCAAGTGACAGCTAGTCATTTGTTGTCAAATGTGTTTTCATTGCATATTATAAATTGACGCAAAGTTGATAAGGCAGTTGGTTGTCAAACATTGCCATCAAATTTTCAGATTAGTTGACTGCTATGCGGTTTCATTGCTAATGTCATAGGTAAAACTACATGCAGTTTTCATTCCTTCCATTAGGCCAAGCAGTTTAATGGGTAGGCCAGAATAGAAAAAATAAAACACCAAAAAATAATGTATAAAATGCGAAATAACAACTTAATCTATTCATGTCTTCAAATAAACTTGAAATATGTATTGAACAAACATTTTATTTGATAATAAATACGTACATTGTACAATCATAAAAAATAAATAAAGACTATTTTTTAATTCAATAATGATAACAAAAAAAGGTACATTAAGTTAGTTACGTAAATACATAGGTTACGTATATACATAAGACTTTCTGATCGAAATATTGCAATCTGTTTTACTGCATTTGAAAATAAAAATAGTTTAACATGAACTAATGAACACTTGCCGACACTTCCGATCTTGGTAGCTCCATTACTTTGTGCCAAAAAGCTTTGCGGGCATTCCTGGCCTGTACTCTTCGGACAAGAAGTTCCAGGTGCCCTCTCTCGACTCCACCTCCTAGATGAGTTTCTCCGTATGCTGGTTCGTCCATTTCTACGCCAGTTTCCGCACTCTTTTTCTTGTTGCACTGGCAACATGTTGGCAAATTCATTTTGGATGTCAAATGTTGCCATATCGGCGGCCAAATTAAAATCTGACCGTTTTCACTTGGCTGTCATTTTATATGACAGTAAGAGGTCGAAACTGACTGCAAACACAAATGGCACCTTATGACAACCCGTTTTCATTCGTATGATAACATTTGATGTTAAATTTGACCTGATGAAAACCAATAACAAAAAAGTTTGTAGCCCTGCGTGCTATTCAAACTATAAACGAACTCATATTGTCGGTACAAATTAATTAATTTAAAAATATCAGCAGTGCAACATTCGATTTTATCATTACAACTTAACAAAAGCCTATGATAAAAAATTTTCTCACAATGAAAGATGCTACGTAATGCGAAAACGGCTGTAAAACTACAAAGATGACAGTTGAAAGCAAGCGAGCGTTCGCTTACCGTTCGGCCCGCGAGACGAAACATCCTTTCTACTTTTTGCGGTATTCACGTGCGACATCTTGCTTGCTTCCAGAAGTAAGCGAATATAGAAAGCAGCTGGAGACCGCAAGTAAAGCGCACACAATAGTAGAAGAGTGACTATTTTTCCGGAAAGCATTTTGATAAGAAAAATGAAAATACCTAAAAGCTTATGCTCAGAAGCAGTTTAAGGGATAATAGTAATTCATTATCATTACCAAGCGTAAGTAGTTAGCGATGCAGCTTTTTTATAAAAAATTAATATTTCCCTGCAATTAGCGTAAGTTCCGAAAAAGAAAATCCACCAACTAAATAAGCGGAACCTACTGCAAATTTTACTTATAACTTCAAGTCTCTTAGAGATAATTTTACTTTGCACAACTTAACAAGTATTTTTTTTATTTGTTGACAATTTTAAACCCTCCTTTTTATAAATTCTACTTATTTATATAATTTTATTGCCTTTCCGTTTTGTGTATATACTGGTCTAAATTGTGTATAGCTTATTTATCATTCCGCGCGGCATTGAGTGACACTCCATGTCAATATCTTGAACGCTGCTCCCATTCAGGTTTCGATTGTGCGCGCTTCTGCTTTTCAGCGCCGCTGCAAATGCTGTCACCAAGCAGTTATCTCGAAATGTCAACGGCTGACACTAAGATATGTATTATAGCCATTACAGCTGTTGTAGCAACATATTTCATCATCGTCTGTTCTGGGTTTGGCACATTAAACGTAGCATTCATTCCTTCACAAACCTGAAGCTCTTGCGAAAGTAATCAAAAATATATGGTTTGAGGAAGTAAAGGCGGAAAATGTGATGTGGAAGAGTTGTGATTATTTTATATAGCCACATTGTTTTCTATCTGAGGATGGTCATTGTTGTTTGCAAAGTACGGTAAATAGTTTCACAGATGATTTATAATTATAATTATTGTTCGTACTTTCGAGGTCGGTGGCGCGGCTGAGATGCAGTGGCATCAGATTGGAATCGCGAT
The DNA here is from genome assembly GCA_963971545.1 of Philophylla caesio. Taxonomy (NCBI): domain Eukaryota; kingdom Metazoa; phylum Arthropoda; class Insecta; order Diptera; family Tephritidae; genus Philophylla; species Philophylla caesio. Next base: position 77,361,660 of record OZ020606.1, read on the forward strand.
GTGATTTAGCGATGTGAAACTATCAATAACACTATCGATTCGTATTTTCGGACATTCCTGCTTTATTTTATTTTGAGAAATATAATCTAATGCGAAGAAAACTGCTAGTAGGTGCGTTTTTATAAAAATTGCTTGGTTTGTTCTAAAATTGCATTATTTGCGCTCATAAACTGCAACTAAAAAAAGAACCAGGAAATTCGATTCGAAAGTTTGGAAACATTTTAAATACAGCCCAAGCATAATATTCGTCAAATAATTGGTAATTTATAGATGTAGAGAAAAAGTAGGAGTTTGCTGTTAGATCAAATGATTTTCTGTTAATTTTTATTATTATTTATTGTAATTGTTTTCCATTTTCAATTTAATGTCAAAGAAAAGGGTTTGATTACATTGTAATTGAAGTAACGAAGGGTTGGTCTTAAAATCTAAATAAAATACTTCAATTGAAATGGTGACGGCAGCAATCAAATACCTTTACTTTTGATTTTTTTTTTTTTGAAAATGGTCATGATAGTAATAGCTTGTTTTTAATGAAAGCTATCGAAATTATCGATGGCGGAACTATCGAAAGTTTCACAACTCTAAAGCGAAGTGCAGTGGCACTTGCTTCGCCAGTCAATGAAGCGGATGGTTGCTGCTGGTCTTAACGGTGGCACGCGTATCCATTGTGGCAATAAGCATTTGCCACATATTTTCTAACTGCTTTTGCGCTATTTCACACTTGTCGATGGTTGTGTGAGAAGCGAAGTAGCCGGCTGCAGGAAGCAACGGCAAGCAATAGCAGGGAAATGGTGTTGTAGTAATGGCTGCAGAATGCATTCTATGTGTGCGACGCCTTTCTGTGTATTTAGCCGATACAGGAATTCTGGGTGTATATTACTACATATGTTAATATTATTTAAGTAAATTTTTTATAATTGAATACCGATTTTTTGTTCAAAATTTTTTAGGACGAAGTGAAACTTCTTCGGCCACTTGACACTATGTAAGTTTTCATAGTCGATGGTCGCGAACGGAAGTGGAGTGAAGACGATAAGACTTTTGACTCGAAACGGCCGTCAGGATTTTTATAAAGTTTAGAAAATAAATATGTTGTAACTGGACTAACATAAAGCATATTATATAATGAAAGTGGCCATCTGTTTAAAATTTTTGTTACATACACAAGTTAACATAAATAAAATTGTATAAATTATAAGGGTTTCGATTGAATATTTAAGCAAAATTCATTCCGCAAGAATAACAAAGTTGAAAAAAAAATTAAAATGTGTAAAATAATTAGTAAAGTAAAAACCACATTTAACTCCGCTGTGGAAGGAGAAAAAGATATATATATAAAGAGATAGAGAGAGATAGAATTAAAGATAGAAATAAAGACAGTGATAGAGATAGCGATATATATAGAGATTTAGATAGATATAGAGATAGAGATAGATATACAGATAGAGATATAAATAGAAAAAGAAAAAGAGATAGAGAAGGATATAGCCCGTGCTCGAAACTAAGTTGAGATCAATAAAGAATCGTTCTCAAGTGATATCTAAATAGATGTTCCAAAGTTCCCTTTTACTATTTAATATGATATAAATTGGCATGTTTCTCTTTTAAAGGCAATTGACGAACGTAGCGTGACAAATATGTACTTAAAAATATCGTTCAATCTTGCTCCGAGCACATGGTGCTTCAACACAAGGTTCATCTTCACTACCGGTTTCCAACTCCTCTATTAGCGCCACCTTTACTCATATATGTAATACTTATATATTGGCAGTATCAACAAGTGCAGCCAGCAAACATTACAGTACCGATATATAAAATTAGAAAAGGAAAACCGAGTAAACGTAAGTCAAAAATGACATTGAAATTCAAAAGAAAATCCAGTGGCGGTGCGCTTAGCAAGTTTTTTGAATTTTTGAATACAATAAATTGCAAAAATATCGCACAGATGCATGCGTAAGTGTTTCGTTACAAGTGCATTACAAGAGTCTCATGTTGACAATGTTGTTCGCTATATCGCTGGATTTGTGGCATCAAAAATGCAAAAGGAAATAAATGCTAGGCGATGAAATGCGATCGCTCGTAGCATTATCTCGACACTCGTTTGTTTTTTGATAGCGAAAAATCTACCAAACAGAAGGTTTACATTAGAAATAAATTCACAAAATTAATATAATAAAAAAATTGTTAAAACTCAGTGGTAATTCGTAGCCCCTAGTAACTTTCTCTTTGTTGTACTAAAATTGAATGAATAACGAAAATGTTTACTTTTTTTTTTTAAGTTCGCAATTTTGTAGAAATTTTGTTAAATTATTTCCAATTTTTAATTATATTAAATAAATAAAAACAAAAACCTATTTTATGGGTTTTGTTTGAGGATGAACTGTATTTTGAATGAAAAATAATTTAAATAGTTAGATGAAAAATGGGCGTGCCATAATGCTTTCGCTGACTGTATAAATGACTCAAATTAGTTAGTAGAAAAAAATATGTACGCAGTGATATTGTTAGCTTTTAATGTTCGTAAATCAATCCTTTTGCTAAAGTTCACTAAACGATGTAATCAATGGAAGTTTGTTTCATTCTTCACGGCGTGCAGCTGTGAAATAAACGTTTCATAATAGCAATTTAACTTTCCCACCAATAATACATGCTATTTTAGCAAACCGCAAACAACTATAAAATATTTCAATTCACTCAACTAATAATTAGTTGGCTCCATTTAATAGCCATGAGACACCCACAGCTCTAAGCATCCTCCAAGTAAATTGGCTTGAATATGTAGGTACCTATGCGGAAAATTTTAGCAATTTTGAAAAATGCGCAGAACGCTTAGTCTTCACACTTATCTATCAGCGCTTGTGAGTGGTGCACATACTCATACACACAGACACGCAAGTACTCAGTGTGTTATCGTTTAGAAGGCGGAAAAGCAGAAAAGTAGCAAATAGCAAACACTTGGCTTGCGGTAAGAAGCCTTAGCAGACCATTTGGACAAACGTAGAATTACTTAATGACGCATTGAAAAATGATATGGCATTAATGTGTTGGCGCTCAGTGCGCAAAACCGACAAAAAGGTGGCGTAAATGCGCTACCATGGACCACAGAACCGCAAGTGAGCCTCAAGTGAGTACCACAAAGCTGCTAGGCCAAGCGCTCGCTTACGTATTTAACAGACAATTACTTTGGCTTTGAGCCAGCAGACGGCACATGGGCAAATGTAAATCAGATTGGCGGGATGGCGGAGTGTCGGCGTAAAGCCAGCGGTTATTTGCCACTTTGTGCTGATTTTAAAGTATGGCAAGCGCGTAGCTACTCGCGCGCGTTAGTTAAATTTACGCCAGCAATAAATTCAGCGATAAACATTGGGTTTCGCGTACGTAAAGTAGCAACAAAAATACAAGCAATTCATTGGTGAGTATATACTTCTACTAGAGTTGTGGTGAAAGAACATGTGTTGCCAGCATTGTGTAGCAAGTAGTTAGTTGACGCAGCGGGTGTGGCATTGCATTTGTAACATTCACAGCTGTCTGCAGTTCGAGTTTACAAAATTTGAAGTGATTTTTTTTTTGTTTTAAGCAGTGCACATTTCTCCGAGCTATTTGCGGAGTTGCTTGAAATTTAAGCGGAACTGCTGCACTTTACTTATTTGTTTTAATTTATTAACTTTTCATCCACAAGCAACACTTTCGTTGAAAGTCGTTCCAAATGCGCCACTCAGGTGATAAGTCATCAATTATAACGCATCTATGATAGGTTTGGTTCGAACTTCTTGTTAAACTTGTTGAATGCTTTTGTTTAATATTTTTGTTTGTACAACCTGCGAATGTTGCATGCATTCTTACTCATTGAAGTTATTGACTTTTTGTTAAATATTGTTGATGGATTATATACAATTATTAATCTAAATCCCCGGTGTGTTTGAATTGTATTTCAAACGTTTATAATGACATTTTTGCAGCGCCAACTATGAAATAAGCAAATAATTACAGAGAAACGAAAAACAAATAAATTTGTTGCAAGTCATTGTGCACAATTTTCCTGTAGCATCATGGTCCGTATTGGTAAAAATTTTGTTATGAGAAGCTTTCTTCAATTCCATGACCGTAGTGAATCCAAATTACGCAGCAAAACTGCTATTGTGAGACTTTTTTAGAGCATCAGTCAATACGAGAAATTTTAAATAGCTGCAAAGAGTTAGGACACTCAGCCTTACATTGCTTTAAAAAAATATTATCATGTGATCATTCACAACTTTTTTTATTTATTCATTCAATTTCTTAAGTGGAAGCAAACTGTTTAGTTAAATAATGTGAAATCGCAAATATATTGAACAAGTTGTGCATACAAAAAAAAATTTTACAAGATTTTTCTGCATAGAAATTGGAACTGGCACCTGTAGCGCATTCTTTAGTGTACACTAAATACAAATAATTTCATTAAAATTCGAACTTAAAAAAAGTATGATAACTTTTTATAAACGATTTCCAGTAATTTTTCTTCTTCATATTTTTTCCATAATGCATGCTCATAATTTTTTATAAAGAAAAAATTGCGTCAGTATAAAATTGTCAATAATCAACACTAACTTCCGGCCACTGAAACTGTGTTTTGCTAAAATTTTACTGGCTACAAAACTGCATACTAAAAAATATTAAAAAAATATTTTTTAAAATTATTTTTGAGCTTAGGGCGGTTTTTTTGGGAAAATTATTAGGAAAAACCACAATACTCAAAGCGGTAGAAGTTATAGTACTATTTCGGAAATCACCTCATTTCCTCATCAGACTTCTTTCTTCTTGGCTTCTGCGGGAGTCGAAACCACAACATCATGCGTAATACTTAAGCCGGCATTCTATTTATAACTTCAATCACTTTGAGTATATTTGTTTTTTTTTCTAATAATTTGCCCCAAAAACCGATCGGCCTTTGGCTCAAAAATAATAAAATAAATTAGTTATATGGCCAAACAATACAAATCAAATTTTGTTGTGCGAAATTTTAATGGCATTTTTTTATTTTTTTTTCGAAAATTTGAAACTTGAAACAAGTGATTTTTAGAAAATGAACTGTATTTTAATCGAAAAAATAATTTTGATCAAATCAAAAAAAATGAATTTGTAAGCATTAAATTAAACCGCTAGTTTTCTCATAATTTAATTATTGGAACTGAATTTAATTAATGTGGAACGCCGCTGAGGTTCCATTTTTCTAATAAAGCTAACTTGAAATCGTTTCAATGAGTCCAAAGTTATATAATAACATATGCATGTGTATAAAACAAAATATAAACCAACGAATTTATAGGCCAAACTCTTTTTTTTAATTCTCCTCTTTTATTTAAGTATAATAATTGTATTGTTATGCCTAAATCTAATAAATAAATAATAATTCTTTTAAGGTATTAAAAATCAAAGAAAAGAAAAACGAAGAGTCAGAACTTGAACATAATATTTTGATCAGGCTTGCAATCAAATATTTAACATCCTTTTTAATTCTCGAAATGACTGATTCGTAGCGATCAGTAAATAATTATTTTTTTAATAATTTTGGTTGCGATGAGTTCGTAATTTATAATCATGCATATTTAGGCTAGTCTGATATGTTTGTTATTGGTGCATATAAAACGCTTGTGTTACCCTTTTGCCTGGAAAATCCAAAGACCGGGCTATAATAAACTTATGTTGTTCTTAATAATGCTTATAAACATATGTTGTTCTTAATAATAATTAGCAAGATAGGTTTATGTAACTTTAATGGATATGTTAACAGTAAAAAAATAAATTATAACTAATGTGTTTTAAAATTTTTGGGAACAACATCGATATGTGTGTATTGAAGTTAAAAAAGATTATACTGAATATAAAAAGGAAATCTATAAAAAAAACTCACTTTTTTAATGTTTGTTGTAAATTGACTTCAGTCAATATAAAATTTTGTATTAGAGTTGTCTTGAGTTTGATTTTATTTGGAAAGGTAACGCTGCATTATTTTTTTAAACCCGTTCGCTTTCGAAGTTTAATTTTTTCCTTCAAAGACACCTCACTTGCTCGTTCAGTCGTACAAAACGCAATCATTGACCAAAAGTAAAATCCAAAAGATGACTTCAAATTGTATTTCCCATTACCCCTCACAATGCACGCAGTTTTGTATGTGCTCGTTTGTTTGTATGTGGCAGGCGCAAAAGCGTCACATCGAAAGTGACCAACGCTCACGACATTGCGCCGAGCTTGGTGGCAACAATTGCAACGCCCCAAGTCAAGAAGCCGCTTAAAATTGCCATTAAACGCACAATCGGGAAATATGTACATAAATAAATTTGCCAAAGAGATGAGCAATTCAATATAAGCAAACAAACGCCCGCACACAAACAACACACTTACAAACAAGTCGTAGCTACTGGTAGGCGTGCAACGTAAGGTTTTCGCGATGCGCTTGCGAATAGCGCCACCAGCTACTAAGATCGTGGTCGCCATCACATCTGGCGCTGCTGCAATCTACACATACCATTCGGCTGAAATGAAGTCTACCAACAACCACAGTTGCTGCCGTAAGCAGGGAAAAATGAAATGTCTGGCCAACTCACAGTGTGTTGAAATCGAAAAATTCTGGGCGAAACGAAGCAGTAATATTAATTTCCGTAAATTGCAGATACTATCTTTAAGGTTTGTAAGTGGTAAACTCATTGGTACACAAATAAAAATAACACAAGTCTGCAAAAAAAAATTATTTTTATTTAATTATAATTCTTATGTTTTTGGGTGTGCTGAATCCGAAAATAACTTTTATTTTGTCATAGAACGTCACGTTTTCTGACAATGAAGGTGTCTATGTTAAACAAGTTATCATCTTAAAATAAAATATAAAAGATTACAAATTTTTTTTAAATTTATAATTCCGTACAAAAACGAATTTATTTATGTAAAATACATTAATCAGTAAGCACTAAACACATTAAGTTTTCTCAGTGAGACTCCTTTTGGTACATTTTCGCTTGTGCGAAGCATCGGGAAGGTCTCTTTGAAGCGTCCAACCATCTGCCATCATTGAAACGCTCCATCTTCCCTGGTATCTTTTTTTTCGATCTCCTTAATATCTTGGTGAAATCGTTCACCTTGTTCTTTACTCACGTCTCCTAAATTTTCTGGAAAGTAGTCGAGGTGGGAATGAAGAAAATGTACTTTTAAACTCATCAAGAAACCTAAGCTTGAAATGCTTTTAACATTCTCTTGACGATTTGTTTGTAGTAAGGATCTTTGTTATTGCCTAAAAATTTCTTTATGACCTCTTTAAGGGCAATCCACCCTTCTCTTTGAGGATCGGTCATGGTTGTGAAGAATAGTGGATAAGCCATAAGCCGTCTGGTCCAACGAAAACACCTTCCTTCAACTTTGCATCCGAGAGGCCTGGAAACTTTGCTTTTAAGTATTTGAAGCAAATTCCATCTCTTGGAAGTGACTTTACAAATTGCTTCATCAATCCCAGCTTGATGTGAAGCGGCGGTAGAAGAACTTTACCGCACAGACGACATTGCACTATACTGAACCAAGATCTACAAAATAATGACGAGTTAACACTTTCTACACTATCGGAGCGCGCACGTTCAGGTTACAACATGTTTATGTTTGTTAATGCAGCTCACACAAGGTGTTCCTTATTTAGAAATTAATGATAGTTATGGTAAACATTTCAAAACAGTAATCAAAATAAAATTATACCTACTATTAATGCCTACAAATTAGCCCAAAAAAACCCTTTTTTATAATAAAATTTTGCGTTTTGTAAAATAACCTTACGCTGTGAAATTTTTTGAGTATTTTTTTAGTGTTCAGAACACCTAAATATGTACATACATAGAAATCATGTTGCAGACCTGTGTAATCGGCCGTGGTTAGCAGCGTGCGCACTGCGATATAAAAGAAAAACAATCAATAGCACGAATCTGAAGGATTCCGAAACTTTTTCTTGAATAATATAAAACAATACACTTCTAACAAACCCCTTACTCTCTTATTTTGGCAGGATCTACTGAGATTACAACTTTTTCAACACTTTTTACTATAATTTTATGTAAAGCAATGAAACACGCATGTAAGTGTGTATCGCAAAATTCAACTCAAGTTAATGACAAACAGAAATATGTTTAATTGAAATATTGTTTTTCATACCTTCACAATCACACTCCATTTTGCAGAGCAGAACAAAACAATTCAATAAAGGTATAATTTAACATCAAAACGGGTTTTGTAGCAGTAGTAATATACTTATGTACACGGCAACGACTAGCCTAGCAGTGTCAATCTATCTAAGACCTATTTTGACCCGGTATTTTTAAATTTTGCACTTTTAGCCAGCTTTTTCGAATTTCCAACCACTGTGCGCGTCTGTCTGACTGTCTCTTTGTTTATGCGCATGGCTTGTGCGCTATGGCTTCCATAGGCTTATACGAATATTTCTAATTTCTCATGTTGTTGTGGTTGCATTCCTGACTTCACTACATTCCTTATTAATATATACAGGGTGCGTGGAAAAAAAGTTTAAGCGGGCTAGTTGGTGCCATCTGCTGATTCACTTAAAAATATTTTAACAATACATGCAAGATTTTAGATTTTTTTTTGAATTTTACACAGTTTTATTTTTACTTAGGAGACTATCAGTATTTTTTTTGTTTTTAAATAAATTAATATTATGTCCTTACGTAATTGAGATTTGAAGCAGACGATAACAAGCAAAAAAAGATATACAAAAAGAGGTAGTAAACAAAATTTTGGAAGTCATATGTTCTTCCGACTTTAATTTTTTCATTTATGTGTATACAAATTTGATGAAAATAATTATAAATGTACTTTTTCTCTTTCAGATTCATAACAAATCTACACTTGCAGAACGGTATGTTAACAAATATTTTACAAATAAGTACTGAGACAAATATATAGAACGAAAAGTTATGTTTCGCTTATACACATCCACACTCAGAATTCAAAACAGCTCATGTAAGAAAGTTTGTAGTCGGGAAACAGTTTATGAAGTGTTTGAGTTGTAATTGAAGCTTTATGAGGACACGAAAAGATGTACAACTAATGCGTTTTGGCGGGATGAGGTTTTACATATACATTGTACAAATGAATTTGCAGAATATAAAACAAATATCAAATATTTGCAAATAGATGGATTTAATGTAAAACTAATGTTATACCTAAGAATTTTTATTTTAGAATTAAGTTTCATTAGTGGCTTCTTTGTAATATCAAATGGCCGGGATCTAGCAATTTTGTAGTGTAAATGAATGGAAAGTTGGCATTTTTATGGCTTCAAAAAACGTCAAATACAAAATAAAAATCAATTGAAAAATCAGTAAACGTTTGGGGAAAGTATGAGACATTTCTAAGTAAACTAATTATGTAATAGATGCACTCTTTTCCTTCACTGTCTCCATCTGATACATACATATATAGATTCTGGTAAAATGACCAAAACTTAACTTAGTCACTACCCGTCGCACAATTTCCTGCATGCTCAGTATTTATCAGTTCTTTTTTGCTATAAATATGATTTTAAAATTACCAATTCTGAGTTGAATGAGACCAAAAAGTTCGAATAATCTGAAAGTCTTAAATTAGGATTCAAATGTGAGCCCGTAAAAATCCGAATCCTTAGTAGTTAATTGCAAGTTCTACAAATTTCAACAGATGTTTCCATAGGAATCTTATTCATTGCCGTGAATCACTCGGTGGTTTGAAATTGCCGCAAGACAACATTTATTAGAAAAACTTTTTTAATAATTTCCGTTTTACATGCCCGGCTGAGATTTCAATGTCTCAATCTAGCACTGCCTTTAATTTTAAGTTTTTTCAATTTTTATTTATTTTTTATTCATCGTTGTTCCCACTGTGAATCGTCTGGCCAACGATCACTGATTAAAAACTAACTTCTCAAATTAACCTCGCATAAATCAGCAGCCAAATGAAATGTATTTGTTAATTAAAATTATCATAAATATACCGATAGAACCAACACAAACATTTCATACTAATGCTCCGCCGAATGCTAACTGTACATGTTAATAAAGCAACACCTTTTTACCGAACGAAAGCACAAAATATTAAGTATTGTGTAGGGGACAAAACCCACTCGACTAATACTAAACTTAAGCCGCTTCTATGCCATTCATAACTATTGTCCAGCACAGCAAATCTATTTGCTATGTGAAAGTTCAATTCAAGAAAGTTCGCTACTCAAGTCTTTTGTTTGCCGAATCAATTTCATTTGTGTGACAATATCTTCATAATTTGTTAAGCAAGTTATTCGGAAAACGGCACAAGCATAGACAATTGTAAAGCGCCACACTCTTATACACATACATGTAAACATGGAGAAATACTCAGCGTTAAAAGCTCTAATCCGAAAGTTAGCATAGTCCCGTTAAAGCAATTTGTGTACCGCAAACAGTTACACATCTAAAACGGCTATCAATAGTGCCCAAAAATGCTTGCATAATTTCCAATAACAAATTTTAAAATCAAACTCTCGTCAAATATCACAAAAAAGTTATAAAAACAATATTGATATGAATCTTGCTGGCGACGTTGCAAAAGTCATTCATGCCAACAAAGGCGCAATAAATTTGATTGTTATTGCCGTTAGATCAGTGTTGGAAGTTTAAAAACGGCCTTAAGTAAAACATAAAGCAACAGTTACGTCAGTGGCAGCGGTAATAAAAAGTGAGTGAAAGAGCAATAAGCGGCTTTGCAAGATGCGCGTATTGTCTTAGGCGCATATTACGTGTAGTATGTAGTATGATATATGTATGGTATCCACTTTGTTCCCGAATTTCTGTATTTATTACTCTGTAAACTCTACTTTGAAACATCAAAATACTGTGCCTAGCTGTTGCTGGTTTTCTTCTACAGTTCTATAAATAAAAATATATATCACTAATATTATATATTACCGCTCCAGGAAATCCATTATATCTTTTAATACATGTACGATGGACAGAGAGAAGAATTGGGAAATTAACCTACAGGCATTGTACACAGCTGTGATAAGACCCATGCTGTCTTAAGGGGCCGCCGTGTGGTGGCTGACATTCAGCAATACTATCTATCCAGAGCCAAGTCAGAGCGTGTGCAGAGATCCTCGATGCTTATTACGGGAGTACTACACTCTACACTCACCAAGTCCATGGAAATAATATTAAATCTTCCACCTGTGGATCCCTTTGTAAAATTTCTGGCGGTCTGTAGAGCAGCCAGGCCAAATGCGATTCAACCGGTCCGGAAACTGGATTAAACTACTCCTCTTCTATGTTTTGCCAATAAGTTCCCCATATGAATCCCATAGAGGAACGAATTGGAAGGCAACGTGTATCAGACCCAGCATCGACGGCACTGTAAATAAAGACAGCTTCTAGTGAAACGAAAGAGTAGGCAGTGTAATTCACTTAAGTGAAATCGATCTAAGCCTAAGTTTTCGCTCACCGGACTAATGCAGTGTTTTTCAGGCGGAGTTTAATGCAATAATGGAGGCAGCTCGTTGACTCATGGCTTGTACCCCTCTAAAACGAGGAATAATCCTACACTCTGACATCCAGGCTGCTATTAAATCTCTGAATTTTTACGGTGAAACTTTCAAGGTAGCCATTGAGTGTAAAAGGATACTTAGCCGGCTAGCAGAAATGTGATTCCTGTGTGTTGTATGGATCCCTGGTCATAAGGACATTCTTGGTAATTGCCTGGCTGACAAGTAGGTAAAAAGGAACCATTGTCAAAGATCTGAGCTTACGGAGAAGGTAAATCCCAGTTGAGACTCGGACCTCACCTAGCATACCATTAGACAAATCTGGCTTCAAATTAACGTGAAGTGCTCCAAAGTTTTCACTAGGCTTGACCACTCCTTTCTTAAAGACTAGGTTACCTCACCAATTATTTTTGCCGGAAGGAGGAAGAGGTGGAGAGTATCGAACACTATCACTGACCTGCCCTAGCCTAGCAAAAACGTACAACCAATTTTTCAAAAATTTCGTAGCCGACTTAAGCTTGGCAATCATTTCTAACTTTCTACTCTATATCAAACGTTCACGATGGTTAAATTTTTAAGTGTTAGGAAGGTGGTGTCAAAACGGGATTTTCTATCTGCGGCCTAAACGTGTCACCGTGCTCCTGCAAGGTGGTATCCACTATAACCAAACTTAACGTAATACCAATATATGCTCTTCCATCTATGTATATGTATGTACTACATTATTTCTTTTATTTCATGTCCAATATTTTACTAATACAAAGAATTCATTCTTTAACAAAAATTAAACATTTAATTTTTGGGGTAGGTTTTTTGTAGTCTATTCAATGCAAATTGGGTTAAATTTTCAGCCACCTATAACTTGCACATAATTATACTTTAAGCGTCAAAATTTTTCTTATGCTTCTATTCTCAGGATAACTTCTTTTTATTTCATTTCGTTCATTCTTAAATTAAAATACAAAAAGTTTTCAAAATTCGTATAAATTAAGAAAATCGCTGCCTCTATTCAAGTTCACATTTCGAAAATGTTAATTTACGAAAAATCTTTTCTTACAAAGAGGAAACTTTCAGTAACTGTTAATGGTTTCCTTTTATCGATCCGTGACCTATTAAACGGTACCCCCCAAAGTTCACCTTCCTCTTTCTTACTTTTCATTATTGCATTTGACGAACCCACCTTCTATCCAGATGCAAAAACAAAGGAGCATCAAATCTATGCAAATGATGTGCTGTATATTGTTAAAAGTCAATGATATTTTTAAAGAAATTCTGATAGATTTTTTTGCATGGTCCACAGCCTCGGGGGTAGCACTGTCCCTACATAAAACGAACCTTCTCCACATTTGTCGTAAAAACACGGAATATATACCATTGAATGTCATAAACCTTATAATTCGACCTAAGGATAACTTAATGATCCTAGAATTAATTATGGTCTCTAAATATAGGTTTAAAGAGCACTGTAATTATGTAAGAAGTTCCTTAGTATCTAGAATAAATATTGTTAAGTAACTTTCCTTCAGACGTAGTCATATACACCCTACTACTCTCATCACTGTGGTCAGGGCTCGAATGCTGTCAAAATTTTATTACGCTCTGCCAATATATAGACACTGTGCAAAATCGACAATTTACAAAGTCTATGCTCCTCATCTTGCAGCGATCCGCCGAAGATTCAGGGCTTTCCTTTGCCAACTAAATTTATTCATAGTAAAAGTATCTAAATTCGAGTAGTTTACCAAGTAAAAGGTAAACATTATTTATTAAACGACGACTGAAAGCCACGTAGCTAGTATCTATAAATAAGTCAATAAGTCACCTCAAGAATACCTTTATCAGTATACGTTTGCATTTGTAATAATTAAAAGCTACCTTATTGTGGCAACCCGCTGCATACTCAGCAAATTCTGCATGCGCAAATGTTATTTGTCGACATTGAACTAGCTCGCAGATAAAGGTCACGCATGTAAGCCACCGAGCGGCAGTTGTCCAAAAGTTCAAATGTAAAACTTCGGCAAGGAAATGTGCCAACAGGTTAGCTACAAGTGAGTAGCTTTAACAATTTTTGTATTGGTTAAAAAGCAAACGCGCATGCGTATTTTGGTATACGAGTATGCACTCATATATATTCGAATAGCCTTACGCACCAAGTTTGCTTTCTCAGCTGCCTTATTCGGTCGTGCGCGGCCATTTTTCAATATTTTTCTTTTAGTAACTGTCAAACCACCAATTGACCACATTGAATTTTCTACGAAGCTAACATGCAATGTCTGAGCGCACTTGAACGGCCAAACAGGTAATTCTCTCATGAACCATACAGATGGAGCTAACTGAATAGGAATTTTTGCTAAACCATCATTATGATAGATGTAAATATGTTTATTTAATTTAATATTTAGTTAAGCAGTCAATAATCAATTCCCTATTCAAATCGAGTTGCCTTGTCCAGCATCAATTGCTTTATTCGCCTTAGCCGCTACTGAACGATTTAAAGTAGTATAACATTTCGCGGTTGGAAGTCTTTCCATTATATACATATTCGGTACCGCAAAAGGAACTCCCAACTCACTTGTAATTTGTCTCAATTCCTTTTTAAAAAATAAATAACTTCATTGGACTTTCAACAAATTTATTGGTCTGCTTCCTATGGAGATACGTAAACTAAATACATACAAATAAATAAGTCAATATGTCTTTTTTACATTTGAAAAATTCTTAAAGGCATGCGATATAGGCGCTTTGTTGTAATAAAAGATGGTTGAAGCAAAAATAATAATGTATAAATGTGTGTGTATTTCGATACCTAAAGTGTTCGTTAGCATATTTCGTGTTGCCCATTGTCTGGTATAAATAAGGAATGATAAAGTACTAGGAGCACCCGAAAGCGACAAATAATTTAATTGTATTTATGTTTGAATAGATGAGAGATGAAATGTGCTTTCCAGACAATTCCGTATTGTGTGTGCTCGTTATGACCTCAAACAAGGCACGTATAGATGATAACACTCATTGAAAAGTTCGCTTTGAAGGAATTGTTCTATTATTAAATGAAATAAACGATAAATTTTTTATAACGTTTTTTACCATAATCTCAAATTTGAAAGTAACATTTTTTTTAAATTCACATGCAATATTAAAAATTCAGCAGTTATTTCTTATATTTATTTATTATATTTTATATATCTGAATACATGTTTTTTTTGATTTTTCTTTTATAAAACTGAAGGTAACATTTACATTTTTTTAATTTGAAAATATAATTTTTTTATTTGTGTTTAATTTGTCTCATTAGCAGAGTTATCGAAGGTTTTTTTTTTGTAAAAGTCATCAATAAAAACTAGTTTGCTTCATTTTCAATAGAAAAACAATCAACATTTATAAACTGGTGATTTTTCATTTCATAAACGTCATCAATATAAATCACTACGTTTGAAGTCTTCTTACATCCGTGGACCACTTAAAGGCCAAATAAATATTATGATTTTCAAGAAACAGTTTTTAGTGACAATTGGGGCAATTTAAATCATTGAAAATTACATATTTTTATCGACGCTGTTTATTAGGAAAGAAAATTACAGATATTCTCATGGAAGGTAATTATAATCTGCCCTATCGCTGAGTACGTCGTAGAAAAGTTACGAACGCAACACTCCGCTACGAATACGAAAAATTTGCATTTCGACATCAGCTGGCACAAAGTAAGCATACACATTTTAGCAGAAGAATTTAATTTTATAGCTTTATTCTGGATTTATTAAACAAAATGAATTTCCTTGGAAGTGCAGGAATAATATTTTGACATTTAAAAAGGTTCCAAAATTTATCATCAGTTAAAATGCTGCGAACATCTTTAAGATATACCGTTAATCCTCTGGAATCTAATGACACTTTGTATAAACAAGTTTCGTTTGTTGAAAGAAATATATAATTTTACCAGTTTTAAATTACAGATTTGTTAAAAATATTCGACTAAAAAAATCCGCATTTATGAATGTGGTTGGGGTGCTAAAAGATGGTCCAATCAACATTTTACAAGTTTTGAATACATTTCAAAAATGAGTAACGAGGATAAACGAAATGCGAAAATGGACTTCTATGCAAAATCCAGGTTTTGTCCAAAAGTTATCCACCTCCTTCTTTTGGAATTTCGTATAATCCACTCCAAATGCTCAATTTTCCTGCATTTATTCTAGCAACTTTAAATGGAAAACAACAAATAAGAATAAAATTGATTTAAATAAAAACATTTTTATCAAACATAATACTCACAATTGCACTTTGTTTATGTATTATTATAAATTATTAAAATAAAGTGAATATTCCTTCTGAACATTATTTATAAAATTTTCTCCGACAACCAAAACCCTCCCTAACAATTGCATTGAGAAATCTATGAAATAACGCTACAAATGAGTTTATTGATGCCACTCTACGAATTTCGAATCTGTGACGTAGCCATTCGTACTCAGTGATGCCTTTTTCGTAGAATCTACGAAAATCGTATTAGAATCTACGAAAATCGTATTTTTTGTTTAACGTTTGATGTAAAAAATCCCAATGGGCGGAAGCATTAAAATTATAGATTAATTTTTTTCATACAAACTTAACGTATGCACACGCATACGGAGTTCTCGCGCTACGAACGGTGTCGCATGCGTGGCGCTTTTCACTATCAGTTCGAAGTTGTTGAAAAGCTCTTTAGAAATTTAGCATGCAAAACCAATGTAACAGGTGCGCAGTTGCTGCAAGATAAACTGTGCGTCCAAAATGGAACAACAGCCACATACATTGCGGCTTGCATGTAATATGTATGTAGGTAGTAGTGAAATGTGGCTCCATAGAAATGATGCATGCACATGTGGCGCGCATTTACGGTATAAATTCTATATCGCACATTGAGATTTCGTTGCTGCAAGTGGTCGCCGGTTGTTGTTGTTGTTGTTATTGGCGGTGCAACGGTTACTGCAGCTGGTTAACTGCTGCTGCTAGCATATTTCTCCATTTTTTTTATTGATTGCATGTAGACAGCTCATAAAATCGGTAATTTATGCACTGGCTGAAAATGGCATGAGCCCGCCTCTAGTGTGTATGTATGTATGTATGTATGAATATATATATATATTATTAACAGGCCAGCCGTCAGTGTCTAGTACTTTGTACTTTATGTAATGATGCGTTAAATAACATATATTTGTTACAAGCCACACAATAGATAGTCAATATTTACCGGGAGTTTAAGAATGGCAACCGTTTTTGTTTAAATATAAAGCACAGCCAGATAATGACAAATTTAGGCAATATACATATTTTTATTAAACGAGTATGACATTAACAAAATTTCGCTAAAGTACACATTTTTTTCAATGATTCTTTAAAATCTTTTTAAGTGCGAAGCTTTGTTCCCTTTTCAATTACTTGAAATAGTTTACTTTTTACTGTGGGCTTAGTATAAATTTCGGCTGAATTTTTTTTCGACGAAACTCAGAATAAGCGTGATAAACTGAGCTTATTGAGTAATATCTTTCTTAAATTGCTTAAGTACTACTTCTATCTGAAAAAATTTTTACTTTGGATATTTGAAGATTTTTTTCAGCAATTTTTCTGCCATAAAAAATAATAGTAAACGAGAAAAATCTATTAATTTAATTTGTGTGCTATTGCCAAAAATTATTTTCTCCAATAACTCCATTATCAACGATGACATCAAAAGTAAATATATGCTCATGGAAATGATGACGAAGAATAGCTTTAGCTTTAGCTACATCTTTAAACTAGCTGACAACTTTGATATCCAATAATTCCTTCGTGGACATTTTCAACAAAAACCCGGGTATTACATCACAAAAACGAAAAACGAAAACCAAAAGAAGTTTATTTCAGCTTATTTAATGAAGTGAAAAATTCTTTCAAAATTGATGGATGGAAATTTATTTACACAGATGACAAGTGGTGGCTTAAGCGGCCTGCATAATTCTGCTTCGATATTCATGCAGAAGCAGCTGCTGTATATATTTATTTATTTTACGTCTTTGAATTTACTGACTACGAACAAAAGTAGCTTAAAATGCATATTACATATAAATCTTATTAACTTTACGTATAAGACAGAGTTCAAAATATTCAAAAAAGCAGCCCTAGATAGGGAAAAATCAAGATCAACATTATTATTAATTCAATTTAATTCGAGTATAGCGCGAGTAATGGACGCATTACTGGCGTACGTAGTTTTAAATTTGTCCCCATAAAACAGGTACAAAGTTCGAAGAGAAAAAATAGCACTACATTATTGGTTTTGAAATCCGTATACAGCCTAATATCTCAAAAATGAAACACTTTAAAAAAAAAATCAGACATTCATTAGTAGGTTCACCATCCGTCTGTGCTTACATTGTTCTGAATTCCCAGGCACATTGGTATTCTAGGCAATGAACGACCAGATATTGCGGCGAAGTACGCATGCTCTGCACCAATCACTAAAGATCGTACAGTTTTAATTTTACTTTCAAAGAAAAAAGAAGCAAAAAAAGATTGGTTAAACTATATTCAGTACCACTTCACTGTAATCAATCGAGAAGGCGATCCACCACAATATTCTACAGTCGAAACGAAAAAAAAAAAATATTTTCTAGATTTCGATTGGGGCATTCAATCGCCACACATCAATGTATACGAGGACGCATGTGGGCTACGTGTAAAAATTTTCCATTTCCTAAGTGTATGTCCAAGTCTTTTGAACGATGACGAATGACAATATTCGAGAATAGCGGCGCGATCGATGTGTTGAAATATATTTTATAACTACCATACAACCGATAGTTCAGATCAGAGAACGGCATTGAGTGCGCTCGAGTGTGCATATTCATCATCCCTAAAATTTGATACAAGCAAGCACAGCCGTCTGCTGCTGTGCGCTCATTCATGCTCACTCATAAACATAAGGCTGACATGTGCGGGATATATCATTACATTTTCGAGTGTGGTAGTTCACATGATTGGCCGTGCATGTGAAGGCGCAAACTTGCGCATGTATTTTATTTTTTTTTTATTTTATTTTTTTTTTTTTCTAGAGGTGGCACAAAGCATTGAAAGCCGAAGTGTGGGACTTGCCTTTCGGCTCACCGCACTAAAAACCCACCCCTGCTCCGTTTCCCTCGCTCCGTGGAACTACCGTTAGGTATTACTTCGCGGAGGGGGAGCGGCCTATTGCCTTTCTATGAATTTCTGCGGAGTTGCTCCGCTTGACGCAGTTTAATTAGGATTTTGTTCGCTAAATTGCAAACAACAGACCAATTTTCTTTGGACTCGAGCATAGTATCTACTAGATTTTTAACCGAAAGCGATTTCCCTAACTTCGTGTTCGAGTCATCCCGTTCTATTGCAAACCGCGGACAGACGAAAAAACAGTGTTCGGCGTCTTCGACCACCTGATTTGCACAAAAGGTGCAATAAGGGTCATCGTCGTGTTTGAATCTGTGCAAATAAGACTTGAAACAACCATGTCCCGTAAGAATTTGGGTTAGGTGGAAATCAACTTCGCCATGTCGCCTATCTAGCCATTTCCCCAGACTGGGAATCAACCTAAATGTCCACCGTCCCTTACAAGCTACACTCCACCGCCTCTGCCAACCCCGCAGGCAACTCTGCCTCGCCGCTTCTCGTCTTACTTTATTTGTCGGGGGTGCCACAACCTCTTTCGCCAAAATCTCTATTGGACAGAGCCCTGCCACTACCAGAGCTGCTTCTTCCGACGTTGTTCTGAACGCGCTGCACACCCTGATCGCGCAAAGGCGATATAATGATCTGATCTCGCGTGCGTACGAAGTCTTTTCGAGCGCACTCGACCAAATTGGTGCACCGTACAGAAGTACAGACCGTATCACGCTTGCATATAGCTGCCTGCTTTGTTGCTTAGGGCCTCTTTTATTCACCATGAGTCGTGAAAGCGCCGCTGCAACTTTTTCTGCTTTCTCAACTGCATATTCTAAATGAGGCTTAAATATTAACCTAGCGTCGAAAATTATGCCTAAATATTTGAGGGTAGGTTTCGAGACAATTTCATGTCCTCCAACTTTGATTTTGATGACTTCACGAGCTTTTCTGCTACTTATTAATACTGCCTCTGTTTTTTGTTGGGCTAACTGGAGGCCGGAATCTTCGAGCCATGTCTGAACTCGCTTAATTGTTAAGTTTGCTCTTTGCTCCACATCTTTTAGATGCTTGGCCACGATTATTAGAGCTATATCATCCGCAAAACCGATAATTTTCGCACCCTCGGGTATTTTCAGACGCAGAATGCCATCATACATTATATTCCAGAGTAATGGACCCAGAACAGATCCTTGTGGTACTCCTCCGGAAGTCTTGCATTGCTTGGTGCCATCGTCTGTTTCATATGTAAGTACTCTATCTTCTAGATAGTTGCTTAATATTTTCCGCAGATATATCGGCACTTTAAAACCGCGGAGAGCTTCAGCTATTTTCTTGCGCATGTATGTACACACTCGAGTGCACTCGGGCATCTACTAATGGCGATTTCTTTTCTACAAAAAATGTTGCTCTTCATTGCCCCGCTCTTGTGTGTACGTGCGCAGAGGGCAATGTTAAGGCAACATTTTCTGTAGAAAAGAAAACGCCATAAGTATTTATCCTATTATTTACAGATAAAAGAAACGACTTAGTTAATTTTAATTAATATGTATTGTATACATTTATTTAACAAAAACATTTCATGAGATCCAACATGTAGGGTTAGTATTTAAAAAATTTTTAAATAGTAGGAGTTAAATTTAAAATGAAAATAAACATTTCATAAGACTTAATTTAATTTCATAGTTCTTAATCTGCTAGATAGAAAATTAAAGTTTTCTGGACAAAGCGTAATTCACACTAAGGATTTGTTCAGAAACAATATCTGCAGTATCTGCCATCTCACGTAAAAAAAAAACAATACAAAAAATATGATAGAAAACACACTTAAGATCGCTAATCAACTACTGCTTGCAAAGAAAAATATTGTTACGGGTAACCCGAGTGGCTCGCAAACAACACTCGAGTGTCGCGAGCGTTTGTCGCCGGCGAGTGTGTTACATACATGCAACTTTGTATGCTGACGCAAATTTGTTCGACGGATAATGTAGCGAGCATGTATGCATCGTCATGATCGTATTGATCTATGAGCAAACAGACAAGCGACGGTTTGTACATGAAAACAACAAAGCATGCAAAATACGGCTACATGCGCGAGTATACACACAATTTCTGCACTCGTTGCAGTTCTCTGGTTCAGATATTGTATTTAAGACCAAAACTCCTTCATGAAATTAGCTAAAGACTTGAAATTTTCCACAAATATTAACTATTATTTGGACTATTATATAGCAATCAAAATCACTAATATATAAAAAAATAAACATATGGCTCTCATACCATTCTTCCATTCATAGTCCAGGCATAGCCGAAGACATGTTTTTTTTATAGTGTTTACTTGTTTTTATTAGTTTTAATATTTATCTTGAGTCTTAATAATAATCATATACTTATTTCATTATATTGAGAGAACTTGGTATTGTTGTCCTTAAAACTGTAAATAAATATTATATTTACAAATGAAAACCTAAATATAAAAAAATTATGTGATTCTGAATTATATTATAATTTATTTGAGAAAAAAAAAAGAAATATTTTTTTGAAATAAAAATAAATTAAATAAGCAATTGCACAATTTTAAAACAAAATGCCTAGAGCATTATTTACGTCAAATATAAGTAATGACAGCCAAGAAAAAGAAGTGTAACTACTTTTAAAAAATTATATAATTTTAATTTTAGTGTAACGACGTTTAAATTATCTAGAAAGTATCGCAAACGAAATAAGAAATTCTTGCCCATTTTTAGAGCATCCCGCTGCTGAACTCACTCATTAGCGGAAGAGATGAGATCGCAATCATTGTTTTAAACCGAAATATAATTCAGATTTTAATTTCCAAAGAAATAGGGCAAACAAAAAAGTGATTTTTGGTGGAAAAGTGTCACTTCGATTTGTTTAGCCACTTTTGTCACCTTAACCTTAACGCTTACTGAGCCACGGAAAGCCACGAGAGACCGAAACGCAGACAAACGGCTCTCTGGTAGTGTCATTCACACATAGTCAGGCAATTTTAGCAATTACAAAAAATAAATTGTTAACTACCAAAAGGATGATGCCCCTTAACAAATTTTAACAATAGTCTCAACACTTGCGTGCTCGATCAATAATAACTAAATTTGTTAATTTTAATGTACATACTAGCATACATATTTACTAGGGATATACATTTTTGGCATTTTATTGATCCCGAGATTTTCGAGATTTGAAAATATGTTTTAGATCAGTACTAACATCCCGATTCTTGTTTTTGATAAATCATCATTTATTTACACATATTCAAAATTAAAAATTTACCAAGTTTTATGTATTATAATAAAAAATAAAGCGGGTTTTTCTTTGCTTAATTATTTATATTAAAACTGTTATTGACAAATAATAAACATTTGAATATTTGTTTATGTTTGACAATCTAAGAAAACCACAGAATCAGACAGTATATATAATATAAAAATCAAGTAAAAATTATATGCATCACCCATTCAATTTTGAGCGAGGCAGAATTATTGCGTTTTTTAATCAAAATGCGATCTTAAAGAAATTAAAGCATTAAGTGTATTATTCTATAACCTGAACTTAATTTTGTTGAATATAAAATCAGTATTGTCCCCATTAAAATAATTTATTTTACCAACCTTCTGATAAATTGTTTGTGCATTCTATTGTTGAATACTCGTTCGTTAAAAATTTATAAATTTATCTGTGAGACTTACTGCCATATCCACCTCAACTACCTCCTCCTTAGTGTTTTTAACATTGTTTTCATAATAAGGCTCATTTTCTACATCAAGGAGGATATTCTCCAGCTTATTTATAATGGCAGTAAAAATAGAAGCTTCATTAAAGTCATATTTAATATCATATATCTATATTATTTAGATTAATTAAAAATCGTACACATCTGACAGAATTGTCGTTCGTCGCTTGAGCCTTCCAACGAGTTTACTTAAAAAGTTATAACTCAAAGTAAATTTCTTAATTTTTTTTTTCTTAGCATAAAATTTAAAACAATGCAGCATTACAATAAGCCCACGTTGCGAGCACATTAAGCTTCAAGAGTAACTTTGACTGTGCGAGGTTGCTTTATGTAAGAGTGTTACAATTAATGCTTTGTTTCGCTCTGGAAAGGAAGATACTTATGATAAAAAATTTTATAAATTTAAATTTCTATTAACTTAAATGTTTCCAATAATATCGGGATTTGAATAGTTTAATCTTGGGATATTTTACAGTTAGAAAGTTCGGGATTCCGTTGTCCCGGGATCTCGGGACTTTTGGATCCCGGGATTGACATTCCTAATATTTACTAATAAAGCAGCTACAATGAAGCTGGTTAAACTAAGCCAAGCTACGGCACCCATCCATACGCAGGCGCAATGCCATCCTTCATTAGCTGCCAACTACGACTGGTTAATATACATACAATCGCTGTAAAAAAAATACTTCCAACTGTTTTTATTATTATTTTTACTGCAATTTTTATCGTCGGGCGTTTCGCTACTGCCGACTTGTCTGCCTGCAATATGTTCGTCCGTGCATGCGTAAAATCGTTTGTATGAACGTTCGAGCTGCTGTGACAAGTTGGTTGTGGGCTGGTTAAACTACATAACTGCTTGCATATCTATAAGTATATATACATAGGTTTGTATGTCCCCATAACGCCATGCAATGTTAACTCGAGGAGATTCATGGTGACTTTTGACACAAACAATTATTTATATATTTTTCATGGAAGTTGTCTTGGCTACAGCTTTTCAGTCAGTCAAACTACATATGAATATATTTTTTTTTAATACTACTGCTTCCAAATCCTTTGTTATATTGTAAAAAAAAAATTACTACACCTCAAGGCACAGAAAACTGATTTTTTTTCAAAAAATAACCTTCAAACACCTGCAGCGGGAGGGTGTCTCTGCCTGGCTGGTTGATGAGTATTTATGGAACAAATTTCCAACAAAAACATGAGTTGAGAAAGAAAATGGAGTCATTATCTTTAAAAACAAGAAACAGAGCAGGATTCGTAATTGCGAAGAGCCTGATATTTGAGCCGACAAGAAAAGTACCCGAAAAGTTATACAGACGAATTACAGTAGGTTTCTAGACCGGGAAAATTTCTGTAAGAAAGAAAACGGCGGTATGACAGTCAGAGCATCTTTAATAAGAGCGTGCAACTGCAAGCGAATTTCGATGGCATTGACATCGTCGGCCTTAACAGTCGTGCTGATAGGTTTGCCCGTTCCGAACAGAATAGAAAAGTGACACGAATTGTTCCAAAGATGAACGAAGTAACTTGTGTTATCAAAAAGCCCGCCAACGCTTTTACGTCATTGTGATGATATTTTCCGCTGACGATGGAACGATGAGCTTTTGATGAACTTTTTTTTTGAGCTCAAGGCCGAGTTAAAAGAAAAAAACTCAATATAACTTTAATATATTTATTTGTTAACATTTCGATTCAGTATATAGTGTTCATTAGGAGCCATCTGTAACTTCCTGCTCGGATAAGTTAAACAAAATTATATTGAGTGTTTAAATTTGAATCTGGCCCTAAGCTCAAAAGAGCAAAATTCATGATTTCAATATACTTGAAAACTTTTAATTAACTTAATATTTTATAAAAACCTTGAGTCAAGTGCCATCTTTCTTATCAAATTATTACCACATTTTATGAAATACTTAATTCTAAGTATCTAAATTCTACGTAATTAGTCTTTGCTTTTATTTTCACCAACGAGCGACAAACTGTGACATATTTGAACATGATTTTAATTTATAGAAAATATCTAAACTGTCACCTGTGTTAATGCATGATAATGAGAAGGCACGTTGTATAATTGCTCCAATATAGTCAATCTTAGCCTTAAAAAAAAGCAGCTAACTGATTGCTAGGCGTTGCCGCTGTTAGTAACTGGTAGTTATGTCATCATAGGGGCACCGATGCCTTTGATAAATGTAGCAGCTCATTTAATTTTTAACTTGCTTTATATTATTAATGAAGAATTTCCCGATGCCCAGAAGGTGCATGGCAAAATACTAAGAAAATTGCATCAAAAGGTTGGGCGATTGAAGGCTTTTACAACCAGGTGCGTGCAGAAATTTTACCAGCCTCCTGGTTTGTTGGCTGGCTGGCTAACGAACAATTCAAGCAGCTCAGCAACGCGTTCCAGTACGACCGGACTGCCGCCTTTTATACATGTAGAAATCGAAGTTGTTGCTGAAATGTTGCAACTTGCTTGCATTTTATTTTCTACTTTAAAGTATGTTGTGAAATCGCGTTTCAATTGATTTGTCTCCTATTGCGCGCATGCGTCGTCGCGGCAGTAAGCCAGACGCTGCATGTGTGTACCGTTGAGGTGTTGTCTTTAGGCCAATAAATGGATATTTAAAACATGTTTTCCATTTTTTTCTACAGTCCAATGACAAGTTTTAGTTTCAAGCATTCAAGTATTATTTTCTTCTTTTTGGTTGTTGTGGTTTCCGACGGGGTAATTATACGCTGTATTTTGGAACGAATTTCCGTCATCCCTTGTCAAGTTTGGTTTGGAGACAAACCGGTTTCGGCGTTGAACATGGCACTGAAGATGGCACAACGCCGAAACCGGTTTGTCTCCAAACCAAACTTGACAAGGGATGACGGAAATTCGTTCCAAAATACAGCGTATTATTTTCTTCATAATTCGCCGACTTATTTTCAGGTTGTATACGAGTTGAGCTTCGCTTGGATTTCTAGAGTTATTAGTTTGGCAAATGTAAAAAACGTAGCTTTCAAAATGGCAATGCGTTGATTTGATTTACTTGGAAAATGTTTTCACATTTTCGCCGCTGCGCGTAAGAGTATGGCAGGACTGTGCAAAACAGCATGGAATGAAAACTTATCTCACTAAGCCATTTCAAAAAAGATAGTCTGTAGTTAATATTAGAAATTTTATAATACTAGCGTTGTAGATACAGTCCGTAAAATATTTCTTTTTCGCTATTTTACGACTTTATCCTTTTTAGAAAGATTACAGTCGACAATTGCTTCCTTCTTTTGTGATTAAAATTACTTAAATTTTCAAGCGATATAAAAAATGTTTAAGTAGAAAACCGCGGTCGAATCGAACCAACATAGACTTATTTTATATGAGTGTAAGAAAAGTTGCAGTACTTTAAACAAGTTAAATACATTTTTGAAAATAATATTTTATTTATTTCTTACAAACAAAATATAAATAATTTGCAGAATAATAAACTTAAAAAAGCACAATGAAAAATATATCTACTTGTCGACTTGGATACTGTTAATGTAAATAAAAATGATTTGATTTGTTTAAGATAGATTAATTGAATGCACCGCTTAACTTTATTGCTTGACTTAATTGTTTTATAATTGTGTTGCCTGGCACGTCTGCGAATACATTAAATCCGTTTCCCTGACTCTAAGCACTCATATTAATTTTGTCTTAACGACGAATATCCGTTGCACAAATGTATACATACATATGTATGTGGATGTTCATTTTTAAAAAGTACAAATAAAGTAAATAAGAAAATATGATGAAGAAGAATTAAATTAAACTAAATGAATATGGAATGCTACAGAAATTTTTGATGGTCTGAAGTAGATTTGGCCACAGCGTTTGGATATAGTCTTACCTTACTCCAGGAGAAAGTTTTTTAATTGGCTCCTTACGGCATCAGACCTTCGAAATCCCTTTTCTAACTTAAATGATTCTTCATTCATTTGCGAATAATCGTAAATTCCCGATTAACAAAAACTCAGTAGATTCTGACAAACACTCAAAAATAAAAAGGTTTTAACTTAAAACACACAAATTTCGATGATACGAAATTCGAATACATGGGAACAAAATTAGTTTTTAAGCAAATATAGTAACTAACTTTGGATTACTTATACAGCAGGATATCATATTTAACCTGAAGGAATTTATTATTTTTATTTATCAAAGTTCGGGCAAATCCATTTTTGTTTTTTTACTTACCTATAATTTTTTTCTGATTTTTCAAATATATGTTGTTAAAAAATACAAGTTTATTATTCCTTCTTGTCAACAATAAAATAAATAGGAGTTTTCAGACCACCCCGAAAATATTGGTTTTTGAGGCTGTGAAAGGTTTGCAATCAATAGTATTTTCTGAGAGTGAATTAACTCGTCAGCGGTGTATTCGGTAAGCCAAACTGTTGGCTATATTTGTGTACATGGAGCCATAGAACAGATTAGTATTCGTGTTCGTATTGACCAATTTTTGTATACGCATTCGACGAGTTAGTTCTATACTTCTTCTCATTACCTGTGCAGCTTTCAAATCTGTTGCAAAATCAACAAAATTTGCATAATTGCACATTTGTTTTTCTTTGCTTCCGTTCAAATTTTCTACGCAGTACTTAAACCTCGCCACAATTAACCTTTGGCCATCAACTAGAATTTGAGAAAATTGCAAGCAAAACTTAACGTTATTCTTACAGAATTATTTTTAGTACAGAACTTTCGTATGCACCTACATCCATAAATTATCAAGATTTTTCTTTCATTTTTATTTTGATGGTTATCCATTGCAGACGGGCGCGCCACAGTGAGCAAACAATCGATGGACAGTTGAGTCAATGATGGTCAGAGGATGATGGAGAGCTGATGATGAGCCGAGCATTCGTTGCAGTGACGTTGCACAAATACTAGCCAGCCAAAAAAAAGAAAATCAAATTCAAATAGCGACAGCAACAATTTGACTGCCGGCAGCGCCTTTTGGAGCCTCCTTCCAGGAAAAACCACCTTGTAATTGATTGTGCATTTAGAAGGGGTGTGCATGGTCGGCAAAAAGGCAGCGAAGTTTTATTGGCAGACAGACTATCGAATTGGTGGACACTGTGCGCTGGACAGTCATCGATTTTTGCACGAGCGTAAACGCCGTGCCAGTGGCCAGCATCTTCCAACTTCTTACATCAGCTGCAGTGCATAGCGAATAGTGGCTAGCGAGGATGCAAGTGTGGCGGTGCAGCACAGCAGGTCACAAGCAAGATACCATCAAAAGCGACAAACAATTCGCAAGCCTACGCAGAAATTGACTTTCTGTTTTTTGTTTTTTTTTTATGCTGCATAGCGGGAAATTTCTCTAATGCCAACGCATACAACACCCTCATCTGAGTATTTTGCATAACTAAAATTTCGGCAAGCAGATAAAAACGCAAAACACAAAAAACATAAACAGCCAGCCAGCCGTCAAACCGCATTCCCTATACGCGCTCACGTTTATGCCATTCACATTGCTGACGTCGCTGTTGCAGGCCCACAAACGCAATGTTGCCGGCAGCATGGTGTGTGCACAAATCGTAGCAACAGTGTTGCTGTGCTGCAGCCTATGCCACAGCAATGCGACACCGATATCCACAGCGCTTCCGCACGAAGTGGCAATAGCAGCAGCAGCAACAACTGCCGCGACAACAAAGCGCGACACCGACACACATGCGCCCTTCCCCAGCGACGATGCCGTCGCAACTATTGCCGCAACAGCCGCGCTGATTGCCAAACAAAGGGGCACAGTGATCGGTGCCACATCACTGGCAGCAGCAGCTGGCGCAGCCGCCGCTATGGTCCACACAGAGGCTGAGGAGCGACATATCGCCGCTGCGCGTGGCAGCAACAACGCTCACTCACGTGCAGCTGCCACAATTTCAGCTACGGTCGAAAGTGAAAATAGCGACGATTTTGATCGTAGTGCTCATTTGGATGGCAGTAATGCTGACGTTGTTGGCAGTAGCTACGGCGATAAGGCTAATCACAGCGGCGGTGCTGGTGCCGCCACTCAAACACAGGCGCACATTCCGGCACAGAGTAGCAATGAATTGCTCAGCAGTAGTGCAAATTTGCTGCTGGAGCCCGTGGGCAATATTGTCAATTTGACACGGCAGCACGATGGCGATATTTTTCGAACAACTGGTGAGTATCGGCGGTTTTCCGTTTAACAATATGTTTTTGTTTCCACATTTGTATGCCAGTGACCAGAGCATTCTTGCAGGTAAGGGTACAAACTTCAACTTTGTTGACGTGACGATACAACTGTAACTTAATTTATATGCAGCATTCCACACATAGATAATTTATTTTGCTTTTATTAAATCTTTATTATTTTTTATTCAAAATATGGACATTTCTCTAACACAAACAATATAATTGTAAACCAACTTTTCAGACTTTGTAGAAAATTTAAAAAAAATTCGAGAATATGTCATAAAAGTACGCATTTTCTAAAAAAAATAGATTTTTTATTTTGGTTTGTTTTAAAACCAATCTTGGCAAGGGATGACGAAAATTCGTTCCAAAACCAATCATTCACATCCTGTCGGAAGCAACAACAACAAAAGATCAGAATTGTTTTAACGTTAACTACTATATTTTAACTTTCCTCAAGAAACAATATTGAAAGACGCTAATATAAAATGGCTAAATGAAAAATATTTTTAATAATTGATCATTTTATTGAGCTCGAGGCCAGTTTATTAAAGATTTTATTTTGAAAAATCAACAACAGTTTTAGTGGTAGAAGTTATAGCCGCTATTTCGGAGATTACCACTTCTCCTCATCATGTGTTATTTCAATGTCTTCAATAATCTGCATTGTCAAAGTGTTAAAGCAGTTTTAACAGTCTTCGAGGAGTTCTACAACAGGAACAAGGCTTCCACTTAGTCTTAAACTAAAGCCTGAACTTTCAACTATTATACTTGGACATTTGACTTGAAGGATTTTTGCTTTATATAACTAAATTGAAGCAGTTGCATATTTTCCTCTCTTTCATAAACAGCAAAATTTGTATTACTTGCTATAAAATATATATGCAGAAATACGACTTTCAGTGTTAATTGTTGGAAATTGAAGCTAAAGTAAAATACTACGTAGAAAATTGTACCACCGTTTGTTTAATACGAATAGCATTAGTGCTCAACCATCAAAATTTCCCAACAGGTATTCAATACAATTTTATTATTCTGAAGATACAGGAAACGAAAACTTAACAATTTTTACAATAAGAAAATAACTGCCTCAACAGCTATGTTTAAATTTAACTATTTTATATATAAACTAAAATTAAAGATATTAGATCCCCTTCAACAGAAAAATGAATTTGGTTAGACCACATGGAATATTTCATTTTTGAGAAATTGGCGAAAATCTGCTATTTAATTATTAAGTTCTTTATTGAAACTAACTTCTTTTTTGTATCATGATACATATATTATAATGCTTTGTTGAACATTCGAATTAATTGAAAAACAATTCAATCGCCTAACCTAACCTAACAAGTCCAGGGCACATTAAACAGGTAGCAGCATTAAAGAAAATGCAACCCTGGGATACATTTGTGGTTTGTTGTGGTCCAACACCCGTCGAAATACGAGTAGATATAACGAATTTGACGAGTTTGATAATTCTAAATGTAAACAAAATGTAGGCGTTTCTACAATTTGATTGGAAAATACATTTATTTTTAACACAAACAATGTAAGACACATCTTACTAGTAAACCATACAACCAATCCTCACGAAGCATTGCTCCGGGTAACAAAATTCTCACAGTAGTAAGCCTTCAAAAATGCAAACAAATGGTCGGAATGCACCCAAATGTTTGCAGAAATCTGCATTTCCAAGCTCTGTTGCAATTGAATATTATCTTTTATAGCACAATGTACATTTTTCCTTTTCTGAGTATGTGCACACATACATAATTATGTACATATGTATGTATAACATATCACGTTAACAAACAAATTTTATAAATTAAAAAATTGAAATATGTATACAAAATGTAAACAAATATTGTTTTGTAAAAAAAAATTTTTTTTTTTTGGAAAATAAATGGACCAGAGGATAACTCCAATCAGCTGCTAACATTACACTACCGGTTGAATGTGCCATGTAACAAGTCAAATAATAAAAAAAGTGCCCAACCATTCATTGCATTTTACATACATACATATGAATAAATGTGTATGTTTGTACATGCAAAAGTATGTATGAAAATTGCGCAATTTGTATTGTAAACTCGTAAATATTTACATGCAAATCGCAGCTATTGCACCTTAGGCCAAACAACTTGAATAATTTAAAAGTAAATTTACATAAAGCAATCGAAGAGTACCCTTCCAATTGCTGTTAGTATTTGAATGTGTTGGTGACACAGCGTGGCAAATGGCAAATTGGAAAATACATTTGGTAAACAAACACAAAAGAATAAAATCTTTTAATGTTGTTGTACGTTATGTTGCATGACTTTGTGTCGCATGTATGCACATAAATTCAATTAAATAAACAGACGATTGGCAAAAATGTCGTTGCAGTTTGAATTACAACACCCGATGACGTCAAACATTTGAAATAAACTGAAAGTATTCCAAAAAAATTAATACATTGCAACAATGTCAGTGTTAACGACTTTGACAAAAGCAGCCTACAATACTTCAGCTACAACAGCAGCAGCACCAACAACCACAACAAACCAAGCAACGACAATCAACTTTGTAAGTTGGCGATTGTGTTGCAAGAACAGCAACCGCAGTTGCAACGAAGTGGGTATAAAAAGTTGCTCACCTACAAACTGAAAGATAGGAAAGCAGAGTAAGATTAACGCTTTAGCTATTGGGCATTTCACACTTCAGCACCTACTGCCGAACACTTAAAGGAGAAATAGTGCACTAAATGCAACTTTGTTAACACTTTGTTCACTCCTTGACAAAGCAGGCAAAGCTACACGCAGTTCACAAATTATAGCACAACTACATATTGACACATTTCGATAATACATTTTTACACTAACTTTTTATAACTTTTTTTCAATTTAATTAACGTTCGTTCTGTCAAAAACCATAAAAGCCCTTTTTTTAATTATCCAAAATGTTTTTTATTACATTAATTGTTAGAAAAAAAAAGAAATTTATGAATTGCACGATTGGTCCAAGAGTGTACAAATCTTCGGAGGCGGTTGAAATTTGTAGGAAACATGTCTTGTAATAGTAATAATAAATTTTCTCCTACCATTTGTAGTGTGCGTCTTTATATTCTACCACAAATGGAGGGACCTACAGTTTTGTTCCGACTCCGAACGGCAGATGTATTTTATGAGAAGCTTTTTCATGGCAGAAATGCCGTCGGACATTGCCTACCGAGGTGTGCCCGCTATAAGAAAAAAACTAGATATGTCCTGTACCGTTTTTAAAAACCGTGTTTCGAAAAAAAGGCGTTTAAAGTTTCTATACATTCTTATGAGTGTTTGAAGTAACGTTACTGTTTAAACTAAAAAACAACTTTAACCATGAAAATTATGTATGATTTCATATTTTCCATAGTCTCGGGACTTTAAGGATGCATTTTAGCTAAAAGATAAAAAAACCATTTTTTTAAAAATCTCAAGGTGGCCTAACTCCTTAAAATGGGTTTATAGGCTCTTGTGAGAGTATGAACGGCTTTTTTTTATTGAAAATACTTTTAAATACTTATGAAAAAAAAATGCCCAAACGTGCCGATATGTGGTTGTGCTATAGTTAATTAGAAATTTAATGAGCTAGAAAACGGCATCCTCAGAAAAATTGTTAAACTTTTTTGTCTTCGAAATGTGTATGCAATTTGGTTAAACCATGGGTAAAAAAGCCATTTTTCCTTCATATAATTTTAATTTCGTAACAAATCCATATAATGGCAAATACCTTCGAATGGTCATAGCCAGTGCATTTCTATTGAAGACAAAAACTCGATGCACATTAAAAAATTGTTAAAAGATTTGCCTCCCGGTGTATACTTTCTCTGCAAAAAAAATGTATTTGGGCATCGATTTCGAGTTCCCACGGTGGCGAAACCTCTATATACTATATACTTTATTTATAATGTTCAATGATTAAACGAAAATTCATCAACATTTTGAACTTAAAAATAAAAATTTAGATTTTTATTGAGTATGCTAGTTCTTTCGCGATTGCTTCCACATAATAAATAACCGCGGATTTGCTTTATATGGAGGAAATATCCCATAAAAAACGCCAAAATCTTTGGTAATTTGTAGGCAGTTGGAACCTACACTTCGTATTACTAAAATTGAATGAACTATAAAATTTCATATTATAGGGTTTTATTAGAGCATGAACGGCTTTTTTATTGAAAAATAATGTTAAATACTTAAATAGTTAAAAAATAAGTTTCCCAAATTTTTCGAAATGTGGCTGTGCTATAATTTGCGAACAGAGTGTATATACGTATACGTATATACATTAAAATATGTGTTTGTATTTTTCAGTCATGAAGGTGCTGTATTCCTTACAACCATACTTCCTAAACAAATTTACAATTTGATAATGCTTTTTTTCCTTTCTTTTCATGTTTCTGCCAAGTAAAGGCGTACACACCTGCAATACGGACACTTGTGTGGGCTTGTCGAGTGGCACGGCAGGAGTTGATATGCTAACCAGCATTGCCGATAAAGGCGGTGAGTTGAGAGTTATTTTAGGCATAAAAATAAAATGTAAATAAAAAAATATATATACACTTATATTGATTTAATTTAATGAGTTTTTTTTGGTACATTTTACATAAAACTTTTCATTATGATACAATTATTCACATATTGTATTGTGATTCTTTTACTTTTGAACTTTTATTGCTCTAGTTTTCGTTTGACCCAAATTCAAATTATTATATGAGGTACCGAGTAGTTTGATAAGCGCTGTCCTTAAATAAACAAAGACATTTACGTCGGTACTACGGTAGTCGAAGATATCTAATTTTAATCGCACAGGAGGCAAATTGCGAATTGCTCTATGAAGATTATACTAATTATTTTATACCAATGAAACAGTAGCGGAAGAACGGAAAACATTTCAGATTTCAATACACTCAAAATAAAAGTTTTCAAAACATAGGAAAAAACTGGCGTAATGGGAAAAATGAGATTGATTAAGTGTTTAGGAAATGTTTTTCTCAATTTAACAAGAATTTCAGTAAATGCGGAAATTTGGCTCCTTGTTTAGCAAATTTATCTTTAAAAAGAGGACTAAAGAATACATTTAGTCAGCTCTGTTTCTGTTAACAAACTGGATGGTAACATTAGGCTAGAAGATTATCTTACCACACATGATATTGAGAATTCGCTTGCTTACGCGGGAAAAAAACTTTATTCAACTATATTTCTTTTAATATTTCAATTTCTTTTCGTTTATATTTGTATACCCGCGCACTTGTGCACGAAGGTATTATAACCTTATTCGCATAAACCAAAATGCTCAGAAAGAAAAGAGAAGAATATTTAGCGATGTCTGTCTATCCGTCCGTCCGTCCGTATAGACGATAACTTGGGTAAAAATTAAGATATCTCAATGAAACTCAGTTTGTCGATTGTCCTTGACCCAGAGCAGGTTGGTATTGAAAATTGGACAAAATCTGACCTTAACCTAGCCAACCTGCCATATAACGGTAATTTTCGAAAACCCCAAA
Source organism: Philophylla caesio (assembly GCA_963971545.1). NCBI lineage: Eukaryota > Metazoa > Arthropoda > Insecta > Diptera > Tephritidae > Philophylla > Philophylla caesio. The sequence goes on from OZ020606.1 coordinate 77,395,795, forward strand.
AATTCGGACATTTCAATAACTGTTGAAGGGAAACATCCTGAGTTTGGTATGCGGTGTTGTATTGCAGCCAGAAATCCGACTATATGAAAATTTAGGAAAAGGGCGTGTGACCGCCAACTTTTGAGTTTATATACATATCTCTGGAAGTACTTTATTTTGTCTAAACTTGGCACACATGTTAGATTGTAAGTAGTTAGGTGAGATTATGAAAATGATTGAAATCGGACGAAAAAAAAAAACAATGCACAGCAATGTATGAATTTGTTTGATAAGCTCAAAGAAGTTTTTAATTTGAAAACTTGCACCGGGTATATCAAGTTCGATTTTGCCTGAACTTATTCTCTGCTTTATTAATTTAAAAATTTAGCTGAAAGCCTACACCGTCTATATAAATTACGATCGAACTTAGCCACTTCTATACTTGTTAAATTTTTATTTATTACACAACGGCTTATATTAATTAATTTTAATAAATTCTAAAATATTTTATTGACTTTTAGCTAATACTGCCGCTACTCATACTACACTCACCGATATCGATCTGTTAGGAAGACGTCCCAAGCTACCCAAATCTAGGGAAAGTGCTGCAGCGCTAGATTTGAGTGAAAGTTGTCAATGTCGTTGTTTACCCTACTTGAGTGCATATCGCGAGGACTTGGGAATTTGTGTCGATGATATACATGGTAAGTAACTAACAATTTACATGAGCTCCTCTTAAAATTACTGTTTTTCTTGTACTTAAAAAAAAAAACAATACATTTTGTAAATATAAACTGCTTAGCCTTTTCAAAGGTTAAATCAGTAGATTAATTTGGTCTATCAAGCTACTACTCAAGATTTTATTTGGAGAAAAACATAAACCAGCCTACATTAATTATTAATCCTTCAAAAAAGGCCATTAAAAATTTCACAGAAGATTACAATTATTATTAATTTGACGCTCATAGTGGTTCAGTGTTCGACCGATGTTCTTGTGCCGACTCCGAACGGCAGTTGTATTTAATGAGAAGCTTTTCATGGCAAAAAAATCCTCGAAGGTTGGCCATTGCCTGCCGAGGGGTGACCGCTATTAGAAAAAGCTTTTTCTATGATTAGAATTTAGCTTGCCCTAACAGAGATTCAAACCACGAACTCAGCGGCATATATAGTTATAGCACACATCGCTACCCGCTCGACCATAGCGGCCATATTACATAAAAGTCTAAGCTACACAAACTTGGATGATATCGGACGACACCGAAGAAGGACACTGTGCATTAAAACCAGTTTGTCTGCAAACTAAATTTGACAAGGAATGACGAAAACTCGTTCCAAAATACATCATGTTTACATTTTGAGTGATTGAACTCAAGTGCTTAGCAAAAGATGTCTAAAATTATGAAAATCAAAAAAAAAAATATTTCTTTTAGCCTTAGACAGGATTAACTAAAACTTTTTAAAACGGCTCTTGACTTCCCAAAAATTAATATACATTAAAGGGTTGCTGGACAGATTTTGCAATGAAACAGTTTTGTAAATTTGTCAAATTATAGGGAATAAAAATACATGAAGCATTCATCTGGACGCTAGATCTTAACATATACATATATACATATAGATATTATAACTGAGTTTCATCCAATGCCGGGAAGGATGCCGTCCTACTGAGTCGATTGATATGTCAATCTAAGAGTGAGGAAGTACATGATTGAGTTTTCAAAAAAGTTTAATGTTGAAGAATTGAAGAATGACAAGCGAATAAATGTATGCGGTTCTACACTGATCAAGTTGTTTTAAGTTAATTTATTTGGATAAAAATGGTTCTGGATTCTTTCTCAAGTTTGATTTGTAGAAGAAAGCGAAAAACAAAATTTTTAAATCAATACAAATCAAAGCAATAAAAGCAAGCTGTAAACATAAAGAGCAATTAATAAAAAGCTAAATTTGTAATTACCAAGTACTTGAACCAAGGCGAATTTAGTTAGGTGGCCTTAGTAAGCAGCTGATTGATTTGTTTTTTCTATAGCCATGGTACAGCAAAAGTCAAAATCATTTGTTTGTTGGTTGGTTTTGACATTCGCTGTACCGAAAGCAACAACAAAATACATGTACTTTTTTTTGATAAACATTTGCTGCCACCTTTATGAATTCGCTTTGACTTGAACAATGTAAATCGAGTACGAAAATGATTATTTTATGTATTTTTCATATTGATTTCATTAGTTTTAGTGTATTCAAAATGGAAAGATATTAGTATGTGGTTTCGTTTGGTATACATAAATATGTTCTACAAATCGAGCAATGTGCATTTTCTCTTTCGCAAATATATATCCTATCAGAAATATCTAAAATTTGGGTATATTTAAAATAGGGGCAGCATCGATTTCAATTCAAAATGATCTTTAACCACAAGACATCAACATATACACCCCTTCTTTCAGTTTTTGTTGACATTTTTATGCAACCTATCTTCGCTTCTTGCCTGCCGTTGACAGTATCGTGATGCCAATCCACATTCTAAAAACAGAATATGCAGATGGAATCACTAATAAAAAGCAGAAATATCCTTGAAGTCCACTCAACTGGTACGAGTTTTTCTTTTGTCCAGAAAAGTGGGTAAAATTTCATTCACATTGAACACTCGCTGATACGCGCCTCACAAGGAAACACCGAGTGATTTTTCGTGTTTTCTTAATAGCCACAACCGAGTTTTATTGACCGCGAAAAGTGTCACAAAAGTGTAACTTTTAAACATTTAAAAGCAATAAAATCACAAACGTTTGGCGCAAAAATGATGCCAAGTTAAAAACACAGCACAGAACAGCAGCAAATCAGAGCTCATAATGGCACTCAATTAAATGCAAATTTTACACTCAAAGTCGTTAATGACACAGCATGAAGAAGAAGAAGAGGATGACAAAAAAACAACTAAACATCCACTTAGAACGAACAGCTCATGGCCTGAGAAAATGCAAATTTTCGCAAATTGCTAAACGAGACGCTTGTAGGCGACCGCCACACAACAAAACAACATAGCAACATTTAATGCGGCCATAAAAATCGAGTAAACGCAACAGTAGCCGCCGAGCCACTTTTCTTTTATGTTAAATAGAGAACAAAATGCAGGAGCAAACGAGTGTGGAGTGCAAGAAAATGTGACCACAATAAAATGTTGCAGGTTTGAGGGCAGAACACGCGCCCGTCGAACGCGTTGTCATAGCTAAAAATTACAATTAAGCCAATGTGCTAATGACTGGGGAGAAGCAAACAGATGGACATTTATTGCGTTATTTTTTTTTTTTTGTTTAACTGCTAGAAGTGCCAGACGTACACATATCCTATTGTTTTTTTTATTCGTTTACTGCAAACCTCTAAAGTCGTATTGTGAAGTTTTTGATTTAAATGCTGTGACTTTGACTCAGGAAAGAAAAGCTTATCAAAAAAGTAATTGAAATAGATTCCATATTACTGAAAATAGTAAAACTGTAATAGTACTTGCAGCAGTTGGGATAATTAATTTTAAAAACCCTTTTGCAATTCTGAATTGTTAGATTGAAACAAACTAGAAGAATGAAAAAAATGCGAAAAAAAGGAAAATTATTTTTAAAAAATGGGTACTAAAATATTTACCAAGTTGAAATCAGAGGTTAATAACGAATGCTTAAGTACTAGGTACTCATAAAAGTTGATGCGTAAACATCAGATTGAGCAAAGCATTAGATGATTTATTTACATATATATAATACATAATTTAGCTAAGAAATTCAATATTAATTTCCATATATTTTATTTGTTTTTCAGGACCATTCCATGACTAACTACGAACTTCTTCTAAATTGTTCTGAAAAAGTTGTAAAATTGTTTTGAAATGATCTCAAACAAGTCTCGAATTGGTCCCGAAATAGTCCTTTAATAACAGGTATCGATATGACCACAAATAAGTCTTTAAATTTTCCAAAAATAAACTCGAAATGCCAAGTCTTTATCGATTTGCGTAAACATCATTTGCACTAAGCAATATTTTTATTTGCTTTAGGCTTAGTTAGTTTCTTCGGCAATTAGCTCATTATAATGCATTTTGAAATTTTTTACTGGAAAAAAACCGCGGAGCTAATAAATTAAATGAACTACAAAACTGCATTCTCAATAATATGATTTTATTTAGTTTGAAATTTTGAGCAAAATTGTTTGATTTTGTGTTTAATTTTTTATTAAGGATAATTGATATTGAATAAAAGAAAAATAAATTGTTAAAATAGTTGATACTAGCTGACCTTACATTTAGTTCAGAAGCAGAAACTATGTTAAGTAAGTAGAAAGTAAAAATGGGCTTTGAATATTACCAATTTGGTTTAAATTAACACAGACGGACATTTCTTTAAAAGATACAAAAGTTGCATATATACCTATATTTGTGGCATTGTTTTCTTCGTAAGCCATGCGAAGCTCTAATTTCTGCTTCTCACCTAATTCTTTAAAATTCTTATTAACCGTAGTCCAGTTCTTTTGCTTAGTTAAGTCTAACTAAAACATTCTTGCAAATCTTTATGGTTAACTAGTTGCCAAGTTGCTGACAGCATTTTGTTTTCTTATACTTTCGTTTTAAAGAATAGGTGTTGAAAGCAATTTAAATGCTGCTCAAATTAAAAGTCCATTAATAACACTTAACAAGCTTTGGGTTTGGGTCACTGGGTAAATAGAGCTGCAACAAAATTAAAAAATTTAAATAGAAAATGATATTTAGAAAAAATTTAAAGCATGGAAAAGTAATTAAAAAATTTTGTAGATTTATTTCAAACAAATGCTTCGCTCTCTTGTATTATTCAGCCACATCTATATGAGTATTGATTTTAAAATTAGTAGGATTTGTTTGATTACCAAATGTGAAGCTAATAACTATATTTGTATGATTGTATAGTATCCCGTAGAATAATTTTCTATATAATCATTGAATACATTTCCACGAGATAACATAGCCAAACAACTTTTGAATTTATGTTTTCTTGTAAAGCATGTACATGGAAGTCCAGCCAAGTTGGCCACGCAACAATCGTAAATAAACTAGGCTCGCACAATACAGACTATTGCATCCCTTTTCAGAGCTTTGCTAAGAAATTCAAAATATCTACGAGTATATCTTAGCCTTAGGTATAAAAACAGGGTACTTACTGATCGGTAGACACGCAGAGAGACTTGGTGTCCCCATAAATGATTTCTGCAGAAATCAAGAGGAGCCTGAAACGGTAACGCACCTCCAATGTGAGTGGCCCGCACTAGGAGTAGCAAGGAAGATGTTGAGTTCAGTTAAGCATTTTCCTAAGTTTTATGTCATAAACCACAAAAGGGTTAAATGTCGATGGTCAGCGCATAAGGATTAACTGTTTGACAGTTCTTATTTTCCTTTTTGCTGTGCACCTGTTTCTTAAGCTATCAGTCAGTCAGTTATTTTCCATGACTTGTAAACGCCGCTTGCTAGCAACCGCATCGTTCCGCTTAATACGTACCGCCCCCCGCTATCGCATTGTTTCATCGCCGTGTTAGTTTATAAACTATTGCGTTGTATAAATTCATAATTGAATAAAGTGCTCTTAAAGACAACCCGCTTGTAATTTCTTTTGAGAACTTGGACCGCAGTCCTAATAGCAAAAAAACCGCAACATTTTCTGGTCCTTCGAGCCGGATCGTCGCTCGGCTCGCATCATAAATTATACATACATATGTATATACATACATATGTATTTGTTCGTGTACTACATTTGACATTCGCGTGTTTGTACATACGCATGTTTGCGATCGAGTGATTTGCAATTAACAAAAAAAAAACTACTTAATAAAAGTGTAGAAAGTTAAATAACTGCAACCCCCAGTGCGACGTTGTAAAGTGTACCTCGCATTTTAATAAGTGAATTTTGATCACCAAAATAGGCTTAAACCCCGCAAACCGAAATAGTTTGAAACCCGCAATTTGCTACAGAAAAAAGTATTTGCTGTGCACTGAGTGTGTTCGTTTTTGCATGCATATCATAATTGTCAGTACGAAAACTTGATCCGCCGCGTCTTTGATTTGACCTTTGCAAGTGCCGTATATAGAAATCCTTGACTTACAAACGACTTATCAAGGTTAATATAAAATGTCGAATTCCGTTAAAACGCGTGATTCCGCTCTCAATGCAATTAAGCGGTATATGACAAAAAGTGTTGATGATGCATTCACAATGGATGCAGAAAGTATCACGAGTTACTTTCAGCTACTGAGTGAGCAGTGGGCTCGTTTTAACGTTGCCCAAGATGCAGTAGAAAATTCGTGCGGTATTGACAATGTTGAAGTGGAAGAGAATGTGCGAATCCAAGCCGAGACTTGGTATTCTACGGCTTTGGCTAACTTTAACCGCGTACAAAAGTTCCGCGCTGAATCGCAAAATAACACCGCGAAAGCGACTGTGTCCGCGACTATACGCTTACCGAAGATGGAGTTGCCCACATTCTCCGGCGATTCTACAGCATGGATCGGGTTTTTTGACGCGTTCACCTCCCTTGTTGATAGCAATTCCGCGCTTGCAGACGGACAAAAGCTGCACTACCTACGAGGCTGCTTGAAGGGTGACGCGTTGAAAATTATCAGTGGTTTTAAAATATGCGACGCGAATTACGTAGAAGCTTGGGGACTTCTACAATCGCGATATAAAGTTATGCGCGTAATAGTGGAAGGTCACCTCCGCGCGTTAGCCGATATCAAAAGGGCTACTGTTGATACCGCTGACGCAATCAAAGGTGTAATAGATGCGTTCCAACAGCATATCCGCGAGCTCAAAGCGTTAGGTCGTCCAGTCGAATTCTGGGACGACTGGCTAGTGCATGAGACTGTAAACAAATTGGCATTCGAGACACGTAAACAGTGGGAGCTATCGCTTATTAGTGATGAACCTCCGTCCTTCGAACAGTTAACTACATTTTTAGAGATTAGATGTCGATCGCTAGCAATGCTTTCGTCATCAGCAACACTAGTACCGACCAAGCCTAAAACCGCATCTACATGCAAATCGACAAATGTGTTCCATGCGGTACCCGAAAAGAATAACGCGTGTGCTTACTGTAAGGGGCCCCATAAGATTTATGGTTGTGAGAAATTTCGCGATTTGGACTTATCCGCAAAATTGAAGTTTGTAAAGCTTGCGCGCGTGTGTTTAAATTGCTTGAGCCCGGGGCACTATAAAGATCGGTGTAACAGTGCCTCCACTTGCCGCGTGTGTAAGCAACGCCATCACTCGCTATTGCATGGCGCCGCATCTTCAACAGCCGTCGCCGCAGGCCGTCAGTATGCCATCGACACGTTTCGTCCGTTGTCATCCGCCGCCACGCCGCATGCAAACGCAAACATTGCATCTCTGAACGATCCTTCTGCAAACGCTGAAGCACGCGTCGCGTCGCACGTAAACGTAAACGCCTCATCCATCTCCGCTTCCTCATCGAACGCCGCCGCAAGCGTCGTGCCGTATGTAACCGCAAACGCTTCATGCGTTTTCAACCGTTCCACGAACGCCGCCGCTACACATACATCCTCATGTTTGAACTTTAACTACAAGCCACGGCTTCCAGTAGAAAGCGTCGTGCTGCTCTCAACTGCGTTAGTTAGAATATGCGATTGTTCCGGTCGATGGCAACCTGCGCGTTTGCTTTTCGACTCTGGATCGCAAGCATCTTTTATAACCGAGGCGTGTGTGCAACGTTTGGGTTTGCCGCGAACCTCATCTGAGGTATACATCACTGGAATTGGGTCGGCACAAGGAGGCCGCGCTAGAGGTGAGGTATCGCTTTCTCTATCTTCATATTGTTCTGATCAACGCTTCACTCTCAACGCGCTAATATTGGCAAAAATTACGAGCGATTTGCCAACGCAGACTGTAGCTGTCTCAAAGTAGCCTCATATCCGAGGGCTGTTTCTCGCCGATCCGAAGTTTATGGAGCCGGGGCGTATCGACATATTGGTTGGTATGAACGTCATGGATCAGCTCGTCTGTGCGGAGTTCCGAAAGGGCCCACCTGGTACTCCTATGACACAGCGCACGGTATTTGGCTGGACGCTATTTGGAAGCGTCAATAGTACGAAGCCTTTCGCGCCACGCTTACAGTCGCTGTACTGTGATGTTGAGCTAGATCGAGCGTTAACTAAGTTGTGGGAGTTAGAGGAACCGCCGCAAAAGACGCATCTCACGTATGAAGAACGCTTCTGCGAAGACCATTTCGAGAAGACGCACCGAAGAGCGGCTGACGGACGGTTCATCGTTGAGTTGCCATTGAAGCCCGATGTGCCGCTGGGAGACTCCCGTAACCTTGCCGTTCAAAACCTGCTACGCCTCGAGAGAAGACTTGCCCGCGACGACGACCTGCGCTTGCGTTACAATGAGTTCATGGAGGAGCTCCTCGACATGAATCATATGCAGCCCGCATCAGAAACCGCAATTCAAACTTATTATATGCCTCATCATCCCGTTATGAAGGAGACGAGCATCACGACTAAGCTGAGAGTCGTATTCAACGCGTCTGCCAAGTCGTCTTCCGGAAATTCGCTAAATGATTCTTTATTCGTCGGACCTCAACTGCAGCAAGACTTGTACAGCATTTTGTTGCGTTTCAGAACGCACCGCTATGCAGTAACCGCCGATATCGCAAAAATGTATCGCCAGGTCTGCGTAACCTCAAAGCACGCTGATCTGCAACGCATCGTCTGGCGTAGCAATCCATCGTTACCTATGCAAGATTTTCGTATGGTCCGCGTGACATATGGAGTGGCAGCCGCATCTTATCTCGCCGTGAAATCACTGCAACAGACCGCAAGGTTATCAGCAAGCAGATTTGATAAAGCCGTTGACACTATCATCAAGGACTTTTATATGGATGATCTGCTTACGGGTGCATCTAGTGCTGGTGAACTGCAATTGCTACAGCAAACGGTCGCCGAAATATTGAAGGAAGGTGGATTTGAACTTCGAAAGTGGGCAACGAACTGCGCGGAGCTAAGCGCAAGTATTTCTAGTGCGTCTGAAAACATAGCGCATTATATCGTCGACGATAAGGAGGTTCACGCTCTAGGTCTTATTTGGAATACAGAAATGGATCATTTCACATTTGCCGTTAATCTGAAGGAACCAACTACTAATCTGACAAAGAGAGCGTTTTTATCAGACGCAAGTAAGCTCTTCGACCCCCTCGGCCTTCTCGCTCCTGTAACTATCAAATCCAAAATGTGGTTTCAGGATATTTGGCGTTCCAAGGTAGGGTGGGATGATCTTGTTCCTGAGTCCATCGCAACGAAGTGGGTGGAGCATCGCGATCAATTGCAGAAACTCGCACTTTTGAAAGTGAGTCGCTGGCTTGGCACGGAAGCAGCAGGGTCATTCACGCAGCTGCACGTTTTCGCCGACGCATCTGAGCGCGCTTATGCCGCAGCCCTGTATGCGCGAACATCGAAAAGCGACGGTAGCGTTACTATAACGTTGGTTTCATCAAAAACGAAGGTAGCACCCCTTAAGTCGACAACGTTACCGCGCCTCGAACTGTGTGCCGCGCATCTCGCTGCAAAATTGGTGCGGAGCGCGCTGCACAGCTGGCCTGATCTCCACTTCCCATTATTTGCTTGGACCGATTCTACTATCACATTGGCGTGGCTACAAGCGCAGCCCAGTAGATGGATGACCTTCATTGCCAACCGCGTCGCTGACGTTCAGGAAGTCCTACCACCTGAATGTTGGAACCATGTGCGCTCTGAGCAAAATCCCGCCGATTGCGCTTCAAGGGGTATTACTCCCGTCGAATTACTACGTCAGCAACTGTGGTGGTCTGGGCCCGAATTCCTAAAAAACGCTGAGCAGTTTTGGAAGCAACGCTCGTCGAAACAGTACGCAACAGAGTTAGGCATCCGAAGCGCCGTTCGTGCTCATGTGGCCAGCTCGAGTGATTGTTGGTCGGTCATGACAAAGTATTCGTCGTATTCGAAGTTGCGCCGCATCATTGCCTATGTTTTACGCTTCTTATCCAACGCTACGGCCAGTCAACGCAACACGGTTAAACGCTTTGGTCCTCCGAGTTGCAATGAATTGTTTGAAGCTGAACTTAGCCTTATCAGGTATACGCAACGGTTATATTTTGTTAATGAAATTTCTCTTTGCAGCGCTAAAAGACCAATCCCGCTTCGCAGTAGTCTTTTACGCTTGCAGCCATTTCTCGATGAAACCAATGTTCTGCGGGTCGGAGGAAGATTAAAGAACGCTCCGGTCACGCCTGATGTACGACATCCCATCATTCTACCAAGGAACTGTCCGCTTGCCAAATTAATCATATGCGAGATACACAAAATCACTTTGCACGCTGGGCCTCGCATTATGCAAACTGTCTTGCAACGCCGTTATTGGGTCGTCGGCGCCCGCAGCTTGATTCGCAACGTATATCACAAGTGCGTAAAATGCACTTGTGTAAACCGCCATCTTTCCACGCAAGCCATGGGCGATCTACCTTCGGTTCGCACAACCTACGCCCGTTGCTTCACCCGCACTGCTGTCGACTTCGCTGGGCCATACATGTATAAGTTCACTCAAGGAAGAGGGGCTAAGGCTACCAAAGGTTATATCTGTTCGTTCGTTTGTATGTGCACGGGTGCAATGCATCTCGAATTAGTTGGTGACCTTTCTACGCCTGCGTTTCTTAACGCGTTCAATAGGTTCGTGAATCGCAGAGGGTTTTGTAAAGTCATGGCATCTGACAATGGTACTAATTTTGTTGGCGCTGAAAGAGAGCTTCATGTCGCTTTTCAACGGTGCATGGCTGACACCAAACTTCGCGCGTTCTTTGCGGATTCGAACATTGAGTGGCGTTTTAATCCACCGTCCGCGCCTCACATGGGTGGATACTGGGAGACCGGTGTCAAACGTATAAAGTATCACCTGAAACGCGTGCTGGGTGAAACGCTATTATCCTACGAAGAGTTCAGCACGCTGCTAACCGAAGTAGAGGCTTGCGTCAATTCTCGGCCGCTATGTGAAAGTCCTTCGGCTGCTGGCGACCTTGAGGCTCTTACGCCGGGGCATTTTATCGTGGGAGAACCGCTCAAGTCAATCCCAGAACCTGAGGGTCAAGGGTTCTGTGGAAGTCTTCGACAGCGCTGGCAAGCGATTTCGGCCATGAGACAGCTTTTTTGGCATCGTTGGAGAGACGAATATTTGGTAAGCCTGCAACGCCGCACCAAATGGTTTCGTTCATCGCGAAATATTGAAGAAGGCGACGTGGTCGTTGTCTTCAACGAGCCTTCCCCTCCAACGAAGTGGACGATTGCACGCGTTGTCAAATGTCACCCTGGCGCAGATGGTCGCGTAAGGGTTGTTACAATAAAAACGCCGCATGGAGAATTGGTTCGACCAATAGTAAAACTTTGCCTTCTCCCAACGAAAGATGACTTGTTCTGCGAGGAGAGCTAACTTACTTTTTTTATACTTATACTAATTGAATTTTGAGAATGTATCTAACTTTAACGTAATTTTTATATACCTATGTAAGTAATTTGGATTTTGGATATCGAAATTTTCCTGTAACATAATTTTTAAACTTTGTATTGAACATATCAATGTAGTTCAAGGGCGGCGGTATGTTGAGTTCAGTTAAGCATTTTCCTAAGTTTTATGTCATAAACCACAAAAGGGTTAAATGTCGATGGTCAGCGCATAAGGATTAACTGTTTGACAGTTCTTATTTTCCTTTTTGCTATGCACCTGTTTCTTAAGCTATCAGTCAGTCAGTTATTTTCCATGACTTGTAAACGCCGCTTGCTAGCAACCGCATCGTTCCGCTTAATACGTACCGCCCCCCGCTATCGCATTGTTTCATCGCCGTGTTAGTTTATAAACTATTGCGTTGTATAAATTCATAATTGAATAAAGTGCTCTTAAAGACAACCCGCTTGTAATTTCTTTTGAGAACTTGGACCGCAGTCCTAATAGCAAAAAAACCGCAACAGAAGACTTAAATTATCTGACCAGGGATAAGCATGTTATTAAAACGTTTAGATTCCACATGTTCGTTTGAATAGGGACTTTTAATCCGCGTGGTACCACAATGACCCTAACAAAGGCCTAGGTGTGCTGGTGAGATCGCTGGTAGCCACTTATACCTAACCCAAAGCATGTACAGCTCTTTATTCCACCGTCCACATAAAGTTGTATATGCGATATAAAATGGACTGTTCCCGCAATAGTCGGCAGTGATTGCGAAATCATCATTCTTGTGTGGACAGAGTACGGAAAAGCTCTACAGATATCTGCCTTTCCAAATAAGTTCTGCAAATGAGCTGGTTTGCATCGCTCCAGACGCACTTAAAAGAGGTCCTTAGCACCCAAATTGATCTCTTCCTTCAGAGGGATGTGCAAGGCATTAAACAATCGTGAGACAATGAAATCCGGGGTATTTCAGTTGAGAACACAAATACTTGTCGAACCATATCACGTCTTCACTTAAACACAAAGTCGGTCGAAAGACTTTAATAAAGACTATCTCTTCTTAGTAAATGTCCCTCAGAAACTGGCATAGTAAGTTTTAGTTGATGTATCGTAGAAGCCGGCGGAGTATTTCCTTGTTTTTTTCGAAATTGTCACTTAGCGGGTGTCAACGTCAAGCACCCGAATGAGTTGGCGCATTAAAGTACGCGAACCAATTTAGTAGATATCCGATAGGAAACGTAACTGGCCACACAATGTTGAAACGCCACATAAATTCGATGATATTTGACATTTGACCACGTTAGCAAGATTGTGTTTGATGTGAAACACAACCATTCAGTGCTTTACACTTTGGCGATTTAACTGAAATTGGAATATCGAGCAGGAAGGTTGTATGCCTCCCGAGACGAATCAAACTACGCCAACGCAAGCGGCAACGGCCACAGGTGATTGACGTGGGCGCTGCTCTCGTTTGTGGCTGTTATGAAATAGATCTTGGCTACCATGTTATTGTTTTAAAAAATATTGATAGTTTATTATTATTTACAGTTTATTGGAGTAACTCGGTGTGCTCTTGCTACTGGGTCAACGCGCTTTTTGTTGTTGTTGGCCTCATTTTGGCGTGTCATGTTTCCATGTCATAGTGCTACCTGTTGCACTGTCGAAGCAATTTATTTTCATTGGCATTAACTGGGACACGAACAAGTGTTACGGAACAAGCAATTAAATGAAATGCTCAGCGCAACAACAACTGCCTGTTCAAGCATTCGAAAGTTGTGCAATTTAGTATTATGCGACAGTATTTTGCTTATTTTTTTTTTTAATTTATTAGTATAAATTTAATGTTTCCATCAAAAAAATTATCAAAACATCACGGTTTTAGTAAATAGTTTGAAACTTGTATTTCTTAAACTAAAATTAAGTGGGCCCCCTAAAACTGCAAAAAGTTCCGAAAATTTTGTTAATAAATTTCAAAATATTGTTGCAATTTTATTTGATTACACTACGTTCTTCTTTTAAGCGGTTTTCTTCAATGCGAATTTGAATTTATGCAGATTTGAATTTATGTGGTTTTTCAATAATTTTTTTTTTGCTTAAGCGATTTTTTTTTAGAGTTAACACTTTCTTAAGTGTGAAAGGGACTCAGACAGTTACGAGTATAATGATGAGTTTTTTTTTAATTCTTTATTCGACATTTCCATTTTGCTTGTAATTGTAAAATTCAAGAATTTATTGTAATACTATTTTTTGTTTTTGATTAAATATGGATACAATTTATTTAATTAAATTTATGCTTGATTTAAACTCGTTTTTTTAGTTTTCAATAGAATAATGATAATAATAATTTGCCGCTTAAACTATATAACTCCGTGTTTGGCCAAGCTTCTCCTACCATTTGTAGGGTGCGTCTTAATATTCTACCACATAAGAAACACATACACCGCATAAGAAAAGACTAAGTATATTATAAATTTTATATAATTTAAAAATAGGTTTATATAGTTTTTGTCAGAATTTCAGCTTTACTTTAATTGAAAAATATAAGAAAATTAATAGTAAACATAAAAACTTTCGTAGTACTTTGCAGAAATAAATGCTCGAATATTTAGTACTTCTTTCATAAATAAATTTATTGTTGTTAAATATTTAAAAACTCAGCCTGTGGGACTTTATACTAAGAACAACACAATTCTATGAATTTCCTAAAGCATGATTTTATGTTACGGAGAAACATCAGCCGAAATGTAAATTATTTTCAAGGGTAGATTATTTGCAGCTCTTCAAAATTAATTAATTATGTTAAGATACGCTTACCACAGAGGGAGATATTATTTCAGAATGAATTTTTTTCCAAAAATTGATAAAACATTAACAAAATATTACTTTGGCAGGGAAAAGTCTAAAACAATAGAATAAGAGAGTTGAAACCATTAAGTACGTGGAAACTACTGCTTTAGAATTTATAGAAAAGCCGTAGGGCTCTGTGTGGAATATTGAAATGTAAACGTTTTAAAGGGACAGTCGACGGTGGTGTGTATAATACCAAACTCAAATAATAAAAGAATCATATAAGATATATGAGTAATGGCGGACATTAAGGGAATGAATCGGTAAAGGGAACCATGAAGAGTAAAAGCTCTTTTAATAATATCCTTTTGAGCCTTCTTCTAGCTATTTGAGATTGATGACGATGTAAAAGAAGCAAACTCTACATGTAATATGTAAGAATCAGTTATTAAGAAACGAATTACAATAACTAGCACTTTCATCATGTCCTAATTTTGCTAATATTAAATAAATATACGCTTTTTAAAACAAAACAAAACAAATATCAAAAATTGTTGCTTGTCATATTTTAAAAGAAACTTGTCGGGTGTTTCTGTGAGCACAAAGTTATAATATAAAAAAGTATGCTTTATTTTTCCAAACAAATTCAATGATTTAACGATTTTGCTAAAAAAACTAAGGCATCATCGGTAGCAATATAGAAATTAAAGTCCCAATAACTGGAAACAGATTGCTTGTTTGGTTTTGCTATAAAAGTGTAGAAATTGTTAAACACTAGAACTATTTACTTTAAGTTGAATTAGTGTTGCTAAGCCACGGAAATATTAAATTCTTAAATTGATGAACTTCTAAACAATTGTGGTCTTTGACACTAGTAAATGATTTTTCGTCCTGAAAAGAAAATAAAATTTGAGTTTGAAACTCTCGTTTTTTTGCGAACTTTTAAATATACAAATTTAAAAAACAAATATTTTGGCTTAAGAAGTGTTCAGCGGCTGTGGAAGGCGGCCGCACCTACGATTTCTCTTCTACCGTTAGCGTAGCTTATCCAAAGCAAATATAAAATCATTTGTTTTTTTGCCAACTCCTACATTTATTGTCCAAGATTCGCACCATTTAATTAACTCCCTCCTAAGAGACAGCGAAAACAAATTAGCAATTATTCCAACAATACGAGCATAACAGAACTTTCTTCTTGTAACTACAATCCCGCCAGCTAAGCGTAAACACTTTCGAGGCATTCGGTACAGTAATACGTACATATGTATATGTACTCGTATATGGTCTGGTGCTATTCATCTATCATTATTCTATTAAAATGTTCCTAATAAAGTAAAGCGCAACATAACTGTCCGCCACAATTCGAGCAGACGCAAAGACATTCTCCATTCGCCACGAGCGGGCGACCAGTCGAGCGTGCCGCCGTCAAGTGCAGCGGCCGTGCGTTGACCGCAAATTGAATTGAAATGAATGGCAGATGTGGCAAAACCTTTAATTTACCCTTTGATGCGCTTTGATGCGTCAACGATGCGGCATATTAAGCAAGACATTGCGGGCTGCAATGGATGGGAATGAAGATGGCACAGACGACATTGTAAACAGGTGGAGAAGAGCCGTTGAAAAAATATTTAATAGAGTTCGTAAATAGCCATTAAGATGGCGAATGGCAGCAGAGGAGTGTGAAAAGGAAAAGAAAGTCAGCTCGAATTCGTAGAAATCCATGCACGTGCTGTTGTTGACTCTTTAATCACTGTGGTTAAGCACTACGACTGTTGTTGTTGTTATGCATTGTTGATGCCTTCGCTGTCCGTTGCTCGGTACTGTTTGTCCAATTTGTTGCCATATAATTTACTAATGTACATGGCTAACAAAGCAGTCAAAGCCAAATAAAAACTTGAACACCTCCAAATTGAGTGTGGACAAGCAACTGACTAATGTGTTATTCATTTTACTAATATGTTATTGTTTATTGGCGGTTGGGGCCACAGGCGTTACCATGCTTTCTTTTTTTGCGAGCACTGCACTCAATTTGAATTTTGTACATATGTATGTATTTGTTTACTTTGGCGAATGTCCCATCGGTTGAAAATCGTTGATGGGGATTAAAATTGCATTAACCACCATTCAAGCATTGTCAATGGGAAGATTATTTTGTGTTCTGTTTAGATGCAAATACACATACACATAATACATATATTTATGCTAGAAGTACAAATCTCGACACGTTCTCTTCGGTCTAAGTCAAATTAAATATAAAAGAAAGAACAATTATCACTTATTATTTTAAATCTGTTGGACACATTAAAGTTATTATTAATACTCGAAAGTTCTTGTAAATCACAATACTACTTACATAAATATTCAAGAATGGCCGAAAATCACTTTTTGAGGCCGAAACCGAAAGGAAGTTCGAGACAATTTTTCTTTGTTCGGTCAAAACCGAATCGATCCATGTATTTTCAGGATTACAAAAGCCGCCGAGCATATTTCTTTCAGAAAAAAAAAATCGTTTGATCACTTCGCAGTCGTATGCATTATTTAAATTAAAGTCACTGTTGTACTTTATAATGAAACACACGGTCAATATCTTGTTTTCGGAACGGATATTAATACAAAAGATATCAAAAATATGTAAAACCATTAATTTGAAATAAACTAATTTTTGATTAATTCAAATATCGATTTGCTTCGCTTAGCTGGAAGGCAAAGTGACATAAGATGAGATTAGGTGAGCTGAGGTGAAATGATGTGAGGTGTAGTTACGTGAGGCTGGCCGTTGTGGCCGAGTTTGTAGCGGTGCGTGCTACAACTGGATATGTCACCGAGTTCGGGGATTGAACCTCAGCCAGGGCATGGAAAATGTAATAGCGGTCACTGCTCAGCAGGAAATGGCAAACCATAAAAAACCTTCACATCTGCCCTTCGGAGGCGACACAAAATTGTAGGTGCCTCCATTTGTGGTAAAATATTAAGACGTACACTACAAATGGTAGGAGAAGTTCGACCGAAGACTGAGCTATATACATACATAGTGTTAGCGCTAAATTATTATTATTATTATTAAGTACGCTGAGGTAACAAAAGGGAAATTAAGAGTTTAATAGAAATTAAAAAAAATATGAGGAGTAGTCAGGAATTTGTGGTCAGGTGAGGTGAAGAGAGTTGAATCTTGAGAGTTTTTAAAACATGATGAGTTTAGGTGTAGAGGGTTTATAAGTGGAGAGTTAAGGTTTGTTTGTGTAGTGGATAATTAAGGTTTGATTTCATCAACGCTTCCCAGATCGGAGCCAAGGAAAGAGGCACTGCATCGGCAACAGTAGCGTGGTGTGCTATGCTTTCCGAGTAAACATTTTTTTTTTCCATCTTCCTTAAACAAACAAACTACAAACAAGTGCAACTGATCTGTGATTATATTTATTATTTTAATTATTTTAATAATTTTGAATGCTGTTAGGCGTTCACATTTTGTAAAGTTTTATTTTTTGTTTTTCAAAACAATATCTTCTATATAACTGGCCTCGAGGTCAATAAAAACTACTATTAGCAGATTTATTTTGATTAAAAAAATTCTGCCGTGTACATGAAAATCGCCGATACACGTGTATTTTTATTTTTTCTCCCCTTTCCGAAAACGTATATTTGGTTTATAGGACAGAACTGAAGCTCGTTTTTGTATCGCAGTGTTATAATTGATAAAAATCTATTTTTTATAAAATTTGACATGATACAGACATTTCCACGTCTGCCAGCAAAAATTCAGCTCGATTGGATCACGGAAAAAGGGATAAAAATCGGTCAAAAGGGTAAAAAGGGTTAAAAATAAAAAAAAGTATATTTGGTTCATAGGACAGAATGTGTGTAACGCGGTGTAAGTATTAAAAAAAAATATGTATGTATGTGCTTTTACCGCTTTTTAGACATATTTCCGTTTTTTAGTCAGGAGTTGACCTTATGGTGAATTTAAGTGTAGCGAGCTAAGGTGCGATGAAAAAAAAGGAGATGAGTTTTTATGTGGTGAGTATAGGTACGTTGGGTTTACCTAGTTATGATGAATATAGGTGTGGTGTGGTGAGCTTAGAAGTGATAAGCCTATACAAGAAGAATTTAAATTATTTAAGCGGGTTGGGGTTAGACGTTGCAAATTCGGTTGAGGTACACAGATGCACTTGTTGCTGTCCATACTCTTTTTCGTATTCACCACTTCCTTCGACACCATTTCCGTTTCATTCAATATAACATAACATAATAAAACAAAACACGGTTTTAGGCAAGGAGAAGTTAGGTATGGTGAGTTTAAATGTGGTGAGTTCGGGTATGGTGCGAAGAAAATTTTTGTTGGCACCTGAACCATTTTCGTGTACAGTACTATCTTCGGCACCATTTCGGTTTCATTTTCCATGTTGATTTCAAAAACGACAGAACAATTTTTTAAATTAACTTACAGCATATTTAGTGTAACATAACAAAACATATCGTTGTATAATTTACACCTTTTGATCTGTCTTTTGCAGGATGTAAATGAAAACATATTTGAAATAAGTCGGTTAATATGTGGAATCATGAAAATCCCGGGATGTTTCGTTTGCAATGATATTTTGAGCTGAGACATACTATACATATGTGTCCTAATACGACTATAAGTGGCACATAAATTACCCATACATATCTACATACATAGATCTGGAGAGATTAGTTCAGATGGTTTCAGGTATGGTGAGAAAAATAAATATTTATTGCCGCTAGACCCATTGCATCGTTCCACTTGCATCATTTCCGTTGTATTTAGCACTTTGATTTTTAATTTACCACCGCAGCTAAGACAGTTTCACTTCAAACTGCTGTAACCAATTTCAGGAAGAATTCACATGTGTACACATTTGTATCTCGCATCTTGCAGACAAAGCGCAAATTGAATTAAGGGGATATACCATAAACTTTGAATCTCACGTACGCACGTCCGTCGACGCTCAGATATGTGAAACAGTTATTTCATATGCCTTACAAACGCTGCATTCGCTGCCAAGTTGCCTTTCTTTTTTTTACTGTTTTTCAATAATATGTTGCAATTGCCATAATTCTATGCTTGTTCACGACTTTTAGGCGATTCTTAATTAATGAAACGTTAGCCACTGCTACCGTCCGGTCGACACGTCCACCAGTTGAACACATCCTAGCAACGGTTCATTAATTTAGCAAACATTTGCTTGCGCACATGCGCACACATACATATAGTATACATATATGTATGTATATGTTTGTTCAATGTAAACTGCATTCTAAATGGTTACGCTGGCCAATTGCAGATGGCAATTTTTCCGCAGTTTTGCTGTAGCAACAGACTACCAGCACAGTTGTTGCGTGACAGCTACCGTTACAAAAAAAAAAAAATTATATTATAATTGGGACGCGAAATTGTTTAACTAATTAAATGTTACATATATGGCAGATAAGAAATGATTGGTTCATTTGTTAATTATTTTGTAGTGTTTGTTTTTCTTTCAAACGTTTTGGAATGAAAATAGTTAAGGCCGCCAATTAGATTCGTAGCGGATATACTTTTAATTGTTCGCATATATTGATCAATGCCATAAATATTTATTCGACGGCGAATGAATTGAAAAATAAAAATTGTGTAGTGGTATGAAACCTTGTAGCGTTTTGAGAGACCAAATATTCACATCAAGGTACATTAAACAGGTAATATTGATTGAACGTTTAATTTTTTTATATTTTTCTTGGGCTCGCACATGATTCAATTATAAAAGGTTGGATAATTACGCAGTTGTCTCACTCTTGCACCATGCCTTAGGGCAACCTATGTTGAACTCTTTTAATATAAGAAAAAAATGTTACAAACATGTCGAAATTAATAATTTTCTTTTAAAATGGCTTGGCATGCGACACGTTTGCCTTTTTATAATGGGTGTTTTTTAAACCTGTGGTTTTCAATAAGGCAATACTTTTTTCGGAGTTGGTCTTTTTGACAGCTGTTACTTGATTTATACTCTATTTCGTTTGCCATTTGAATACGCCTTGGAAGAGAATACTCGGCGAGTTATTGCTGACATACGGCCCCAACTGCTGCAAAAAGTGGTCATTTTTAAAACATAAAGGCAAACCTTGTCTTTATAACAAAGCAAAATTCTTGGCCATAGCATTAAATTATGTATACGCGTTTTATTTCTTCTTAAAAACCACATGTCTAAAAAATGATTTCAACATGCCTTGCATTAAATAATCGAATTGACGACATTCTCGTATGTTTTCCAGTAGCCTTGCTTATTTAGCAACGAGCCGCAATTTTATTTTTTTTTCTTTGCAAGTATGAAATTTATTGGTAGTTTTTTCGATGTTATTTTATATAAAATAACATAAAATTAAAAAAAAATTGTATAAAACAATATTAAAAACAATAAAATTATAAAGTTAAAATATCGAGTAGAAGAACATTTATTAAAATAAATTGGTTTGTCTAATTTTATTTTATTTTATATAATTTGTTATGTTGGTGTCCTTTCCCTTTATAATTAAAATAATTGGCCTACAGAAGACTACATTCACGAATATTTTATTATGCCATTCTTTAAAAAGTGATGAAGTTTGTGAAATTTGCAAAATCTAAGGAGTTTGTACACAATTCAAAACTTCTATTTTAATAATTTATTTTCTGTACGTATTAATTGAAAATTATGATGTTTCTGCATTTAAATAAATTAAATAATAGTTATATACACACACTGTGGTGAAACTAATAAAATTCTGGTATTTTGACCAGTTTTGGCTAAGATCTTTACTTGATTTCTAATAGATGTACATATATCATTTACGAATTTATTGTGTGGTGTTTTCAAAATAAAACTAATATTCCACTTTTAGTGACAATAATTCACAATTTTATTGAGCTCGATGCCAGTTTGTGGAAGATTTTATTAAAAACTGTTGTTGTTTTTTCCAAATAAAACCTTCGACAAATTGGTTTCGGGCTCCATAAAAGTGTGAATTGTTATTCATTTAAAGGCCAACAAAAATCATAACAAATTTATATTTTTAGTTATTATATTTTTAAAAAAGTTCGAAATTGTAATGAATTATGTATACAATTGTGGCTTACTGGGCTTTTAATAGATACCGTTAATTTTGGTAGATAAAATTGATATTGGATTAAAGAAAAATGAATTATCAATATTTTTACAAATGTTATAGTTCTATTTTCTGCATGTTATAAGAATAAAAAACTTAAAAGTAGCATTTTGCTACTAGTTGTCTACTTTTCTAATACCTTTGCCCGAAATAAGTCAATAAGTAACCAAACTTTTATAATTGAGTCATGGGCTTGAAGAAATCAAACATTGTTCATATAATTATTTGTAATATCGAAACGAGGCCCTTGTAATAAGTTAGTGGTTTTTTGAAAAATATATTTTTTTTTCAGCAAAAAAGCATTTTATTTCTCAATAAAATTTCCCTTTATTTCTAAACACTTAGTGCAGCATATTTCCAAATTTTTCTTCCTTCCAAATAATATCTTTTCTCAAGGCTCTAAAAATAGGAGTTGGTTTCTCTTCAATAGACCCAGAGCGCTTACCACAAAGACATTTCTTTAAATTTGGAAATGGGAAAAAGTCCAACTAAATCTGGAGAATATTCTTGATAGGATAGCAGTTCATAGCCGAAGTTATGGATTTTTGCCAATCCTTTGAAGCGGTCACACGGTTGCGCTTATGCTCGTTTTGGAATAATCGCGGCAACCATCGCGCGGATAGCTTTTTCATATCCAAATATTCTTATAAAATGTGATGAACCCGCTCAGTTGAGATGCCTACAGTTTCAGCCACCTCACACACTTTCATTCTCCGATCATCCAATAACACACCCCGGATTTATCGACGATTTCTGGTCTAACGAGGGTTTTTAGGCAACCTGAATGTTCGTCGTCACTTGTGCTGATACGACCACAGCGGAACTCAATAAATCAGTACTTGATTGTGCAGTGTCCCCATAGTACTATTTATCACGTCTTTCCTTGTTATGCAAAAAATAATGCTTAGTCCGCACACGAAATTCACTTGTATCCATTCTTGTTAAAGGTCAAGAGGTTATCCGCTCTCTATTGCTGTTGAACTTTAAATAACTAAATGACTCAGCTTGCTCATAATAAAGACCTCAGGGATGAATTTAAAATTTCTGCGCGGTGAACTGAAAATGGCACTGACTTATCAATCTGCCCTTGTAATATTTATATGTTTGCACAGGCAAAAGATAGCAAAATGAAATTAAAAAATATCTAAATCATGCGTGTATTTGTAAACTTTTTATAGTAGGCTCTTAGTTGATTTCAAGGCGAATTCATAAAAGGTGGTGCTAATCAATCAGCTGATTGGTGGTTGGTTGACAAAATCAATTGTTTAGTTGCAAATAATCAATTATTCCATTTAACTACAAGACATTTAAAGATATGGTTTACTATAACTTTTTAAATACAAAGGAGATAAAGTTTGCCAATAACACACCAAAGCGTTGTATTTTTAGAATCGCTACCCTCTTACATGGATTCTCCTTGGTTGATTTTGATGTTTTCGAGTACAAGAGCAACAACAAAATACACACAAATTTTGATTTTCTCAAATGAGACTGCCTGTTCAATATGCCTTGATACACAAATAATTTTTAATGAATCTAAATAAATATCTCTGAAACATAACCTTCAATTTAATCTCAAAGCGTAGGAAAATAGTTACAAAAATTAAAAAATAGGGGAAGCTTTTGTGCCACAAAGGTACCTTAGTTATGATCAACACTAAAACGTGTTGCGGTTTTGTACTTAATCACGCTTAAAACCCAAACCGAAAAGAGACGAAATGTTTTTGGAGTATATTCACGTAATTGAGAAGAATATTATCGGGATCTTAAACCACGGGAATGGTATGTTAAAAACGAAAGCATCCCCGTTCCCAAATAAACAAAAATAAGAACAAAGTACAATGAAAGGTTCTGGCAAAGAACGAAACAGGAGCAAACGTCTCAGCATCATTCTCTCGAAGTATAATGGGGAACAAAAGTGTCAGTCATGTTCTGACAGAGAACAAAATGGGAACAAAATCAATCAATAGTTAACGCAGACATATCTAAATAAAAAAAACGAATAATTATTCCAGAATTTGTAAGACCTTTAAAAACCAAACCGTACCCTTCTGCCATTGAGTTGTCAGCCGTAATTCGGTTTATGCAAACCAAGCCCACTACTAAAGGGTTATTTCATATGTTTGTAATATCTTGGGTGAATGGAAGTACATAAATGATGATAAAAATGAGTCTGATGAATTAAAAGTAGAAAAATTGCTTGCTTTAGGTAGCAATTGCTTTCATTTACTTATGACTGCTCTACGTCATGCAAAAGATTTTTGTTGCCTTTTATAAATCAGGCACCAAAGTCACAAAATGACTCTTGGAAATAGAATTCATAAATGATTGCTTTTAAAGGGAAAAAGTATGCTTTAGTGCAAGTACTTCTTGGTGGCATTTGGTTCTATAAAAGTACTCGCATCAATCAGGGAATGTCAATTCGTTTAAATTATTTTTAATTGGTGATCGAGTTTAAATGTCTTCCTTGCAGTAAGTTTTGTTATAAAATCACTCAATTGCCTCCAATTTTTGTCGAGATATACTGGCAAATAAATATTAAATATTATTAGAGTGTTCCTAAATAGAGAACAGCATGCAAATATGCTTTGATATCTCACTTCCTAGTGATTCAAGCTGACTTGCCATTTGAATTTTAACGTTAACTCTTTCCGTTCGCCTTGCATTCGACGTGTCTACTGCGCTAGGCGCAAATGAAATATGCATGCCCTTGAGTCGGAAAACAAGTTACACTACACCTTTTCCAACAGTATTTCAGAAAAACACAAATGTATTTCAGAAAAGATCAATTGTATTTTTGAAAAACGCAAATGTATTTCAGAAAAACACAAATGTATTTCAGAAAAGATCAATTGTATTTCAGAAAAAAGCAAATGTATTTCAGAAAAACGCAAATTTGCTTAAATACATTTGTGCTTTTCTGAAATAAATTTGGCCTATTCTGAAATACATTTGCGTTTTTCTGAAATACAATTGATCTTTTCTGAAATACATTTGTGTTTTTCTTAAATACTGTTGGAAAAGGTGTAGTTCTTGAGTGAGTAGGATTGGCACAAGAAACAAATCACATTTCAACAAACAAGTTTTGCTAACTAGGTTTACGTCATTTAAAACCGTTAAATAAATGTATATAATTTTACGTTCCTCACATATTTATCATAACAAATTACTCCCCAAATCATGCGCTATATAATGATTAAGTAATAATTTTACACATTTGCGTCATTATTCACTTTTACGATGGCATAAAATTAAATTGTTTACTATGCAAATTCCAAAGTGTCGCCAATTTACAACGAGTTCGCATCATAAGTCTTTTGTTGCCTGCTAGTTGAGAGTACTTTCGCTGCAGATTTGCAACAATGCATGCCGCAATCATTGTAGCAAAAATTTACAACCTCAAAAGGTGGATGGGCGCTTGACAACATGAGCTGGCAAAACACACGGAAGCATTTGCAATGCTGTTGCTACTGTTGTTGTTCCAATTTAAATTACTGCCAACTTTATGACAGCGCCGCGAAAACGAAGCGCAAAAAGCGCCATGGACATTCAACCACAGTAAAATCTATTATCTCATCTTCCTCAATACACAACCATACTACTAACAACAATGCAAAACAAAAAACCAAAGCAATGATAACGTGTGGCAAGTGTTTTGAAAATAATCGCATCCAGATATGTATTTGAAATTTGCGTTGAAATAAAGATGCTTTGTCATCGCCACTGCTACCGTTGTTGTTGTGGTTGCTCATCTTGTTACTGCGGTTGAAATATATTCATATGTATTGCTTTATTCGTAGCTAGCGCAGCACTTAGATTTGCCTTCATTTTACATTTCTTTTTCGCAGGTGATTTCAAAAACAAAAATAGTGGAACAAAAAATTTAATTGCCCTGGCATTTCGTTGTCATAAGTTGCCACAAAGATTTCAAACATTTTATATAGTTGCCACTCACTCTGCTCCAACACTGCGGGCGTTCACTAAACAAACTAAAATCACTTAAAAAAATAGAGATATAGCCAGTGTGAAAGATATACGGTAACTACAAAATAATATCAACAAAAGTATTTAAGACAAACAATGGTATGTATAATTATCTTATAAAAACTTTTTGCAAATGTACGTGCGAGTATATTTTGAAATAAAATTTGTTTCGGTTGCTACAGAGAAATAAAAAAAACCAGCCACAGTCACAAATGAGTCTGAATTTACAATCAAATTAAAAGTAAAAGGCCGCCATATGTATCCATGTTAATGTATACTTAAATAAAAAAACGTTTTATTACATTGTGAGTTGCTTAAAAGAAATAGAAAGAGATTCCGCCTTCATAAATTGTAAATAACATTAAATTAAAATGAACAAAAATACTGCAATAGGCCTATCAAACTTAGGATATTAACATAAGCATGCATTTTTTAAATATTTCCACTAAGTTATATGAAAGCATTTGCATGTCGTCGCGAATTGGGAATTTTTGGATTTATTTAATTCAAAAATGCGAGAGTTAATTTTTTACCGAATTGAATATTGTTTTTTGGTTTTAAATCCTTATAATAATATTTTAGTAATATTTTCTATCTCCGAATAGTATAAAAAACACTTTCCATCTTTTTTTCAGCACATAATGAAAAGTAGGAATTTAAAAAAATATTGATACAATATTACTTGTTAATAAATTTTTGATTTTTAATATTGTAAAAAGCTTTTGAGGCCGCTGAATGTGAGTTTTCAGGTCGCTGAACGCAATTGTTAAGGGGAAGTTATGGAACACAAAAACATTTTATCCACCTTTCAAATGCAAAATTTGTCAACAAGTAAGATAATGTTTTTATACCCGAGCGTACTTGTACACAAGGGACTTATTTTCCTTGACATCGCTATTATTATCGTAGAAAATTTTTGAAATCGGATCATAACCACGCCCATCTCCCATATAACGGAAATTTTGAAAAATGCTAAAATGTCGTTTTTTCTTTATCTATTGAAGCATATTAATTAAACTTTGATTTTTAGAGAGATATTTAATTAAGAAAATTGATTTTTATGACATTTTTAAAAATTGGCGTTACCACGCTTACTTATAAAAAAACGTCTGTAGGTATCTCAATAACGTTGTAAGGTATCATCACAAAATTTGGTAAACATATTGCCTTGATAACAATAGCACTACCGTTAATAATTTTTAAAATCGGACCATAACCACGCCCAACTTCTATATAATGGAAATTTTGAAAAATTCAAAAAACTTCGTTTTTTAGTGTTTATTGGAAGAAATTGAGTGAAATGTAATACTAGCTGCGATTTGAAACAAAGAAACGAGAATTTTATTAAATCATGGTCACCGACCATACAAAAATACATATATCGCGAGGGTATATAAAAATCGGTTTCGCCCGAATTTAGCTTTTCTTACTTGTTTTGTATTAACTTTTATCTTCTCAATAAAATAATAAAATATAATAAGTGGTTATTAAATTTTGTGCCGTGCAATCTTTTCCTTGACCAATTCCAAATATTTTGAGAAAAAAAATTCGGATTCCTCAAAAATTTATTTCTCCAGCATTTTATTTTTTGTGCAGTTTTTTGGTTATGGAATATACTTTTTACGAATTATTTATCGTCATTTACACGTTTAAGATTTGGTAGCGGTTGAAATGCTCAACAATTTCTGAATATTAATCAAACAATCCGCGATTACAAGTGTTTAACAGAAATGCATCTCTCAAAAAAATATAATCAAGAGCTGACTTGAAAATTTGTAGTTTAAAATATATATTAGAAGTGAAAAGTACAAAATTTATTATTATCTAGTTATGACCATCAAAAGAGTTCATTAGTTTTTTGTTTAACTAAATTATAACTCAAAATTGAGAAATTATTAAATAAAAAATTATGAGTCAAAATGCAGTCAATGAAATGAAGGCTGAGCTTTCTAGTGACTTGCACAAATAAACTGGCTAGGCGAATTCAATGCGGCGATGTTACAACTTTCACTGTTGCTTGGCAGCATCAAAGCAAACTAGAAAACTAGAGTAGGAAAAACAATAAAATTTCGTTACAGTATCCGTAAAAAAATTAAAAAAAAAGAAAATACAACACTGACGTAAGCAAAAATAGTAATACGCATTACAGAGCAAAAAATAAAACATATTAATGTGCTTTTGCAACGATATTCGGTATTTGTGCGTACTTTGTACATATGGATCTACATACTTATGTATGTATGTACATTGTATATGTATATAAAATGACAGCAGTTTTTGTTTGCTAAATCAAAAATTTATTAATGTTGAAATCCATTTCATCTTAAAAACATGGCCCTCAACAAGGCTGTGAATTCTCCCGCAAGCTGTCGCCGGAGTTGAGTTCTTCAGGAAACTGCGCTAAAAACTTAACAAAATTGTCACAAGAGTCAAGACCTCGTGGATGGATTTCACACAAAAGAAGACCACATATAGAAAAAAAAAATATTTAGAAGGGCTTGCGGTTTGCCATGGAAATGCTTAGTCAATATTTACGTTTCTGGGAATCCCTTTCCTTGCATGGTGTGGGTCAATCCTAATACAAAAACATTCTGGAGAATTTTATGACAAAATTTGCTTAAAGAATTGGTAATATTTCACATTTTCTAGCCAGGCAATCATCAAAGTATATACTTCAAAGTAATTCAAGCTTTGGTTCGAATCAAAATGTGGATGTTTGGCAGAGCCGGCTTCTCACCCTAATTGAAAACTTATGGATAATTGAAAAGAGATCTCAAAACTAAAAATGTGTGAAGTAATGATGATTGACGAAGCTAAGCTGGTAGAGCAATTCAAAATTTAATAAACAGTTTATCAAGAAAAATAAGGGTTAAGCAAATTCAATATAAAACTTTGTTTTGCTATATGAATGTAATTTATGTTATCGCATCTCTTCTAATTAAAATACCTAACTAAAATCGTTAATTTTGTGTTAAATAAATTTTCCTGTAAAATTGTTTTAATAATGTGGACTTTTTGTGAATTATGTTAAACTCAAAATCTGATATTTCTTAAATATATATATTATTGTACATCCACTTTTAGAATGCACTCTTTCACCATTCGTTAGCGGCTCATCATCCGAGAAGATTCCGTTTGTGTTTCTGCCATTGCGCGGCCAAATCATTTACCCCAGCAGAGAGATTAGTTTTCCAGGTAAGTCCATTTACAATACACCAATGCTAACAAATAAAACATTTATATTTTAGATTGAGTAAATACTAATTTAGTTGAATTTTTCTCAAATTTCTAATAATTGTTTAAAAAAATATTTTTCGACCCTTAAGATATTTGAAAAAAAAGTATAGTAAAATTTCGCTTTTCTTTTTCAGTCAGAGAACTTTTCTCGTATACGAGAACGACCTGTTCGGTAGCTTTTTTCTTATTTTAGCTATTACTGAATGACAGAAAAAATCAAACTCAGAATTTAAAATAATATTAAAAATGATTATTTTCAAAAAATTAAAAAAATATATTAATCCCTGTAAAAGATGTCATGAGCATGACAAGGACATCAACACATTTCCAAATACATCACACCGCCTCTATCGTACTGGATATTTTCCTTCTTGTTAAAAAAAAATAATTTAGAGAAATGGTTTAACATATGTACATACATAGCATTCAGTAAAAAAAAATATTTAAAAAACACAATTTTATTAGGTATGTACTTATATTTTAATATAAATATTTACGCCAAACATCCCAAGAGTCTTCAGAAAGATATTTTTGGTTTTTAGTGCAAACAAAGCATCCCAAAAAAGCTCTGGAATAATTATACTTTCGCATTCTTATTTCAAAACAATCTCTGCTTGACTAGCTGAAAAATAAAGGTATTTAAAGAGAAAGACACAACTCTCCCTATATTCATATCTTTATACAATTTTTTTTTTTGTTTGTTGGAATCAGGCACGAAACAAGGCGTGCAGAAAACAGCACTCAGACCACATGCCGTCCATTGTACTGTTTTCAAGTTCCTTTTAATCTGTTTTAAATCTGCAGGATTTACGAATATATCTTAGTAGATTTTGGGGTGTCAAAGAGCTCAGGTATTCGTCTCTCAACACGTCGCGACCAAATGCCTCATACCTAGTTCTTGCAAAGGCGGGGCAGAAGCACAGAAAGTGTTCCGCCGTCTCTTCCTCTTCAGAACAGGATAGGCATATGGGGTTGTCATGTACGCCTATCATTGTTAGGTGTCTATGCCACGTGAAGTGACCGGTCAGCAGTCCAACAAGTTGCCTACAGTCCCGCCCGTTAAGCGAGAGCAAGTGTTTTGATAGTCCTTCTGAGATTGAAGGTATCATAAGTTTTGCCCATCTGAGACCTCTCGACGCCTCCCAGTCATTGCTGAGCGAAGTATTCACCCAGTTTCTGATGATGGCATCGATGGCCGAAGGTGGGAGTGCTATAACTGGCTGCGGGCCAAGGAATACCTGATCCGAGCCAATTATGGCCAAATGGTCAGATGTCTCATTACCAGGTACTCCGGAGTAACCAGGCACCCAGAGTAAAGCAAGTTCATTATGTTTACCATCATAGTTTAGTCGAGACTTGCATTGCCGAACTAGTTTGGAAGTAGTTGGAGGGCTGGCCAAAGCCTTGAGTGCAGCTTGGCTGTCACTGCAGACACGTATACTCCTCCCCCTTCACCTATTTACCACCACGTAGTCCATGGCCTTGAGAATTGCAAATACTTCGGTCTGGAAGACCTAGGCATGTTCCCCAAGAGAAAAGTGAAGCTTATCCTCATTATCTTCTATAAAAACTCCAGATCCTGACCCAGTCAGTTTTGGAGCCATCAGTAAAGATTCGACAACGTGTAAGACCGGGCTCAGTGTTGGCATTAAACCATCATTCAGCCTCTGGGAACTCAACGTTATAGAGTCTCATCAGCAAAGTAAACGGTGGCGTACTATCCTGTGGCATTGAAAAGACGCAAGTGTCTATATCTCTGCCTCTGCCTCGCCCCACTCCGTTTAATGCCAATATCCGTTTCTTTTAAGTCTGCAGGTGGCCTTTAAGGCATCCCCACGTATGAATATACAAAGTGAGAATGCCCCTGTACAGCACACGGCGATTGTTCTCTGAAGTTTAGCAAGCATGTCTCCCACGCTATTAATTTTGAGTCTGCACCACCATACCACTGAAGCATAGCTGATTATGGGTCTGATCATAGAGGTATATATCCAGAGGGTACCTTTGGTGAAAGACCCCACGTTTTGCCGAAAACCCGTTTACAGTGCCAGAAGGCTGCCAATGCTTTAGAGGTCTTGTACTCAACGTGAGATTTCCACGACAGCTTTTCATCCAGAATTACTCCTAGATACTTCACTTCGGGAGAAGTCTGAATTATGACTCCCTTAAGTGTGAGAGGAATGAGGCCATCCAACCTTCTCCGCCTAGTGAAGAGCACAACACTAGTTTTGATTGGGTTTGGGGATAGTCCATTATCGTCACACCAAGTGTCAATCTTATTCAGTATTGTCTGCGCTTTCCTGCAAACAGCCGACGGAGATGGGCCCGTGACTAGACAGGCCACATCGTCCGCATAGGCCTGAGCGTAGATATTCGAGTCATCAAGAGTGTCAAGCTAGCGTAGTCGTCCTTTCCAACCTTTGGTATAAAGGCGACATTTACCAGTCTCCAAGATTGTGGTATATAAGCAAGTGCGAGCGACGCTATGAAAATATTTTTCAAGGTCGCCAACACGAACTCGACACCTTCTTTAAGTACAATAGGTAAGATGTCATCAGGACCGGGCGATTTAAAACTGTCAAAAGATTCAATAGCATATCTCGTGGCATCCTCCCTCGCCACAGTTCTGGCAACAAACTAGTCATACCTTGTCACTGTGGTTCTCGAATTCCCTCCCTCCCCTGTCGAGGGAGAAGAAGACGTAACCATCACCAGATTTCCAGGAAAATGAGTCTCTAGAAGAAGAGAGTAAATCTCAGTCCTGGTCTCTGTGAAAGAGCCATCGGGCCTCTTGAGTGATCCCAGCTTTACGGATTGGTCTTTTTTCAGAACTTTTACCAGTCTAGCTGTTTCACCCAAGGTTTCAATCCCGCTGCACTATTCCTTAAAAGAGTCCCTCTTCGCAGAGCGAATTAGCCTCTTATACTCTCTTTTCGTGCAGCGATATTGTTCCCAGTCCATCTCAAGATTAGTTTTGAGGGCCCGGTTAAGATATTTTCTCGACTCACCTCTCATCTTCTGTAGCTGCTTGTTCCACCAGGGAACTGCCGTGCGGTTTAGAAGTGGTCGAGTCGGACAGGCCTTATCCAAACTATCACGTAGGGCAGTCGTTAAAATATCTACTGCCTCATCAATGACATGAGTGGATCGTATTCTAGGTGGCGCCGAGATCTGATTTCCAAGCTCCTCCCTAAAACACGACCAGTCCGATTTTTTCAAGTTTCGTTCTGGCACAGGGCACATAGCATCCTCGCCAAGTTGAAACTGGATATATGTGTGGTCCGAAAGCGAGTATTCACTCAGGACCCTCCAGTTTAGGACTGACCACCCTAATCGAGAGTTAGAAAGAGTAAGATCAATCACTTCCTGTCTCCTGGGAGTGAAAAATGTTGGCTTAGAGCCCACATTCAAGATGCTCTACCCACTTGACAGTATATACTCGAAGAGCCGATCTCCGCTCGCGTTGCATTTGCTGCTGCCCCAGATTTTATTCTGGGCATTAGCATCGCAACAGAGGATCAATCCGACGTTTCGGTTTTCGCAATACTCCACAAGACTAGCCGCCTTCCCCGGAGGTGGCGGCAGCAGAGAGTCGTATGGAAAGTATGCGGAGGCAATAATGAAATGTTTCCACCCATTTTTGCAACTTGAAGCTCAGCCTCGTTGCCACCAAGTCCTGACAACAGAACTGTACAAGCCTAGTTACAGCAAAGTCAGAAGACACTATAAGACAAGTAATTATACAAATATGATATGTTTTTTTTTGCATTCACATCCCTTTGCATTCACATCTTTGATAACAAAATTATATATCCATACAAATCAAGAGCGCTTTGAAAGCAAACTCGAAGGAAATGTACAAGGTCACACATATGTATGTAGTTAAAGTTTTTTTTTTTGTATTAAACCGAAACTATTTAGGAGTAATGTTTAATTTAAAAATGATTAAGCCGCTTAATTGCATTTAGACTATGTTTTTTAATTTTGCAGATATTCGCACGCCCGTATGCGCCGTCACTGGTGCCCAATATCTCACCATAAATGGCTGGTCAGATCTACGCAATCCCATCGATACGGATTATCCATTTCGTATGTTTCGCGATGAAGGACGCACCTTCTTGCAGGTAAATACATGCTAGAATTAAAAGTTGGAATTCCATAACAGGCCTAACCTTATCCGTGTGATTGGCAGTTCAGTTCAATACAATCATTTAAATTGTTTTAATTTTTTGAACAAAAACGTCTAAAAGAATTTTATTTAAAAAAAAATAAGTGACTGTTAAAACTCAAACGCATGCTAAGGGGTTCCAGCTTTAGTGAAAAATTCATTACAACTGAAAAGCATTAAACTTGCTAGCATGGTTGCGTGGAAGCTTGCAAATTTATGAGACGTTTATCACTTTCATTAAAAATCTGTGACAAACGCAACAAACATTTTTATAAAGCTTATTAGAGAGCTTATTAGAGTTTTTAGTGCGTGCGATTGTAGTTGCAGTGGCACTCAATGTGCATTCCACATATCCAGTTACCATGGCTGTTGTATTGAAATGAAAAGTGGGTTAAATTAAGTTAGCAAAAATAATTAAAAGGGGAAGTTGAAAGCATTTAGCAGCTAATAAGTGCGTTCGGAAACACAACAGCAACTGCACGCAATTTCGATGATGCGAAAAACAATGCAAAATTGAATTGTAGATGTTGCTGTTATTTATTAAGAGAAAAAGTTAAAAAGTTTATGGCTCTTTACACTTAACCATGTAAGTTCGGCTAAACACAATTTGTTGTAATTTATAGAATGAGCGATTCTAAAGAGCCGAACGTAAGTGTTTTGTAAAACCTAAATTGTTTAAAAACACATAATTTTTTTTATATAATTTTGAGTGCAGTAATTTCTACGTTCATATCGAAGTTATTGCTTTTGCGGAAGCGTTTTATAAAAGTTTGACTTTGTTTAAGTTTTGATGCAAAATAATTAAAAATATTTCTCTGTTTTTTCTGTTTTTGAAGAGGATTGGTTATGCGATTACTAAAATAAAGCATTTAACTAAAACTAGGCGAGGCAAAGAACATTTTCAAAATTTTATAATAATTTTACTTTAAAAATCAAATATTGCTACACTTTTGAGTTTTTTCCAGTTTAGAACTACGAGCACTTAATTAACTGATTGCAAGGATAATACGCGATTTATTTATTTATTTTAATCAATTAAATTTAATTCAAATCCAGAAGCTTAAAACTACTTAACATAATTTAACAAAACACAACGAACAACGAAATGTTCCAAGTGGCAGAGACGGATTGTATTCTGAAAGCTCATTTAACTCAGAGGGGGTTCTGAACAATAGTGAACATTGTACGTAATTGGACCTTGGGAATCGCAAATAAAATAAGAAAATATCCCGCAAATTATGAGACGGAATATTTTTATATATATTCACTAAGAGATTAGAACAATCAACAGTACCTTCGAGAATTTTAGCCACAAAAGAGGCAGCGAGGTACGATCACCTAATATTTTACGAATTTAAATTAAGGAGCCGGCAACGGGCATCGCCTTTATTGTTCAATAAATGCTGCCAATCATAAACTTGAAGACCTTTATTAAGAATAAGAAAATTCTACAATCTAAAGTTAAAATTTGAACGGCTTATCTCAAGAGGAGGAGTATAGTAGTCATAAAATTGAATGTGAACTTCCATAGCAACAAGATGAGTATTTAAGTTGATATACCACCGGTTAATTTTTAAATTTTTTTTTGTTTAATTTTGCTTTTGTTCATTTAAATTTGTTTCAAGTTTGAAACTTTATACACAATTTTCAATGGTTATCAATTTTTATTTTTTTAATTTCAAAATCTTTTCTTATAAACTATTTTAAATTTATACAAATATTTTCATTAATAATATGCTTTTGAGAGTCCCACAGAGCGTTTCAAAGTAGAGGTTTACTTTCCGCTTATAGGCCTTAACAATAATATTAAATACATACTCATTTTTTAACACCGATTCTTGGAGCATTCTGTAGTAGAAAGCTCGAGTCTGGTTGAGGCTACTAAATCTGGTCTCAAGTACGCTAAAAAGTTCCATAAAAATTCATCCAGTGGTTTAGAAGGCAAGTGAGTTCAAACAGAACGCAAAAGTTCAAATGTTTTAAGTGTATTCTTCTACCCTCCCTACATCGTTCATTGTCATACTGTCAAAGCTTATTTTAATGTAAGTATACATACGACTCTACTACAGTTGTGTAATTGTAGAGATGAGAGATTGAGGAATTTCTGAAGATTTTTATTTGATCTGGAGATTACATATTTATATTATATTTTATCAACATTTCATTGATTTCGTTCTTCCATGCTTTGTTTTTTGCATATAACAACCTTATTAAAATTTATTGCAAACATCATCATGCAATTTTAATTGCTTTTTTCAGTGGCTTGGTGAACCAGATCTTCGTCACAAAATGCAAGGACGCCTGATTGTCGTGCACTTAGTGTGTAGAGATATGACGTTCACTTTGAATGCAACCAGTAAAGGTAGAGTCTTAAATTTCCTTATCAATATTCTCTATTTAATTATATTTTTCTTCTAAATCTTTAGAACACATTACGCCACCGAAGAATGTTTTCTCGCCTTGTGTCGCATTTCGTGTCAATGGTACACCAGTAAAATATATTAATAGTAAGTACTTTTTCTTAAAATATTAGTATTACTAGGAGGATTCTATGTGAGCTGACCAAAGAGAAAGCGTTTCGAAATGAGCGGAATTGGCCACTTTCAGCTTGCCTATGTTAATCGAAAAATCGCTGCTTTGGGGCTTCCAAAAAAATTAATTTGAAGCTCATAAAAGAGAAAAAAGTTGGTTATGCGAGATGAGTTCTTCTGATTACACAATAATTCAATACCAATATATTCAAAATCAGAAGAATATGCTGCAATCCCTGCAGTGCGTGGAGCGTGCAGGGATTTCGTAAGCCTTAGCTAACCTTCCTAATAACTATTTATTCACTTTACTCAATTCAGCATTTGATAACTAAATTTTCTTCTTTCGATCACCCACTTGTAGATGTCTCAGAGGTGCTGTTCCAATCGGAGGCCACTTCAACGCTGGCCTCCACTTCGGACGGCATGTCCACTAAAGAATATCTGGTTATCGGCGTATGTAGCCTGCTGCTTGGCTTAATTTATGTAGCCTCAGTATTTCTGTATATACACATGAAGAAACGTAAGAGTCGCGATCAATCGCCGCACATGCGCAGATCACTTGACGACATGGCCAATGAAATCAATTACCCCAAGAATGACCAAGTGACTTTTGGCGCACCTTTCAACCGCAGCGGCAGCCTTTACTCAGCCACCAGCATGGGCACGTCAAATGAGCCGCGTTCACGTGCGAGCATCGGTAGTTTGAAGGAGGAGATGGGTATCATCAAGAACAATCCACTCTTGCAACATTTCCCGAAATTGGGTGAACATAATTCAGGCTTTGCTAGCGATATTTCTAATTCGAATTCTGAGTGCGAAATGGATGGCAGCTACCATGAAAAACTCAAGCAGGTACTTAACTGGCATTCTATATTTGTATTGTCATTTTGTATGCTTGATGATATTGAAGCGTTTGCGTGTCTTCGCAGATGCAAACATCGGCTCTGGTGCATCCGCAGATGGGCATGAGCAAGATACACAACTCACCGAACGGTTCGCCAAAGAGCGCGAACGGTCAGGCGATTGCTGAACATTCGAACGAACCGTCATCGTCGTCGTCGTCCACACAGGAGACGGAATGCTTGCCGGTTGAGAATGTATCGATAGTGGAAGATATGATGACCGAGGAGAAGCTAGAGCACTTAAGACAGATAGTGAATGGTAATGTGCGCAAGAAGCTTTACTTCAATCCCGCCTACTTCGAGCCCCATTTGTTGGCGGTGAGTATGCAATACTGAGCACTCCAAATTTTTAAAATTTTTCTTAAATAATTTTCTATTCCCACAGCAACCACCTCCAGCCGCGGTTGAATTTTTGCAAAAAATACGCGAGGTAATTGCCATAGCGAAGTACAAAATGGCCACAAAACGCTATCAACCCTCGCTCATCATGATACCCGAAGAGGGCACCTTACGTTCGGATACGCCGTCAATGTACAGTTCGAACAGGCAGCAATCACCTTCCGAATGTCAAGGCTGTGCGAATAATCGTTGTAGAGGACATGTAAAGAATTGTGGCGATAAACGTAATAGCATTGAAAAGTGGCTACAAACGGTTACTAGCACTGAAGAGGGCGGCACCAGTGGTGTCAGATCTAATGAGTCCCACAATAGAGCCTGCAGAAGCCAGCCAGAGCAACCGAATACCAAACAACAACAGCAATATAATGAAAAGTCTTGTTGCGCGACGACGAAAGCCACCTCACCAACGGACGTTGGTTGTTCGCGCAGCCAACGCAATCCCTTGCGTAATGAAGTAACGCCACCCAAGCAGCGTCCACCACCACCACCCACGCCCATTAGGAGCAACAACGAGGGAAAAGCTAAAGCAAAACGCAATTCCACAAGCTTGCTTGCCAACTCTCCAGATCCTCATGAAGTTTCAGCAAGCACTTCGTCGGTTTCTTATCAGCTCTATTGCACTAATATTTCCACAGGACCTTCCGTCACCATACCTGTTAGCCGTAACTATAGTAAAGTGTTATCTGCGCTTTCGTCTTCCGCCAACATGTACGGTTTTGCCGAGATGGGCAGCGAGATTTACAACAATCCTAAATTTATGATAAATGATTCACCTCCTGCCTCGCAGCGCAGTCGCATCTCACCTACGCAGCGTTCAAGAACTTCTTCGGCACGAAAACGAAGTGATGCTATTGATCTATATGTTCCGTCAACACATAAATCTGCCGACGCCGGGCAGTACGATGTGCTGCGCAATGCAAAGCAACAGACTGAACAGATGTGTGATGCCCTCAGTCGTGAGTACAACGCTGCTTGTAGTCCCACTTCTGCTTTCCAATTGGATATACCAACACCTGACTATGATAGCACGATCGAAAAGAAAATCAAAGATATCTATAATAACACTCAGAGCAGCGCACCGTCTGTTCCAACGCCCGACTACAGTACTTTGAGCCGCAAGTCGCTCAAACAATTTCAACCCGACTCGCCAATTTACAGACGTAAGTCACCACAATACCTCATTGTAGATTACGAAACAGATAGTCTCGAGCGTTTGGAGGCAACTAAGCGCAAGAGCTCGCAGTCCTCGTCATCACCATCTTCGGATGTAAGTTCGCAGCTTAGTCCCAGCCTAAGCACCGCACTGCCACTTGAAGAAGAGTTGGAAATCAGCCACACCGTCTACGATAAAACGAGTGGGTTTCGTCCAGACGTTGACTTAAAGAAAAAAATCCTAAGCAAGTCAGATAGTAATGGCAGCAAACAGAAAGAAATAGCGGCGCGCATCAAATACGACACTCCGTTTCGCGGCAGCATGACAATCGAAGTGGAGCACGAACCACAGTCGGATATCGAACGGTCTACGGACAGCGATCAATTTGAACCAGATACACTGGATCGCAAGCCGAAGAAACAAAGCTTCTGCGATGTAAGTGCTTGGCCTTGCCAGCCTTTAAAGAAGGTGCAAAATGGCGAACAGCCCAACACGCTGCCGGTAATAGGTGTGCACGATGCGCATCTTCTTAATAAAACTCAGTCATCATTTATATTAAACGCAAGCAGCTCCTTCGGCAGTCAGAGCGCCGATGACAGAGCCTACGAAAGTCACGTCGAATTGCGTGGCCCAGACCAGGAGCGAGATTTAGATGGAGAACGTAGACCAAGCTTTAGCAAGTTACGCGAGATTTACCAATCACCCTTGGTCCGGCAGAATAGTCAATCAAGTTGCAAATGTGGTGGCCAGTATGCTAGCACGCAGGAACTAGAGCTGGATAGTGAACAAGGAAGACTGCTCACGTTGGAGGCTAAACAACGGCGACGCCAGCAGATAATTGAATCCACAGTCCCACCGCCACCTTCCATTGAGATCTTAAATGCCGTACCTA
The DNA here is from genome assembly GCA_963971545.1 of Philophylla caesio. Lineage (NCBI taxonomy): Eukaryota > Metazoa > Arthropoda > Insecta > Diptera > Tephritidae > Philophylla > Philophylla caesio. The sequence goes on from OZ020606.1 coordinate 77,434,450, forward strand.
ATAAGACGACCATTAAAATCAGTACGCCGAAAGTACGGCGTACAGTGGAGGCAGCTGTGATTAGTCCTCAAGTTCATAAAGGACGACGGTCTCCATCGCTGTCGCCGCTGCCGCTGCCGCCCTCACATAAAATCCGTGCAGTTTCACCTAAACACTTATACGAGCTGACAAAAAACGTAAACTCTCCGCCCACATCCATGCACACTCCGAGTCAAGCACGCTCCCCCACTCCCAACCACACACTGATGAGTATGACCACCAGCAAAGCGTCTTCTTCATGCCTTGGGCAGAAGAAGCGTACCAGTCGTTCACCACCACCACAGCCCCCACCACCACCGCCCAGTTCCGCCTCCACCACGTTAACAAGTCAGCGGAGTCACGCCTCCACGCAGCACTCGCAACACGGCCACCATTATCAGAATCACAATCACCACCACTATGCACACCACTCCACAACCAACACTAATGCAACGGGAAACGTCACAGAAGAGGAAACGACCAGCAATCACAGCGAGTCAACCGAGATTACTGGCGTCTCCGATAACCTCGGCAATTCAGAATTCGGCAGCTCGTGCAACAACACGCTCTCCAGTGTAGCACACGATGGTGACAAAGAAGAGCTGAACCCAAGTGATGTGCAGGATCACTTAAACAGCCGCCGGAGTAGTGTTAGCAACGACAATAGTAATACACATAAGAATAGCAACAAATTCAATAGTGCCAAGCAAATAGAGTCACCACCGTCTAAGCTTAAGTCAGAACGTATCGAAAAGGAGTACGGAACAATGTTCAATACGCAAATTAATGGCTTACGTAACGACTATAGCCTCACAAAATACTTAAATCGGCGAAAAGCCCAAGACGCCGGCGATGAGGAACAGACCAACTGCAATGACATCGAATCGCAGTTCGAGTCAAATAATAACATTAATAATGTTAAAAATTCTGAGTTAGATACAAGTAAGTTAGACTTGCTCTCAATCGGCTCGCGCTCAAATCGAAGCAGCAGCCGACTATCTGATCGCACTAAGGAGTTGTATCGGAATGCTGGCGTGCCAGTTGGCATAGCGTACCCCCAGCGGAGTACTGCATCGAACAACAACAGCGCCAATTCAACACCACCACCCGCCCTTGCGTCCACGCCTACACCAACCAATACCGTTCAAACTGTATACCACTGCGAAATCGAACCGGTTCAGCTGACGCATGGCATGCAAATAGCTATGGGCCTAAAGGATCGTGCCAAGAAAGCGAAAGATCTCAAGAATGCATGGAAGAAATTCGTCAGCATGGCTGCATCCAAATTCAGTCCCACGCACAGTCCAGCGCCACCATACGACAAGAAACCGTCCAACTTTCTGGAGGTGATTGATCGTGACGAAGGCATTTCATCGCTCATCGACGAAAATCCACGCGTCTCGACACCCAAGAGCACCTACTCTGCGCCTGCCTCGCAAAACTACTACGAGCAGCGTTTTGGTCCACGGCCACAAGAAATGGATAGTGGCTACATGAGCGCCGACTCAGGCGAGGTGTACAAGCGAAGTTTTTACGATCGATACAATTTTAAGAAAATGTCCGGTCGCGATCGCATCATACGTGTCGATACAATCGAGGACAATTCAGATGGTGGCAGTACGCTAACGGATCGTCATAACGGCGTGTCGGCATCAGAGCGTCGTGGCAGTATTTTGGATAGCAATCGATTTGAAGACTTCGAGCATATTGGTGAACCACCGGAAAATGAGGTAGCGGCAATGAGACGCGTTGTCGTGCATGAAACGGTTGAAGCGGACACAAGTGATGCCGAATCGGACAAAACGCTGACGCAGCAGAGTGATGGACGTGGCGGCGGCGGTGGTGCAACGCGCAATGCAGATGACTTGAATGTGTATTCTTCGGAAGAGGAAGAGCAGCAAGGACGTGGACAAAGCCCATCGTATGGGTCATCGGAAACGGATGGCGAAACTAATGCGGAGGATATGTGGGAATCGGGAGCGGAGAGCATTGAAACGCATTCGGTGTTGTACAAAAACGTTAGAAAGAGTTGAGTACAGCTGGGGAATGAGATGAAAAAAGAATGAGATGGAAAACAATAGAAAGAGTAGAGTTGACAACTTTTTTTGTAAATTTATATATTTTTTCATACCGTACAAAGATGTGCAATTCTGAATAGACAATACTGTGTGCAATAATTAAGGTGCAATCTAAGATAATGGTGCAATCACAAATAGACTTTCTATTGATGCAAAAATAGTATAAAACTTAGCTTAATATATAGTTTATAATTTTAAGTAGCTGTTTTTTTAGATTTTAGACGAACAATGTGATATTTTTCCGTTGTCTCTGGCCGGAAATGTGCAATCAATCATTAGCTACTAAGTGCAATAATACAAAATGCAATAACCCATAGCACGTACGGAGTATACAAATGTACTAATCATGTATTTAAAAACAAAAATCAGCATTTTTTGTGTAAGAAGTGTTAGTTCTATTAAGTATTAGAGAAAGTTTAACGCTTCATAATGCATACGCAGCTATGAATTCCAAATAGTTAAGTAAAACTCTGTCGAGAATAGCAAGCGTTGACTGGGCAGTTTAGTTGAAATAATTTTTATAAGCCTGATTGTTTTAGCATAACTGAAATAAAATCCCTTCTAGCACATAGTTAGCATTTATTAATATTTTAGAACATTTTAAAAATAGTATATAGTAGTTGCATTAGATTTAGAAAATAATTTAGTTTAAATAAATATATACTAGCTTTGAAAATGTGCAAAACTTATTATAATAAAGTAAAACTATTTTATATCTCGTTTTCTTTTGTAATTTCTTTCTTGTTATTCATTTTTGCTGAACATACTCATAATCAAGGTTGTGTCAGTTTTTTTTTTTAAGTTCATTTAAAGTTTAATTAAATCGCCATTGCTAATTGACCCCCCAAATCACATCGGTTTGAAAATAAGCTATGAAGACATAACTTGGGTTCGTGCTCATAAAAAGATAAAAAAAAAATTTTATTAGTATTATCGCATCTTTCAAATAACATCAGGCTTTTCTTGAGCTTAGCATCGCCGTGTCAATAAATGAAAATTACAGGTTCAACCATAAAAAAGGGTTGATCTTCTTCTGAAAGAATCTTGCTTTGCACTTGGCCAGTTTTATGTCAGCGAATATTATAATAGGCCTATTAGTTGATGACAGCTATGTGATCCAGATAAGTTTTGGTTACATTTTGCATACAGTTTTGTTTCGTTTATCGTCCTTCATTTGGCAGTACAGCCCAATTTTTACTTAATTCGTTGCACTCACAAATTAATGTACACTCGTGCATAAACAGATACTTGTTCGCTTTTAAAAGTTTTTTTATTTTTTGTTCAAAAAATATTTATACGAGATCAACCGAGCCATATAAGAAGAAAAATTTATGATTTTCACTGCAAATAAATGGCTAATAATAACTGAGATTTGTGCAAAATTTCAAGCTTAAAGGAAGATGTTGCAAAATATAATATCTGAACAATCAGCTCCCGACCTGACTGCCGAATTTCATCGAAATAGCTTTAAAATTGAGAGGCTGGTTTGGGTTCAAACAGATAAACACAGCTAAATTTACTCAGCTCACATCATCCTGATCATTTAATTAAACTTTTTGAAGTGTCTAACTCTTATCTATCTGGTACTTACTAACATCGGACCAAACTAAATATCTCATTTACATAAAAGGTATAAATATGTACAAACTTTTATAGTAACAGACGAATTTCGACCTGCCATTAGAATTTAGAATTATACCGTCAAGCCGATTCTGATGACGGCTTCTGTAATTTCAATTTTTGTTTTCTGTTTAAACTTTTCTCTCAAGTAGTTCGCTGATATTTGTTCGCTTTGTTTTACTACCAAATCAGAAGTTTTATATCAGTTGTGCCCACACCCATAATAACACAACTAGATAACCCAAAGAAACACAATGATTTACCTGGCTGAGGTTCTAACCTAAGATTCCAGCGACATACCGTTAGTTACAGCACACAACCTTGCACGGTTTTTTTCAAAATGGTTCAAGCCACTGAATTAAACCAAAGGTTTTCTAAAAACATATTCAAATTTTCATAAAAATATTAGGAGATAAAAAAAAGCTTAAAATGTGTTTTACTTGTAGGTAGCTCATTTTCACACAAATTTTAAACAATGCAATTGCCAATTATCAAGGCTTAAAGATGAGAGTAGCAAGGACGGAGCTTTGTAGGGAAGTAAATGTTTAAGTCGCCGATGGAGCATACAACTTCATTATTTTTTAAATAACTAAATATTTTACACAAACAATTCTGCATAATTGACCTTTAAAAATCATAGGATTTTAAGTTAGGCCTCAAAAACCTTCAGATTAAGATTTTTACTATAAGTTACTTAGAAATGCAGAAAAATTAAAAATTTTGGTATATTTTGTCTCTTGCCATATTCATAAAATTAAACTTGAGCCAAAGCCGACAACTTGCCACAGCCAAAGAACGTATAACAATGAGAAGGTGCATTTCGTATTTGGAAACTATTGACTGAAGAATGCTAACAGATTTGAAGGTTTAGACAGAGGAACTTAACATTTTGATTAGCAGAGAAATTGTAACGGCGGAAAAATGTAAAAGTGTATATTAAGAAACGAAAAATACGCGTCAACTAAATGTTGATAGACATGTGTTGCGAGTTGACTTTTTATTGTTATACGTGAACTGAACTTTGTGTTTTTTAGCCAATACACAAACCAATTTTAACGAAAGTATAAGCAAAGAGCTTATGTAGAAATTAGAGAACGTAACATTTCAAATATACGTTCTCTAGCAATAAGTACACTGGAAAAAATTTGAGAATAAATAATTTCATTTTTAATGGATACGATCTTGGATTTACGTGTTTGAATTTGGTTGCGGAAAAATGATTTATGCATATAATTTTGCAGCAAGTTAAAAATATTATTTATATTCTTAAATATAAGTATATATGGGCATATTTTTAAAATATCTACATCCATACATACATATGTGTCAATGCCCTGCCCGGGAAATTTTTATACTCAGTTAAAATTACCGGAGGTCACTTCTATTCATCGCTTACTTATTTGACGTAACTTTTAATTTTTCTTATTTTTTTATATATTAAATGTGAATCAATTTACAACGAACTAATATTAAGCGAACTGACAGCCTCGACCTTCGTCCTTTTATTCGTCAGATTGGAACCGGCCCTGAGTCTAACAAAAGGCTACAGTGTACCTTTTGACCGGGTCGCTTGAATAAAATTAAGATCCCATGTAGGTATGTATGTACGTATGATAAAATCAAAATTTTTTTTGACTTGCATAAATGTTCTACTTTAAATTTTCTGGAAGTTAGGTAACTCGTACAGTTCTATAAGTACAATAACAATCACAAAAGACCCCACTTGAGATTTGTTGATTATAAAAATCGTTTTTTTTTAATGTTAAAATGTTTCCGTGGCGATACTGCTGTTTCATTTTACAAGTGCAAACATTTTATTTATAAAAAATATATTCAGAGAAGATCGAACATAAATATCAAAACTGAAAAATTAAGAAAATAAAAAACAGGTAGGACAAGGACCTCTAAACTATCAAACTGGCTTTTATTTGTATTTCATTACAGCAAACCTCACATATACTATATGGTTGCCTTAAGGTACGCTATCACATTGTAAATTATTTATTTTATATCTTTAAATAAAGAGAAATACTATTTTCAGGTTCTACTGGCTTCAGGCGACAACAACAAAATTCATGAGTTTTTTTTTTATGCTTGTGGATGGGTTTGGTTTTTGTCCGATTTTGAAGCACATTATGGGTATTCTTCTAAACGCGCAAATGCCTCGTAACTGCGTAAAACTCGTAAATAAACCGGTTTTTCATACAATAATAAAAACGTTTACGAGGTTTGTGCGGCGGCGAGGCATTTCCGCGTTTAAATTTAGATGAATACCCCTATTGTTTGCTGATGCTTAGAGATAAATTTCTACTAAAATGAGTGTATAATAATAATAATATCTTATCATAAAAAGAAAGTAAAAATATTGTCCTCTAAATAAGGATTTAATTTTGATTAAAAAAATATGTAATATATATATATAGATACATAATTTACCCTGCTATATTCCAATATTATAAGAGCAAATTTTTTTCATCAAAATATTTGAATTGAAAATTCGAAATTAACTATTATAATCGGCCTTTATGAAAAATGCAGTTCACTACTCACATTCTCTATTGATCTTCAAACGATCTTCTTTAGCTTCTACAAAAAAAAATTGTAAGACTTTTGCGCGCACACACTCACCGTATTTTTACGCACACTATTTCTACGCTTTTGCAATTCATTCACAAATATCATTAAATTTCTAGTTTTATTCAAACCCAACTAAATGGATGAGTCGTTCATGCCCTCCAGCAACGCTTTACACTCACTTACCTACTATACACCTGAATCACCAGCAGTCCTCAAAGCTTAAACCACAAACCAAAACGCCAGCTTAGTAGCTGTTTGCGAACGTTGATCGCGTGTAAAACCAACTATAAAATATACAAGCAATATTTTGAAACAAATGCAAATGCGAGTTGAAATGTCGGGGAAAGGTGGGTATTTTGTATTTTTCAAGAGCGCGAGAGTTTCAACGTTTAAGAAAACCGCTAAAAGTGATAGCCCAAATATGGTAAATTTATGTGGGAAGTGAATCTTGTTGGCCATTCAGTAAGCGGAGTTGTTGAATTTGAAATATTGATATTTACACAAATCAGTAATTTTATGTCAGCGGAAGAGTGCGAATTGTGATTTCAATTGTGTCTAAGAAAAAAGCTAAGAATTTATATATTTGTATAGTAAACAAATGAATATTGTATAACGAAAAGTTATATGTATAAGTGGATTCCGTAAAAGTAAAAAAGAAATATCGAAAAAGTGAAGAGCAATAATCAAATCAATTGAAAAAAATCAATTTAAACCTTTTATTTAAAGTTTAACTAAGTAATATTTTCAAAACAAACGGTAATGAAATATTAAAGTATGATACATTTTATATTTAGTTTATGTGCGAATTCTTATGTACAACTAATAAAATATATCGAAACCATTTTTTAATGTCGCAATACTAGTATTTATTTGTGTATTTGAGAGGCTTAAACTGTCGTCAATAACTTGGCGATGTACACATGTACATACATACATATGGATGTATATATTATAAGAAAGCGCAACCGCTAAATGCGACAAATAAATTTTCAAGAGATTTCATAGTGTGCGATCCAATATTTTGCCAAAACAATTCTCGTAATGATTTGCGAGAGTATGGCAAAGTTAAAAATGAAATATACACTACTCGACCAAATCAGAGCACAATTCATTTCAAATATTTTAAATATTCAGTTTTAATACAGAGAATACTCTTGTATAACCACTATATACCCAGGTGACAAGCATTGTAGAAAAGTAAGAAAAAAAACAAACAAAAAATTATTTTTTAAATGTTTACAATTTTTTTGAGTATTCGGTTTTTTTAGTCCGTTCAATTTTAGTAAAATAAAGGTTAAGATTCAAGTCATTAAAAATTACCGCTGAGTAAAAATGTTAAAATGTTAAAAATTATAACACAATAAAAACATCGTTAATTCTCTAGCAAACAATAAAAACAATTTTTTATAACATATGTGTATCAAAAAATCATAAAAATTCCGAGCTTTTTAAAAAAAAATTACAATTTAGCCCATTTCATGTTAGAACGATAAAATCCAAGTTTCTAGTAGCTACGAACTACCACTAATTTTTGAAAATTTGTTTACTGACGCTGTCTTGCGATTCCTTCCATATAAAAAATAATCTCGGTTTGGCGTTGTATGGAGTAAACTGTCAAAAATCTGTGATAACTTGTAGACACTTGAAACTTGCACTTTCTCAGACTAAAATTATATGATGAAGATTGCTTTATATGGAATTTTGTAAATTTTTCTGAGATAAAATCAATACATTTACATATGTATGTATTTATTTCCCAAACATTGTTGTAAGAAGATTTTTATAGTTGTTATGAGTAATGTATCGTATGCATTTACCGTTCTATTAATTTCAAATCTAGATCTAGATTTCTCACAGATTTTCATTTGCATATAAAAATCAGAGTATGCCGACTGATTGTTCCATCCAACAACTTTTGAAGCATCTGACTTATTGGCGCATCAACCGTCTAAGCGATTTTGGCCGAGGTTAACAAAGCACGCCAGCTGTCCCTTATTCTTGCTAACTGGCGCCAATTGGAAATCCCAAGTATAGCAGAGGAGGTCTTCCTTTTCGGAGCTGCTGGTTCTTAATACGCTGCACTATGTCTACGTCCTTGTAAAGCTGGTATAGCTCATCGTTCCATCGTACGCAGTATTCGCCATCGCAAAGACGCAAAGGTCCATAAATCTTTCGGAGAATCTTTCTCTCGAACACTCCAAGAGCCCTCTCATCTGATGTTGTCATCGTCCATGCTTCTGCGCCATTCAATAGGACGGGCATGATGAGAGACTTATAGAGTATGGTTTTTGTCCGTCGAGAGAGGACTTTACTGCAAGAGAGATTATGCGTTGGATTTCAATGCAGACGCTATTTTTGGTGGTAATGCTGGTTCCTCAGTAAACGAAGTCCTCTTCTTTTTCATAGTTATAACTGTCAACAGTGATGTTAGATCCCAGTCGTGAATGTCCATCTAACACTTTTTATAAATACATAATACCAAAATGCAACTTTTAAAAATTAAATAAGATGACATTCGTTTTGAAAATTTGTACTGCTATCTAAATTACATACATACATATAGATTTATAGATTTTAAATAGCAAGAAATATTGCCGGTAACAACAAATTCAAACGCACGAATTCAACGGAATTAACAACTGCAAAATCAGCAATGGAAACAAGTTTTGCTAAAATAAAAACAAAAAGTGATGAAACCTTCTTTTCAAAATAATTACATTGCAACAAACTCAATATGTATGTATGTATGGATTTTTAAAATGATGAAAAAGCAAAAGCAAACGCACAAGCCAATTACATTTGTATATCCAAAGCCCGAATTCCATTACACGCATGGTTGCCACACGTTTTCACAACAAAACTTAAACTTTTTTTATCGATGTCCATTACGTTTATTTGGTTTGATCGAAAACTGATACATTATTAAAAATTATCACAAAATATCAGCTTTTGCCGAAGCTCTAAGTGACAGTGAACTAGAAGTAGAAGTTATTGGTTTCCAATGGAACATTTTTCTCATCAGCAGTTTCCCAAATTTTTCCTTTGAGAATTTTAAAGGTGAATAATATCAATTATGAATATTTTAACATAGAAGACAAAGTAAATGTTCATTCGGTTCAGTTTCCTTAGTAGTTGAATGCTTCAGAAAAATCCTAAAGCATAGTATTCAATTTTACACATTTGAACCCGAAGAGAATGCAATCAGCTGTTCTGAAAACTTGCAAATTACTGCAAATGTCCGTTCGCATATTTTATTCATTTTTAGATATTTTCCTATTTGAGACAGAATTGTGCATTACTCTCTGATAAGGTGCCGCTGGATTTTTTCCGTTGGAGAATTGATAGCAGAATCAGATATTTTTGAAAAAGAGTCACCACCTTATTAAAAGAAATTATAATCTTAAATTGGATGTGAATTCAGAAATTGTATGTGTTATGCTCGAAAAAAAATTAAAAAATTTATTTCGTAAAAAAATACTACTTTGGAAGTTATTCAATTTATTTCACAGAAACAAAGTAAAATATTAAACGCGAAAAACTGCACAAATTATTTTATGAGAAATGGTAAATTTTTGTTATAATTTTGGTACGAATTTATTTCACCAAGTGGCAACGCTGTAGTGAGATGATGATAATGAAGATCACTTGTAGCTGCTTTTTTATTTGCTTTGAATTTAAGTCTATGCTGTTATACACAGACACTCACTTGTGTTTATGTATATTTTTATGTAAGTAGTGGTGGTTGCAACCCACATCCAATATTGCAATTGTGCTGTGTACGATCAAGAAGCAGTAATAGTACCGTAACACGTTGGCTTTTCGATACACGTTAAAAATATATTTTATTTTGGGCAAGCTTTGTATAAATTTGTGTAAAATCGTAAGTTTTAAAGCAAAATTTAAAAAATAGGGTACTAATTATTTATTGTCTCATATCTAAGCATCCTTTTTATTATTAATAAGCGACACACACATATTGACCAGTTTTGACTTACTATATTTTTTTTTTTTGTATTTAATTCTTCATGGTTTTTTTATTATAAAAATGTTTATTTTTAACACTTTGTACCAAATGTAAAAAAAAACCTAACAAAATTTCAAATTAAAATATTTTTAAAATTTCGTTTACGGTGGAATACGCAGTTTTAAGCTAATTTAATTTCATATTTAAGAAATTTTTTTTCCTAACCCTCTTTCGTAATTTATTCCATTGAAAAACAAAACCTTGCGCATACGTCAGGAGAGACTTAGTGAAACTTCGTTTCAAAATATTTAAATTTTGCGGTATTTCTACCATCGATTAATCCGAGTTTAAATAAGTATACAATAAAGTTAGTAATACCTTAAGGTCGAATAATGAAAAAATAAATTTGTTTTTGCCATATTTTCTAAAAACTTAAATTCACTACTTTTGAACAGTTTTTCTTATCACTTTAGCGGCATATATGTTCTGCTAAGGCAACATTGAGTCATATTTTTTTATGACCCGACCTCTGCTCAATATATTATAACATGAATGCTTTCAAATTTTTCTATCTACCCATTTTCTTCTTGTACCTACTTAGCACATCAAATTGAATTATACCGACCGTAACGGTACACTTGCGGCAACAAAGCTAACATCACTGATCAAAACCACCGACTCGCGATCAACACATCGAATGCGAAGCGTTTAGTTCGTATTCTGAGTTGGTGCATTGTGGTTCGTTATTTTGGAAAACGCAAACGGAAGCGGATAAGTGAAGTGCTTACAGTTAAATAAATATTTATATAATACATATATGTACATATGCTTATGCATGTGTTTGTGTACATTTGCATGTTTGTGTTGACAATTGGAACTTAAGTTAAAGCTTAAGTGAAAAAGTGAAAAGGGCGCGCAAATAATTGAATTTTTGAATTCATACATATGCAAAATACCAGTACATACGTCAATTTGTCAGTGGTGAAAAAAGTGAATGCGCGTATACAATTGAATTTAATTGAATTGAATGTGTATTAATTTATCGAGGAGGATATAAAGGCAAGACGAATTCGGCGGTTTCTACATACCTACATAGTTGAAGCAAGAAGAGAAACTAAAAGAAGTTCCAGAGTTGAAATGTTAGTATAAAAATATTAAAAATTTTAATTTCCACAAAATGCCACTATGCATGTATGAATGTAAAAGTTACTCTCTTTAGCCGAGTTCAAAAAAAAATTTCAGTGGTTCTTTTTTTCTCGTCCCAACTGACTCTTATTAGAAATTCTAAATTAATCGAAGTCGATATCTATCTATCCTGCGGGTGTCACATAAAATATCAGCGCTGTGACATGTACTTACATATATCCATTCATAGGACTTGATCTAGCCAATAGAGCGTCTGGGCCTTGGTTCGTTTAACTTAGTACTTGTACTTAATTTCGATGAAGTTGGCGATGTTTATAAAAAAACATATTGGGCGTGTCGATTCTTTTTTTTGGGTCTTTCGCAAGAATTGACCAAAAATAAGCTTCTGGTTAGTAGTGTCCTTAACAGATTTAAGCTCCAATCATTTTATCACTCACGTCACCAGCTCGCCGTAGAGCACTGAAGTTCAGGTTCCCATTTTCTTTTTTTTTAATTTCCGACTGCCACCATCAACCAATCTAAAGCAATCAAAATAAGTCTGATTGAATTACTTTTGCAAATTATATCCATTTCATAAATTAAAAGTAATTAATAAATTGTTTAATGCATTTTTCTCCCAAAAAAAGTGTTACGTTTTGCAATGAAAATATTAATACATTCATACATAAGCAACGTTTCAAGCAGTGATTCATTTATGGATTGACAGCAACTTTTTAAGTGAACACATTTCATTGTTTGCGTGTTGTTGTTATTGTTGGTGAATGACAAGTGCAACAAACTGCAAATACCTGTTTTGCAAAACAATGCAAAAAAAAACACATAATACATATGTACATATGTACTTTGAATAGTGGTATTACAACAAAAAATGTTATACGTGTTTTTTTTTTGGAATCGTCAGCAACTCAAGGCTGCTAAATATTTGCAACATTATTGAAAAACAAAAGCGATAAGATTAAATAATTACCTGCAAGCACGATTAATCAAAATAATATGCAAGCTTAAATCTGGCTAATGCGCCAATCTTCATTTTGCGCAGTGGCTCTTTTTGAATAATCATCTGTTCGTGCTGCGTTCAAAAGATGACTAAACGATTAAGCCAAAAACTCAAGTAATCGCTTATGAAGAACTGTGATTAGCTCAAAATGATGGGTGAAATTTATAACACAAAGAACATTTAGTGGTATATTCAAATTAAACAAGCAATAAAAAAATACATAATTATGCAAAATAAGATAAAATACATTTTTTATTTAAGATTGTTAGATTTTTGTCGAACTTTAAGTGTACATTTGTACGTGCGAATATGAGAGTGAAATTACAAATATAAAAATTTTATTACTAAGCTCAGTCCATCATTCCTTATGGTCTTTCGCGTGTCATTGCTTAGATGCATTTAAATTCCTAAAACAAAAAAAAAATATGGAACTTATAAGAAAAAGTTCGAGTTTTTAAAGAAAAAATGAAAATTGAATTGGCAAATATGGTTTCTGATAGGGGAGAAAACATATTTAAAAAAAATACAGAAATTATATTAAATGAAAATACATTGCTTAAAATTTGGGTATTATATTTTTTATAAAGATAAAAATGCGAAAGAGGGTTACTAAATTTTTTTTTCAAAAATCAGTTACAATCTACTACTTGAATTTAATTTAAAAATTCCAAAAATTATATAAAAATTTTACTCGCCTTTCCTTATGTCAAAAAAATGTAATTTTTCCGGATTTGGTTTTTGATGACAAGGAAATTATATAAATAGTTTAATCGAAACATATATTATAGGTAACTTTTAAGCAATATTCCCAAAAAAACACTTGAAAATGTTAAAAAATGGCGGAGTAATCAAAAGTGTGCTGGAGCGTGTCGCTGATGAATTGGACCAATTACACTGTGTTACAAACACCGCGTTCCACACATTCTGTCCTATGAACCAAATAAACTTTTTCGGAAAGGGGAGAAAAAATAAAAATACACGGGTATCGGCGATTTTCATGTACACGTCAGACTTTTTTTTTATGTGTAAAGTATTTATTCTATATATTCTTTTATACTTTCATACATAAAAAAAAAATGTCTCCCGTTTCCGAAAAAGTATATTTGGTTCATAGGACAGAACTAAAGCTCGTTTTTGTAACGCAGTGTTATGTACAAGATAGCGTCCGTAATTCTCAGCTTATATGTTGTTCGTTAATATTTATACTATTTCACTCTATATGAAACTCGAATCAGGACGGTAGGTCAAATATCTTTCCCGTAATCGTCGATGAGGAGACCCTTTAAAGATTTACAGATTTAAAATATTTTATATATTTTCAAGTTCAAGGACGGTTCAACAAAATTGAATGAAGAAGGAAGTGTTAAAACTTTCATAGGAAACAACCTTTTCAAATAAAATAACCTTCAAAAATAGTTCACGGGATTAACCCCAGAGCGTAAGTAAAGTTAAATTTAAAAGTGATAAAATTATTTCACAAATTAATCCAAATGTTTATACATCAGCCCTAGCACGATACACTAATTTTAAACAATCCGACAGTCGCATTGTTAGTCTACAATATTTTTTAACCAAATCCACGACTATCTGATTCAGTAACTCATTCTTCACATTAGCAAACATCGACTGGCTCACAAAATCAGCTGATATTGAAATAGCGAATTATGTGTTTTTAATAAATTTAACTGCTACAAAGTGTATGTAATTTAAACATTTTCTGCTTCTTAACTCTTTACTACACACGAAAGTTAAATAAATTCTTGGCAAATGTTGCTTCTTTTACACGTCTATGATGTCAGACAATTTTCAATTAATATTTTTTACGAATATTTCAGCTTTATATTTTAAAACCAAAAGTAAAAACCGTAGGTATAGTATACCTTTCAACTGAAAAATATATTCATCAACAATCTTGTTCGCACCATAAACGACCGCTGCCCGTAGGCGTGCATTCATACTCGTTTGTCTGTGCAACTTTAAAAAGCGAAAGAGGCGAATATTTAAATGAAACCGTGCATAAGTTTAGACAAGTGTGTGCGCTTTTGCATGCATATGGGGGCATGAAAGCGTACACAATTGAATACATACATACATACAGACATACATATACATATACATAAGAGTGTGCGTGCAACAACTTGTAGCGCCATATATTTACAAGTGCGTACCTTAAAGAGAGCGTATGCATTTATTGACTCATACTGTATCAGGCAATGAGCGGTAACTATGTTCTCTTACAACAATCGTATTTTTAAAAAATTTTTTTCTTTATATTTTGCTTTTATTATTAAATCCATATAAACGAAAGTATCAAACCTCAACAATTTTTTAAGAATTGAATACTAAGCTGGGATTAATAAAAATCAATGAAATTGTACAAGAAATCCTATGGAACTGAGGTAATAAAACTTAGTTTTAAACTTTTTAATTTAAACTTTTAGAACAATTTTTTGATATGCTCTTTTATAGACCATTCAATTTGTTCTAAGTGATGTGCAAGTTTAAAGTAGCTAAATATAAAGGTTGATTTTTGAACCTATTTTTGCCGAGAGTGTTGCGCTTTTTTTTTTATTTAATGCATGAAAAAAATTTAATTATTAGTCATCATAACAATTTGTTAAATTTCTTCTTGAAGTATTATTCGCTAAATCTCCTCAGTTCCGCTACGTAACTCTGAAAGAAGGATTGGTTTAATTGCACGATTATGTAATTGTAGATATAATAGATTTGTATCTAGAGCCCGGACCATTGTTAGTCATAAAATCAAAGCAATGAAAATAAAAAAGATTTAATTTTACTAAATGAAGTACGAATGTAAAGAAGAATGGGGCTTTTGTTCTAAAATTTGTCACAAGCAATTGCAACATCAAATATTTGGTCTGAATCTAGGACTTTCAAAAATTGAAAATAGAATTTTGTAGGCGTTTCGACCAAACCTTTGATTATTTGCAATCACTGAGAAACTTCAAGTAACATGTAGATCAATTTTTTCACTCATACACATACATTAGTTTGGCTCACTGAACAAGTTTCGTTATTCCAGAGGAGCTTTAAAATATTTTATCTTTTAAGACGTCCACTAAAATATTTCTGAAAATATTATGATTAACTCGAGCTACGCCGATTTGAAAATCCATAAGACATAATATTTTTTTACAAATATAAAAAGAGTTACTTTACATGGTAAAAAACTCACATCGGTGATAAGATAAATAATAAGGCTTAAAAGGTATGCATAAAAATATTTCAACATTTCAAGGATATCTATATAAAATTTCAATTTATAAAGCTGGTTTTGAGCTCTTTTGGCAGTAAAACCTGAACATCTCAGCTTAAACTAGAAAGCATTGTTTTAATATATTTATAAATTACCCCATTTACGTTCCAATTTGTATGTCCTGCGGAATTTTAATGTACATAAAATAATATAGTAGTCTTCTAACAAGTAAGAAAAGCTAAGCATATTTTTGTATGGGCGGTGCCAACAATTTCATAAAAACGCAATATGTTCACCAAATTTTGTGACGATACCTAAATATCAAATTTTAACTAATATGTTCCAATAGATAAAGCAAAAACGAAATTTTGGCATTTTTAAAATTTCCGTTGTATGGGAGGGGGGCACAGCACAGAAAGACGTGAACATTTGCACAGTTATTCGTTTATTCCTGCAGAAGTTCCTAACTGAGGTTTTTTTTTTTAGGTTATAGGTAAGGCAGGCTGCTAATTTACATGACGCCTCACATATCGATTCGTGATCGTATTTTGTTCGTAATCGTTGAAGTTTGTAATTGTGTACTTGGAAACGTGTATGTATCCGTTGTGATAAAATACATTAATGGATCGCTCCCCAATTATTCCCAGACAACATAAAGGGAGCGCTTCCCAAAAGATCCCAAAAGACACAAAGGGGAACCCTCCCCAAATTATTAGACAATTTTAGAGAAGCATTTAAATTTTAAGTTGTATACTTCGCAACGAAATATAGAAACATATACATGAGTTGCGTACATATAAACGCCCATAATTCGAGAATGGATTGCCCGATTTAAGTAGATTTTTTAGTTGCGCTTGCACAGGGAAAAATGTTACGTAGAGAAAACCTCGATAGGTGGTGCTCGTGATGGGTTATAACTACTGCGACGACGAAATATTGCTTCTATATTGATCAGAGCTGCATTTTTAACTACGAAAACCTGCTATAAGTATAAAAATAAATAGGAAGCTACGCAAAAGGATGCAAAATTTATTCTCCGCATTAAATTCGTGTAGGTACAACAAATTCAAAAGATGTTTATTTACTTATAATACATTTTGGGCGGGACGAAGTTTGCGGGGTCTTCTAGTATATAAATAATTGTTTAAATTGGAGCTGGCACTTTGTTTAAATTTTTTTACTTTAAAAAATAGATTTTCCGAGCTGTATGGATAAGCTGTTTCGTACAAGTATATCTCCCTATTCCGTCGTCGTCTTCGTCGCCGTACGTTTGGCTTTCTGTAGTATCGTCCTCATTATAACATTTCAACAATTCAATAGTGATGACGAGACCTAAAGTATGTACATACATATATTTCAATAATCGTTTGCATATCATACGTCATCATTTCGTTTTTGGCTCTTCATACGGCCGACAAAATATTGATCGTCAAACATGGTTGTTAACGATTTTTTTTTATTGATAAATTGCATTGTGTAACGAACATTTTATAAATTCCGAGATAAAATTAGAAAAAGGAGCGATTAAGATATCGATGGCAACAAAATTCAACATGAAGAATAATCTCGTCTAAGTCTTACTCGTCATGTAAGCATTTCGTCATGACGAGATGACACATGGCGCTAAAAAGAGAAATCAAATGAGCAGAGGGTGTTAGTTTTACTTAAATGTGTATATACTTGTATTCGTGTACCCAGAGAGACTTTGTTAAAAATTGACATAAAAAAAATGGAATTGAGATCATTAGTAATTTGTCCACATTTCGAAAGTTGATTGTCTTTAAATTTATTTTTATGAATTGTTATTTTTTTAAAAGAAGACGTATAACAATAATTCAAGTCCCTTGTTAAACAATATTAAAAAAAAATCAGCGGTTATTCAGTCTTTCTAATGTTATAATGCGAATTTTTTCTTCGGAAAAATTATGATGACCATTTTTCTTTTACATAATTTTCGGTCTAAACAGAATGCTTTTATATAATTCGCCTTTATGAGCAGAATTAGTTTTTCTTAGCCGTTTGTTGGGGTAGCTTTTAATCTTATTATTTGTTTTATTTAAGAAAAGTGCTACACATAGGATGAAGAATGTGAGAAAAAATTGCTCTGATCTGTTAAATGAGTTACTAAGTGCAAACTGTTGAATTTAATAAATATTAGACTTAGAGTAAACGCTCACGAAGTCTGAAAAGACTCAAAAATTAATTATTTTATTCAAAGTACTCATATGAAGACTCCTCCCTCTTTCATATACACAATTTTAAGTATTTTAAATACCGAAATTGTATATTAATAGATACATATAAGCAATTACAGCTCCCTTCGCCGCTTTTGTGAACTGCCATATCAGTTAGTCACAAGCTTATTTAAGATTTGGATTTTAATGAATTAATTGTTAGGCTAAAAGTGAATAACGTCATGTCTCTAGAAATATTTTTAAATACTCTTTCGGAATGCAAAAATACAAAATAAGTATGTGTGTAATACCTGCGTGACCATATAAGTTGCCATTTTGTTTATTACCAGCTGTACATACATATATACATACATACATTTATATAAGCGTCATTTTTCTACCCAATCCACTGGCGAGTACGTGCAAGCTTAATACAACAAACAATCAATTGTTGATTTGATTTTTTCGCACGAAAACAAAAACGCTAACGAAATTCTCAAATATTAAACAAATGAAAGCGCGTATACAACAATCAACAGGGGCAGGGGCACATTCAGCAAAAAATGTTGGAGGGATTTACACTTCTTAAAGCGCTGATTATGCATACTTCGCACAACTTTCGCATAACTTTTGAAAGCTTCGCACAACCTACGTACTTAAAGCCCAACTTATCAGCCCTGCCAACCGTCAAACAACAATAAATGGGTATTAACATAGTAGGGTCATTCATGGTATGCGCACAAAAACTGCTGATCTTTGTGAAGTACATATATATAAATGCATTTTGATATAAAATTGTAAAGCATGCTTAATTACTTTTTACAAGGAATTAGCAAATAAAAATTCCCTCAAACCCAAATTTGACATGTATTTTCAAATCCGAATAAGGAAGTGGTGATCGTAGAAAAAAAAACATAAGAGAAAAAACTTCAGTCCAACTCCAGCAGAAACTTCTTACAATAACTTTAAAAATTATTTCATACTCATTTGGTGAACTCTTCCTCTACATTCTTTTCCATATTCAAAAATATCTCGTACTTTCAACGAAAATTATATTTTTAGAATTTGTATTTCATTTCGTTTATTGAAGAAAATAAAACTAATAATATAAGAATTCACATGTTAACATTAAGAAAGTTCTAACAGACTGCCAGCGATCTCACCAGCACACCTAAGCCTTTGTTAGGCCCACTGTTGTACCACGCGGTTTGAAAATCCCCTACTCGAACTTCTTAATATAAATCAACAACAGTTGTTGAATATTTGATACAAATAAACCCCAAATTTAACTTTTTTAAAACAACTAAATCTACCAAGAGTTTTTGATAAGTAGATACATATCTAGAAAAAGAATGGAGCGCTGTGATCGAGGATCGAATTTTAATAATAGAAAAAGTTATTTTCTAATTTCGGCCACCCCTCATAAAATATATTTCATATGAGACGCACACCACAAATGGTAGGAGAAGCTCGGTCAATATTGCTCCCTAGTGTGAGCGATAAATTAATAAATTAAATCTAGAAAATTAATTTTGCTAATTGCCCAAATTTATTAAAAATCAACATTTGTATTGGGTTCAAGCATCCGCTACATATTTGGTGATTTTCCTATCTTTTGCTTTATTTAACCAAATTTTCAGGGAGAACCGTGAGAAACAAAGATTTATATATTTCATACGTTCCTCAATGAATGAAAAAAGTGAAGGATTGAAAGGAATTAATTCTTAAGTTATGATGACCAGCCATTTGAAGTGTTAAGATCGATCGTAATTGAAAATAATAAATTTTCTAACTTTTATGGATTACATACATATGTGTTTGGCCGAGCTTCTCCGACCATTTGTGGTATGCGTCTTTATATTCTACCCCAAATGAAGGGATCTACAATTTTGTGCCGACTCCGAACGGCAGATGTATTTAATGAGAAGCTTTTTCATGGCAGAAATACCCTCGGAGGTTTGCCATTGCCTGCCGAGGGGTGACCGCTATAAGAAAAACAACCTTTTTTAAGAATTTGCTTGCCCTGACTGAGATTAGAACCTCGAACTCAGAGGCATATCAAGTTATAGCACGCACCTCTACCAACTCGACCACTGCGGTCACTGTAATATGTAATGTAATACTATGTCTTAATTGCGAGATTTAATAAAGATTAAAATCATGTAATGGAGGCATAGCATAAGTGACTTAACTATAAAAGCTGCAAACGAGTGGTTTCACACACCGCCATCGATTGGGCATCTCACCAAATTAGTCAAGTATATTTGTATGTGTATTTCAGCAGAACAAAAGCCACTCTCAAAACATGCAAATTTTAAGGTACTAGTACACTTTAGAATTTTCAAAAAATTTGAATTTTTTTCTTCCATTTTTCAATTTCTTCTAGCTTCAAAAATAAGTTCTTAAAATATTTTGGTTAAATTCGAAATTTAATATTGTCTCTATCTATGTTTTCGACTCTCTCAAGGGTCTCGCGCAGCTGCTGGAGAGAAAGCGTAAATTTTAAATGCGTTTTTCTGAAAATGACATTTTTTCAACTCGGACAGTTAATATCCAGATTGGTTGGACCGATTTTAATAAATCTTACTGCGTTTTATTTGTTATTATATTCTCTGTGAGATTCTACCAAAGTTTGACAAAATAAATATTTTTAACAATGAAAAACAGAAGAAAAATAGGCGATTATTTTCACTAACGGTGGTAAAGTGGGAAACCTTCCTTTTTCAAATGCAGTTCGATTTGTTTGTTTCAGAGATACCAATCCTGAGATTAAGTGTCCGCAATCGTAACAACTTTTTTCGCGGACTCGACTCAATAATATGACTGTAAATATATAAATGAAAAAACAAATAATGTTTCTATTTACTCCCTAAAACATAAGTATTAATGTGTAGGTAAAAGTTTCATGTTCATATTTAATAAAGGGGCTAAGAAAAAAATTCTTGAAAATATTACTATTTTTGACCTTCTAAAGTGTACTTTAATGCATATTTTCAAAAACATCACTTCAATAAAAAACCTGAATGGATAGAGACATGTTTTACCGGCTGATGGCAACTAAATAGCCTGAAAATTAAAAAAATGTAATTGAAAATATTTTCGTAATATTATTTAATAAAAGTGGTTATTTTTAACATACAAACAGAAAACTGGTCAGATGATCAACAAAACGGATAAACAAAATAGCTCCATTGTTGGCGTACTAAAATCACCTGCAAACGGTTTTTAACCATTTCCGCCAAGTGTTTCCATGTGACACTTGTTTGACAAACAAACGTTAGACTCCTCTTTTTCGACATACAATAATGTTAGAACCAAAATTCACAAAGGAAATTTCAATGTATTACGATTTCAGTGGTCCGTTCTCCTAAATTTTCAGCAAGCTTGTCTACATATAATTGCTTCAACTGTGGAAATAAGTTTCCTGGCATTTTGCTCCTTAAATGTATTTTAGAGTAGGCAACAGGGATTCACAAGGTGACGTAAAGACTAATAAAGTTCTATATATGAATGTTGTTGGATTATTCAGCAAAATGAGTTTAAATTACTCAACTATATATTTAAAATTTTTTTTTTATTTTATGGCATTACGATATAAATTAACTCTTTTAGCCAACTCTATTGATTTCTATTGCATTCGAAACATCGATCAAATTTAAATAAATCGCTAACCATGCCTGTTATGAAGATTAGTCCCGTAAATAATTCTCAATGAGCTGAGAGTATTTGCGGTGAATTGAACATTAACTGATACCGTCAGTTTTTGAGCTCGTCTAACTATTTACAGTTTGTTAGACATCTAGTTTTTGTGCGATTTACACAACAGCGCTATGCGTGCGAAATTCGCTTCATTTCAGCAATGCTATTGGCTGTTTTATGTTAGCGATTTGTACATATTTAACCAGTTTAACTATAAATATAAATGTATGTGTAGCAGCGTTTGCACATGCCGAGATACAATTGTCTAGGTATATAAGTATTGGCGCATGTTTTGCATGTATTTAAATGGTTAATATTAGGGCTGTCTCTGCTCTTTCTACAAAATTTATATTTTACTGCATATTAAATATTAAGTTTTCTAGCTATAAATCTTTATTGTTTTAATAAACCTAAAAAATTTAAATAAATTAGTAGAAGTGGAAAGTTAGTTATATTTATTTGATTAGTTTTCATAAAATATCCAATGTCATAAACATGAATTCACCAATTTTATGTGAGTGCATATATACATATTTAATTGACATATTTAATTGACAGACGGACGTTCTTATGCAGATAAACGGGCACATATATCTGCATAATATTTTATGGCTGACAGTCGGACGAAATAGAGCTCTCTATGGAAAGAGAGAGAAAATTTGATTAGCAAAGTCTTATATGATTAGTACATCCACTTCCCGACATTAGAGAAAGGAAGTTGTGGGTATATTTTATTTGCTGTGAACGATATAAATAATTTATACACATGTATAACATTCCATGAATGATAGCTATAGCTACTTTTGGGAACGAGACGAGCCTTCAAAGGACGAAAATCGTTTCAAAGAAAATTTTAATTTCAAGTGAAATGCATTTCGGAGAATTTTTGGGAAAAGTTGTAGGCATTGAAAAGGTATAAAGTAATATGGTGGCCGCTGTGGTCGATTTGGTAGCGGTGCGTGCTATAACTTGATATGCCGGTGAGTTCGAGGTTCGAATCTCAGTCAGGGCAAGTAATATCTTAATCATAAAAAAAAGTTTTTTCTAATAGCGGTCACCCCTCGGCAGGCAATGGCAAACCTCCGAGGGTATTTCTGCCATGAAAAAGCTTCTCATAAAATAATCTGCCGTTCGGAGTCGGCACAAAACTGTAGGTCCCTCCATTTGTGGTAGAATATAAAGACGCACACCTGCTATTTTTTTTTCAATAATAAACTCTTTTGACAACAGCTGTAGTAATTTTGCGCGTTCTCAATAGTAAAATTCTGTCAAAACTGGCAGCATTGCCAT
Source organism: Philophylla caesio (assembly GCA_963971545.1). Lineage (NCBI taxonomy): Eukaryota > Metazoa > Arthropoda > Insecta > Diptera > Tephritidae > Philophylla > Philophylla caesio. Next base: position 77,457,230 of record OZ020606.1, read on the forward strand.
ATAAAAATCACAATATGCAGTATTTATGCACATAATTTTCGTGCATATCAACGAGTGCTTATGCGCATTTGGAAGAGGAGTATGCGAGAGTTTATGCAGATCAAGACTGCTTACCTAGATAATCTATGCTAGTCTGTCTTCGGAAGTTTCAAAAGCAGACAAAAAAAATCACATCACCTTTAGATATTTCGGTAAGAACCACACTGCCTCTAGCCTATGATAGCAATAGTCTAAACGCATATTCCTTTTCAAGTTCGCATTTACATCTTCTACAAAAGTATTTTACGGAATGCTGAGGCGGCGGCTAGTGTCCCGTGATTGTTGCTGTCACTTTGAGTATTTCTTTTCATGACTTTGGCACTAAATAAGAATGTCTATTAATCTTGATGTATCCTAAGTAAATCGGCAAGAATTACTATTCTTGGTGGACAGCAAATCATTTCCGACTCGCTGCGGTTCTGACTCTCATTACCATTTTTGCTTTATGGCCGGGACCTCAGAAGAATTAGACGTTCAGTTATCATTTTTGATTATCTTTGCTAACGCTAATACAAAGCGTGCTATATGCAGATCTATAAGAAAAACAAATAAATCCATCTAGAAGCAGACTTTAATTGTATTTTTTTTTTAATATCCGCAAAGGAGATATTAAGTCTGATTTTTCCTCTGTTCTTTAACAAGAACTCGACTATGTTCATTTTGCTTTGGTCACCAGCAGCCAGCACCAGCAGGAACTGTATTTGAAGTTGATTAATGATCACATTAAGCGTTTCCATGAGATATGACCTGATGGCTCCTCTTATACCTGCAAAAGCTGCAAAAGTAATGCGGTTTAACCTCCTTTCGTTATATTACCCAGCTCTGGCGACCATGCCAAGCTTCATAAGTTAGTATTTAACTTTCCCAATTTTTACTAAGAAACTGTTTTCTGGAATAGTAGGCTATACAAGCTTTGAAGGATAATATCAGTCCTGTTTAGAAAAGAAAGTATACACTGTGTTTAATACAATATACATACATATATTCAATCGATTTTTACTGCAAGTACATATCAACTCATTGCGTGTTCTCAGTACTAATATTTCTTTAATATTAATTTTTCATTCGCTTAACACGTTTTGTGTAGCTTCTTGTATGTATACACTGCGAACATATATGTATGTATGTACATTGTATTTGTAATTTTATTTCATTTATTCACTGTTTTTTTCCGCTGCAGTTTCAAATTTTAAAGGATGCATGGAACCCAGTCAATAAATTAATTTCGATGCATATTCTTAGTCGTATTTGGTTCGAAACTATTTTAAGTCATTTAAATTATAAATGTTTGTTTATTCTTCTGTTGGCCTAGTAAATGTTAATATTTTACAAAAACAGTTTTTAATGGTAGAAGTTATAGTACTATTTCGGACATCACCACATTTCCTCATCAGACTGCTTTTTATTTTTTTTACAAAAATCTTCCATAAACTGGCCTTGAGCTCAATAAAATTGTAAAGTATTAGTCATTTAAATTTTTATCAATTGTAACAAACTTTTTTAAACATTATATAACAAACATCGTCGTAAAGATTTTAAGATCGTATGGACAACCTAAGACCTCACTTCGTAGTGTGTGAGTTGATTTTGTACCATGAATGAAGGGACCGACCTCGAGCGGTGCATACCTTTTTTTTTGAGTATGCAGTTTTGTAGTACAATTAATTTTAGTATAATAAAGTGCAGGCTTTAAGCAACTAAAACATACCGCCGATTTATAAGATTTTTTCCGAATGTATGGAGTATTCTATCATATAAAAATTATTTAAATTTATTTTTCATAGGGAAGAAAATGCAACTTTTATTTTGTAGAAATCGATTAAACAAAAATATCGTTTTCCAAAAAATATTGAAGGCATAAAAGACTACACTTCATGTTTAATTCCTTTGGATGCTCAAAATATTTTTTCCCCTACAAGAAGAAGGGACAGGGTGTGGCTGGTTTGAACAAAAAAAATTCCAAATTTTTCCATTAAGTGTGGCAACATTTACATAAATAAGTGCGTTTGTGAATTTTCCCGCGGTCTATTTAAAAAGACGCCAAGTGTGTTCAAGCATCGCCAATCAAATTCATTTTCACCATTGCTTATAAAGTACAGAGCTTCGAGCAATTTCCGAACGTTTATTAACATTGTTTCTGCTATTTATCAAATATTAGCGCTGCATGTGCACACACACACACACACATATACGCACTTTCGTTTATATTCTCCATGCCTGAAATGTTAATGGAGATTATCGAAAAATTCGAAAATTCCAAAAAAAAAGCCATTATTCTTGTTGTTTACATTCAAGTGCTACACATACACTGATATTTCGATTAAAACTGTTTCATTTTGTGTTTCGCCGCCTTAACTTTTACTTAAGATTTTGTTTATTGAGGCAACAGAGCAAAGAAATGTATGTACATAAAGTAAGTATGTTATATAATGTAGTTTATTAAAAAATATCCGAAAATTTGGTTTCGGCGGCTAACTTGTACTTCTACTCTGAGCTAAAGTCAATAAATTTGCATTTTTTTCATTTTAGTGTAGCAAATAGACGATAATTGAGGAGTGGAAAGAGGGTGGCTATGTGGTGAATGTGCTGTGCCTGGTGAGTGTCTGCACTCGAAAGTGAATAATAAATCTTTAGTGAAAATTTGCTTAATAATCATTTGTTTACAAATTGGCTAATAAGCCGCTCTACACAATAGACAGCAAGAATGAATGTGAGAAGGAATATGTGCAAGTAAATTTACTGAGTACACAAATTCACAAAATTCAAATAACATCAAATTTCAGTTTCAATTTGTGGGGTACATTCTGAAAGAGTATCCTATAATTTTAAATAATAAAAATGTGACGTCGAAAATCTGATCAAGTGCATGCAAGAACTCATTTAGTGTACTAGGTGGGTTTACTGATTAGAATTTGGTTGATTGGAATTGATTTTCTATCGTTTCGTTAACTATTTTAAATTTCTTACTCGGAGCACTCTAACGAGTAAAAATAAAGCCCACAGTCAAGGAATTGCCTGTCGCCCTAATTTAATAATTAGCCTTTTTTAATAGTTTATGACGAGCACAAGTTTTTTGTGCAAATGTGTCTTCAGTTTTTTTATGAATGTATTTTTTTCCGATAGCATTTAAGTATAGTATAAGGAAAAAAAATGCACCAACCGAAAGAACGTGGAAAAATCTACATAGACCTTTCTTGAGTATGCAGATTTTAGTGTAGAAAATTGAAACTTTAAAGCCATTGCTTCACAAACAATGTGTGGAGTAGCATTCCGAAATTCCGGGATCTCGGTCTATTTTAACTCCCGAATATCCCGAGATTAGTATATTTAAATCCCGGGATTGTTGAAAAAATATAATTTAAATTTATAAAATTTGTATCACAAGTATCTTCCGTTAAAGGGCGAAACAAAGCAGTCAAAGTTACTCTTGAAGCTCAATGTGCTCGCAACGTGGGCTTATTGTAATGCTGCATTGTTTTAAATTTTATGCTGAGGAAATAAAAATTAAGAAATTAACTTTGAGTTATAACTTTTTAAGTAAACTCGTTGGAAGGCTCAAGCGACGAACGACAATTCTGTCAGATGTGTACGATTTGTAATTAATCTAAATAATGTACATATATGATATTAAATATGACTTTGATGAAGCTTCTAATTTTACTGCCATTATAAATAAGCTGGAGAATATCCTCATTGATGTAGAAAATGAGCCTTACTATGAAAACAATGTTAAAAACACTAACGAGGAGGTGGTTGAGGAGAATTAGACTGTAAGTCTCAAAAATAAATGGTATCAAGTTTTAACGAGCGAGTGTCCAACAATAGAATGACATATGTAGGTACAACTTATCAGAAGGTTTGGTAAAATTAATTATTTTAATGGGGACGATACAGGTTTTATTTGCAACAAATTTAAGGCCAGGTACACTTTATGCTTTAATTTTTTTAAGATCGCATTTTGATAAAAAAAAAGTAATAATTCTGCTTCACTCAAAACAGGTCGGTTACAGGGGGGCGGGGGGCAACTGCTTCCTCGCATTCATCCAAGTCGCCAAATTGGATAAAGTAACAAAAGACGTCACCCGCATGTCACAGAACTCGTAGGACCTTTTCACTTCCATGTTTTCCCTTTGTTACGCAAATGAACCATTCTTTCAGTGTGCTTAGCAGTTAAACTTGCAAACATTTTGCTGTAAAAACCTTAAACCCGATTTCAAAGTCCAAGCAGCTACAGGGAAAAGCTATATTAGCTATGCTTGTCAATACATTTTTATGGAGATACTGCACACCCAAATCAATTACAGTTGAATGAAATTTAAAAATACGAAAATTTTCATATGACTATTAGATATACATAAGTAGCTGCCACAACAAACTTTATTTGTCTCACGAAAAGCGTCTATAGCAATTTTCTTTCGGCCCCCTCAAAAAACGTTCTGGATCCGTCCCTGACTCAAAATGGAATGGGTTATGCATTTAATTTTTACTTGATTTTTATATCATATTTACTGTCTGTGTTCTTCTTAGATTATCAAACGTAAACAAATATTAAAAATATTTGTAATTTGTCAATAACATTAATTACATAAATAATTAAGCAAAGAAAAAATCGGGATACCGGGATTGTCCAGGGATTTTGTTTTTAGATCTCGGCAACTACTTAGTTCCAAAATTTCCGTTTCCACATTTTTTTTGTATATTTATAATTTCTGTAACCTTTTCGTCTTTTGAAATGAATGAAGTCCCATTCAAACACCTATCCTCTCTATGTAAACGATATAGTATTGTATGCACATTTGTATGTACATATGTAAGTAAACAATTTGCTTACAAAACTTTTGTACGGTCAGCACTTCATGAAAAGCGGCAAACGCAAACAAATACCTCAGTCTATGTCCAAACAAGAATAATTAAAACACAAACAAGGCAAGAGATGAGCATTCCAAATGTAAACAAAACCACAAAATGCGCCAACAATACAATTCAAACGCGCAAATACCGAAGTGTATGTAAATATTAAATTTTCATTAAGACTTCTATTCATAATTTTTTCTTTCTTACCTTTTAAATTTTAAATGCGTTTTAATGGTAAAGTGTCGTTAAATGGAATGAAATTGGCCTAACGACACTTTAAAAGAAGAAGAATCCAAACGTAAACTGAAATTTAAGAAATTCCCTGAAGGTAAATTTTGAATGAATGTGGTACATATCTACATACATACATACATATGTATGACATTTATACGTACATACATATGTATGACATACATACAAACATATGTACACCCAAGATCATCAAAATTTTATACTTTAAATTAAAAAAATTTAGCATTTTTTTGAGTATGCAGTATTGTATCCTACTCAGTTTAATTACAATAAAAAATCCTTTTTGATATATTTTTGTCGATGAATTTAACTGTAGAAAAGATGATAGTTTAAATTTAGTCGATATTAATTTGACTTTTGTATAGCTATAAAATGGTTTTGAAGAAGGAAAATAAAAATTCCTAACGTGACTTAAAATATAAATGGATTTGAGTTTACTTGCTTATATAAGTTTGAGTTTAAATTTCAGTTAAATGAAAAAACAAACAACGAAAATTTGTATTCAGAACATCGTTAATTTTAATTGGAATGAACAATAAAATTGCTTTGCAAAGAGGTATTTTTTCTGCAATTTTCGTACTTATGAAAAGTGTATTTTGTAAGTATTTGATGAAATAATATACATATTTTGTTCCTTTTATAACTAAACCCAGATAGAAGTATTAAAAACTTGTCGCCGCAATACCAAAATCTTGCCATCGGAAATTATAGAAAGATTTCTAGTATATATATTTTTAAGTGAACCATCGTTTATTTTTGAGAATATTTCTCGTCAAGGGTGTCGCGCATCTATGTATGTACTTTAATATAAAACATAAACGAAAGAAATGAGAGAAAATGCACAACCCCCAAATCGAAAGAAAGCCTCAAAAATATATAGTATTTTTTGAAATGAAATTTTTATTAATTTAATTTGTTAATGCAATCACTAACTTAAATTACGTAGCGTGACAAACTTCGAAAATTCAAAAAAATTAAATTGAAAAACCTTATTCGCTTAACATTTTCTCACACTTATTTATATAGTCGTAAGCTAACATTGCATTTTTTTCAATAATCCTTAATGCCAACACAAAGCTAAAAATGACTACAACTTTAACTGCTTTGAGTATTGTTCTTTTTTCATGATAATTTTTTCCAATACCCGATTGGCCTTAAGCTCAAAAATAATTTACAAAAATAGTTACATATATGGCCAAATAATAATAAAAAAAAAAACAAATAAAAATGATATGGTTTTAACGAAAAAGGCATTAGAATTCCTAAGAATGTAAAGCAAAAAAAATTCCTTTAACTGATATTTATTTTCTCTTTTGGATATTTACTTAAATTTAGTATAGTTATATTCACAAAAAGAAAATTCGATAATAATTAAAAAAAAAATTTAAGAGAGAGCTACTTAACTTTACAACGTTTTGAACTCTTTAAAGCACGATAATTTCATATTTATCTTTATGTAATATTAAAAAAAACTTTATTTCACAAACATTTTATAGTTTGGTGGCGGTAGACCTTCCTTATTAAAAGCTCTTGTGGAAGCAAAAGCCATTGTTTTTAGTCGCTTGAATGTTACATTTTATTCTGCAAACATTTATTGAGCGAAAAAAGTGCATACCCAAAAAACTCTCTATTTTTGTATTCGAAATTTTTATAAATTTTTGTTGAGTTATTTTACGTTTTTTTTTTGTACAAAGTAACAAACTTCAATTTGTATGGGTTTTGTTACAAAATGAGCTGTAGCTTTATTGAAAGCTACAAGAAATTATAACAATTAAAAATTAGTTGCATTTCTTTTTTTTTTGCCACCAGTGTAAATGGATTAAAACACACATGGAAAACCACAAGCTTGTTGGCTACTATATAGAGAGTGTAGTATACATTTTTAATTGTAATATGAAAATGCCCGGCAAACTGGGTCAAACAATTAAATAGATAGTGCGACAATTAGTTAACCAGCAACTGCGTAGCTTCAGACCTCAAATTCCATTTTCCCACACTGCTGTCAGAAAGTATGCGCCATGATTTACGACAATGCTACGCTTCGATTTGAGCTAAGCCCGAATGGCAATCTGGTTGACGCGTTTGACTGGAGGGAGCGCTGGCCCGTGGAGGTCACGTCTCACGCATAAAATTTGTCAAAACATGACAACGAATTATTAGCATTATCTATGAAAACAAAAACTTACCAAATGGCCAAATTCATGGAGTGTAAATAAGTTTTTGAAAGTGTGCGTATTTTGTTTCACGTTTTAAAGGCTTCTCTATACATTTAACCTTCAAAACACACAGTTTGCTTGGAGTCGCCCAAACAAAATTTTTATGGAATTATAATTTTATAATCTTTATGATATGGATCAGTACCGTAACTTATACACACTCGTATTTATAAATACAATTTTCCCAAAAGCGTGCGTGGCCACACCCATTTTAAGCTTTATAAAAATACGGCTTCTGAGAAATATCACTTCAATACTTAACTCTCATGAATTGTGCTTCAATAGATGCGAAATAGCGAATTTCTTTTTTTTTTTTTTAATATCTTCATCCATTTTGATAAGTAGCCTAATTTGGATGAAATTTTCGTATCAAATTTCAATAAGTTATGTATCTTCATTTTTATGCAAATTATCTTGGGCGCAGACGGACAGACGGACACACTAACGGACATGACTCGATTTTCGAGGCAAAGTTCACTTCCTTTGGTCCTACTTAACTACTTTTTTTCTCTGTGTGCATACAAATTTGTATATTTATTCCATTCCTTAAATATTCACATAATCATCTATGCTCCTGTTTAAGCTTTAAACAGAATAAAATCGCCAACCGGATTTCGCAGTACGTAACGCTGCCGCCGGTTGAAATTCTTCGCAATATTTCGCCTTGTTAAACAGATCCGTAAAATTACTCGGTAAATCGTATAAGAAGCGATGCTTCTTAATTTCTTCTATTATTTATTCAGTTTTATCTATTATATTTGTCGTTATATATTTTTTAATAAATTTTTAATTTTTTTTGTTTTCATTTACAATATTTTCTTTGTTTACCTTTCTCGTCGTCCGGCGGCAAAATTAAAATTTAATATATCGTCGCCAAGTTTCGTCAGCCGAAATTCGTCGCCGCTTCGACTGTGTGCAATCTCACTTCTGCAGTGTGTTTTAATTTTGACAGCGAACTTTCATACGACGAAATTTGTTAGGCGATTTGATTCTGTTTATAGCTTAACTTTATTGAGCAAGCGCCTTGCCCTTTTTTCCGATTTTGTTTTTAAATCTTTGCAATTATTATCAATGAAGCATCGTTTATAATCACACTAAAACTGTATAAACTCAAGCTCCGAACTTTATAAAAAATGCATAGCAGATCCACCAAGTTCCTTTCAAAAAATTTTTTTTTTTTTTATTCAGTTTTTGAATGGTCAACAAATGTGGTCTTATAATGTGGAATATTTAATTGGTTAACAGTAACTGTGTAACAATTTTTACCTGGAGTTCATTTAAAATTGTATCAATTTAAAAAGGCTTTTATATGAAAATTAAATATAAAACAAAATTGCATATTTAAAAATGTATTTTGGTGATTCACAAGGTGTCATAAAATGTCGTAAAAGTTGTAAGGTCTAAACAACGATTGGTAGCTGAAAAAATTTATTTTTGGTGTTTATGTATTGCACAGAAAACGTATGTAAAATAACACAACTTGGTATTTTTCAAATTTTTTTACTTTATGACAATACGACGCTTTACTACACCTTGTCAATCACCTTATTGTTTGTTCACTTGAAGATGGTATATGAAAGAGAAAAAAATATAAAAGGTTGTGGCTGTTTAGGTGAATCGGAGTGTTTGTTTTAGGAAATATTAAAAGAAAGGTATTTGTAATTGTAAGTATTGTAAGTTTATTTTAATAAACCACACCAACTTTGAAATCTAGTATTTTACCGTTATTTGTAATTTTTATATAAGCTCATAAAAATGCGTATGCTTATGTTCATATATTTTTTATGCTACTTTTCGATTTGATTTTATGAGCTTTAGAAGCGCAAAAATTATGAGCAATAGATTACTTATTAAAAAAAATAATAAAAATGATTCACGGAATGCGCACTGATATTTCATGCACGTCCATCTGACTGTGCATTCTGCTAGCCAATTTTGTGGTGTAGAATATACATTTCCAAAGCCATAAGCACACACACACATACACATATGTATGTATATATAAACGAATGTTGCAAATACCTGCAAATATAAATTTGCTCCACAAATCTTCGCATTTATTGTTGTACATTTCAAATTATGAATACCTTGCGTGCCTGCCTGCCGGCAAAGATGTGGATTCTGCTCTTCGATCGGCCACAAAGGCGCACAAAACAGCCACAAAAGGTGTGCTGGAGCGTTGAACGTATGTTTGTTTGTATGTAAGTCCGTCATGCTGCCTGATAATAGCGCACAAGCTCAAGAAAACAACATTTATTTTGCGGTTTTTCTGGTTGATTTTCCTTATGTTTTTCACTGGTTTAACTTACGTTTCCTTTTCTCTCTTTTATACTCAGCATAATACAGTTTATTGTAGCCGTCTGGACGTGTGGGATATGACTTGCAAATAAACCGCAAATCTACACGCGGATGCATCTAAATGTCGACATCAGTTTGACATTGAGTCTGCCAGATAATTGCATTTTTTCAAGGAAATTTAATTAATTGCATACAAAGTGTGTTTTGTAGAAATGTGCTTTTTAAGAAGAAATAAAACGCATATAATTTAATGCCTTGACCAAGAATTTAGCTTTATTATAAAGATAAGGGTTTGCCTTTATGTTTTAAAAATGATTTCGGGCAAGTAGTCGCCGCGGCTGGCTCGAATAAATTCCAGCCGAGAGGCCCAATTTTCGACCACTTTTTGCAGCAATTAGGGCCGTATGTCAGCAATAACGCGCCGAGTATTCTCTTCCAAGGCGTATTGAAATAGCAAGCCAAACTGAGTATAAATCAAATAACTTCGAAAAAAGTATTGCCTCTTTGAAAACCACACGTCCAAAAAAACACCCTTTATGTAAACCGGAAGAGATTAGATTTGATATTAGATGGTCATTTCGATAAGCTTAGTAATAAAATAAACATTCTACATAAATTTTTGATAATTATATACATACATATGTATGTATAGATATGTATGTATGTATGTATATAAAAGTCTAGGTGGCTGTCGGAAGTCACATCTTTGCAGGCAGTGCGGAATTTTGGAGTATATAAAGGAGGGTTTTGCAAAAGCAAGTCGTTTAAAACTCATTAATCTTCCTACACTTGCTAGTCGCAGAGAAATGCTATGCATTGTATTTTTGGTGAAGTTACTGACAGGCTTGATCTGTAGCCTATCTCTTCTTGGCGAAATGAAACTAAACGTTCCCACCCCAATTTCAAGACTTTTCCGGCCTCTTTTTCTGAAGCCATGTAAAAGTAATTTTGTAATTAAGTAGTTTGTGTCAGGATCTTAACACTCACTCTTTTGATATTCCAGACTCACTTTTTTACTTAAAGAACGCTATACTCAATACTCACTACAATATATTTTATTTTTTAATCAGCTGATGAGCATTTGTTCTGTAGCTGAACAGATTTAGATCTCAAAACTTATTAAACTTCTGCCTTTCATGATTCGGCACAGCATATATGAAATGTTTTTTTTTATACATATATCTGTGCGTCATGCGGATGCGCTCCTCACGTCGGTCGGGCGGGTATGGAGGGATAAAAACCGTTGGAAGTAGTATTGAAAAAAAAAATTGCCCAATATTTTTCAATGTATCGCAATGAATCTGCTTAAAGTCTGTCTCATCGTCCGTAACCACACAGCCATATTTACGGATGTCTTGAGTGTATAATTTTCGTGCCCGTGTTTTAGCACCCTTATTTTGTGCTAGTCAATGTGATAGTTTTGCAGCATCTCGAATTGAAAGCCCAGATTTTTTCAAAATATTGACACCACTTCTTTGGACTTTAACTGCGACACAAATCCGTTTTTTTTTCTTCCACTTCCAGGCTTTAGTTACGCTTTTGAACACATACATACATACATACATAAGTCCCCATACTTTTCGGGCAATTTAAATTTTTTGCTATGCCATTGTGCGATAAATGCAAATTTTCCTGCTTTTTGCGCACAATTTTCTCCGCAAGTTCAAATTTTATCGCATTCGTTGAATTTACAAAAAGTAAAAAACGCGGAATTAATAATGACAAAAAACACAGTTATAGTTAATTTTACAAAATTATTTAATAACCTTAATGGAAAACCTCTTTCATATAAAAGCTTCTTAAAATCTCTGTTGGCATGCCTATGTTAGTTAATGGCGCCAAGTATATTGTATATTTACAAATATGTATGTATGTATTGGCTATATGTAAATGTAAATTCATGTCAGTCATTTCACACGTATGTAACTCATCATCGTTTGACATGTTTCGACCATTAAATAATTGGCCGCTGGCGATCTATCAACCGATTAACGTGTCCAGCACTTTGACAATCTATTTAATACAAAATTGTGGCAAACATTAACAATAAATCAAAAAAAAACTAGAAGATACCAAAAGCTACAATAATACAACTAAGAGTTTCCGGAAGGTTACGAATGGCAATACTTACCAAAATGTTCAACATAATCTCAACTGCTGTCCTTTAAAAACATGCCCATTTGCAAACGAGTGACAACAACTTACCAGTTTTTCTTTTCTTTTTGAATACCTTAATTTTTTTTAAGCAGAGCTTAAAGCTTAAAGCAATTAAGACTTGTTGCTGTCAACATTCGTTTCGAACTGCCTTATTCTGTTCCTCGTTGATAAGTTTTTTTCAACGAATACGATATTTACATCAATTTTCGAGTAGAAAAATATTTGTAATCCAATGTTAGAATTTATTTCGAACGAAAAGCTACACTGAAAGAAACACAACGCTTAACCCGATTTTTCTCCAAACCGAATTTTACGATATCTTGCGAAAGAATCCCTCCATATATGTCGAATGCCATATTTAATTTTTTTTCTTTACTTTACCAACCAGTTATCGTTTAGAACGCCAGTAAAATGTCTGTAGATATCTTCTGAAAGGCATACAAATTAATACAGAATGTCCCAAAAAACTAAACAACTTCAATAGAGAATGCATTCCTCAACAATGCTGAAACAAATATTCGCTAGCTGGCAAGTTAATTTAATTAAATCGTAGCAAACTGCCTTGAGAAGAAATGCATAACTTACACACCATATTTTGCATATTGCTATATTTAAATTTGTATTATTATTATTAAAAGACAAAAAGCGGACTATAGCTTCCTTACTAAAGAAAGGAGCAATAGTATGGAAGGTATAAAACAAAATGTTTAACTATTTGTTCTTCACATAGAAAAATTGTTAAATATATTTTTTGGAAATGTTTCTTTATTTAAAGAAAGTATTTTTTTCTGATTGTAAGTAGAAGAAAATCCTCACCTCTTCTTAAATAACTTTCTTTCGTATAAATTTCTTGAAAGGTACTTACAAGTTATTTTACACTAACAAATGTTTGATCTTCATAAATCAGATTCATAAATCGATTTAATGCAAAATTTGACATCTGTGGGTGCTGTTGGAAGCAAAGGTCGTCCACATCAACATCCTGCCATTCAGGCACGAAAAAGTCATTAATAACGGTTTTTGAGGATGTAACGGCGTCTCAACAATGGCTGAATAAAATTTTCATGTGAAAATCGGGATCGGTAGCCATCTCGTTTTGGGTACATTCACCGAACGTTTGCAAACGTTGTCCAAGAGTAAGTATGTTTATTATGAAATGGCAAAACAAACTGGGTATAAATCAGGTAACAGCTGTTAAAACGACGCCTCCGATAAAAGTATTGCCTCATTGAAAACCGCACGTCTAAAAAAACACCCTTTAAATAAGTACTTTCATATTCAATATTATGGCTGAATTTTCGACATTTCCAAACCGAATAACTGCATTTTTCAAACAGCTTTAATACTTTAGGGCGCGTTTTCTCGAAAACAGCTTTGTGTGACTTTGCGGTTATGCCGGGAAGCAACAAAAATTGTAGAGACGTATACTCGTATCATTGCACAAGAATTTCAAGCTCTTTTCACTCATCTTATAAAAGTACTGAACTTTATGTATTAAAAAAGAATGTTGGAATAATTTCAAAATATATAAGTATACTTTTTTCATAACACTCTTTGCCAAAAATGTGAAAAAATTGTTTTGAAATTTTTAACCATGAACATCTTTAAGCATATAAAGATTTTGATTGGCTGGTGAAAAGCTTAAAACGTAAATATATATGAAAATTACTACTTATGTATGGATATGTAGTCTGGAAAATAATTCTAAAAATAATACACTTTTTAGATTTTTTTTCGCTTTTTCTTAATTTTCTTACAATATCTCAAATTGTAATGCCATATTGTTCAGCAACCTCGGAATGATTTTGTGAGACCTTAAAAAGGTCATAGTTTCTAACGGATTTTGCGTGTCCACAGATAAAAAAACAAATAATTGTAAGCACTTTAGGTAGAGGCACCAAACGTCGACCTCTACTTTTCAGCGGATGGTTTTAAAACATAGTGGAAGCTAGGCCCTAAAAAGAAGCTCCTATATTTGTTTTCCTGATAAGTCTTATCTGCAAACATTTTCTTGCATTTTTCTCAACTTTTTTGTTTATCTGCTAACGAGCGTTAAACACCTGTCATGTGAACAGACTCTGTGGATGTATCACAGCGTAGGAAATACTGTAACAAGAAAATGAGTACATAGTCATTGCATTGTTTGTGGGCGATGCAATAACAAAAACAAAAAGCGATAATGAAAAGTGACACTTTATGTAAAAAGCAGGTACGTTCATACAAAAGTATGTATCTGAAACTTTATTCGTACTCGTATGTACCTACCATATGTATGTATGTAACAAAATAATATTATATGCGCATACCCAAAAGTGTTTTATTGCAAATCTACCACACGTAGTAAGGACTAAAAGTTTCCTTCATCAATTACTCTAACACCAGTTCAGATTTGATATTCTGAGTTACGATTGAATCGAAAGAAAAAGAGACCCTTGCAACTCACAAAAACGATTCTGCAATCGCAATGTGGAATACATAAAAGTGTTAATTTAGAAGATTGATCGAAATACAGAATATCAAAAATGGCAAACTGAGACAATTTTGGTTTGAGTCAAAATGTAGAAGAGGGCTGAAGACGAGCAGCACCCTTGCTAGCAGACGATGAGTGGACCGAAACCTTGGAACGAAGCAACCAGCCTGCTGGCGACAGTTTTTTGAAATTGAAATAGCTGGAAATTAGAGTAATTGATCTCGCCATTGCATTTCAATCATCAATTCTATCGGCAAAATTACATATTTCGGTATCAAAAAAGGCTGTTGCTATGTTATCTTTTTCAGATTTAATCATCGATGTTTTGTGTTTGTCTAGGTAACCTCTGACGACTTTACTTTATCGGTGACATAGGATAATAACAATTGTTAAATTGCCAGTAGCATTTCAATCAACAACTTCTGTTTACAGGCTTTCACAAAGCGAGAAAATCGGAGTACGGCATGTCAATCTTTGTTACTGAGCTGCAAAGACGATAATGGATCCAACTTGCGTTGACCTTATCCAATAGAGTTTCCTTGTAGGATTCTAAGTACTTCTGAACGTCTAGTCATAACTGGTAATTCTATAGTTTTGTAGCTAATTAAAAAAAAAAAGCAAATAAAGAAAAGAAACTTTTGTACCTTACTATGTATATTCTGTTCATTAATTATAGCACAACCACATTTTCACACATTTGGGCGCTTTTTTTTACTTCTAATAATATAACCTAAATTATTGCTAAAGTAAAATGTAGTTCATACTCAAAATAAACCATAAATGATGTAGTTTTTTGTCTCTTTCAAGCTTTTGACGCTCTAATCGCGGTTTTGCGTTGTATGGAGGAAACTGCCAATAAAAATATTGTCAAAAATCAGTGGTAATTCGTATCTACCAGAAACTTACACTTTGTTGTACTATCATTTAATGAGCAGATTTGTCTGCATACCCCATAATATTCTAAAATTTTTTTTTAAAGTGCAAAGCTTAGATAATTATTTTCTACGGATTTTTTTATAAAAATAAAAAATTTGTTTATTATGGCGTTTGTTAGAGAATTAACGATCTTTTAATGGGAAAATTTTTTAAAATTATTGGAGAATAAATCAATTGTCCAAATGTATCAATATGTGGTTGTGCTATAATTTGTATATTGCTTGTACAAAATATGCACACACATCTCTATAAACCTAACCTTTGCGGCATTAGCTCGCTCTCAATTCTAAATTGCGGTTTGCGTCACTTTGACAATTGAATGCCGTCGCTTTAAATGGAACGGACTGTCTGTCAACCTTTTTTGTGTATCACGGTTCATGCGCGAACTGTTGGTCACTTTTATAAATGCATACATATATACATATGTATGTATGTATGTGTATGTGTCTGTTGTGTATTTTTCTTTCTTTGTACACAATTTTATATAAAAATCGTGAAACCATGTTTATGTTTGCATTCAATTTTCCCTCTCTCTCACTTTGTTGTGCCGCAAAAGAGTTGTTTTGTAATAATTACTTGATGCCCATATCCGCTGTGTCATTTAAATCGTAGTAACGAACTAATTACTTCTATGCTTACAAACGTACACACATGCACAAATGCAAGTGTATTTACAATAAAATAAAATACGTGAAAAAGAGTGGTCATCGGCTAGTTCGTTGGCACGAATTGGTTTTCTATTAATTCAATTCCACGTATGTACATACATACATATGTATGTACTCGTATGTAAGCTGTTGCTTGCGGAAATGACGGAACGTGACAATCATTCACGTAGGGAAGCGCGCGAGGGTTGCCGTTGTGGAATTGTTTAGACAAAATAAGAGGTTTTTTATTTTTCTTAGTGGGATGGTAGGACGTTTCAAAATTTGCTAGTTTTTACTTTTTTTGCTTATTAATCCGAGCGCAACGCGACTAGAAAAGAAAACGTGACTCGTTCTCAGAAAAAAATATGGCTACAAACTTTGGAGGTCGTGGAGAAGACTTACTGTTGACTTCCAAAGATCACAACACAATTGTAAACTTCTGCGCATCCTTGCAAAAAAAATTTCAAATTGCTATAAGAAAATTCGGAGAAAAACTCTCACGCCTTCATTATGTTGAACTGAGCTCTAGATTAGTGAACGGCGGTTTCCGTGAGCTCGATTATCCCCAATTAAGTTCTTATTGGGCACCACGCTATTATATTATTTTCTTAATAAAACTCCGATTTACGAGAAGCAAGAGGTAAGGCAGCTGTATTGCGTAGTTTCGACGGAGAAATGCAGAGCCCGAATCGCGGCATTCGCAATCGAAGAGCTACATGGTTCGAATCGAACAAAATTAAAGGATTTTCTTCACGTGTTATCGAGTGCCGTGATCTGAAATGCAAATTTTGAATCGACATCGAATGCTGCGATTCGTGCCCAGACTTTGTTTTTTAGTATAAGTGAGCCTGGTGAGAAATGTTTTGAAATAAATGGGAAGCCAAGACAAAAGCTTTCGAAGTCAAAAAGCAATAAAAATGTAGAATTTTTGCCAATTTATTCAGTGGCAACCCTGCTCGTGTCTAGACAATTAAGTTTGCAGTATTCCACAGCCTGTGCCTTAACACTGGTCTGCAACGAAATTCTCGTTGAAAAAAAATATAATGAAATAGGATAAGTTGGGGTATTGTGATATAGGTATAACTCTTTCGACTATTTCTGTAAAATTTTTAAGATAAACCTAAAAAAGAGCATGCAATTTAATTAATTAATATATTGTGCAGCATGTTCTAAAACAAGATTCCATTATATTAAGGACTTCAGCAGGTATTCCATTAAAACCAATAATAGTCAAAAAATTCGTTTTGTCAAAATTGATATACCTTAGCGGGCAAAGTGATATACCTTTCTACAGTGCCCATAACTTCGCCTTAAAGAATAATGTCTTATAAATATTTAAATTAATACGAAATTTTATGAAAATTGCATGTAATTTAATTTACTAAACACAATAAAAAGTTCATTATTTTAATGGAATACACAAAAAATAACACAAGCGAAATAAATAATAAAGAGTCCATAAAGTTTTTTGTTTATCTGCTAACGAGCGTTAAACACCTGTAATGTGAACGGACTTTATGGATATGTCACAGCGTAGGAAATTCTGTAAAAATAACACGAGCGAAATAAATAATAAAGAGTCCATAAATTAAAAAAAAAACTATACGAGTTATCTGAATTTGGCAGAAACAAACTTTTTCCGCTTTGCTTGATAAAGTTTCCCTAGCTTGTGTTACTCGTTGTACTTTCCTCTTTTTCCTCGATTTTTGTCCTTTATACGCCTTTCTCTATTTTTAATGCTTTCCTACAAAGGTGATTTGTATGGTAATACGCTTTTACCAAAGTTCTATGATATCGCATCGTGCCACTTTCTATCCTTATTCTCCTATGAAACTTCATATTCATAATTGAAGGAGGTTGTGAGAAGCCAATACAATACAATATTTGGGGTATGACTGTAGAGTTGGGTTCTCCTTAGGCGGATTTGTAAACCGCAAAAAGTAATCAAGCCACATAGAAAAAATTGGAATTTGTAGCCATTCAGGAGCCTGCTTCATCAAAATCGGTTAAAAATTGGTATAATATACGAGTATCATCGATAGCTGTATCACTACGTTGCAAATAAAATACCATATTTGATGCCCGTATTATTCCCATCTTCTTACCTCTAACGGCATTAATGGCTTTTTCATATTTTCTACGTTCTGCTTACGAATTTCGCATTTCTTCCGCATACTTATGGGTATAATTTATGTTCTCAATTAATTTTATTAACAGAATATGTTATTTGTTGAATATTAATGTTTAATGTGATATACACACATCACATTCGACTATATCACATTAACCCATCTCGAGTTTTTGAACTAAAAATTGTTTCCATGGAAATTATTTACCCAATATAAAAAACTCACTTGAATTATTCTTAAATATATTCACGAAAAACCAAAATAAATGGTAGAATTTTAAAATCTATGAAAACTTTGGACTAATCACTTTTCGAAACAGGCACTAAAATATTTGGATCCGCACACTTAAAACGAACTATGCTTTCAGTGGCATGCGCAGTCTTGTAGCAACAGTATTTTACCGTTACTATTGTATTTGCAAAAAAGTTCATGCAAAACCATGCATAGTTTAAAAAATATCCTGGTATATCATTTTACTCACCCATATCACAATACCCCAACTTACCCTACTTGTTTAAAGTGTTTAACATGTTGAATCGACATTATTTTTTAATTTTCCGCTTTTATGAATTTCGAAATGAATTTTTAATTTCTCAAAGTATGTATCATATTTTTGACCGCTGGCTTTTGTATTGAGAGCCCTTTATTCAGTTCATAGAAGCCGACATAGGCTGACTGGATTTAATTTAACGCTCTTGCATATGTTTTCGCAGTTCTTCAATGACTTTGTTGTGTTCTGCGTTTAATAATTTTAAAGTGGTTAAATTTCATTTATACTAACCTGGAAATATCGTTTAATTTTATTGATGCAGTGGCAACAATTTCCCTTCTCTCGAAGTTTTAGAGAAAAATAAAATCGCTTTATTATAACATTTGGTATATATAATTTTGTTGACGATGCTATTTTATATTTTACCAGTTATAAAATAAAGCGTTTAAATTAACAATAAAAAAATGTTTTTATTGAAAAGATAGAAAAAACTACAGAATTTTCGTTGACCAGTGTAATTGGCAAGTACAGGAATGAAGGCTTCCTTATTTGGTAAATTAACAATTAAACTAAGTTTTATTTTATTTCGGTTTTAGTGTGATTAATAATAAGTTATAATTTGTGTTTTGTGCTTTGTTACTAATTAGTTTTATGCCTAACGCTGCGATACCTCGATTTGTACATTTGTCTAAAATGTGACCACTAAATTTTATTTTCCATTCGAATCTACATAATACTATCCGGCACTGTTATGATATCCAAATGCGCAAATGAAGGAAATCTATATGCATAAATAATTTCGTTATTATTATTAATGACAGTCAAAGGCCCGAATGTCATGTATGTATGCCCTCAGTGCAATATTGGCTACCGCCATTTTTTGATGCCAGGATGTCAGTTCGGTAGGATATTTAACAGAACAGAGCACAGCTTGCACTTCTTTACTTTAACTTAAAATTTGTTTAAAAAAAACAGCCTTCAAATTAAATTTAAATAAGTCAAATAAAAAGAACGTTTTCCTAGTAGGAACCAGCGATAAAAATTCAGCAATTACAATTGCCTTTTTCGAATGTACTCGGCAACTATAAAAAAAAATTACAACACTTTAAATAAGGGAACAATGGAAAAGAGACAATACCAGCTACTAATAAGTATATACTCGAGTACTACTACCAAGTACGAAGCCTTTGAAGTACCAATCAATATGCCTTTAACAAGTTATTGGCGGTTTACGAGTCCAATCGGCAAGTATTTACACGGTTGCAGCCCCGATGGAATCTTGAAAATATAAGGTGATGAGTATTTTTTCACTTGATCAATAAATACATAAGTACGATTAACCTGCATTGCTATCAGCAGCTTGGTAGCTCTTGAACTTGAATTTGTCTATGATGTAGTCGCAATTCAGTGACCCTTACATTACAAAGGCTTTGTTCACAATGTTTGTTAGGCCCAATACTAGAATATGGCTCCATCATTTGGAATCAAGATGTATCTATTACAGGTGATATCGGTAAAAGACGTGCTTCCTCTAGTTCCACATGTCTAAAAACTTTTTGTCAAACTATCAGGTGTGTTGCCTTTGTTTTTGTTTTAATGTTTACAATTTTCGTTTGCGACAGGATTGTGTTTTGTGATTACGCGTTATTTTTGTTAAAAATTTTGCTGAAAGCCGAGGAGGATGGGCGGATCATTTTTCCGTGTTCCGCTTGATGTGCGACGCAGAGCTTCATGCAGTAAATCCATCGGCATTGAAAATGCTCCTACACTGTTATAAATGTTATCACATATTTATACAAGTATAAATAATGCGTTTAATTAGCAATATGTATGTAAATTTCTAGAGTTTTTACAAAAACAACTTTTTACTAAACGAACCTGATGGTAATAACAAATACCTATGAATGATAAATGTTATTTAAAGTTAAAAATGTTATCATCAAACGCATATAAGTAAAAGCGAGTACATTTTTTAGCGATACTTCGAGTACAATCGAGAAACTACTGCCGATACATTTAGGGTTTACAAGTATCGAGTATATATGTACATAGTTGTAACGGAAGGAACACTAAGCTTATTGCATTAACAATGTCATAATTCCAAAAGAATAAGTTTTTATTTCATGAAGACTAGATAAAAATTGACTTTATGAGAAATGTAACCTTTTGCTAATAATGATTGGAAATGTGTGGCGCAATATAGAGATTTCATTTTTAACTTTGTATGTATGTATTTTTTCAAACACTGCTGCTGTATTTGGGCTTTGGTTCGCAAATGGAATTCAAAGTTTCAGTTTTATAACATTAAATAGTGAGTGCTTGAGGATGCAATGGCATGTATTGCAAATGTGAAAATTATTTGGTTATTGATATATCCATTTAGCCGAACCGGAAGCTCTAAAAAGAGCGGTGCTGATAACGCGGGTCAACACGAAATTCTATCTAGACTCAAAAGTATTAAATTTCGATTCTTTAGTTCGTAATTAGACGAAAAAAGAATTTAAAGCATGAAAAAGTTTGCTTTTGTATTTATCATGTTTTCATTGTATTGGCCATGATAACGTTGTTCCAAGCTCAAAATGTCCTGATGAAAACGTTCTCCTTGCAATCTAGAAGCTAACTTTATACGGAAAACAGGTAGTTTTTGTTCATGATTTTAATTTTTAACCATTTTTACCCTTTTAACCAATTTTTAACCTTTTTCCCGTTATCCAATCGAGCTGAATTTATGCAGGCAGACTCGTGGAAATGTCTGTATCACGGGAAATTAAAAAAAAAATAGATTTTAACCAATTCTCAGATTTTCCTGAATTTTTTATTAGTAAATAGTATATTTGGTTCATAGGACAGAACTAAAGCTCGTTTTTGTAACACAGTGTAATTAATCAGAAAATGATAAAATAAACTTTAGGACGAAGAACGAAAATTTGTTTATAGAGCCGTGTAATTGTTACGAATCGTTACAACCTAAAAATTTGCAAAGGAAACGCAAAAAGACATTTCATTTTGAGGGGAAGTTGAAAACTCATGCTGGACAGATTTTACACAGCACAAATTTGCAAGCAAGAAAACAGCTGATCAAAAGCAGCTTGGAGCAATTTGGATAAATACGAAATTTTTGTTTTAGAAAATTAAAGATGAAAATTATAAAATATGAGTGTTAAACATACAATATACAGGTACATGTTCGTTCGGTTAAGTTTCCTTAGTGAAATGTTTCAGGAAAACGCTAATGCAACGTTTTTCATTTTGCTTATTTGGATGCGGACAAAAATTCAACCAGCTGTTCGTTAAACTTGCAAGTTTCTGCAAATTTTGTGTTCGCGTAAAAATTTAGAAGCATTTCTCTTTGAGAGAGAATACTCCACAATTCTGTGAAATTTCGTTGCTGGGCTTTTACACGAACAGACTTTATAACATAGGAGTAGTATCTATAGCATCGCTGGTCAATTAAACAAAGTTAGTCACAAGAGTTGCTTTGCTTGGTAGGGTAACCAGTTATTTTCATTGAATTAGAAATTATTTTCGTTGTGGGATTCCTGTTTTCCTTTCTGCCAATTTGTAGCTATTTTAATAAAAAAATAAAATCGGAATTAATTGAGCATAATAATAAATAATGTAAATTAAACCACACGTTCCAAAAACACATTGAAAGAAAAATTCAACAGCTAGTAAAAAAAAATCAAGAAAAAGAAGACTTGCTTTGTATATGAAACTGTACGATGCTCATTGCTCTCTCAGATGCCTTATGTGCTGGTATGGCATACGAGTAAAACTCATTGCAGAGGTCCACTAAGTGAACCTCTCGTGACTGTAAACCTCTGTTTATGAAATTACAATTGGTTATGTATTTGTGATTATTTCAATCAGATTTCGAACTTTCCACCCTATGCGTGTCACCCTATGATCGTAGAGCAGTCGTGTCGAATCATTTGTATATGTTTGTATGTTTGTATATGTGTATGTACATACATGCGTGTTAATTTATGAGCGCTCAGAAATAAATTTTTACAATTACTCACTAATTAAGACCAATTTAAACGCAACGCCGTTGAAAGCATTTTTCTTCACATTTCAAGCTGTTGATGAGCACAATTTCGAAAATAAATACATATGTACATATGTATATGTATGTAGGTTTGTATCTACGCATTCATGCTTAATTACAAGTCAAAATGCCGCTTCTTTATATGTGTGTTGTATGTATGTACGCAAATTGTATGTGAGTGTGTAAATATTTTTGTACGTCCGTGGCGTTCTGGCGGAGAAGCGTACTTTTCAGTTCTGAAAATCTATCTAGAAGTCTAAAGAGCCATATGGAATTGTGTTTCATGCTCGTTTAATTTTAATCCATTATTGAATTTAACAATTAATTGCTCACTTTGCTTAACATTAAACCAATTGTTTAAAAACGAGCAAAGCTTTTTAAAATTCGATGTGATCCAACAGTTCACTGCTGGGTCAAATTATGTAGAGATATTAATAAAAAATTATCTTACAATGAGAATAACAGTGTCCTAAAGTGATGGTACAAAATTAATACTACAATTTGCTATGTTTTTGAGTTGCGATTCAGTTCATGAATTAGCTCGAATAAAATAAAAATTTAGTTGATGTACTTTCTAAATTATTAAACAGGTATTATAAACGTCTTGCCGATTTTGCTCAACAAAGCCCGCTTACTGGTCTTCTCAATTTCGGAGCAACTGTTATTGTTACCTAAGAAAATAATTTTTAAATCGATGCTATTGCAAGAGGTTAGGAGATTATGCTGATTGCCCATAAAAAATGTCTCTCACGTAGACGCAGAAGAGGGATATAGTGTTGCCAGATACATACCACCGATGATGTTGGTTTTTTGCCGAGAGCTCACTGTAGACCCAGCTGCTATTCCTCTCCAAATAATGCGCGACTTCGCCTGTCAAATGCGAACTGCACATACTAATTACAAATTTATAAGCCTAAGTTATTTTCTCTAATCTTTTTGCTTGACGTTACTCGAGAAGGTCTTGGGAATGTTTTATTTCCTGAAAAGGAGAGAAATCCCTCTTTTACTAGTACCTCAGGTCTTTCCTTCTTCTCCACCCCTTATGTCAAGGAACTCAATAGAGATGGACCGTTCTAGTCGCAGTAATTTGTGTTAAAGGAATGCAAGGCTTCAATGACAGCATATTCTCTGTTTTCTTTCTATTGCAGTAGCATCTGTGTTGGTATGAGTTTGGGTTGTCTGACATCTCCACACCCTTACCCTTTTAAACTCTAGGAACCTCTCGAAACTCAGATCTGGGAAAATATAGTCCGGCTAGCCCTTTACTATCCAATATGATCTCAACGTACTTGAATTTAATTGAAGGATAGGCCTTCTAGTTTAGGTAAAAGATGGATACTTTTATTTTTTAGTGAATAATACTATGTCCTTGTTACTCAATGTCCGTTTAATGGCTCAATCGGAACAAGCGCCGGTTAAAGGCATCTGTTAGAGAAGTAGGCGCTGAAAAGTAGCTAACCGCCGGTTCTGCGTTGATACAGAGTTCCACTTTTGTGAGTTTAGGGCTGCCAGACATTATCCGTTTATGATAATTGAAAATTCATCCACATAAATAGTTAACATAGCTGATCCTACTTCTGGCTTAGTCAGTAATTTATATACAACAAATGAAATGCGATTACACGGAAAAGGGTACTGGCTGATTTTCACTCTCCTAAACTCTTCCTCCAACATCAAACAACGCACTGAACTCCACAACCTTGTGGCAAGCGCAAAAATCTATTGCAGACTATTTTTTGGAAATCAACTAAAAATTACTAATTATTCCTTCTTGAGCTATTTTTTATATTTAAAAAGGAAAGACATACGAGATTTGAAAATACTAAACTATTATTGGGAAATCAAGGTCACTTTTGCAAAAAACGCGAAGAAAGAACGTAATTTTTTTTACAATACATTGTACAAATACAAGGAAAGGGTTAAAGAAATTAACGGTCACGTATTCAAAGATTTAATATCCGTATAAATTGCTTGTAACAAAAGCTCAAAACGAATTTGTATTATCATAAATTTGTATGTATGTATGTATTGCAACTTCACTATCACTGACCACCAGTAGCAGCTCAAGAAATGTAAATTTATATTTACACAGAAAAATGGTAAGTATTGATGTAAAATCTGTTGGTCACTTCAGCGCAAAGAAAAATATATGGTAAATAAGATCTCATTAAGGAGACAGAATTCAATGCGCACACGCTCGTGCTATTGTGGCATGTGGCATAAAATATTTTTTCGATAATTTCGATTACTAATTGCCGCCTTTTGTAGTTACTCGACTCTGCTCGCGCATAATTTAACTTTAATGGTGTGTTGGCTTTTGCTCCATTGAAAATTACTCAATTGTGAGCAGAAATAATATGATCTGCACAAACATACCTACTTATGTACATACATACGAGTATGTAAGTTGCATTTAAATCCACTTGAACACATCACAGCCTCGCGCCACAACATCTGGCTACCGCAACACGCTTCTGCAGTGAACAAAAAGTGGTAAATTTTGATAATTTCTTAACACGAGTAATCACGCCAACTAATTTATTTGTCCTAAGATGCGAGACCACGTGTTCCACCTAATGATGAATTGAAAATCACAAAAAATTGGAAAATCGTTGTTAATGAGTAGCTGTCATTTTCTCAAAGATTATCGGCTCTTTGGATGCTGCGAAGTTCGTTTTTTTTTTCGTTTTAATAATGAGTTTCGCCTTAACCGCGCAGCGGTAGCGACCGCGTTTTACTGCTTAACAAAAAAAAATTAAAAATAAAGGGTGTTCCGAATTTAAAAAAAAAATGTTAGCTTTTGCCGTTTGTGCGATAAAGTTTTTGACAACAAAATTTAATACTTGAATAACTAACTGACTATAGAAAAATAAAGTATGCATTAAAAAAGGTTATTTTCACTTTAATGTGAATATTGAAAAACTATTTATTAAATTCACAATGTGTCACTGTATGGCCAGGAAGCATCATTAAATCATAATTTTTTGAAATCAGAGTAACATTAGTTTATCAAAATATCGTAAGTCAAATACATTACTCATATCCGCTAAATTGTTCTTTATTTCGACAAAATAAGAAATTGTTGGTATTTTTTCTACTAAAACCAATAGCGACAATAATTTCTAATTGTTTGTTGGCGAACACACCAAATGAAATCCACACAAAAAGCTCATAGCCGTTTTTTTGTGTAATATGTTCCAAAACATAGCAGCACAGGGTTGCTTTGCTAATGATAATATCATACAATTTGAGGGATAAGTTGCGCTCAATAGGGGCTTGTCTTAAACAAATTTAAATATTTGTTTGAATTTTGAAATATGTGGCACCCCTCCTTAAATTTTTGTAATCAACACCACAATTAGACACATTTAAACAATTTATTTGTCTTCTAATTATAAACAACTATTTTTTAATTAAAAAATCGTTCATTCTCTAACAAAAACCATTATTTCCTAGTTTTTTACTTTAAACTAAATTTGCAATGTTTAACAAAATTTAATAAAAATTATGAACTTTTTAAAAAACAATGATATAGTTCTTTCGAGTATGCAGATTTGTAGCCCTTTCAATTAAATATAACAAAGTGTAAGTTTCAAATTCCTACAAATTGCCACTGATTTTTGACAACTTTTTTTTACTGATGGTCATTCGCAATTTCTACCATTTTCCATATTATATATATATACATATATAAATCGCGCGTTTGCGTTATATGCAGGAAATTGTCAGTAACTTACGGCAATAAACTGTTTCATTAGTTTGAATCGGAATAAAAAAGGTTTTGCTAAAGTTTTCTTAATTTTTCTTCTCCATGGAACCCTACACTTATTTGTGAATTATTCGATAAACCGTGCTCCTTTAAGTACGAACATACATACATATGTATTTCTCTCGCCCAATGACTAACCCTATTATTTACACGCGTATGTATGTACGTGTATATATTATTTTTGAAATTTAGCGTGTAATTTTGTAAGAAACATATTCAAAATACAGATTTTAACCAATTTATGAGCTTTTAAGTGCCGCCTTTTAATTTGTGGTACGTGCTGCCGCCAAGCAGGGCAATCAGAAAAATAAACGAATACAATAATGACAAGAAAAATTATAAAAAATTTGCGTCAGTATATGAATGTTTTTTAAATGTAAATGAACTGACGAAATTATTAATAAGAAAAAAACAAACGAAAAAAATGGTAAAACAGTGGCAAGCGAGAATAACTGAAATAAAATTTATGCAAATACCATTGACATAATAAATTTTTATTTTTGAATATATTACGCGCTCCTAATTGTTTCGCTTTATTCAGCTGATCGATCAGCTGCCAAATATTTGGTAGAAACAACAGCTGTGTTTAAGTCGCAAAGTATGTAGGTAAAATATCAAATCAATACAAAACAATAAATTGTGATAAGTTAATTGTCCGCATCCCCTTTTACAGTGCCATTCCGGACACCTTTTTTAAATGCCGCAAGACGCCGCAAAAGGCATCATCAACACAAGCCATCAATATGTATCAGTCGCTAAATTAAAAGCAATTAATTTAAAACATTTAGTGGTTTGTTATTCCTGCAAAATTAAATGGAGCAATAATAAATAAATGTATTTGCTGCCACGCCCAATCATTAGTAGGCTTTTGGTAGCAGTGTTTTGACTACCATATTATGTAAAAAAAAAAATCTCAACGCATCGGACCTATGCACACTCTGTTTCTACATGGAGCAAAAACAAAAAACAAAAAAAAAACTATGCGCACAACTATTCCATTTAATTAGAAATCCCGGAGCGCGTTAAATTCGTGAGAAAATTGCTTATCGCTGATCGTTGATCTCGTCCAAAAAATCATGTTTTAATTAATTCGTCTGGCCGCAGCGTTCTTGCTTGTGCGCTCATCGTATATTTTATTGTAATTTTTTTTTTCTTAAGCTCTCCAAAACTTTATTTAGCGAACATTTTTGTTAACTGACATTTTCTCACGGATGTCGGTATTTTTAATATTACATGGGAAAATGAAGAATTTATATTTTTTGTTCAATCCTCCGCTGGCCTTGAATTTGTTAATTGATAACGAATAAATTTAGTTTTGATGGGCAAGTCGCTACGAATATTTTAATTTTCTCATAAAATCAAGTGAATCATACATATTTGGTTTATACCAATGATCTCTTAGAGAGTTGGTCATGACGATATGACGGAGAATTGTATCTGCGCAATAAATAACTTCGGCTAAACTCCAAAATTTCATAGAAGTAATCATTATTGGTCCCGATTTAAACCGTCAAACGGTTGTAGTGTTATCGCACTTGAATATCCTTCTGAACAAAAAATTTCCTTTCCTGACCTGATTGCACTACAATTTAAGTAAAATTATTAACTAAAGGGAAGTACCGAAAATTTCGCTTCTTTCCTTTGCAGGCACAATTGTTTATTTACCAATGATCAAAATGTGATTTTAAATTGTCTAATCTCGATCCGTGAAATCGCTGTCGGGAGAAAACTCTTTATGATGCAAAGAAAACACAAACAAGCAACTAAAAAAGGAGTTCAAGTGCTTTGAAATTTGATTTTAGATAAAGTTCTATGCCAACTGCTCTAGGAGATGAAATAAAACTGACCGACATCTAAGGTCAGAGTAATTTCCAAAAATTTAAAAGAACGTTCTGAATAATTGACAAAATCTGATGCGGACATGTAATCAGAGTTTGAAATGGGTCTTGGTTATCAGTTTTGTGCAAAAAATTTTGAATTGTAGCGAAAATTAAGTTTTTTCTGTGGAACTTATAATACGTATTATTTATTGATTGTTTCGGCAAGCGAGAATTTAAAAAAAATTTTTTTTAATTGTCAAGTAAAATGAAACATTATTTGTTGAGTTATTAAATGAAATAGAGATTTGAGGTTCATTTCGGAAGACATGATATCTCATTTTATTTGCATTTTCAATTTAATATTTATTGGCAAACAAAAAAAATCAATTTTTTGATAAAGTGTCAAAAATAGTTAATAATTCTCTATGGGCTCTGAAGATGTCCTCTATATCGTTCGATAACCTCCTCAAACTTATTTACATGTTTGATCACATCAGCTCTTACATTTAAATTACAACTCCACGATATCTGAACGTAAATTTTTGTTTTTACGGTTCGCCTTTGGAACAAGCTACCTGCTAAATTCTGAAGCAGGGTCACATTGAACTTCAAGCGCACATTACTTAAATAATACAGCGAGTGAATACAAAACATATTAACATTTACCTTTGTCAGATGTTTTTAATATGTCAATCTTTATGCATTGTTCATTTGTATCCCATTCCCTAATTTTTAATCTTTAAAAACAGACCCTTAATCTCTGATTTCTAATTTCAAATTTTTACTTAGTTTTAAGTTTCAATGTTGTAGGATTTTAAATTAATAGTAATCTAATTTATAAACTTTTAAGCCTTAAGGTTTATATGACATATTGTTTGATTCTGTCATCATTTTGATTTTATATTCAATACAACCTATGGATGTTGTATTGTAATAATAATAAAGACTAAAGAAACTCCATGGGCGTATACATATATTTATGCTTTTCCAGTAATCAGTTATTATTTTTTTCCAAAAAAAACACGCCCTCAGTGGTTTTATGCGCATTGAGGAATAGCTTCAGTTTCTTCATGAACCAATGATTGTAATTAAACTAAATTTATGTGGGAAGCCCTGTGAGGCTTTACTTTACCGAACAAAATTAATCACTCGACAAACATTGTTACGTTGTCGGTAACGTTTGAACGCATTTGCGTCATATTTGAACATTTTACATTACTTTCTAAAGAATAATCATTATTGAATAGATTTGTCTCTAATTTTGGCATCTTATAATTATTTAGCAATTTAATTACAAATTATTATTTTTTTGTCAGTTTATATATAAAATTCATAATATTGAAATCATTGTGGTTACATTTTATGTAACATAAATTTCATATTTCAGCCCACTTAGGTTTTATTTTCAGTTTATCTCCGTTGATTTCTGTTTTACTTGTGGTCAATTAAGTTACTATTTTACTATACCCAAATTGAGGTCAAAAACTATTCTCACACATAAAAGTTACCACATTTAAATCTTAGTATATGCACATATGTATGTATGTAAGTACATATGTATGTATGTAAGTACATATGTATGTATGTAAGTACATATGTATGTATGTATGTATAACCTCCACGAGGTAAAAGGAACCAACTTTAAAAAAAAACCCATTTATTTAAATAAATGGTAGCTGTTGTTGAAAAACATATAAAAAATGCTGAGAAAACATAAAATTTAAACGATGTAAAAATTGCCCCTCCAAGACGTATCAACCAAATATTACTGAGCTACTGAGTTGGGCTACCAAAATGTGAATGTACAAGAAGCTTACTTCAAAGTCATTAAAATATTTCGCGAAACAACACAAACTACAATAATAACACAGCACCGCCTGAAAGCAGCAGCAAACAGTGAAGTATTTTCATGCAGAAGCTGTCAAGTGACCAATGTTTTCATCAGTTGAAACGAAAAACATGTACCAACCCATTGTTTATATGTATGTATGTATGTAAATGTAGAAGTACATATGTATGTACATTAAGTAAAAATTCATGTCTTTCAACAAAGCTGGAATATTACTTCTTCGAAACATTTGAACAAAGCGGAAAACAAAGGAAAAGCAAACGACTGTAAATTTGTAATTTTTTGGCGGCTTTGAGTAAGCTTGAATAAGCTTTTGGAACAAACAAAAAGGCTACACATTTTTCACATACAGGGTGCGGCAGTTCAATTCGGACAAATTTCAATTTGAATTTCCCCCCATATCGTTGTTCCGTCAAAGGTCGCGATTGAGGTTCTTGAACGCCATGGGCGTCTAGTAAACTGTCATAATCTTAAAATTGCCGAGATGCTACGTTCAAGTGCGGAGTACAATCGAATAGCCGCAATTATTGAAAGCCTTCGCGCTGAGCGTTCGGCGACCGAGATCATTCGATTCTTCGGATACCCGAGATCGACTGTTTATGATGTTGTGGCGAAATACAATGCTTCGGAGAAGTCCGAGGAAGGTTCCGCTAACCCGGCGAGGAGTTCTCACAATGGGTGTTATGACCTCTGGCGGTCGTGGAAAGGGCTCACGAGCTGATTTCGAAGAATCCTGGACAATGGATTTGAACGCCCTCGAGTACTATGTTTGGAGCGTTGTTGAACGGGTTAATAACAAGTTGCGGCACCTTAATGTCGCGTCTCTATCGAAGCAGCATTCGCCAATATGGAAAGCGCTACGTTCCAGAGAGCATGCGGGCGCTTCAGGACAGGGATAGAGGCGGTAATTGAGGCGAACGGCGGTTATATTGAGTGATTATACTCCTGACCGGTCACACGAATATTGACTAAACACATTTACTTTTACATTTATACTTTGTGTGAATAAATAATGTTTTAAAACAAAGTGCAATTTGTCCGGATTTAACTGCCGCACCCTGTACCTAGTAGCAATAAAGAGGGGTTTTTATATTGTTTTTTTTACCGAGGTTTGCCAAAGCAGCATTAAGTTAACACTTATTAATAAACAAAAGCATTTATTGATTAACAACGAAATTACAATTTTAACATATTAGGAAACATGCGTAAGTTGGTATGTTATTGTTTTGCTATTAGCATTGTTTCGTTGTGGTACACTCAACGTCAAAATTTGTTATTTGAATAACTGACTAGCAAAGTAGAAATATAGCCAAAAATAGTTCGAAAAAAGGGAACTTCAGTAACAGAAAAAAATGTTCCTTCGAGAACAAATTTTCAAAATATATATTATACTCGTTATGATAATTATATAATAAATAGAAAAATAGCTTGTTTTCTAATAGAGAACTCCAGCAAACGTAACTTTCTGCATACAATGTATTTTCCTCCGTTATGATTTCGAAATTTCTGTACCTACCTATTTAAGTAATAGCGAATTGTGATTGTCACGTAAATTGGAGCTGTCACGCAGCCCAGTGTACTTTTCTGGGTCTCTGAGTGCTCGTAAGTCTATACCTTTTGAACAGCTGCGTTATTTTGAATGCGGCATTTGTGAATTATTAGAAAATAACATAGCTCTCGAAATGTACAACAAAAATTTTGTTTTTGTTAATGGATGTTTCATGTGGAGAAATACGCAATTAAATTATAATATTGCTTTCCACAAATTTAAGGACCAACATGCATATGCCATTCCATGCATTTTATTTTGGAGTTTCATTCTATAAAATATGAAATCAACATAAATCAGTTAATTAAACAAAGAAGTCTACAATACTACATAAACTAGTTTCACAAACTTTAGGTTTCGGAAAGTCTACAAGCAAACAAAATTGATTTTTTTAAGCTGCAGACTGTGCATATTCTAAATACTTTTTTGTTGTAATTTCACTATTTTTACACTTAATTGCAAAACCTTCTCTTTTCGATTGCACTCTTGCTTTACCTTTATAATAATGTAATTCTGATACACTACCCAACTAACTACTTATGCGCCAAGTTCCACGTAGTTGTTCAACAAATTTAATTATAGCGAGTGTTCCCGCTGTGCTACGCAGCCAATTAATATTATTTTTAATAATTATTATGTAACAAAAATTTAGGAGAATAAATAAGGAATGGCGTCACCATGTAAAATCTCAAGGTAAAGCCAAAATTTAATGGAAAAATAATCATTTTAAAAAATTTAATTAAAAATATTAACCACTGCTAAAATGCTAAAGTATATACTTTATAATTTTTGTTAATGAAACAGTTTCAAACTCAAGTACAAATTTGCTAAAAATATGAAATTATCTTTTTTTTTAAACAAATTTTGTGAACACACGTATAAGTATGTTGTTTTCGTTATGCGTTCTTAGCTAATTTTGCTTTTCGGAAGCTTTAAAAGCGAATATTTATAATTGGTTTAACCCTCTTAAGAGCGCTGAAAAGCCAAGCTAAGTACACTGTGCGCCGTCTTACCCAAAAAAACCACCACCGTTGCTTTACTATCAGCAAATACATTTACACATATAATAACTATTTGTCATTTACATCTCTCAGGTAAATAACCAATGGATGATTTTTTTTCTATTTATTTTCTAGTTGAAGTTTAAGGAGTGCCTACCACATGTTAAAGTATCCGAAAATATTAATATGCTTGCGTTAAAATTTTCGCATGCGACAAATAAAAATGTATAAATATAAGTATAACAAAGTGCTTTTTTGCTTTTTTTTACTACCGCTCTAACTGGGTTTATTTTAAATTAAAGAAACTCAAGCATGCATTTAATGTTAAAGCTCGGCAGTAGTCACTTCAAAATTGTTCCATTAGATTTCGTAATCTTAATGTGAATCACCCTTATATATATACATAAATACATAGCGATATTGTATTTACACACCTAAAAATATAAGTGATACAATATGACACTTTTCTTAAGTTAAAGGCACATAGTTTTATATTTTTTCTATGATAAAATGCAGCCTATTTTCGATTCCAGGTCCATCATTTTTTTCGTACAAAATTTTAAGCAAATGCATGTAGTAATACTTACAAACGTTCACATTTATTGTATTGTTAGAAGCTTCAAATTCGGGTGTAAAACCAAAAACAAATCCAATGTCTTTCAATTTATTATGGTTTCATTTTAACTGGACCTATCCAAATATAAATTTTTCAAGCTGTCACCCAAAAACTTCGAACATTATATTTTCCAAACATTTTCGTATTGAGTGCCAATAAGTGCACATTAATTGAAAAATATTGAGAATATTGAGTTTATATTTTTTTCCTGTCGTCGTGTGCTTGTACGTAGTTAAGGTGTTAGAATGTGTGGAGTGTGGTTTCCAACGTCACAGCTGGGCATCTGACCGAATGTTGGTCCACATGTGAGTGAAATGATTAATACACTCGTATTTGACTAAATACTAGGGTGATTCACACGGTTTTGTCAAACCGGTTTTCTTCGGTTTTTTCATAAGTTATTGTACGGTTTTTTTTATTTTTAATTTTCCGAAGATCGAATAAGTTGTAAATTTAAAGCCTTTGAAAAAAAACGCAGCAAATGTATTTTAGATTTTATATATTGAAATAAGTGTCATAAGAGGACGGCAAAACACTGAAAAACTGTATACCGCCTTACTGACAATAAGTCCCTCTAACTCGCTCAATTTGCTCAATGTGATATTCAGTTATTTGGTATCATCTCAAGTTTTAAAATTTGAGACTGTGTATGAGTTGAAGATTATCCCCTTCCCTCGCTTTTATGTTTTTTTTGTGAGAAATTAATGCCAACTCGTCTAAAATTGTTACTTTTGTCTATTAGAGACTTATACTGCTTACTCACTTCGGACATTGAATAACATTTTATTTTCAAAAGATTTATTTCATAGAAATAAAATTATGCAGTTTTGCATTTAGTTGCATATATGTCGTTGATGTAGTTTTTTCTTATTTGGAACAAGATCAAGTTTAAGCGGTTTTTTCTTGATTTGAATATTAGGAACCTGTTTTTTCATAATGCCATTTTTTCGCATAATTCTAAAACCGGTTTTACAAATAAGTCGAATAATCGAAAACCCTACTAAATACACATTTGACATGGGGTACAGAGCGAGAACAGAAACAAATTACTAGTTGGCACTTTGTTTTACATATAGTAATGGCCACGAATTAAGCACACACTTTAGTAAGATATAACTTTTTTTAAAACATTTATTTGACTTGCTTCTTCGGCATGTTGTGCGGACGTATTTTTTCCCTGCTCGATAAGTGCAATTGAATTCTAATGAATTCTAATGTAAATCTATGTCACAAATGCAAACGTGTTCGCTATACCTAACGAGACATTGACTCTTGTATTAATTTTGAAACATCAATTATTTGATAATAATTCAAAATGCCTTGCATTTGTGATCAAAAGGTTGATCGATCTCAACCAAAAATACAGTGTGCTAGGGGCAATGAACTGTTTCACTTGGTTTGTGTTGGTATAAAGCCTGCTGATGCTGATTTTCTTGCCAACTCTAATAAATGATTTTTTTTTTTGTAAAGTTTGCGCGACTGTGCGTTGCAGCTCAATTCGCTCACCTCCTCCGTCTCCTGTTATTTCGGAAGAAAGACAAGTGCTACATCTACTAACACTAACAATAAAATTGCTAACTCACACTCGTCAATTTTGCAAAAACAAAGCGATAGTAACCCAAACCAACAAAAACATATTACATTGGAATCTGTATTTAATGTCATCGTCTCTCTTCGAGCCGACAATGCCCGATTGCTTAATAATTACATCGCTCAGTCTGAAGTAAACAATAAACTTGGAGAAAATTGATGATGTGCACTCTGATCACATTTCTATTCTGCGAATCTTGCGTGAAAAAGACTCTGCGATTGCTTCTCTCAATGCAGAGCTAAAAGACTTACGTACCTGCGTAACTACTGTTGTCCATAAGCTTACTGCAAACCTTTTTGCTGACTTTTTCCATTCTAATTTTATCTCACAGATGGAAACTTCTAGAGGTCCTTTTCCAACCGTGGATTCTCCAGTTAGTTTTGGGGAGCGTTCCCTATCTCTTGATGATGTTGTTGACGGCATAATGCGGATTAAAATGTCTTTGCAAATGGATGTTGACCTTCTTAAGAATTGTTTGGCGTTAGCAAACCCCCTTTTATTAATTTTCAATAAATCACTTGAAAATGGAGAATTTATAGATGCTTGGAAAGTAACTTTTTTTAGTCCTATTTTCACAAATTTGAACAAAAATAACGTTGACAATTATAGGCCCATTGCCAAGTTGTCAGCCGTGTCAAAGTTATTTGAAAACATAGTAAAACTGAAGATGTACTATTTAGTTACGCGTTTAATGTCTGACGACCAGCATGGTTTCGTGTCTGGTAGATCTACTGTCACAATTTAGCAATATTTTCCGAATATTGTTTGTCGGCTTTCAGTGACCGCCTTCAAGTTGGCACTGTGTATACCGACTTTTCGAAAGCATTTGTCAAAGTCAGTCATTCACTTTTGATTTCTAAATTTGCTAATTTTGGATTTCATTCAATATTTTATCTTGGATAAAATCCTACCTTTATTAACGCAACGTTGTAGTTGTAGTTGACAATGTGCATTCCAAATATTTCGTAGCGTCGTCTGGTGTACCACAAGGCAGCATACTAGGCCTGTTGCTATTTGTAATTTTTATGACATTTGGACCTGTTTTACAAACTCTAATTTTCTTTTATATGCTGATGACTTGAATATTTTCTCCATTATTTCAAATTCTTCTGACTCCGCAATGATCCAATCAGACTTGGATAATGTCTCAGATTGGTGTAGTATAAATGGACTGCAGTTAAATATAAAAAAATGTTTTCATTTGTCCGTCTCCAAGTCGCGCTGCTTTATCCCCACGTCTTACCATATTGACGGTACACGATTATCAACCCTTGAAGAAGTAACTGTTCTAGGGGTGGTTTTTGACTCAAAATTTTCATTTAATAGTCATCTCAATTACATACACGATTGCTAAGTCGTATTCAGTGCTAGCTTTCGCGCTAATTAATCTCAAATCTCTAGAAAATAGAAGAACCATTCTTTCGCTCACTTTTGTCTTTGCCATTATTACCGGTGTGATTGACTCACCCTACCTCCTCGAGCGCATTTGTTTTCACGTCCCTAAAAGTGATCTTTTTTACACAGAACGAGTCCGAACTCTCTATATTTCCAACGCTCCCATTTTTAGAGCCCTCAATGAATTCAATAACCTGCCAATTACGTTAAACATAGATTTTTCTTTATCTAAGTCCGTTTTCAAATCAATGTTAAATGAAGTGATATTATAATCATCTATTTTGTATGTAGATTACTATAAAACCGAAATAAATAAAAATACCATTAGTAATCCTCCTCCGTATTTCACTGTCGGTCGTAAATTTTTGGGATCCATTTCTGTATTAGGTTTTCTCCAAATATTTACCTTACTATCAGAAGTAAATATATTAAATTTTGATTCATCAGTGAAAATTACATCATTTCAGTACTCTGCGGGTTTTTTAAGATTTTCTCTTGCGAATTGATTAGTGGTATATTACGCGCTCATTATTTTTTCGATGAACTCTTCTAAACGTTGAATCACTCACTTCCTTATGTAAGTAAATTTTAATTTCTGAAACGATTTTAAGCGCAGAAATGGCTGGATTTTCTTTCACTTTTCTCAATATCCATCGCTCATCACTAGCAGTTCTTAACTTTTTATTTGTGGCAACTTTAGTTTTATTTGCAACTCGCTTGTCTTTTTTATTTCTCGCAATGATGTATTGGACCGTACTTCGACTCCGATTCACAATTTTAGCGATTTCACTATAATATTTGCTTTCTTTATACTGGTTGATTGCAATTTCACGCACTGCGAAAAATTCGAAAAATCACACAATGAGAACATAGCGATTTAAATAATACTATGGTAATACTCTAAACAAGTACAAATCAGATCACTGCACCAATTTTTATAAAGCGAAATTTCTTGAGATTACCCGAAATCGAACAAAGAAGCTGCTCTATGATTTTCAGTGACGCCTACTACGCCAAAAAAAAAATTTATGTAACGATTGTTATCGTATTTTACAATAATCATTTATTAATTAAATTTAAAATCTATATTAATTAATTAAATTTAAAATATATATTTATTAAATATAAACTAGCTTTTGCCTATTTTTGGCCCAACGTAGGAAACAAATTTTTTCAAAAGAAAGTTCACTAAATGTATTGCCACCACTGTGCGCATTCCTACATTAGTGTACATACAAATGTATATACATATGCATGTTAATATGTATTAGTATGCGGGTATATTATTTTAAATAGGTTTTCATTCGAATTGTTTGTTTTTTTTTCGCCTGACCCAAGTCGAACGTGAACTGTGAATTACATTAAGCGCGGCTGTTTACCAGAATCATTATAAATGTAGTTGCCACACATTTACATACAAAATAATAAATAAATAAATAAATTTATGTGGTAGTTACATTTCCAGAAGGTAATTTTGCACAAACCAAATTATTAACTACATATTTGGTTATTCTAATATTTGCAAATTCAAATAACAATGTATTTTAATTCAATGTGCAGTCATTCATTCTGCCAGTTTGAAATTAAATATCCTAAAAACAGTTTTTTTAAGTTCGCTAAATATCGAAAGTTGAAATTTCACCAGCAAGTATTGCATCATCAGTGTATTCATCCATTCGAAATGTTAGTATCATTTATTTACAAAACGACTTCACACCAATTGCAATGAGACTCCATGTGGTGCTTTTGTTTAGCTTGACTGATGATTGATGAGCATTTAAGGTCTAAAAGGAGATGCATAATACTACTGATAGACGGGCGTATTTATGCAGATAAACGGGCACATATGTATATCCGCATAATAAGGTATACAGCAATATTAGGCCATCTATTCCACTTCATAAAAGAGTGGCTATCAATGAATAACATTTGGAATAGGATCCGGTACTGTTTGTAAAATTGTTTTATATTTTTGCCCAGCAGTTTGCCAAAATCTTTCGGATTGCATAAATTCCTATTCTCTAAACCCACAAGAAATCTAAAAAATCGCATTTTAATTTATAATTTGGTTTAATTTGCTTATTATCGTAGCTTTTTTTTTTAATAATACACACTTTTGACAATAGCTGTAGACGTTTTGAAATCACAATATGCAGTACTTATGCACATAATTTTCGTACATATATACGAGTGCTTATGCGCATTTGAAAGAGGATTATACGCGAGTTTATGCAGATCAAGGCTACTTACCTAGATAACTAATGCTCGTCCGTCAGTGGCATAAGTGTAAACACTAGACGAGCATATCGATGATGCTATGGCAAAACTTCGTATATTTATCAGTAATCGCTACTTCACATGAATAATAAAAAAAATATTAATAACAAAAAATCATTTTTAATATTTTTGTTTAATATAACATAAAATACTAGATACTAGTTTGTAAATATAGAATAAAATGTTGTAAATCGTATTATTTACTTTGCACTTGGGAGGAGTTCGGACTCTTTTGTTATTCAACACAAATTATAATTGGTATTTAAGTCATTTTACATAGGTCTCAAGTGAACAAATTATTTTATGGAAGGCTTACTGAACAGAAAATTAAAATTTGTTTTTCTAAGCATGACCTAATATAGAATTAATTTAAATGCAACATTCTATGTACTTAAGTATATAGTGTCTTATTTGCTTTGGCCTCATTCCATTCCGGACAATAAATTTGTATATAAGTAATTATAAATGTGCTTTAGTTTATGTTTAAATAAAACTGCATAAACAATTGGTGTACATAACATGTTGTAGTAAGGTCTGTGTTCCGAATGCTCTTTCAACAATTTTTTTTTTTATTTTCATTGTTGCTCTCTAAATCAGAAGCACTTATGTAAGTACTCGTATATATGTATGTGTGCATATCCTTTATATTCCAGCAACTATTCAAGATATTTTCAAGTAATTTATTCTGTATTTTAACCATTTACTCAAAATTCTGTCCTTTGGCACAGATGAAGTATATTTTATTAACGAAAAAGTGAACAACAATTTTCCCGAAAATCAATACTACGAGAACAACGAGATTTAAAAGAAAAACTCCATTTTGTGAGAGCAAATGAACATTCATTAAAAACTATTCCGGACCATTTGGGGTTTAATTCGGGAACATTGAAGGACATTTTCTGGTCATGTTCAGGACTATTTAAGGTCCATTTCGAGATTAGTTAACGACTATTTCAAGAAAATTTAAGGATTTTTCTTGATAATTTGACACGTTCAGTAGTATTTCATGTTAGTTTTGGAATCCAGTTCACATAATATTTAATGATAATTTCCGGAATATTCACAAGAATAATTAGGAATAACCAAGGCACATTCAATAGGTAGCAGCAGTAGAAAAATGTATGTGCCTTGGGAATAACTGAGAACTATATTAAGATTGTTAAATCGAATACATACCATTTCAGGAAAGACTGGCACTCATCTTGGTTGTTCGCAAAAAGTTCACTGCATTTCCAGATGTACTTCAGAACCATTTTTGGAGTTTGCTTAAGATCATTTCGAGCTGGTCTCGACAAAAATAAATAATATGAAAGAAATTTTAGTTAGGTCTCTAATATAACTTATTCATAAATATTAGCGTCGAATGTTTTTCTCAGCCTTACCTGGAACTCATACGCATACAAAACTAACAATCTGCCATAAGTGATTTGTGTATCTGTAATAAAACTTTTCACATCATTATTTTCGTTACCATTTTTAAAAAAATGCAGTTGAACACAAATCGCGCGATGCAAAATATCAAAATTGGTATAAAAATTTATCAAACTCTTTTAAATGTAATTAAATGAAATTGGAAATTTGTCTTGAAAACTTTTTTGAACTTCGTTAAGAAAATCGCCACTGATCGAGCGAAAGAATAAACTTTTTAGCACATCATTTATCATGTACGCGATATAAAATGTCAATAGCGATTGTATTTTGTATGGTTCTTTACAAATACAACGACAACTGGATTCTAAAAGAATACGAATATTTACTGTGGCTAAGTGTGGTAGGTACTCCTTGCATTCTGCAGCAATCTTGTTCTTGGGCGCTTGAAAATTATAGCTTGAAAGCTCTGAAATCAATTTTCGTAATCCTTAAATTATTCGAGAAAAGATTTTTCGTTTTTAGATATTTGCATACATTAGCTCGGTCGAAAAAAACATCAAAACACAAATGACTATTTAAATATTCTTATTTTGAAAAATACTTCTAAAATTATCAAGACTTGCTGCGAGTGTGCGCTCGCGACTACACACACGAGCACTCATTTAAATTAACTTAATATTTATTACTGCGGCTAATAAATATACGTAAGTATACTAATACGGTGGCTCAGAAAAGTATTTTGCATATGGAGAAAATAAAACAAACGATTATATTTTTGGTTTTTTTTCAATAATATATGAACTCATTACTTCGCTGAGACTTCATTAAAACAAATAAAATAAAGGTATACAGGAAAAGAATAAAAATAATTCAGAATTTGTAACTCGCAAAAGTATTTTGCATTTGACTAGAAGTGACACATAAATTAATATAATGACCATCTAGTATTTCGTTTGATAACCGCTACTTTTAGATTCAGCTTCCAAGCGTTTTGGTATCGACAAAATTCAGATAGCATTTTCTCCCATTCCCTTAGCAAAACCTCCTTGAGGCAATTTTATGATGAAAAATTGTGTTCGCGCACTCTATTTTCCAAACAGGCCCAAAGGTTTCATGTCAGGGCTTTATGGAGGTATTGGAAAATGTTTGGCGTTGAAAAGTAACCACATTTTAAAGTCGTGTGTATGTTTCGGTTCGTTGTCATGCTGAAAAAAAAACGTTTCTTGCAAAACCCATTATTATTTTATATTTTTTTTATTTTTAATAGTTTATAATGTCTGATTGTAATACCTTCTTGATGTTGTGCTACAAAGTTCTTTAAAGATGGACAAATATACATACATACATATTTGTCCATTATGTTACCTATAAAAACAAGATTTCCAAATCCCTGCGCCGACATAGACCTCCACACCATCACTGAATTTCCACCGTGTTTCACAGTTGTAATGAGGTTTTTTATATGCAGCTCTTCATTTGGTTTCCTGCCAAACCATACGACGGCCATCAGATCCAAAAGTATTGTATTTGCTTTCGTCGCTAAATATTACAGTTTTCCAAAACTCGAAACTTATACTTTTGTAGGTGTTGGCGAATAAAAGTTGCTTTTCTTTATTAATATTTGAAAAAAACGGTTTTCTTTGAGCCACCCGACCATGAATATTATTCGTTCTGAGCACTTAATTAAGCTTTGGTGCTGATAAATGTGAATTTTCGCGGTTTGATTTTCTATACTGCCGCGCTCCTTACACCGTTTTTTTTACATTTTCTATCGTTTGACGACATCGACTAAACATATAGCAAATGTATTTTGCAGATTTTCCTTTATTCCGAAGGTACAAAATTGTTTTTTTTTCAGATATTGTAATTTCTTTGCGTTTTGGCATTTTTGATATGCGCACTATCACAATTATAAGCGAAATCAAGGCGAATTGATTAAAGGTGGTGTTGATAGGGCAACACCAACAACCACAAGAAATTTGTTTTTGCTTCTGGTGGGCTATTGTCAAAGTAATTTGATTGATAAAATCAAAGCGAATTCAATTTATAAAATAGAAAACCAAAATATTTACACTTTTTTTAAGTTACCGGAAAGTGAACGATTTTTAATATTCTGGTTAAAATATGTTTATGTCTGATCTGTGCAACCTAAATCGC
The DNA here is from genome assembly GCA_963971545.1 of Philophylla caesio. Lineage (NCBI taxonomy): Eukaryota > Metazoa > Arthropoda > Insecta > Diptera > Tephritidae > Philophylla > Philophylla caesio. The sequence goes on from OZ020606.1 coordinate 77,499,161, forward strand.
ATAAACCAGTGCCTAAGGCAGTGAAAAATAGGAAAGATCTCATACAAGAACATGAAAGTACTGGACCTTCGTTCATATGTATAACTTTTTGCGGCGCGTGATATTTGGAAAAAATTGATAGGAAACTGAAACTACTGCAGCTAATTTCACGGAAGTCATTACCTGACCATAGGTGACATAATAATAATAATCCCAACGGTTTTTTTTCCCTCCATACCCGCCCGACCGACGCGAGGGGCGCATCCGTATGACGCACGGATATATAAAAAAAAAAAAATTTTTTTTTTTTTCATATACATATGCTGCGCCGAGTCATGAAAGGCAGAAGTTTGTTAAGTGTCGAGATCTAAAACTGTTCAGCTACAGAACAAATGCTCATCAGCTGATCGAGTAGTAATATATAAGTATGTTTGTATCAATTATTGAGAGCATTGAGTATAGTTTTCTTTACGTAAAAAAGTGAGTCTGAAGTATCAAAAGAACCGGAATGAGTGTTAAAATCCTGGCACAAACTACGGAGTGGCTCATTTAACTCAAAATTACTTTTACATGGCTTCAGAAAAAGAGGCCGGAAATGTCTTGAAATTCGGGAGGAAACGTTTAGTTTTATTTCACCAAGAAGAGATGGGCTAGAGATCAAGCCTGTCAGTAATTTGACCAAAAATACAATGCCTAGCATTTCTCTACGACTAGCAAGTGTAGGAAGATTAATGAGTTTTAAACGACTTTTATATGGCGGCAGGTTGTACTGAGAATCCCAACGAAAATTCCTTAAAGCAAAAAGCAGAAATTGTTTTTGAATGGACTCTATTCTGTCGGAATGAACTTGATAGCGTGGGTTCCAAACAACAGATCCATATTCCAGTATGGGCCTCACTAACGTTGTGAACAGAGCCTTCGTGATGTAAGGGTCATTGAATTCTTTTGACCACCGTTTTACAAATGCAAAAACACCCTTGGCTTTGTTAACTGTAACATTGATGTGAAGATTAAAATTAAGTTTCGGATCCATTGTAATTCCAAGATCGACAAAGTTAAACACTTGTTCGAGGTTATGGTTACATATGTCATAAGAAGCCGGTTGAAGTGCCCTTCGAGAAAATCACATTACCTTACATTTTTTAAGGTTTAGCGGCATGTTATTTACTTCACACCAGTTAGTCATGCTATTTAAATCCGCCTGTAGTAAGGACCTTTCCTCAACAGAATGATACGATCTAAAAAGTTTTACATCATCAGCATACAATAAAATTTTTGAATAGTTAATTACAGAAGGTATGTCATTTATAAAAAGTAAAAACAGAATCGGACCAAGGTGACTTCCTTGCGGGACCCCTGAAGATACATGAATAATGTTTGAGGAACTATTTTTAAAAAGAACTCGTTGTGTTCTGTCCATGAGGTAAGAAGATATCCAATGAAGGAGATTAGGTTGAAAACCAAGGAGATGGACATCGTCAATTGTATATGGAAACGAGAGTTAATTTACGGATTCTGAAACATCTGCGCCGGAGCTCGACCTTTCATATACATTTTGCAAAAGAAAGTTTTGGGAAATAAATACAAGATCAAAAAATAAAAATGAAAACATATGTTTGGATATTATCCTTTGAACTTTTAAGTAATTAAATTGTGTTATTTTCTCTGTATATATAAATAATATTAAGCCAATTATAAAAAATGTTTAATGGACTTGGACAAAACTTCATAGTTTTAAACTATTTGTATTATAATATAATCTTGGCGCGTACACTATATAGCTCAATGTTTGGCCGAGCTTCTACTACCATTTGTGGTGTACGTCTTTATATTATACCACAAATGGAGGGACCTACAGTTTTGTGCCGACTCCGAACGGCAGATGTATTTAATGAGAAGCTTTTTCATGGCAGAAATACCCACGGAGGTTTGCCATTGCCTGCAGAGGGGTGACCGCTATTAGAAAAATCTTTTTCTATTATTAAGATATATATATATTTGTATTACCCTTACTAAAATTGCTTAAATAAATTTATTTATAAAGTTTTTAATATCACTTAATGCAAAGGTGTTCTGAAGATTTTGTGCAACCAGATTAAGCATACGCTATGCTGGAGTTACATTTCCGTATAAGCATCTATTGAACATGCTGCGCTTTATGTACTACATGCTTCATCCTGGGTGTATGTATTAGTGGACATAATAACAAAACTAGAACATAATACTTGCGCTGCAATTACATGGCGATGGTGGACGTCTCTTTTGCTAATGTTACTGCAATAAAAAAGGTCCTTGATTTCGACGCGTGTTTAATCTATTTATTTCAATTAACTTTTTTTAACAATCTTGCGATAAGGCTTATATAAACAAAAATTCATTACAAATCGTTAAGTTAACATCGGATTATATTGAGTCAAAATTAGACAAAGAAAATTTTAATATTACTTAAAACCTAAGTTTAAAATTTAATATAATTCTTAAAATAGTAATGGAAATACAGCTTCCGGCAGCAAATTTGCCCTCTTCTCAATAAATAAAATTTGCGAAGGCAAAAAATTATCTCCGCATATAAGATCCATTGCTACCAAGTGTTTCCGGCAATTCGTGCTCCACATAATTATTATTTTCTCCTCTCGCGGAACTTGAAAAAATGGTTCACTTCCTTTTTCCACTTCCTTAGTACACATAACACATTTCCTATTTTTAATTTTTATTATTTTTCTTATATCTATTCAAAATACAACACAAATTTGAAAACATTTATTTTAACATGTCATAACATAAACATTATAGATGAGAAGATGTAATGTAAACAAAAAAATATAAATAAAAACAATTAATTTGACAATCACCCACCAATCATCTGCTCGATTACGACCACCTTAAATGAATTCGCCTTGAAGCGAAATGATTCAAATTATGACAATTTCTATAGAAATACGCAGCAGTAACCATAAATTCAACTGAAAGTTGCAACAAGTAAACAAAGCTACAACAAGTAACGGATTTAAAAAATAAGCTTAATACTTTTGTGAGTTTTAAATTCTGAATTGTTTACAGCTTGTTCCTATGTGTCATAATTGTTTATTGTTCTATTGAAGTCTTAGCGAACTAAACAGTTGTTATGTTATTGAATTGAATACATAATTTATAAATAAAACAGAAACAAATGCAAAAAAATAATCAATTGCTTTATTTTCTTCATATGCAAAATACTTTTGTGAGCCACTGTATATACGTATGTATATGGTTTTGTATGTATACAAGTAGGTGTTTGCACAGTTGTGGCTCCTTTCATATAATTGATGAACTCATGCTTGTAATACGTTTTTAAATTAAAGAGGTCATATATCATAAAATACATGTGCATCTACTCGTATGTAAGCATATCTTTATTGAACTATAATGTAAGAAAGTACTCGTATTCGGTACATAGCGTTATACATACAAACTCGTAAAAATGATATTCAGACCAGTCCAAAGCTTCTAGGAAAACACAGCCTGGAAACAGAAATTTTAATTTTCTTAAAAATTATATATTGTTTTTATTACACATATTTTTTACTTAAAGATTTGTGTAAATAAATAAAAGAGAGTTTTTTTATAATTATTACAGAAGCTTACCTTGTAGAATACGTACTACTACTAGAGATATTGTCAATAAAAAGCAATATCCATATCTCGAAAAGAATGTCGAGATTTAACAAATCTCTGTTCATTTATCTTCATTTGAAAGTCAATAAATGACCATTAATATCCCGTCTTAGTAAACTTCAAGACCTAGGAATAGGCATAACGATAAACTCTGACAGCCAGGCTACTATTAAATCTCTAAATTCATGCGGTACAACTTCCAGGGTAGCCATTGAGTGCAGAAGAACTCTAAACAGACTGGCGGTAGTGTGCACCGTGTAGGTTCCTGGTCATAAGGACATTCCAGGCAACTGCCTTGCTTGATCCCCAACTTTTGACTTTTTCAAACGTTCACCCACACTGTCAACGACAAGATTTAAAAATAGATCAAGTGAGGAAAGCAAAATCCGGGCGAAATCGAATTTAATATACCCTTGTGATGTACTTTTGTATGGGCGGTGCCACAGTCATTTTTAAGAATTTCCTAAAAAACCCAGTTTATTTGTTTTAAATTGCAGCAAATATTAAATTTAATCAGTTTGTTCCAATAGATACCGATAAAACGAAGTTTTTGCTTTATTCAAAATTACTGTTATATGGGAGTCAGGGCTTAATCGATTCCTTTAGAAACGATAATTAACGAACACAAGTCAGACGCCAAAAACAATAAAAACACCACAGCATTAGCACAACACTTGACCAAAAATAAACACACAGCTGATTTTGATAGTGCGTACATACTGGACATGGTGAACAGGATGAAAAGAAGGATGACGGAAGGGCTACGCATACAACAGCACATAGAAAAAGCAATGACTTTTAAAGAAGATGTAGATAATATAAATTGTGAATACGCTACTGTTATCGCACAGAAAGTGCGACCGACTTGCCGATGAAGCAATGTTCAAATAAGTTTTCAAATAATGTATTTATGTTGTGATATGTAAATGTTCTAATTAATATAAGTGCAAGAAAATGCTTGTTGTTTGTTATTATTGTAATTTGTTAATGTTTATTATATTTGTAATAAATAGACTCCCTGAGGAAGACGCGAATATGCGTCGAAACGCGTAGGAGAAAAAGTTAAACGTGTGATTAATTTAAAATAACCGGACGAAAAAGTGAATTTATGCACATTGATGTTATATACACCGATTTTTGTAAAGCATTCGACAGAGTAAGTCTCTCTTTACCCATCCAATAATCTTCTTCGCTGGATATACATATTCTTACCTCAACGACAGAACACAACGAATCCTTTTAAAAATATTTGCTCGATCATTATTTATGTATCTTCAGGGGTCCCGCAAGAAAGTCACCTTGGAGCTATTCTGTTTTTACTTTTTAGAAATAGCATACCTTCTATAATAAATTTTTCAGAAATTTTGTTGTATGCTGATGATGTAGATCGTATCATTCTGTTGAGGAAAGGTCCTTACTACAAGCGGATTTAAATAGCATGACTAACTGGTGTGAAATAAATTACATGCCACTAAACCTTAAAAAATGTAAAGTAATGTGCTTTTCTCGCAGGCTGATTCCAGCGGCTTCTTACGACATATGTAACTTTTTTGATCTTGGAATTCCAATGGACCCGAAATTTAATTTTAATCTTCACATAAATGTTACAGTTAACAAAGCCAAGGGAGTTTTCGCATTTGTAAAACGATGGTCAAAAGAATTCAATGACCCATACATTACGAAGGCTGTAGCAGAACAGGTTTAGATTTCGACACTTAACAAACTTCTGCATTTCATGACTCGGCGCAGCATATATGAAATTTTTTTTTTATATATCCGTGTGTATGGAGGGATAAAACCGTTGGGATTATTATTATTATGTTGAGGAGCAAAAAGCTTACAGTTCGAACGGAGTCTTGGCTTAAACTCCTATTTATGTTCGAAAGGAAACCACCGGGTTTCATCCAGTAAAATTGCGGCTTTGTAGCGAACAGCTGTGGAGGAAAACGATGAGTGGTTCCCAACAATTAAATTGAAGGCTTTTGGCTTCAACATTGCCGTCAGCCTTGCAATTATAAGGAATTGCCATAGTCGAATTAGGACATATAAAGAAAATGTAATATGAGTTCAAATAATAATAAGCATACAAATATAATTCATAAATTTGTTGTACATTTCAAATTTATTCTTAATTCAAGATTTCATGCTAAGGGTATAAAAATACTATTGTTGAGCTTTAATATTAGTAATTCAATACTCCAAAAATACAAATATCTATAAATTTCTAATATACATATATCTTTGGACACACAAATAAAAGACTTAGATCCCTGAAGGGATCATGGTATCTCGATTATTTTTGGCTGTTACAAAAAACCGTATGCAAACAAAGTAATTATACCCTTTTGTACAAGAACGCTCGGGTATAAATATGAGAAAACTCTTGTATTATAATAATGTAAAAGAAGTAAATGATGTTCTAAACTAAATGCTAAATCTTTATAATAACTCGGCATTTTATTGAAAAAACTTGTTTATGCAGATCTTTATTAAGTAGAAAATTCGCAAACAAAAACAAACAAATTGTTTTCTATTGCAATTGAATTAAATGACGTAATTTAATCTAAAAAAAAATTTGAAAATAACCGAAAGTAAGTTCATCAAAATTTCGAACTCTTTAAAAAAAAAATTGGAACTTTTATTAATATGGAATTTTTAATTTTGGTACAAGTTGATCTTTTTTATTTGTAATAGGGAAGAAATGGTTAAAGAACTTTTTTAAAAAATGTTTCAATAACTGATGGTAATCCAAAATCACTTAAAAATTTCACATTACTAAAAGTGAATAGAATACAAAACCGCATACTCATACACTCCTTTGATTTTGACTAGAAGCAGGGGCTTTTTTCATGCGTTGCTTTTTTATTTAACTTTGATTATATTTCAATTAAAATAGAGTTTTGTCTCTAACAAAAGCCATATAAACCCAAATTCAATAGAAGCAAAACGGCGCTGCCCCATTCAGTTGCTAAATAAAATTCTGTCTCATATTTTTTTTGTTTTGTATTTTTATAATTGCCAACTAAATATTTTGCTGAGAGCTGTCAAATGATCTAGGTATATTAACGTTTAATCCGCTTACCATTTCAGACTGTCAATATCATTGTGGGGAAAACAGAGATTTCGATCCAATTAAATCAAGTGCCAACCGATACAAATAAAACAAAATGTCCAGTAAGCCATATAGTGCGATTAGTATAAGCAATTGTGGTGTAGATGACCCACAGGTAATGGACCCATGATCGATTATATAGCTCATATTACTTTAGGAAATTACACATATTTTTTTTTTATATAAATTACAGAACGAGTTGGGTGCCGCTTTTGCTAACAACAACATTAGCGATTTTCATATAGCGCTCGACAAGGGTGCTAATCCTGCCAGGCCAGATGATAAACACCTGAGCATTTATGAACTGGCCCTTAAGACACATGGCCGTGCCGCTTTTGTGGAGGAATGCTTGAGGCGAGGTTGCAGCCCAAATCATGTAAGTGATGAGTGTACATAGTTGAATTGGGTAAATTTTCGAAAGTCGGAATTTTTTTGTTTTTGATGGCATTTCCCAGAAAAATTATGGTTATCATTGTAAATTATGGTGGAATAAATATATTTTAATTATTAAGCTCTATTGTAGCCTCATTGGAAAAAATATCAAAATATTTTTTGCCACCTAAATTTTTGTGAGTTAAAATTTCTCTTTGGCCTTCAGCACTTTTTCATAAGTAGTAATAAGATGCTTATAACATACTTCAAGTTTATTTTTTAGCGTAGAGCCGAATATTGTCCTTTGAAAAAATTACTGCCAGACATTATTAAGCCCTTTGCTTCTTAGGGTGACAGAGGCAATTGTGACCTTTAATGAGCGCGTGGATTTTGTTGTTGTATTGAATTTAATGAGTATTCGTAAGATTTTTTTAATTTCGTATTTCCCGTATTTGTGACTTTCCTTAGCAATCATCTAACCTTTTTTGAAATTTTACCTAATCTCTGATTAAGTAGTTAAAAATCAAAAATCGATTGTTTTACTTACCAATTCTCACCGATTTTCAATTTTCTATTTTAAATTTAATTTATTTAAAAGCCACATTTTTTGTGAATGAAGTAATAAATTATACTGAGATGTAAGTTGTAAATATTTGCGCCACGAGCCTCATATCATTAAAAATAATATGACAGAGGCTCAAACAAAAATAAAGATCTGCAACAAAAAAATAAAGCAAAACTAACAATAAATTTTTAAACTCAAGTAAATGTATTCTTAAGAAAATTAATTAAATTCTATACTCGAAGAACCTACGTTAAGATGCAAGCACATTTGCTTTTATTCCACGTGCCCAATGAGTTCTTTGAAAAAAAAAAGGAAAAATCCATTTCGAAACTAATAAAAATCTTAAAATCCATGTTCAATTCCTACAAAAATAAGTTCTCAACATATGTTTTCGCTTTTATGCATTTCAGTTAAATCAGCATTGGAAAAAAGCAGCAATCAGCTTCGCCACCGATTCTCGCGACCCAGAAATTCTACAGGCACTCTTGCGTAGTAAAGGCGTGGATGTAGATCGCGTTTATGTCAAACTAACGCCACTCAATTCACTCGCTAAAAATCTGACTGCCGACAACCAACACGATGTGTGCGCCTGCATAAAACTATTGCTCGACTATGGCGCCTCGCCCAACAAGCCCGACGATCGCGAAATGACGCCACTCAATTATGTGTTGAAGAATCGCAAAATTGATGCAGAAATTAAACGCGGTCTAGTGCAACTTTTCATTTCACAACAGAATTTAGATGTGGATAGCTTTCGTGATGGGGAAGTACGCAAGTTACTACGCCACGATTACCCCGAAGTGATCTTGCCTCCGCCTCAAGCAGATGGCGCGGACGTCCGTTTTGAAAAGCTAATCTCTCATTTACGCAACGGCGACGAAGAAAAATTCATACAGCAGTATCAGATTTACCAACGCAACGTGGCCGAAAAAGACAATAACGTCAACGAAGTGGAAGAGCAGAAGCTGCAATTGTTCATTGAAACGATTAAGCGAGGCACACATGAAGCATTCGATGAGCTCTTGAGGCACGACGTAAATATTAATGGCGTCAAAGATGGGCAAACGCCCATACAGATTGCCACAATTTGGGGCAATTGGCGTGCACTTAAAGCGCTTTTACCGATTGAAGATCTAAAGTTCCGTCGTCAAGATCAACTATTAATTACGGTTATTGGTCACTTGGACGATGAACCTTTGCACGACTTCGTTAACTACAAGAAATGTTTCTACATACTTTTGAATTCGGAACGCATCGATATAAATGATTCGGATCCCAGCGGCTCCACACCACTTCATCATGCCGTCAAATATCGTAACCGTTTGGTTATTCAAGAACTGCTACGCCACGGCGCTTACATCGGCATGCGTAGCGCTTTTGCTGATCTACCCATCGATGGCATGCACCCGGAGGTCTTGGAGGAACACTTTGATAGCTGCATCAGCACAAATGGCCGTAAACCTGGCGATAATGACTTTGAAATATTAATCAATTTTAAGAATCTCATACCACATCCAACCTCAAATCATGCGCAAAAGTTACGCGCACAAAACTTCCGCGAAGAAATGCCACCCATCGCTTATATTGCAGAGTCAAAAGAACATCGCCACTTACTACAGCATCCTCTTATTACAAGTTTTCTCTTTCTCAAGTGGCATCGTCTGTCTGTCATCTTCTACATAAACTTTCTGCTCTACTTCTTCTTTGCGTTGAGCATTATCATACACACGATTCTCAAGTTCCGCGAGAGTGAGCACGAAGCCGTCACTGTGCTTTTCGGTCTCTTCTCGTGGATTGGTATTTTTTACCTGATCGTGCGTGAAATAACACAGTTCGTATTGGCGCCGCTTAAGTATTTTCGCTCACCGACTAATTACATGGAAGTGGCACTTATCATACTATCCGTGATAACATGCACCGAACAGAGTTACAATCGCGAAACGCAACGTGTGGTCGCCGTCTTCACGATATTACTTGTGGCGTTAGAACTTTGCTTGCTGGTGGGCTCACTGCCTGTACTCTCTATATCTACACATATGTTAATGCTACGCGCCGTGTCAAAGAGCTTCATTAAAAGTTTTGCGCTCTACTCAATCTTCGTGATAACTTTCAGTTTATGCTTCTACATTCTCTTCGGCAAGCCGTCGGAGGAGAGTGATGCGGCGAATGGTGCTGAAGCTGCGAACTATGGTGGCGAGTTCAATAAGTTTGCAAACCCCTTCACCGCTGTCATCAAAACGATTGTGATGCTGACGGGCGAATTCGATGCTGGTGACATTGAGTTCGATACCCTTTACAGTTACTTAATCTTCTTAATGTTTGTGGTATTCATGTCGATCGTGCTTTTTAATTTGCTCAATGGCCTGGCTGTTAGTGACACGCAGGTGAGAGAATACTCGTACATTATTCGAACTCACTGTTTACCTCTTAGTTGAAATGTTAATTGTTTTGCGACGTTATAAAAGAGAAAGGCATTTATTTAGAGAGTCATTAAGGAAAGATAAGGTAGTAAGAGATAAATTTTGGAGAGATATAGGAGTGGAAGAAGGGAGTGGAGTCTGAGTTTGGGACTGTGATCATTATAAGAATATCATAGAGTCATAATCTCGCACACAAAATTGATAGTAGGAGTCTGAGTTTGTGACTGTGATCATTATATCATAGAGTCATAAACTCGCACACAAAATTCGTTACACATTCAATATGGTCATCACTTCCGCATTCAATGAGCCGTAGGAAAGTCAAATCCAAATATAACGATAGCGAGATAGATGCTTTTCCAGTATTGGAATCCGTTATCGAGTGGTTTCAACTCTATTATATAACATACTAAATGGTTTCGGCCTATTTGATATTTCGGTTGATGCAGTTAGCGCGGTGTAAGGTCATTCGCTTTAAACAAAAAAACATTAAAGAAATATAAAAAAAAAAATATATTTTGAATAACTTTGGTGATCAGCATTATTTTAAGGAAAACCTGTGTCAAAAAATGTATTTTTCAACTGTGAGTCGAGGTTTTGATGAAGGGCTTCAAATTAAAAGAAAAAAGACGAGAAGTGTTACAACACACAATAACTTCTTTACCAATCCCTTTGACACCCTTTTCTATTAAGGTACAATGAAATTTTTTTTTTCAAAAATAACTATTGGAAAATTTCAATAATATAATAGGATAAATTTTAAGAATGCACATTTTTAATACCAATCTCTCCTTTTAATTATAAACAATTTTATTTCTTCTTCTAATTTCACCGATTTTTTTCTTATATTGCTATTTGACTTTGAATTTTTTTGATATTATTTTTATTTCTCCATATCGGAAATACTTCAAAGTCCATTTAAAAAAAGCTTTAATATTATTGTCGCACGGATTTTAAAACTCCATGCGACCAACTAATTTCAAATTAATAGCTAATTAAATTCTGGTTAAATTTTACCTTGGACTTAGGCTTCACTGGTGTTAGTTTTTGGGTCATGGATATCATCCTCCAACTCCCGGCGTCACAGATTTTCAAGTTGTTGGTACTCTTTTTAAGAGGGGATCTTCGAATTCATAGTTACTCACCATATCCATATAGTAGATTTCAAAACACATTTAAAAAGGTTTGAACGGAGTTATTTATTGGGAGATTTATTTAGGCAGAGACACACATACATATGTAATTATTATAAGAGAAAATAATAATTACAGTACGATACAAATTTTTGGAGTTATTTATAACTATTATTCAAATATTTATATTATTAAATTCATTTGATAACAATAATAAGTGAGAAAATTATTTAAAGTATATATATATATATATGTATATAATAAAAGTCTTCTCATAAAAATTATGAGTGAAAAAAATTTTTCAAGTCTTAAAAAAAAACAGAACTTATTCAAGATCATTTCGGATTAGTTCGGGACTATTTCAGGATCTGTTCGGGACTAGTTCGGACAGTCTCGAAATAGTTAAAAACTCCATGAACGGTTTTACGCTAAGAAATAATAAAAAAAAATGTTCGTGAAACCCCGACGTAGTCCCGAACTAATCTTGAAACGTTCCTGAATAAGTTCTGTACTTCACAACTTAAAAACTTGTTCCTGACTTATAATTATTATGAGGAGACTTAAAATATTAACACGGTCGAGAGAACCAAGAGATTGTGACATCCGAGAACCGCTAGCCCGCTCTTTGTCGATTTGACAGCATCTACCTATTCAATGACGTAGTAATAGTATTTTAATGCAATAAGCCGCCTTCGCACGATCTTTCTTGTATACAAACAATGAATGATTACAAATTCATGTAAATCATTCATATGTATGTTTTTTTTTTACTGCCGCGACATGAATTTGCGTTAGTGTCTCAAAATAATACTTATCGATGATTTTAAATATTTTTCTCTTTCATAATTATTATCAAAAAAATTTAATAATTCTTACGAAGATTTTGATGACTTCTTATAAATTCCACCTTGAAATAATTATTATTGTGGGTCTCTGAATTTAGGGCTTGTTTTTTCACAAAGGATTTTAAGGTAATTGACAGTTAGTTGATTGATTTAATAAAAAATTCATTTCATGCTTCGAAGCAGTGTTTTGGCAGCTCAGATCATGTGACATCACATCTCTAGACTTTTTAGTATTGTTTTAAAGTTTTGAAAAAAGTATCTCTAAATGAATCACCCAACATATCATTCCATTACGTATCAGCTTAATTTAATTTCACTTTAATGTTACACATCTTTTCACAGGCAATTAAAGCACAAGCCGAACTGAACGGTTCCATTTGCCGCACCGTTCTTCTTACACGCTACGAACAGGTGTTGACAGGACGCTCTGGACATGCCAGCTTTATCATCACACATGAACCGTTCCGCACCATATGCCGCCGTCTCATGAATCTCGATTCCAACTATATTGTAGGACGACAAATCGCCATTCTCCCAAACGATAGCAACAAGGTGCTCGTCAGCAAGGCCAATCGCAATGGAACTGTGGAATTGAAAAATGATTTATCGCGTACAAATGGTCTACGCAACTCCAAGTCGACATTCTTACCATTAACCGAAGAAGATGGCGACCACGAGAAGAAACTGCTAGACGCGCCCGTCTCCTTCTTGCCATGCTGCTGCACCTGCATGACAGGGAAATGCTCGGAAATGGATAGACGCACAGTGAAGTTGGCGATGGCGGTGATCGACCGAAAGACAACCGTCCAGAGGGGAAAATTGCGTGAAGAGAATACCGAAAGGAGACTGAAGAACATCGAAGAACGACTGGTGGAGATGACGCAACTGCTACACAAATTGACTGTGGAATAAGCAAGAGGTTAAACGAAAAGGGAATGGAAATTTAATAGCATATAGTTTTTTTTTTTATTTTGTAATGCAACTAAAGTGTCCCAAATATAATTTATTTAATATTTACTTTTAAATTTTAAAATTCTACAACTCATGTATTATACTCTAATAATTAATAAAAGTGTTGAAAAAAACTCTAGCCACTTATGTACCTAGTTCTATACAATATTCAATAAATGGGGAACAGTGTCATAACGGCAACCCGTAACGACATAACCTTTTCCAACCCTTTACGTCATTACTATCTGCAACCCTGACTGACAAAGAACATAAGACAAACCGACATTTTTACAACAGACACACTTTTTGATTAAGCACCGACCTAAGCTGACGACTATCTTTAAACGGGGCTACGTATAAAATAATAGATAAACCGAAGTATTTAATTTTAAAGTTTTGTAAAGTTTTATTCGTTGCCACATAAATGATTTGAAATCGAATACTTTATAAATCTTCAATGCATCAACCTGAAAAAAACAACAATAACGAGAAGTATTTATCATTAAAATTTCAATTTTTTCGGCTTTATCAAGTCCTAAGACTAACCAAAATTGAGTCTTCATTAAAACCTCTTATTCAGTACTTGATTCCATAGTTTGATAAACCGTTTAAATAAGCAAGTTGGCACAACTTTTCGTTAACCAAAATAGAGGTTTAAATTTGTTCAACCTTAACATTTTTGGTTAAGATGCTATCGTGGCCGACTGGACACTGTCCTTATTAAATGAAAAATAATTGAAATTTTAACTGAACTCGAGGCCAGTTTATGAAAGAAAAAAACTTTAATAACACAGTTTACAGGTTTTCTCCCACTCATTAGGCGTTTAGAGTAGTACAATCTTTCTCGTAAAAAATGAAACCATAAAGAAAGATTTTGATTCATAATACCAGAATTAAAAAACGTGTGCAAAGTTTTATAATTTTTATAACACATTTATTATAACGCTTTATATATTAATAATATTTTAATTTTTTTTTATAAATATTTTTGTTTTGTAAATTTAATTTTCAATAAATTCTGCAATTATTGTTATGCTGAATTTGCCTTGTTTGTTTCATAATATTGATATTCCTTTCATGTTATTAATGGAATATGATATAAAAATGGCATATCAACATTTTCTTATAAACTAATTATTTTTGTGCATACACATTCTACAAACACTTGTAACATTCACATTTACGAGTACTAATACTTTTGTTTTCTTTGTGTGAATTCTAATATCAATAAGACTTCAGAAGCACTTCAACGACACAATTTCTAACTTTTCCAATAGAATTGCAAACAATCAACAACTTGCCAAGAAATTTATGATACTACTAGTCTCTTTTTTGCTTATATACGAGTATAACAAAAATATCAAACATGATTTTTACAATCTTTATATCAATTAAGCCTACAACAACCTTCAATGATCTTTCCATTCTCAGCAATCAATATTCAAAGCCTTCAAGACTTTTTTCCTGGAACTTTCTGTGCTTTCAATTAACAATCATATCGCTTGTGACAAGTACTTCTTTACGAATAAGCTTATTTCAAGTTTTGTACATGTATAATATTTTCAGCAGCTGTTGTGTTGTATAGTATTTTCTGTGGGTTTGTAAATTTACATGGTGCTACAAGCTCGCACCTTAGTATGAAACCTTATTCCAATATATAAATGTGGTTCTTTGTATTTTATTTAGTTTGTAGTTAGATATTGATTTACATACTTACATATGAAAGATTAAACATTTACATTATAAAGCGGGTTTACAAATATATTTTTGCAAGTGTGTATATGTATAAATACCAGTGGGCTTCTTTTAAACTTGTCCATTAAGAATACAGACTTAAATTCTTATCTAAAACCACCATTCAGAGACTATGGATGTGGCCCAAAGCCGAGAGCTTTGTAGAATATTCATTATGCGCTGAAAATCTTTGTTTATCTACATAAGTACATATGTGGTTTTAAAATTAAAATAGCTTTTTGAAAAATCTAATATAGTATTTCAATAAAAATTTACAAACCATTAAGTGTCATAAACATATTAACAAATATCGATCGGATTAAGGTAACGCTAAAATTATATACTTATTTCTGAGAACAATAACTTTCAAAAATTTAAAATAGAGGATCCAATACGACGGAGGAAAATATTTAAAAGCCATCGGATTGAACAACAACTTTTTATTGAACGGCCTTTGCGATCAACGGTAACGAATATGAGGTCTGTTTTTGGAAATTCAATATGGCGAACCAAATAAGGTGAACTAGTTTTAAAAATGAATTGAGTTTTTTGAAACTTGCTGCGTATAACGGTTTTTGATGCCCTTGAAATTCAATAAAATAAAAAAGGCAAATATAAGTTTTTAAAACTAAGCAAATCCCATTAAAGCTCTTATTCGGCAGTTTTTGAATTTGCTGAATATGCATTTGAACACAATTTTTTTAAATGCAAAATTTGAATTTCAAAAATTGTTTTAGATAATTTTAGTTGCTATTAGGGCTATTGATGGTGATTTTTGTTTTCACTTGAATTTTCGTTACTTGTGGAACTTTGGAGAGTCGTGTTGCTTTCGGGATTTCTAAAATGTTTTCTATATACGTTAATTGCTGTTAATATTTTTTTAACCAGTCAAAAAAATCTACTGAGTTGAAAATGGCGTCTGTGGGTTTTGCCTGAAGAGTTGCTTAAGTAGCTTGTCTTTTTCGAATCCAAGCCTTTTTGTCTTCATTTGCTCCAATCTCAAAATTTAGCCTGTTGCATACAGATAACTCATTTGATATTTTCTTTGAAATTAATTTGAATCAAAACAGGTTTTTAGGATTTTTTTTTGCGCCGAGACTGTTTCGCAATTTTTTCCATGCGTTGTCATTAATAAATCA
Organism: Philophylla caesio; assembly: GCA_963971545.1. NCBI lineage: Eukaryota > Metazoa > Arthropoda > Insecta > Diptera > Tephritidae > Philophylla > Philophylla caesio. The sequence continues at coordinate 77,515,065 of OZ020606.1, forward strand.
ACACTGAATATGCTACAAAACTGCATATTCGAATTTCTTCTAAAAAAATCTGGAAAACAATGTTTTTTTTTTTAATTTAAAGGTTTTTTTAATTTAAACTTTTTTTATTTTTATTACATAAGATTTCAAACTTTGATTATTGTTGTTTTGGTAAAATAATTTTTTTTTGTATACAAAAATTTATATTTTAGTTAACAAAAGACGTTTTAAGCAAAACTGAATTTTTATTTAAATTTGGAAGATGGTCATAGATAATTTCCAGATATAATGGATTTCCTGCAATGCTCTTAATTTTTGGTGACCCATTTAGCATAAGACGTCTCACATACATTTAAATACTTTCGTATATAAATTAATACAAATATAAATATTATTTGCATTATTAACCTTAATAGTGTTCTGGGTTAATCTGTCTCTACAAAATTTCTTTTTATATCGATTACATTAAAATATACTGAATTTTATAATATATTCATTTTAATTTACACGTACATACAAATACACAAATGTGCGATTTTTATAAAAGCATCTAAATTCAAATACACTTATTATACAGTATTTTTTTTTTTTTTTTTTTTTTTAAATACATACTTGATATTTGAAAATGCTTCTCTAAAGATAATTTAAGCTCTGCAATTATATGATTAGTTGTTTAATTGTGAAAACTGTTATGTTATTTATTGTTGATAACTGTACTTGGCACAGCACGAATTGATTACATGCATTCTCAGTAAAACTTACCCAAAGATCTAGTGTATAAAAAATAAATAAATAATTAAATAAGTAAATAAATAAATACCATACAAATGGTGAACAAAAATTTAGAACTGTGTCGAACAACTTGAAATTATTCTTTAAAGCATTTATAAAAAATAAAAAATTTATATATAGTGTTGAACTTTTTTCCTATATTCTAGGAAGTAGTTTCAAGTAAAAATGCCTTATAAAATCAAGTTTTTAACGCAATAATGACGTACAATCAGGTTGCTGCATTTCTTTCTCAGTATTAGATATGAAATATTAGCTGTGATTGTTCATAGCGACTCATAATTGGCAGTTTTATGCTACGTGAGTAAACGTAAGTAAACTTCAAATAATTTTGTCTTCCCTGATCGTCTGTATTCTCAATTGCGGCAGAGGGTTTCAGCTTTACTGTCCACTTTTGACATCAATGACATCGGTCGAATATGACATATTATAGTTAAATTTATAGTTTTGCCTGTTTTTTAACTTAAAAAATATGGTTACAAGCTGGAATCAGAGCGTATGTTTAGTAGAGCAGCTTGTATCGTATCCAAAGACAATGAATATAAATCTGCTACTGTTTTTGAAAAAAATAAAAAATTATTGGATTTGGGCATCTGTAGTCGGACTGACGAAATGAATTATATTTTATTTATTTATTTGCATATACATATGTACATATGTATATGATGTAGAGTAGTTTATACATATGTACATATGTAGCTCCTTGGTTTTTATAAAGAAATTTTACATTTTTCTTTAGAGCAAAAACTTTAATTTTAAAATATGTAGTATGTATTTAATACAAATTTATTTCTTTACTGCGATTTCTTACTGTGCTTTATATCGCTATCGATAGTATCGAAAGTGTGTTTTCATTATCGCTTATACTATCAGTGCTGCCACCATCGACAATTTTGCAACATCACCATGAAACAGGGCATTCGTTGAAAATAAATTTATGCATGTAGAATTAATCAGTGAGAATTTATAAAAGGAAAGGTGGTGAGACTAAAATAGCCAACTTCCTTTGCTTTGCTTCATTCTGATTAGCTAGCGATGTAAATGACGATTGAAGATCGTAAGAAATCAAGAATTTTAAATACTTCAAAATCAGAAATATAATTATTACAAAAGAAAATACATAATAGAAATGAATCATATTTGTTTGATAGTAGAGCTATGAAAAAGTCATAATAATTTGGGTTATAGAAAAATTGCTTCAATATTCGATAATTATTAGTTTGAGACTTATATCATAATAATTATGAATTAGTGCCATATTACACTTGAACTAGTCCGGAAATGGTGACAATAAATTTCTGAAAAAGTATCGAAATACTCCCCAATAACTCGAATATTTCATAATCATTTCTGGCCCAGTTCCGGACTAGTTTAAGACTTTTCGGTACGAGTTCAGGAATATTTCAAGACAATTTGGGCACTTTTTCGGGAATAGTCACGAACTCTACTCTAGAAATTGTGCTGGTATTTATAATAATATATAATATTTATCTCACTCATAATTTGAATAAATATAAGTCTCTAAAAAACAGTTATTGATGACTTATACAATTTTTTCTTTCTCATTATTGTTATTGAAAGATTTTTATTATTATTAGAAAACCTTGAATAAATTTTCAAAGCTCTACAATCCAATTTTTATTATTATATGTAGGTCTCTAGTCGAAAGTACGGTAAACCATCTAGTAAAAATATTAAATTCTTTAAGAAAATTTGTATACCAATACAAATATAACCTTTTAAATGAAGGCGTTTCGTATGTAAAACTCATTTAAAACTTTAAGACGATTCTTAATTATAAGGTTAAACAGTTTGCAATTTATATTTGTATGAATGTATTAAAATTTAAATGACGCAAAGACTGTTAAAATATTCTGCAAAATTGTTTTACGATGATATGTTATGAATTTACGTGTAACTCTTCAGAAAAGAGTAAACTAAAGAAAGAAACTTCATAAAGCTATACAAAAAATATAAAAATCTTTAGATTCTTGAATTTTTCACTGAGGTACAATCATGCCTTTTTTAAAATGGCTTCCCGCTTAGTGATAATTACAAAAACTACAAGCTCCTAAAACAGCGAATGCTATATACACACATACATATATTTTTTCATAAATTCGTGTTTAAATATGTTTTTTACTTAAGTATATATTTTAAAATGCTATATAACACTTTGTAAAGCCTACAACTACATCTACTTATAATCAGCTTAAAAAAACTGTACGATTTTTATAAAAATACAACTCTACAAATTTAATGCGCCTAAAAATATGACTTAAATTAGCAAAAGCGACTTTTCCACATGCAACTAACATTCAAATGCCTTTTAGCTTTATTCGTATACATACATACATACAAATGCTCTAAATATATTAAGTTATTTTGATATTTAGGTTTTTCACAAAATGTGTTGAAGGTCGTGATGTGTTAGTTGTATGTCTTGTAAAATAATGGAAAAACATGCTTTAAGAAATGAGTCGAACAGTTAAGTGTACACCTTTCATCAGTTTATAGTATGTTCACACTGGAGTCTAATTACGCAACTATGGATGTTGACTTGTTTATGCCGATAAGAAATCTACAAATCAAAACCTTTTCGAAAAGATTATTTCTGAAATATCAGTATCAGAATATTATCAAACTCGCAGACTGCTATTTACAATCGTCTTCTTTTCCAAAACTATGGATGCATCCTACTTAGTATTGAATAAATTAATTGAGTTTTTCAATTCAAAAAAGTATATTTATTTATTATTCAACTTTTTAATAATAACAATTTTTATTTTAAATATATGAAATATAGAACAAGTTTTTTGACTGTCTCATAACTTATTCAGGTTTCTTTTAGACAAAGAAGAGCAGTTTTGATATGTTAAGTGATTGGTAATTAAGAGCTTTATACACTAGGTTAGGATAGGATATCTTACGCTGGAGCAATGTTTGAATAAAAAGTAACTCATAGTTGGTCTCAAAATTCATACAAAAATTCGCTTAAGCGGCTAATTTTTGAGTAAAAAGATGCATCAACAAGGAAAATAATTCGCACGTCAAAGCAAACAAAGTTGCAACTTTGAAAGCAGCATTCATTGACCAAATTGCTGATTTTCGTCGATTTGTGTGAAACGGTCATGACAAATTTAGTTCAACAGATGCGCCTTCCTTTCTCTTTATCTGCTTATCTAAGGACCTAAGAAGTAGCCAATTTGAAACTTGATAGAAAAAAACAGTTTCTAACTTGTTTGCTAGGAAATACAGCTTTGGAAAATTTTCAACTTTTTGAACTTTTTTATAAAAGCAAAGTATATATATTTTACTATTCAAAATTAATAGTAAAAACTAAATTCTTTATAAACAAAATTAAAAGTTAAAATTGACTGTTAATATTTCGGTAAATATTGAAATAAAAAATTTGAATTTATTTCTTCGATCAAATTTAAAAATTAAAATTTGACTTTATTAGGTCAAAAATAGAGGCTTAAATTTTAATTCAAATGTAAAATAATTAAAAATAGTTAGCTTACTTATTGTTTTGAAAATATTTTTTATATATGTATGATCAAAAAAGTATTGGCAAAATTGTAAATGCAGTTTTTGTCGAGAAAATAAGTCCAATTTTCAAATAAAATTGAATTTGCAATAGTTATTTTCTGATTGAAAATATATCAATAAAGGTAGAATGCTTGTTTAATAAATTTTTCCAAAAAAGTCATAGTATGCTTTCTTTTTTTTTAACTATTTCGCGCGTTCGTTTTCAATAAAATTTATCTGTTTGTAAATTTATTTGTTTGGAAATTTCTTAACCCTATCGCTTCGGAATTTTCGATTGTTTTAAAGCCAAATACTGAAATAATTGGTGGGGTGTGAAGACCCTTAATGACGAAAGTTATAGCTGTTGTTAATTAAGAATTTTAAAAGTTAGTTTTTGGAGTGTACTTGTGGCCTTTTTATTGGAATTTATTTGCATTAAACAATTTTATGACCTTAAAACCTTACGACGTTAATCACATTTAGAGAATATCCCTATTAATATTGTGTTTACGGCTGTCGATTCTTAACGCTTATTTTATTGTTTAATTTATAAAAAATGACATGTGTTTAGAATTCAAGTCTCTTTTTAAAAAAAAACATAAAATAAGATCTCTTTCTCGGCATATCTACTTATATTCTTTTGAATTTGATTTACATTGTTGTTTGGAGAATATGTTTCTTAGAATTTACTTCATGTTCTTACCTTACCTGTGCGTGTTTATGTCTACAAGTACTATATTATTGATTACCTCTTTTTATTCTTAACACAGCTTCATCAGTTAGTCAACCATAACAAAATATACAAAAAGAGTTGCATTCAATTGGCAACACCGTCATTCAATGCCGACTATTCTTACTTGTCGTTGATGACACTGAATGTGACTATGACATTGACACCACACCGTTATCCGCATCATCAACATACGAAAGGAATTAACAACAGCAAAATATAGACACTGACAACAGCCTTGCAGGCAACACCTGCAACTTTCCGCTTGCTTTTTGTACTCTCGTCACAGTGGGTAACTACGAAGCAACCTTCGCACCTCGAATAAACGACATTTCATTTCATTGACAGCTCGCCGCGATGAAAGGCCAAGACCATTTTAGCAATGTTGATTTTTACTAACATACAACAACAACCATTTAACACTTGTTCGATGCTTTCCTACACGTTTTTTTTTTTACTTTTCCGTTTTCTTTTTCGTATAAAATCAGTGCAGTTCCTTATGTATGCATTGAAGGAATTCTCATCACCTTTGGTTTCATTAGATGTGTGCCTGATGCCCTTCATGTCATGGTACATGAGTGACGTTTCAATGTGTATTTATGTGTTGGGCTCTTGATGCCGCGTGTCGCGCCCGCTACCGCGCTGCTGTAGGAGGGAAGCGACTGCCTTCGCCGCCGTACGGCTGGACTCAGATTGTAGCGAATATTCGCCTGTACTAGCAACTCTTTGAATATTTCCAAAATGCCCACATTCTCCTTTGCCGAACATTCGATATAGCCGCATTTCCAATCTTCGCACACAATCATTTCGGTGACTTCATGTTCCACTTGTCGATGGGCCTCGTTTATGTCCACCTTATTGCCAACGATGACAATGGGCACTTTAAGGCCGCGTGCTGCAATTATCTGAAATGATAAATGGTAAAAAAATTAAAGAATGCATAACGGTCGAGTTGGTTGCAGGAATACGAATATTAAAATTGTGTACCCTTTAAACGATTCATTGATTCACAAGTACATAAGTACATATGTATGTACATGCGAGTATTTAATATTATTCAAATATACATCCGTGCTCCCAGTTTCACATTCACAAATTTCCCTGTGGATTCGATGTGAAATCACATGTTTGGTGCTCCCAATTTCACATTCACATACATTTTTGTGAATTGAATCCGAATGCTTGGTTGTATGTGAAATGAAAAGTAAATGACAAAAAGTATGTGAATGTTTAATTATTTTCGATTGGAATAATTGTTTAAATTTTCTTTGAAGTGTGTAGAAGCCAATTATGACATTTCTGTATTAGTTATTCATTAAAATATGCGTAATTTTAAGTGTTTTGCTGATGACTCCTCAAAAAAGCATACATAGCTGAATCCGAAAGGGAAACTTCAAAAACAGCTGTTTGCGAATTCCCACTACAATAACCGATATGTGTGACAGGGATGACCTGATATGCGAAGAAATTTGTGAAATTGGGAGCACACTAATTCACTTTCACTGGAATTTTTTTAAATCACATTGTGGAATTGAAATGTGAAACTGGGAGCACGGCTGATAATGTGAGTTACAAATTTGGTACATTATGAGTGCACTGGTGGTGTTGTTGAAGGAAGCAGTACCCATACCAATATTTACTCGGATGAGACGAGATGGGTTGAACAACAAAAGTCGCTCGATGCCGACGGTATATCTGTTGATATGTTCAAAGCTGGCGGCGAAGAGCTGGTAGCGAGTATTTACATGAGCACCAGCCTCTTCACTGTGGTTTCAGGTCGGGAAAATTCGTCATTAACTAAGTTATTCACAGGACTGCAAATCCTTGAAAGTACCTAAGATAAACAACTCGATGACGTAGAGTGACTGAGAGCCGAACTTTTACCTTCATCCAAATTGAGAACTACCTCTCCGGGCCGTTAGAGACCAAACGAGGTTTAAGAATCTCGACTCACCTTTGTGCCACTTTTTCATCCTAATTCTGATAAGCTTAATATTTGTATACATTTGGAATCACTTTGCACGTTACACTGTGCCACCAAACGAACTTGTACGGTGATGCTGACGAAACCAGAAAACATTGGCATCGTTGGGCTTTACTTCACGACCATCAGTGCAGTATTTTCTATTTAGAAGAAGGCAAAAGAGGTTTATCTTGCAAGGAACGAGGACAAAATACCTGAAAATTAAAATCGATTATCCTCGATCTAAAAGAAGGGAATGGTTCTGTCTTCACTTCGTATAATAACTGCAGTAATTTTGCATAGGCAACTGAAAAGCGGTTGTAGAGCCCCCGAAGGAGAAGAGGAAATAATTTACATTCAACTTTTTTAATAACACTTTTGGCTTACAATATTTAAAATATGTTTGGCTATGCGTTTTTTACTATTTCTCTAATTAACCTCAATTTCTTGCAATATTCAAAGGAACAATTTGATTTGGGTAAAATATGTACACTTTTTGAGAAACCTATGTCTATTTGATGATGTAAGCTTCTAAGAGTTTGAGAACTCATTGTAAAAGGTATTATAAATTTCACGCAGTGCGGCCCTAACCCAATACTACTGAAATTTGTATGAGGAGCAAAAAGTACCAAAAACTACAACTTCAAAGATGTGAGGTGAACACGAGAACTTCATCTTTATTTAGTACTTGATAAAAGGGTGGTTTGATAAGTCAGTGACTTTTTGAATAAAATATGTAAATTTTTTTTGGTAATACCATAGAGCGTTCTATTTCTCAAAAATATCTCTTTTTAACTCTAGACAGTCAGTCCAGCGTTTCTGCAATATTTTTTTATTCCTTCCAAATAAAAGCTCTTCTTAAGACTCTAAAAATAGGCGTTTGTTTCTGTCATGAGCTCTTCATTTAACCCAAACCTCTTACCACCCAGCCTTTTCTTCAGGTTTGGAAATAGGAAATAGTCGCATGGGGCTAAATCTAGAGAATATGCTGGGTTCGGTGGCAGTCCGATACGTGTGCAATCACGGCACTCATCGCATGGATATCTTTTTATATCTAAATATTCAAGTAAAATGTGATTTACTCGCTCAGTTGAGATACATATAGCCTCCGTCACCTCGCGCACTTCATTCTCCTGCCATCCAATATCTTTCTATGGATTTTACCGACGATTTCTGGTGTAACGACATCTTTTGGGCGTCCTGAACTTCCGGAACTTGTGCTGATACGACCACAATGTGGGAATAAATAAAAGATTTAATTAAAACCCGACAAGGGTAGTGATTACATACGTAAATAGGCGAAATATAATTGGACTTGCATTCATAAAATTGTCTCCTCTAGTTCGTGCGTACGTCCCTATGCATATTTACATATTTAAGGCTCAATCCAAGACTGATATCCATTTTTAATCAATGCGGATCCTTTCGGAAACATTTAAGAACTCAGTTGGGGCCAGTTCGGGATACTTTTAGGATCAAGTCAAAGTCTGTATTAGTTCTTGTCTAGCAAAGACATTCGGTCCTTATAAGTTTACTAATTAAATAACAATTTGGAATTCGTTATAAATCAACAAAAGATCTAAACGAAATATTACACAGAAGTTGACACAAACACGAAACCAATTTGTTTCCAAATTAAATATGGATATTTTGCCTAATAACATCTTTTTTAAGCCTAACAAAGTATCTGAAACTTACAAGTATACTGGCTTAAAGTTGTCGTTGCTTTTTGAGATTTTTTATCGTGGGAGTTTCTAAACTTTTTTCCTGTACACAATGCACGAATACAACCGCTAAGAAAATCACTTAAATGTTTATGTTTCTCAAAATGCATTTACCTGATTCCTAAGCCGCTCCACCTCATGCCACGATTGCTTATCATCCACCGCATACACTAATATGAAGGCGCCCGCTGTGGATATCGACAAGGTGCGCATTGCTGGAAATTCATACGAGCCAGAAGTGTCTAATATGTCCAATGTTAACGCTGAGCCATCGGGCAGCTCATATTCACCACGATGCAGTTCTTCTACTGTCTGTTTGTAGCGTGTTTGAAATTTATCATAGAGAAACTGTGAGATGATGCAAGTTTTGCCGACACGTGCTGCACCCATCATGACCACACGCCGCTGCTCCTTGCGTATTGTGGACGAGGTGTAATCGGTGGTGGAGGCGCGCGTCGTACGCATCACCGCCGCCAGCGATGGCAACCGGAGGCGTTGGCACGACCCTGGCATGACGGTAGCGGCGCTTAGATGACCACTGAGTGCCACTGTGCCGACTGTAGGTTGCCTCTTGCCCCTACTGAATAAGCCAACTACCACTCGACCGTCCGTTTGTATAATTTTTTCTTTGTACTCGTATTCTTACTTTTGTAGCGAATTGCGCTTTTGTACTAGAAAAATGCAATGGCAAATGCGTTTGGCGTCGTCAGCCGCTCTCTGGGGTTCAATACTGTGTCGTAAGCATTGTCAGCATGAAATATACGCTTCTCTTCGATTTAATTTAATTGAATTGCTTTGCGTTGCTTGACAATTTTATGAATGCAAGTCCAATTATATTTCGCCTATTTACGTATGCAATCACTACCCTTGTCGGGTTTTAATTAAATTAATACAAATACTTTTGCCTTGTGCTGGTTTTAAAGTACTTCAGTTACATGCTTATAACGCTAGTACATGTTTTAATGAAATTCCCTTCTTTTTATATTTAATTTATGTATTTTTTTGTAAATACTTGTGGCAAAACTATCTGTAAAGAAATCAAAGTGCATAAATGCTAAATAAATTAGTTTTTTTTTTGTTTTTTTGTTAATTAAAGTGAGAAAAGGGTATAGCTGTAGGCAATGTAGAAAATAACACTAACTTTAATACGTTGTAGCACATGACTTATGTTTTTATTTCTAAAATCATATTCAATACATTTTTATTGCAGTTACTCAGCTAGAGTCTTTGGTCTTCAAATTTCAATAACAAATTTACGGTGCTTGCTTGCTTGCTTTCATAGCACTGAATTCTTTTATGCTTCTTTCGTAACTGATGGAACTGGCTTTTTCGTCTTCTATACAAATTATTAGCAAGTGATTTTTCCTGTCTTCAGGTTCGTGGATCGTAATCTATTTTTAATGAGCTTTTTCTCCAGACCAGCAATAATATTTAATTTTTTTATATCTCTATAAAAACGGTTTACTCGACCTATTTTAGCAATAACAACTGGAAAACGATGATCAATCTGTAATGAAAACTACACAATTTAAATTATTTATGAAAATTATATTGCTTATTATATTACTTCGTTTTTTATTGTGTACATTTTTAAAAATAATTTTCGTATTTTAAAGCTCCTGTCTAATGCTCAAAATTTAACTTTTTTGAACATAACACTCGCTGAAAACGATTCGATATCATCAGTTGGTAGTACATAGTGAATTGCGAGTGTCCAAGAATCGTCTTACACTTGACAAACCTTGGATTTAAAAACTCGGCTGCATTTTCGTATTCACTTATCGAACAAAAAACAAAAGGTTCTAAACAAAATTTGCAACCTTTTATTTCTGCACTGAGAAATTTATTTTAAAATAATATTATTCATGCAAAGGACTGAAAAAGTGCAATAGAAAATATAAAAAATTCTTTACTATGGTTTTTATAAATATTTTAATTAATCAAACATTTACTTGCAAAAAAATCGTTATTCAATGCTCATTTAACAGGCAACCTGTCACACTAAAGTCTTAGCTATTTTCAGAACTAAACTAACCTATTAACACAACGTTCTTACAAAGTTTCGTGATTATTCGAATAACAACGTTTGTATGCCCATTTTTAACCTAACTTGTGTAAGTTTAAATAATAGCTGATTGCCGAATATTTGTATATTTTGCCAAAAAACTTCTGCGATTATACCTAAAAGCATCAAGCGTTAAACTATAGCATATCCAAATGGCTTAAATTATATTTTTTTGCACCAAAGTAATGAACCTTTTGTACCAGGAAAAGTTTGGATTCTATGTAATATAATTTAAATTGCTTTTTCCGTATGTATGTATATGTAATATCCATCCACAATAATACCGACCTTTTTACAGATTATCCTTGAGCACCATATATAAATTTATGTATAAATAGTTTTTTAACACTGTTTTCTATTTAATCCAACGATGCCATATGACATGAAAACTTTGCACCAAAGATTTTTCTATATCGACCGTAAGGTCGCTCTATGTCTGACAATCGATAAAGTTGAAACTGACTTTGACAATTTGCAGTGAAATATAATATTTCCATAACAAACATTTAAATAAAATTAATATTGAACCCATATAAGCCCGGGGCCCAGGGCAAATTGCCCCCTTTGTTCCAACCCTCTGTGCGCCCCTGGTTGTAGGTGTAGCATATGTGTATACCATACCATACATGCATACATATATTCCATTACTGTTAAGTAAATTGTGTTCCTATATAATATGCTGTATACCTTTGGAAAGAAAATTATAAATTTCTGATTTTTGAAAATGGAAGTGCACTTGAGTTTCAATGGTATTATAAAACAAATTCATAAATAAGTCTTTTCGTTTCTAAGCGTTGTTACGTACACACATAATAACAGGCATCGCTAGCTGCGCCTTACATATGTATGTAATTACGAGTATGTGCCTTTGGTGGTGTCTCCCTGAACAACGTCCGCCACATCCGCCACATTGTTGAAACGGCGACAGCATAAACATACATACCATAGTATGCTAAAATTTGGTCGGAATCGGAATGAAAGACATTGCTATACTTCGAAATCGAGTAATTTTTTTTTTTTTTGGTTTTAAAGTATTGTCTGTGATTCCCCGGAAAGAAAAGAATAAACTCTGAACCTCCAGGAACTAAAGAAACTAACAACTGAAATGCAGATCAGGTCTGATTAATATGGAGTGATTTTATTCGTATATTTTAATTTTCCTGAAAAAATATAAATCAAAGAAAGAAATAGGAAAGACTGGAAGGCTATTGATGATTTGGTCATAGCTGCTTACCACTTTTCATTATATTATTGGAATAAACAAAAAAATCGGCCACAAAAAAGGCAAAATGTTTCATATGTCTTTTATGAAACCTCTCCGGCAGCCAATGGCAAAATTCGTAAAACTATTTTTTGTAGCAAAATTTATTACTTCACGTCTTGGTTTAATAATTTTTAACCGCTAAAGAACGCTGACGCTAGGGATGGCTAGTGGGGGTTGAAACTCGATTTTTACCACATTTGCAACATTTCCCCGCCTTTCGATAATACGATTCGAAATTCAGTATGGGAAAATTTTATTTATTCGAATTTTCAACCATTTTTTTTACTGAAAATTTAAAAGTTTGTTTGTAAGACGATAACTCAAAAAGAAAAAGAGATCGAATTGAACTTATAATATCCGTATCGAAAAAAATAAACAAAATAAAAACAAGTAAAAAATTAATGGAAAAATCGTATGAGAGCCATATGTTTTATTTATTAGTAAGTTTGATTGCTATATAATAGTCCCAATAACACGGCTCTACAAAAAAATGTTCGTTCTTCGTCCTAAAGTTTATTTTATGATTTTCTGGTTAATTATGAACAAAAACGAAAAAAAAACCTTTTTTCTGTATAAAGTTTGCTGCTAGATGGCAAGGAGAACGTTTTCATCAGGACAGATTGAGCTTCGAACAACGTTATCAAGGCCAACACAATGAAAACATGATAAATACAAAAGCAAAGTTTTTCATGCTATATATTTTTTTCGTCTAATTACGAACTAAATAATCGAAATTTAATACTTTTGAGTCTAGGTAAAATTTCGTGTTGACCCGTGTAATAGGTAATATTTGTGGAAAATTTCAAGTCTTTAGCTGATTAATGAAGGAGTTTTTTCCGCAATATCTGAACTATCGGTTGTATAGAAGCTATAAAATATATTTATCCTTAATGATTTTCACTGCTAAAATAGTTCTCCTGATATTTGTGCACAATTTCAAACTTTAGCTACTTAAATGGGGGTGTTTTCTTTCTAATCTGAACAATCGGTTGAATGTTATATATGTTATATATCTTTGATCACTGCTTCTATAGAGTTGACAATTGCGGACCTTCACGCCTCTAGCTGCTTAAATGAAGGAGCAAAATATAATATCTGAACAATCGGCTCCTATATACTTTAAATTTTTGGCTTGAATAGGAGCGAATCAGTTCACACTTTAAGGAATTCGACATATTAACATAAAGAAACAAACCAGTTATTTAATGCATACGCACACAAATAATTTGGTTTTTCTAACCACGCAATGTGATTCATTTGCCAAATTTGTATTGGCGCTATTCAAGTTTTTCAAAGGAAAGTTGGTAACCTCTTTGAATGATAGAAATGGAAAAATCTACGCTTCCACTTTACTTTACTTTACTTTACACTTTACAATGATGTTTAATGCCAATATTTAACTCCAAGGTCTTGCTTTCCTCTGCTTCGCGCAGGCAGCAGAATATGTAAAAACACTCTCGGTGATTTCTCATTGCCTGTCAAGGACACGAGAACTGCCGTAGGCAACTGTTGCTACACAATTTGTCCCTTTCTCTTGATTTCTTTGTCAAAGTAATATAATTTAAGTGTAATAAATTACTTGTTTTTTTTTATAATTTTAACGAATTTGTTTATTGCAAAATAAAGCGAGAAATGTTGTCATATGATTTATTCTAGCTTTCTTTGGTTGAGAGTTAATAGGAAAGTGAAATGACTACTCAACTTACGCCTTCTTTTAGGGTGTTGAATACATTTGAACTTCGGAATAATACCGTTCGCATCAAAACGTCGTTCCAATCAAACCAAATTGTAGTGTCTTAGTAGGTGAGCACCTATTGTAATTTAATGCTTTTCAGATCAGAGACTACAAAAGGACCTACATACATAACTTTCTATAAAATTTAAAGAATACATTGCACTTGTAGACGTAGGTCCTCGTCGCTGGTCACATTAAATTTTTTGTTAATTGAATAAAAAACGAGATAATGCAGCATATCGTGCGGACATCTATTGAAATACACTACTTGCTAGTTGCAAGGCGGTAAGTGTGCAGATCGCTTAACATTACAAAAACCGAAAAATTATCAAACTCGGAATTTCCGCGAAGAGCTGAAACTCATTCATAAAGTGCACGTGTAATATTGTCGTGCCCAGTGCGAGTGGAAGACATAACCATAAACGGCAACAGCTCCTGTTGCCAATGTGTTTGCAACATGTTGCATATGTACATATGTACATATATGTAAAAACGTAATAGATCAGAAACTTAGCTGTTGATAAATGAAAGTTTAAGGTTAAGGTTAAAGACATATGTTTATACCCGAGCGTACTTGTACACAAGGGTATTATAACTTTGTTCACATAACGGTTGCTTGTAACAGCATAACGGACTCAAGATAGATATAGACATATGTATATACCAGAGCTCCCAAATAACAGTTAACCTTTTGAACTGTTTGCAAAATAACACACAATTATGGAGAAAAACGACTGCTCTCATTAATTGATAGTCACTGTCTTGCCTGCGTTGCTTTGCTTTCGCTCAGTGAGAAATCTTTATGTACGCAAAATAAATGTTGTTCTCTGCTAATGAGAGATATCATTGACTGGAAAATATAAAAGTCTTTTTGCAAATATGTATGTTGGTATGTATTTAGGCACGATTAAATGTATTGATTTTATTGTGCTAGAACAGTTTTAGGTGACAAAATATTAAACTACGATTTTTACTGTGTCCATAGATTTTTATTATATTTTCTCAGCATTAATGTTTGTAACTATATTGAATTATATATATTAAAAAGGTTTAAATAAGGAAAAAATTTAGTATTAGTACCTACTTAAATAAAAGAGAAAGTATTTGAAAAGTATTTGAGTATTAGCGATTAGTAGTCTACTACATACTGTGTCGGGCAAATTAATAGGAACGCAACATTTTGACAAATTTCGCCTATTTTTCTTTTGTTTGCCTAATCTCTATTAATTGTTTATAAATGTATACAAAGTAAGTAGGTTCGAAAATTTTTTCTATATGGAAGAAAATGCGTGACACTGTCAGCAAAAAAAAATTGTCAAAAATCAATGGCATTTTTCACCATCTTGAAACTTGCACTTTGTTGTACTAAAATTTAATGGGCTACAAAACGGCATGCCGAATTTTTTGTAAATATTCTGAATAAAAAGTTTGAAACTTTAGAGAAACTTTGGAGAATTTTTATGATTTTTGCACAATTTTGGAATCTGGATTTGTATGGTTTTTTTAAAGAATGAGCTATGCATTTATAAAAATATTATAGATTGTACAAGTAATACGCCAGATAAATTAGTATGTATATACAATCAAATTGAAAACTTTGAATTATTGCATAAGCGTTTGCCACTAAGCACAAACATTTTATCCTATTTTGAAGAAAAGGTTCAATATCAATCTCCAGACCTTTTTAACATAGCGTTAGTTGTGTTTGGCGTACCGGCGACACAAGTATCCGTAGAAAGGGCTTTTTCGGCACTTAATTTTATATTAAGCGAAAGAAGATATAGTTTAAATGCTAAAACGGTAGAAAAGTTACTTTTAGTTAAGTTAAATACTTAATTTTTTGTTGTTATGTATATATGAATATTATGTACATATGTTAGTTTAATATGAAGAAATATTAATTTTTATAAAATAATAAATTTTTTTGTACATTAATAATGAGTTTTTATATTCATTATTAAACATACTATCAATTGACCTTTTACAATAACCACAATTCGGTTTGCTCAACAAATAACAGTTGAAAAGCAACCAATAAAAATAAATCACGTTTGTTAATCTCACTAAATGTGAGATATTATTTGACCACAAACATAACTCTCAGTTGCAGACCGTAAAGGCAAACCCATATGCATATCGTACAGTGAGAAACCTTTTCACCGTAGCGCAAATGCAATGCCAAGTGATAAATCGAAATGATTTTTTCTGGTTAACTGTTATTTGGGAGCTCTGGTATATACAGTGAAACTTCCCTTGAGCGGGCAGCACTGGGACCGAATTTTCTGCCCTTCTATAAGAGGTGCCCTCTCAAAGGAGGTTTTTTTTAAATAAAATTGATAAATTAGAACGAAAACACACTGCTTATAATCACATACATTTATTTATATTTATATGGATTGACACATCTTTTTCAAACATTTTTAAAATAGGTGTTCATGGTAGTTTGACGTAAGTTTTGATTCTTTTGTATAATTATTTTGTTACTGTAGTAAGTTTCAATATTTTTTAAATGTTCGTAAACATAATAATCATCTGTTGCAAATTCTTTGAGAGGCTGCAAAGCTTTAAGCGCTTCTAATATTGTGTGAATAGTTGATTCGTTGGCATTATTCATATCCACTTCCTCTTCCTCTTCAGAGCCGCTTTCAATATAAATGGGTTCCATTAGAGTACTCATTAAGTCATTACTTTCGGTGTAAATGTCATCATCGAAGTCAACAAAGGAATTCAAATCTGCTGCTCCGATTTGAAAAATAGATTCGGCGTTCGCACCTGTTTCAAAATCAAAACTCACAAAGGTTGACAAGGGCAGGTCATCGTCGCTTTCGTCTACATTTGGTTATGTTTTTCCAAGCAGTTTTGACGAAAATATTTATGGATTTAGCCAATTCTGATGTATTGGATACACTCTCAGTTCCATCAATTTTTGATAAAATATGTTTTAAAATAAGTGAACGATAATGAAATTTAAAACTTTTAATGAACCCTGATCCAACGGTTGGCAAATTGATGTGCAGTTAGGAGGTAAATAAATAACTTTGATGTTATCCAAACGAAGATTTTTTGGGTGCGATGTTGCATTGTCCAAAAACAGAAGAATTTTACGGTGCTCTCTCTTCATCTTTCTATCAAATTGTTGAAGCCATACCGTCATAATATCTGTTGTCATCCATGCCTTTTTATTAAACCTCCATACAACTGGTAAGTCCTTTGCATTGACGTTTTTAAAAGTACATACATACATTAAAAAAATGAACTACTGCCCTGACAAGAGAAGTTCGCGACCTCTCCACAGAGGTAAATTGAAAAAAAAAAATTGAAATAAGTGCCCACGTCCGCACAGTAGAGGTGCCCTGCTATGAGAGTTCAATTTGTATTGAATTTCTTTAAAAAAAAAATGGGACCAACAAAATTGCCCGCTTAATAGAGGTGCCCGCCCAGAAGAGGTGCCCACTAATAGAAGTTTCACTGTACACCAAAATGCTCAGAATAAAAGAGAAGTCGATTTAGCGACGTCTGTCTGTCCGTCCGTCCGTGGTACACAGATTGCCCTATGGACATCGGAAATCGGATCAAAACCACGCCCATCTCCCATATAACGGAAGTTTTGGAAAATGCAAAAATTTCGTTTTTTCTTTATCTATTGGAACATATTATTTAAAATTTGATATTTAGATAGATAGTTAATTAAACTTGATTTTTATTTTTACGCCCACTTATAAAAATAACGATGTAAGGTATCGTCACAAAATTAGGTGAGCATATTGTCCTTGATATTACTAGCATCACCGTCAATAGGTTTTAAAATCGTACCATAACCACGCCCAACTTCCATATAACGGAAATTTGAAAAAAAGCAAAACCTTCGTTTTTCAGTATTTATTGGAACAAATTGAGTAAAGTTTTATGAAATTATGGACACCGCCCATACAAAAATAAATCTCGAGAGTATATGAAATTCGGTTTCGCCCGAATTTGGCATTTCTTACTTGTTTTAATTAATTTATTTATTTAAAGCTGAATGTCAGAAAATTTAAATATTTATAAGAATACACAAACAAATTCTAAACACACTACACAAATATACTAAAAATCAAACAAACAAAAATTAATTCTGCATTCAAGAATTATCAAATTATAAAATACAGCTTACTAGGAAACGCCTTACCATCCTGCTGACTGAGGGTTTTGCAAGTTTTATGAGAACAGTTCCCGTGACAAAAATTCCCTCGGAGGTTTGCAATTGCGCGGCGAATGGCGACCGCTGTTAGATACAAACTTTTCTATTATTTCAGTTTTTACGATATCAAAAAACCACAAAAGTAGACTATAATAAGCTACCAAAAACAATTCGCTTTAGTGGGGTTCCAAATTTGAAATCTGCAATCAAGTTCCAACAATTTAAAAAAAAAATGAATTCAATATGACGGATATGAAATTAAAATAAATATTAATTAAAACAAGGCCTTTAGAAGTCTCGAGTCTATTGTTCTACTGTCGTTCGTATGAAATCTGAAAGCTGGTTTCAAAAAATCAAAATGGTTTATACAGAATGGCAGATATAAAACTTAAAATATAAACGAATTTCAATCGGATATTACCTATCACTATTGTCGAGTGTCGATTTCAGTGACTGTCGACCTCTCTGTCGAGCCGACTGAAAATTCCGATCATCGAACAACGTCGACATCGACTCGACAAAATCATATGTTTTTCTCAATTGCGAACTGCAAACGTAAAAAGAAGAAGAATATAAACAAAGAAAAGTTTTCGAGTTTGGCATATTTATACTAAAAAATATAATAAAACTTTATAAAAATATGGATCAAGCAAGCGCGTTCCATTTCGGTTTGACATCAATTTTCGATACGCTTTTGCTAAATCCTCTTTCGAAGCTTGGATTGTCTTCCATATATTTAACCATTGCTTCAAATTGGCTATAGTTAGTAATTTTAATGGCTTTTTCCATCTTGTCGATCAGTTAAAATTACTTGTCAAATGTTTTCCGCTTTTTTCGATATTTAAACGGTAACTTAAAAACTGTGATGTGACAGAGTCGATAAAAAAGTGTAGCTCGACACTGGTGATTCGCAATAGTCGATGTCGACTCGATTTACGTCGGAATCAACAACGGTGTTAAGGGTGATTAAAACAACTTCACAACATATGGGCATACTTTTTTCTTATATTTAGAAATGTAACCTTGTGTGGAAGCATAAAAACTGCAAAGCATAACGGAAAGCTGGGTAAAGGTGAACCTTTGGGCATTTGTTTCATTTTATATTAAAAGCAGATATTAATAATTACTTGGTACTAGAAGTAATGAATTATCAGTTTCGTCACTAGTTTGTAACTAATTCCGGATCATTTCGGGATTATTCAAAGCTTTTTTTTATAGATCAAGTCCGAAAGTTCCAAACCTTAAAACTTTCCTCCGTCAAATTTACCCTTTACAAATTCGCTGAATGTACTCAGCATTAATTTTTTGTGTTTATGCCTATGAAAATTTTTCAATACGAAAAAAAATTTTGTATTGTAGTTTGAAATATTTTGTTTTTGCTAGCTACATGAATTGTGTACTAAAAAATGCAACTTTGCACGGTTATTTTCGATTTGCGGTATCTAATCAGCTGTCGCACTTGATTGGAGTAAGTTGAAAGGGAAAAAGAATGAAAAATGACACCAGTTCACACAGCGTAAGCTTAGCACAGCGCATTAAGCTGTCGGCTTAAGTTTGATGTCGTGGGTTCGACTCCTGCGGAAGCCAAGAAGAAAGAAGTTTGATGAAGAAATGTGATGATCTCCGAAAAAGTACTATGACTTCTACCGCTTTGAGTATTTTTTTTTTCTTAAAGATTTTCTCAAAACCCAGTCGGCCTTAAAGCTCAAAAACAATTAAATTAAAAAGTTATGTGGCCAAAACAATAACAAATATTTATTTTTTAAATTTATTTATTTATTAATTTATTATAGTTGAGCCTTAGAATGCTTATATGTAAAGGGTGTTCTTTTAGACGTGTGGTTTTCAATGAGGCAACACTTTTTTCGGAGTTAGTCTTTTTGACAGCTGTTACTTGATTTACACTCAGTTTGGTTTACCATTTCATAATGAACAAACCGAACGACCATCACATGCGTCCCGCGTTCGGTGAATGGGCCAAAAACGAGATGGCCACTGATCCCGATTTTCACAAAAAAATTTTCTTCAGCGAAGAAGCTCACTTTTGGTTGAATGGTTACGTTAGCAAACAAAATTATCGCATTTGTAGTGATGATAATCAACAAGCCATTGTTGAGACGCCGCTACATCCTAAAAAAGTCAATGTTTTGTGTGCTCTATGGGCAGAGGGAATCATTAGTCCATATTTCTTCATAAATGAAGCTGTCCACCCTTCTTCCCAGCCGACATACCCAGAAAACATTCAATTATTTATACACGATTTCGATTGGGACACACCAGAATCACACACCAACACTTGTTCGATAGAATACAAGCACCTACATGTCACTTTTGTAATATGGATATGCTTACCACAAACCACATTATAACTACCTGCCCCCAACTAGATGACTTACGACAAGGGATTTGTGAAGAAACCTTAAAAACCGTAACTAAGGAAAATGTAAAAAAGTTCATAAAATTCATATGCAAATTAAATATCTTTTTTGAAGTGTGATCTACGTACCACCTAAGAATAATTTTTAATATATTTTATAATTATATGCATAGATAAATATCATATATATACGAGTAAAAGCACATATTTGTAAAAATACTCAATGTTAACAAGAAGCCGATGGCCTTAGTTGCTTGTGCTTGTTTTCTTATATTGTCTTAGGTTTTTATTATCCTATTTCAAAGAAAAAAAAAAGCCGGCCATACTATTTCAGTCAATGGGGAACGATATAGAGGCATGATTAATGATTTTTCGTGCCTGAATTGCCATGCCACACAGCCAACGAAACAATTTATTTATTGAAGGAAACTTTTGGTGAGCGCATTATATCGCGTCGTGTACCTGTGGTGTGGCCTCCAGGATCGTGCGATTAAACACCGTTGGACTATTTTTTGTGGGGTTATGAGAAGTCGCTTGTCTCCGCAGATAAGCCCGGGACGATTGACGCCTTGGAGAGGAATATTCGGCGAGTTATTGCTGCAATTGTGGCTGCAAAATTGGGCCTCTCGGCTGAAATTTATTCGAGCTAGCCGCAGCGATCACTTGCCCGAAATCATTTTTAAAACGTAATGGCAAACCCTTTATAACGAAGCTAAATTCTTAGCCATAGCATTAAATTATAAGCGTTTTATTTCTTTTTAAAAACCACATGTCTAAAAAAACACCCTTTACATAGTAAATTTGCCTATAACCCCATTATCTTATTGCTGTTGAAAAATAATTTGAACTTAATTTTCTTTTAAATGCATTTAAATCATTGCAGTTTCTTACATCGAGCGGGAGTTTATTAAATCTTTTAAATCCTTGTTAAAATAAAATTTTGTTGTCCACTTTCCGTGCCAAAGAATGGCAGTCTTAAATTATTTATATTCCTAGTATTTATATTATGTATTATATACAATAATACAATTTAAGTATTCCGTAACATTCTTCTTCTTTTATAGCACTACAACCGTTTGTCGGTTTGGGCCGAGACCAAAAAGTTTCGCCAGTTCGCTCTCTCCTTCGCTAGGTTACGCCAATTATTCACACCAAGTGAAGACAAGTCCTTCTGCACTTGGTCTTTCCAATGTGTTCGAGGGCGCCCTTGCCTTCGTTGCCCACACATGGGTTTTCAGGAGCATCATCATCCATACGAACGACATTGCCAAGCCATCGCAGTTGTTGAATTTTTGCGGAACATTACCCTTCTTAATATTAAAAATAAAATTAATTCCAAAATATAAAATACGCTGCCATCGCAATTCATTTAGCATCTCCCTCGTCGGGGTATCGTACCCTTTCTTTTATATAAATCTAATTGCCTTATTTTGAATTTTTTGTAAGTTATCTAACACATTTCTGACACCATATAAAGTATAGTAGGACAATAATTGAATTGGAGTTCCACTATCAATCTGTTAACATTAATTTTGTGTTTTTTGTTACATGTAGTTATGCTAGCAAACGAGTAAGGCGTGTTTTGTAGTGCTAATAAACTTTTGAATTTTTCCTCGGTATTTTTACGAAATTTTCCTTCATACATATCGTTTTACCGACGTGCGCGCAAACTTCTGTTGGTGGTTCTAAATGTACACTGCTTCACCTGGATTTTGTTAGCATTTGCTCCACTTAAAATAATCATCATAATGTCATCAACAAGAAGGAATCCAGCGAGAAAGCCTACATCACCACTTATAACTCCCCTCACTCCGGCAACAACTCCGTTCGATAGGATGGAGAAGAAATTGGAAGAACAAAGAGATGCCATAATTGCACAGTTGACTGCGGTTCTGGAGAAAACAGAGGAAAGGGTGATGCAGAGGATTGGTGAGTTGGCTGCTGAAACGGCAAATTTGAAGCTCTCGTTTGTAGCCTTTAGGTTCAATTAGAGGTGCCATAACCATAACCATAGAAAACAGCTGATCCAACCAACCTTATGGGTTACACTGTAATCGATTAGTGGTGCCATACCATAACGCCATAACCATAACCATAACCATAGCGACCAACTGAATTTTGGTTTTTGCCGTAACCATAAACAAATGATTGCTGATTCGCCTTGTTTATTGTGATATTTCTGTTCTTCGTGTGCAGTTTATTTTGTTTTGATGAGTTTTAATTTATATTTTGCGTCCGCGTTTTACATACTTTACTAAATTTTTATTTACTTTCAGTTTATTGCAAACATCAGCTGTTTATGGTTATGGCACCACTAATCGATTGCTTAAATATGGTTATGGTTATGACTACGATTATGGTTATGGCGTTATGGTATGGTACCTCTAATTGAACCTTTAGAGAAGAGAGTCAATGTGGTAGAGAATGCATGTGCCGATGTTATCTCTCTACGCTCTGAGCTTACTGCTACCAAGGCTCAGCTCAGTCAAAGATAATATGATACGAAACTTCTCTCTTTCGCTTCCTTCGAGAGCCCATGATCTCACATTTTGGGCTGGCAACAAAGCCGAATCATGGGCTACTGAACAGCTGGCACGCAAAAAGGTGGGCTACCAGAGGCAATTGCGTGAAAAAAGCTATAATTTTTATTTGGATAAAAAAACCGAGTAAATGTTATTTTTTTATAGAATGTGTCTTGAAATCTCTAAATTAAGAGTTAAATTTAATATATAAGTTTTAGCAAACTATGAAGGTTTTCGTTTACATACAAATATTGTATTTTATTTAAAAAATATATACCAAAACTATTTTTTCAAAGCGAACTGGGTAAATATTGCATATTAATATACATGAATAAACATGTAGATATGTTTATAAGAAAACACGCTGTATCTTAAATTTATGTTTAATGCATATATGAAAGCAGTTTTTGCGAGATGTGAATTTCTGCGATATTTTAATTGTTTTGATTTTATATATGCATATTATCTTCTGGCATTAAGGTAAATAACTTCTCTTATTTACTCTTATTTTTACTGCATTTTCATTCATTCTGTTAGCAAACCTCAACTATGCCGAAGCAACTGCAAAATCTCCAGAAAATAAAATAAAAAGCCCCAGATATGATTTCTACAGAGTGGCTCTTTTGGAAAATGTTATAAAAAATGCGCCTTTTGACAGCGCTCTCTCGAAACAAAGAGTTTCGTATCATATTATCTTTGGCTCAGTGCTCTTGGAAGCAGCGCAGTCGCCACGGATGTCATTATCAACGGGATCCCCCAAACAGCTGGTGAGTGTTTGACTGAATTATTTGCAAAGGTTTGTAATGTAACTCAGCACAAACCTCCACCTGTACGTGATGTTTTTCGTCTGCAAAAAGTAAAAAGCAATGCAGAAAAGAGCGGCAGCGTTTCTCCAATTATAGTGAAGCTTTTCTCTGCAAATGACCGCAATCAACTCTTAATAGCTGTCTTTTTATTTTGCAAAAATAAAAAGAGATCGCTTGCACTCTCCGATATAGAGCTGCCGGGCTATGGTAGTATTTATTTGCATGAAAGTCAGCCAAAAACGCAGAGAGAAGTGATGACATATGCATCTGAGTTAAGGAGAAGCAAAAGATTAGCATCAGTGTTTTCCATGCGTGGGAATGTATTTGTGCGGCTAAAGGTTCAATTAGAGGTACCATACCATAACGCCATAACCATAATCGTAGTCATAACCATAACCACATTTAAGCAATCGATTAGTGGTGCCATAACCATAAACAGCTGACATTTGCAATAAACTGAAAGTAAATAAAAATTTAGTAAAGTATGTAAAATGCGGACGCAAAATATAAATTAAACCTCATCGAAACAAAATAAACTGCACACGAAGAACAAAAATATCACAATAAACAAGGCGAATCAGCAATCATTTGTTTATGGTTACGGCAAAAACCAAAATTCAGTTGGTCGCTATGGTTATGGTTATGGTTATGGCGTTATGGTATGGCACCACTAATCGATTACAGTGTAACCCATAAGGTTGGTTGGATCAGCTGTTTTCTATGGTTATGGTTATGGCACCTCTAATTGAACCTTAAAGCCTGGCGATAAGCCCAAATTAGTGAGCAGCAGAGGTTAATGCTCTTATTGGCACTAGAATATAAGAACAATGTTTTTGATATATGTCTCCCTTTTGCTTGTAATAATAATACAATTTACTTTATTTATAATTAATGCTAATATAGAAAATAAGTTAGATATATGTTTTCTCTCTCTCACTCTTTGCCATATTCTCTCCATCTATTTTTTGTTTTCTTTTTTGTCTATCTGCTTTATATTGTTGTTATTACTTGTTTTCCTTTTTCAAATGTTTATCTTTTACCCAAGTTTTTTCTTATATAATTGTAATCACTTATGCTTTTGTTGTGCTTCATTTTTGCTGTGCTTGCTGCAATTTGTAGTTAACCCCTTTCCATCTCAGTATGATCGATTTAAATCCCAATACGAAATCAGCCTCCAGCATTAATGAAAACCCCAAAATTGTAATAGATATTTTATGCCAACAGTCAAATGGCCTTAACGTTGTGCATTTTAATGCGCGAAGTCTAAATGTTGATAAGATGGACTATTTTAGACATATTTTTGGAGAATCAGGAGTTGATGTCATATGTGTTTCAGAAACATGGTTTAATCCAAATGTTTCGGACTTTCATTATAGTATCTCACACTTTAATGTTATACGTCATGATAGGTCAACCAGAAAAGGTGGTGGTGTTGCAATTTATTGCAGATCCACCCTTCAAAGAAGAGCTGTAGCTGTGTCAAATCATTCTGATACGGAATACATCATTGCGGAAATCTCTGATAATGTAACAAAAATACTAGTGTCCTGTGTATATAACCCTAATAGATGTTGTATGTTAGATTCTTTTTTTGCTGAGTTGTCTTTGTTTTTGATTGAGTATGAGCGTTATGTTATATGTGGTGATTTTAATGTAAACCTTCTTTTAGGAGATTTAAATGCGCTTAAACTGCTTGACCATATATCTGCTGCAGGTCTTGTTGTTGTTAACAGATTACTACCAACAAGATACGCCAACAACTCAATTCCTAGTCTGCTAGCTCTTGTAATTACCTCAAATACTGACCACATTCTAAAATTTGACCAAATGTTTTTTTATTTCAGACCATGACCTTATATTTTGTACATTAGATGTGTCGTTTAACTGTCCTGTTGAAAGTGTAACCTTTATGTATCGCGATTTGAAGTCTATTAATACTAGTAATTTAAATGTAGGTATGTTAAATGTAAACTGAAATAATTGTGTTTTAAAATAAATAGTGATTTGTCTGCAATTTCTCAATGGGCTCAGGATAATTGTCTGCGTCTGAATGTTGCTAAATCCTATGTGTTGCCCGTTAGTAACAGTAAAGTACATTTAGATAATATTCCAAAACTAAGTATTGGCAATAGCGTATTAATGTTTACTGAAAAAATTAAAAACTTAGGCTTTGTTGTGAATTCTATGTTGACATGTTCTGACCATATTAACAAAGTTGTTAGCAGTGTTTATATTATTTTACGTAAGTTAAAAATGTCAGCTTCGTTTACTCCTCTAGAGACAAGACGAAAGCTTTCTGTTCAACTTATTGTGCCTCATATCACGTACTGTGAGCTAGTATATAGCAAACTAGATTCTGTCTCATCTCACAAGATTGATATTTCGTTTAATAATGTTACACGTTACGTCTATGGCCTTAAAAGATATGATCACATATCTTTATGGAAATCTAAAATTCTTGGATGTGATATATTAACTTACCTTGCGGCAAGAAATTGTATATTCATGTTCAAGCTCATAAATTATAAAACACCGAAATATCTTTATGAAAGACTACAATTAACTAGATCAAGTAGGCATCAAAGTCTGGTTATTCCTAAGTACACCTATTTGTCCTCATCAAGACTGTTCTTCATTAATGCTGTGAGGCTGTGGAACTCCATTCCACAATCTGTAAAAACTGCTTTGGTTGGGGGTGGCTACAGAAGGGTAATTCACGATTATTTTAACACAGTAAATAGTCTAATGTGATTGCGTTTAAAACTTCTTCACTTCTCGATATTTCTGTTTTCTCATACTTTCTGATTATCTGTCTTCTGACTGTAACTCACACTAGTCATAAGTATGCAGTATTCTATTTAATTAATTATTGTTAGATTTAAGTTTGTATCACATATAACAAATTTTGCAATTGCCTCCTATTGATGTATTATAAAAGACTTAAAGTCTTACATGTACACCCTCATATCTTAAATAAATAATAATAATAATATTTAAAAGATTTCTGTAAAACACCTATTTTCGGCAGTTTTTTAATTACTCAAATTTTAATTTGTTATCAATTATAATTCCCAAATACATTACTTTTTGCACTTCTTTCAATTTATGTATTTCTGATTCTCAATTAAATAATATTGATAAGGGGTGTTCTATTTAAAAAATAATTTATTTGTCATCGCAACCACTAATTTATGTACATTAACACAGCGAGAAATATAATTCACAAAATACTAACCATAAGACACCAACAATTCAAAGACGGGAATATCAAGAAAATAAACACAATTCTTTTAAACAATAAAAGTAAAAAGGTACAATAAACAGCAACTAATATTTTAGAGGGGAGGGTTTTTATTGTAAGATAGAGAGATAATACTTAAGAAGATATTGATAAACACTTAATTGAGGTCGGTAAAGAATTTCAGATTCTGACAACACTAACAGAAAACAATCTAGAGGCTGTTAAAGTTGTATACTTAGGTACAATAATATTATAGGTGCGAGACGATTGGGCTAGGTTCAGTTTTCAGTAGAGATAGTAAAAAAATTATGTTTTAATCAAGGCAGATTTAACAGGTAACCTCAGTTGAGTTAATAATTTAAGTTTTCATTTATCTTAATTGTCAACCTTCGTTTTCATTCGATAAATACAAAAAAATATGTTTACATCTGATTCGTACTTTTTAGTTAAAAAATATATTGTGCATTTTGCTTATGAAAGGCATATGTACATATTTTGTATATTTGCGTTGTGTAGTTTGTACCCAACTTGTACAGAGTTGGGAAAGTGCGTTCTCAGCCAGAAACAGGTAGTAAAAGGCGGAGTTTCTTTGTAAAATGTGCCGCAAGAGTCACGCCTAAGAATTATTAGGCAGAGAGCTTGTGGCATCACGTTACCAGAAACAATGTGTTGTCCATCGATCATTTCGCGAGCT
Organism: Philophylla caesio; assembly: GCA_963971545.1. Taxonomy (NCBI): domain Eukaryota; kingdom Metazoa; phylum Arthropoda; class Insecta; order Diptera; family Tephritidae; genus Philophylla; species Philophylla caesio. Next base: position 77,542,665 of record OZ020606.1, read on the forward strand.
GTTAATTGGTTGCTGGCGCAAAATGCTTACACTTCATGCCCAACTCTGTCCCAAGGCTTAAACATTAAGTTCTGAAATTAAAATGTACATTTTGTATTTATTTATTTTGGGTAAATTGAATTTGTGAATTGTCAACTTTTGTTTTCATAAGACTGATTTGATAGTTCTTATTGACAATAAAGATATATCTAAAAATCTAGCAGGGTTGCAATTTCTCTACAGCGGTTACCTGTTAGATCTGCCTTGGTTATAATTTAAAAAAAAATGTTATAAAAAATAAAAGAATAAATAAATAATAAAATATGGTAAAACAAATCCTGGCTAGGAAGATAAAATCGAGCATTTGTGAGAAAACTTACCAACAAATTTTTTCAGCAGCGATCCTTGGGTGCTTTTGGCACAGCGAAGTAAAAATCAAAAAATTTTAAATTTAATTTGGGTTTTTTTATATTTGTTTATTGTCACAGCCTACTTACATTGAAATGCTAATGTTGTTCATGGCTTACTTTGATAAAAAATTGCCTTTCAACTTTCTTGCTTCTTCTAACACATGCAATTGTTGTTCGAGTACCATGATTCAATTATAAAAGGTTAGCTCGATAAACAGCTAGCTCGCTCACTTTTTGTCAAACGGCTCCCTTAGCATCAAAACCGTGTTGCTTCTTAAAAATAATAATAGTAGTTACCTCAAAACTTTTTAATACCAAAAACTAACAGGCAACACTTTTTGTTTCTTATGTTCGCGTAAATAGTAAGTTTAAATCAGGATTTTAATGACAGCGTTTTTTCTGATTGCACGATTGACCCCGTCTCGTAAATATTTCATGTAAATGTGTATAAATGACGCGATTTTTCTTTAAACGCTTTTCACGCGGATATAAATTCGGAAAGTTTTGTAATTTCTAGAAGGAATGGGTTTAAATATATTAAAAATAATGTGACTTCCAAATCTAAAAACCAGAATTTGTCAGAACTTAATTCTTGAGTTATGAAGTTTGTTTTATTTTTCTTTTAATATATAAAGATTCTCTTTCTAAAATTCGAATTATTGTGGTTTTCTCCATTAACTCCATAAAGTCACTTACTATTTATCGGAACTAAAATGTTTGGTCATTTCACCATCCAGGGGTTCAACACAATATTAAGAATAACCCTGATACCCATGGTAAATAAACAAAAGGAATAAACCGAACAAATAACTTCTTCGTCGCAAAATAATGCAAATGAGGCTTCGTTGACTTGGGTTAACGAAGTGTCCGGGAGCACCTTGATCTAGCCATCCAGCGAGTTTTTGCTTATAATCAAAAGCCTGGAGCTGGGCTTTTGAAAATTTTAATGGCGCAGAAATAAAATCGTGCCCATGTTCTATAGGAACCCTCATTGCATGTTCCCAACACATAAGCACTAGCAATGATGTAAAAAAGCTTCTTATTTTTTAAACTCGGGCTCAGAACCACTTTGTGATTAAAAAAAATTTTAGAGCTTAACATAATTTTAGCTTGCATTTTTAATATTCTTACTAAAAGCAGTTAAATTAATTAATTAAATTAAGAATATTTTTTATTTCCATTTAAGCACAAAATTTCTTTCAAATATCTTAAAATTAACATATTGTATTCTACCATTATTTGCAAACTTTCCATACTATGCTACTCCTAGTTTCACGAAAAGGGAACGCATTATTTACCCTTTTTCCGTGCTTCGTATATGCAACCTTTTGTAAGGGAGTGTCAAAACTCCCTTGTCAATATTGATCTAACTTTTTAGAAATTATCTCGGCAGTTCAAAAAAATGTGTAAATGTGAGTGTGAAATTACTTAAAATGTGTGAATGTGTAAGACATTTTTTTTTTTATTTCAGGGGAAACTGGTTAAAGGTGGCTTGCAGGGCATTTGTGTATGTGCGCATGTATGTACAAGCTTGTGCGTACGTTTCTATTCTATGTGCATGATTGAAATATTTGAAATAGATACTCTTAGCAGGTGTTTTCTTCAAGGACACGGAAACGGAAATTGTAAAGTAAGGTAAGAAGTTAAAGACCTTTGTATAGAAACCATATGTGTATTTTTTATTGCATGTATTAGAGGGCTGCATGAGCATATTCGTTTCTATTGTTAGTCGAATAACACGTCGAACACGAATGTGAATGCGGTGCTCATTCAACTCATACACTCATGCGATCATAAAAATATGTACTTACAGAGAACAAAAAGAGACCAATATGGATACTCTCTGCTTATGATTTAAGGGATGTACAAATTTTTCTCTTCGCTACGCTCATTTATAGTCTTAAGGTTCAATTAGAGGTGCCATAACCATAACCATAGAAAACAGCTGATCCAACCAACCTTATGGGTTACACTGTAATCGATTAGTGGTGCCATACCATAACGCCATAACCATAACCATAACCATAGCGACCAACTGAATTTTGGTTTTTGCCGTAACCATAAACAAATGATTGCTGATTCGCCTTGTTTATTGTGATATTTCTGTTCTTCGTGTGCAGTTTATTTTGTTTTGATGAGTTTTAATTTATATTTTGCGTCCGCGTTTTACATACTTTACTAAATTTTTATTTACTTTCAGTTTATTGCAAATATCAGCTGTTTATGGTTATGGCACCGCTAATCGATTGCTTAAATATGGTTATGGTTATGACTACGATTATGGTTATGGCGTTATGGTATGGTACCTCTAATTGAACCTTTAGATCATTCATGCGTTCACGGCCTTTCAGAAAATTGCACGAATGTGGCGGATGTGGCGAACGTTGTTCAGGGAGACACCACCAAAGGCACATACTCGTAATTACATACATATGTAAGGCGCAGCTAGCGATGCCTATTATTATGTGTGTACGTAACAACGCTTAGCATATGCGTTGTTTTCGCTTATGCTTACTACTTTGTTATTTAAGCAGATGTTATTTATACAATATTATTATTATTTAAGACCTAAATAATATTGATGTGAATAAAATATTAGTGGACATTTGACTTCATTAAATTATCCAAATAATCCTCAAAGAAAATTTGAAATTTGAATATTTAACAATTTTCGGAGTTGTTTTTTTGATATTATTACTTTTCCACAATTTAATGTAGGTATATGCAATAGTAGTTAAATGCTTTATTTTTGAGATATAGTAAGTAGAAAGCTCGCAAAATTAATGCATTTTAATGGTTTTTTTGGAATAAATTCGAAAAGTCTTATGTATGAATATATTTTATAAAACTATTGAAATTCAAGTGTACTTCCATTTTCAAAAATCAGAACCAGAAACTTTATAATTTTTTTTCCAAAGGTATACAGCATATGATATAGGAACACAATTATGTGTGTACATAAATACAAAAGGGATAATCACCAAGTTGAGCAAATGGCCTACCACTCGGTAAGTAGACTGCATATACATACATCCCGCCAGTAAGCCGTACTAGTACAGAAGTACCGCGTCCGCTACTTATAGGTAAACACCAGTACTTCCACCATAATCTACTTCGCTTGCTTTCGAGAGGCGAGTTTAACAAGGAGATGTCCTAAGAAGGAGTCTATTGTCACCCTCTGCATTACCTGTAAGTACCTACATACGTCGCTACAAACAAGTAGTTACTTACATACTTCGCTACCCCCAGGTAACCACCCATTTCGATAACCCATAATCGCTATAAAATTCGCAAGTATATCTGATTTATAAAAACACGCATCTTTCTTTTAATTTTAATCATTTCATTTTAATTTTATTTTGTTTTTAAAAGCACAAAGTTGAAATTTTAAGTCTAATTGACTAGTGTGTCTGTTGATGCTGTGGCTCGCCTTTGGACATGCAAGCGCTTTTAAAAATGCCTATTTTTTTTTTTTTGCAACTGCGTTGCTTTATTCAGTTTTTCGTCTGCAGTACCATTCCCATCATTTAAAGGAATGGAGTCTAAATAAGGAAAAAAACTTACTAAGTGCCAATTTTTTTTATAAAACAAGAAATATAATACCCAGTAGTGCGTTATAAAAGTTTTGAAGGGATTTTAAGGACTTTTTGTCCTGCACTCCATCGACATTGAATGCCATTGCTATTTAATCGCTCAAAATATTTCGTAAATTCTTCACAACGCCGGTAGGTTGCAACAGCGATCTCATAGCTCATATATGTACATATATATTTAATTTATAACTTAATTATCAAAAAGAGCAACTTCCTTCTTGACAGACACGTGGCGAATGAAACGATGTGACAAAAAAATATAAAAGAAATAACATTGCTTCGTAACGGGATAAGCTTTATGCTTTGTTAGTGCATGGTTTTTCTGTATCTGTGTTTTTCTTAAATGTAAAGACAACCCGTGCTGTATTACTACGTGCTAGCAACTAAGTACTTACCAGAAAGTACCGAAGTACCGAAGTCCCTAGTAGAAAGGAGGCAATCGCCACTTCGCGTACTGGCGTACATACATGTATATTTACGGATGTGAAGAAGCTAGCGAATTTTTATAAAAAGGTTTTACTACTATACATTATACCCACACACAAATAGACATTTGTATGTACGTATGTAGATACATATGTATGCACCTCAGCGTCAAAAACAGGTTAAAGTTGTATGCAATACTTACAATATTTTTTAACACAAATCCTTTCCGTTAATTCTTTTTAAAATAATATCGCATTCTTTAACTAGAACCATATCAATTGAAGTTTCAAAACTTGTACAGAGTGCACACATTTTCCAAATTTCAAAGTTTTCCATCCAAAATTTCTAACGTTTTAATGAGAAATTGAAAATTTCTAACATTTAAAATGTCTGAAAATTTTTTCTAAATCTGTTTTCTTTCCATTTACATTTGCGCCTACATATGAACATACTTTCATACAAATGTGTATACATAGACCTTATTATATGTGTATGCATTTATTTTATAGTTATTTATTAATTTCAGTAAAATTCAACGTAGATTATGCATGTATGTACGTAAATATGAAGAGACATGCATTTATTGTATTTTTTCTATTTAATTGCTTTCATAATATAATATATATATATATAATATCTTTCAGTCGAATGTTGTCTCATACAGCCGGATGTGGTCTCATATATCCGAATGCGCATTAGTAGTTGTACATACAACATATTTGGCTCTCTTTGTACAACGAATGCCTCTTTTTCTGAATGCGACTGAGCGCAGTATTTTCAGCTATCTGCACACTCATTCAGTCATCGTGCTTTCTGTGTTAAAACGGCCAATGACTACATTCATGCAGACGTCTAGTATGTATGTATATGCAGAGTGATTATTATACGTAATTGTATGTTTACATATTTAATGTATAAATAATCAAGAAGTTCATTGCATCTATATAAATGTAAAAAATTTACACTTTTAATATCTGGCTTGGAAACTGGCAAAGAAGTTAAACTTTTTATTTTTTGTGTTTAAAATAATTAATGCAATTTTGCAACGATCCGCATAAAAGCAAATATTTTTCGTCAGTTATTGTTTTTAATTTTTAATTTAAAATTGTTTTTTTTCGATTTTATTTCATATATGTTTTTTTTATGTTAATAATTTTTGAAGACTCCGAAGCGCTTTGATTAATTAAGTAGAGATTATGGGTAAATTTTTAAATAAAGGACGATAATAATATTTTTTTTCAAAAGGGGAATGATATCGAATATCTCACTTATAATATACACTATTGGCAGAAATAATAAAACAGCAACATTTGAAAATTTTAAAATTTATATTTTTTTGTAAATTTTATGTCTAACACTTTTTTATAGAGGTTGAGTGTATTATAAAAAAACAGTATATACATTTCCATTTTAAACTTCGCACCAAATGTACAAAAACAAATTAACTTTTCGCTAAAGTTTTGAATTCTTTAATTAGTTTTAAAAAAGTGTTTGAGTATGCACCTTTTACTCAGGCTTTCTTAAATGATCTCACAGGTTCCTAAACAAATTTAACTTAAAACTTTTCATTATAAGAAAAAAAAATTAATTTTTTTGTGGTATTAGTGAGCTTATGTGTAGGTATATATAAGAATTTTTCTTTTATAAAAATGTGCGTCCAAACTCTACTAATAAATACAAAGCTGTACAAATAAAACTCATTTGTTTGTATGTATTTCTGTGGGCTTAACAGCCACTTTACTCTGACAAGAAAACACACTGCTCAATCATTTGAAAACGACCAACGTTCTCTTCCTCGGTATGGAAAGTAAAATGTCACAGTTGATTGCTTGCAGCTTTGCTCGCTTCCCTTATCGACAGTTAACGACATACTTTGACTTCCTTCGTTTTGTTGGTCTGTTCAGTCGCTAGAAAAACTTTTCACTTCTTATTCCATGTGACACAACGAGGGAGGAAGGCATTTATATATTTTTTATCAAGAATGATAGAGAAGAAGATTGCGCCTTCCGGCGTACCGTTACTCAAAACTTTTCTGATTTGACAGTTGAGTGACGTCAAGATAGTAGCGTTGTAGCGTTGCCACAATTTTAAAAAGCCGATATTGAAGGATTGAATTTAATTTAAGCTATCAGCAGTTTGCTGGCTACTTCGTTTTGGTTGCAACACATTTAATTGAACATCTTTTTTAACTGACTTTAAACCAACACAGAAAAAGGCTACCATAGCTAATAAAATACAATAATCGATTTGAGAATGCAGATTTTCCCCGATGTTGGTATTTTGGGTCATGACAGTCTTTTAGTTAATGAGCCATATAATAATAAGCTTATTTCTTGTGCAATTGTAAGAAGTTTAAAAGTTTTATTAGTAGTTTTATAGTAATTTAGTATTTAAAACTTAAAACAAAACTCTTTGGAGAAATGTTCAAATTGAAAAAAAAATTAACAAATCCGTCCTAATATAAAAAAAATTTCAGTTTTGGTAAAAAATTACTAAAGTAGCAATGCTGTTCTGTGGTCGCTCTTCCATTTTCATTCTCTTTCGCTCATTCACTATGGTTACGTCAAGCATTTAGGGAAGGTGCAATCATCTTCTCTATCATTCTTGTATTTTTTATATATTATTCATATTTATTTTATGTGTTAAGCGCAGACACGTTCTATATTTCTTTTGACATTTTTTCTCATTTGAATAATATATGTATGTATGTGTGTATAGTGTTTAATTTTGAATTAAAATGCAGTTCATTTGTAAACGAAAACCAAATGAACCCAAGCTTTAAACGTTATACACAACTAAATCAAATGCAAACATGTTCATCAAAATAACAAAACATTTTTAAAAAGGGTCAGAATGTTTTTGGAAATACAGTACTTTCAATTTTAGTATAAAAATGTGTCAATTTTTAGTCGATAGGAACTACTGCTGTTTGTCTTTAGAATTAGCACAAATCTGTTTATAATTTTATATATAAAATTGCCTTGAGAAATTAAATTTTTTCGGTGATTACTTTACTTAAATAAGAAGGACATTTACCCTGCGTGCATATAAAAATTCTAGCTCCTTTGAAAATTTTTTGGAAATTTGAGTAATTATTGTAGATATGCATTTTTTTTTAGAAAATTTCGGTCTTAAGTTTGTACGTTTTTTCTTATGATAATGAATTTTGTTTCAATTTAATATTTTTAACCATAAATAAGCCTACACAATATTATTATTTTGAATTCAGATACCTTTGTCAAGTATAAAAATTATCACTTTTATTATTTAATATAGATAAAGATTTAATTTTTGTGCAAAAATGTAAATGATGTTAAGAAAAAATAAGGGCTTAGCTGTAAATTAAAGCTACCACGACAGTATTTCAAATCAAATCTACGAAGAAGTGTATTAGTATAAATTTTTAAAGCGGCAAGAGTTTGTAATATTCTTATTTTCTTAAATTTAAAAATTGAATCAATAGACGCCCTTTGTTGTGGCAAGCAACCTTAATTTTTCATTTAAATAGTTCGAAACTCAGGGCTTGACTAGAAATATATAACTATAATAATAAATATAAAATGTGTGTAAAAAAATGCTAATAAATTAATTTAATTTTTTATTCTCTTATTTTCTTCAAGGAAAACCAAATAGATATTTCCGGGAAATGTAAATATTTAATAAGTATCAGAATACAAGCTCGATGTAAAACAAAACCGTAAGATAAATTATTTATAAAAAATAAATAAAAATACGGCCATTTTAGAGAGGTTTTAGTGTAATTATTTATTTTATGATTTCAAAAGTATCGACTTGAGATATGTGGCAATATGAATCGCAAATTTCTATATTTAAAGTATATTAACAGTCGTTTCCATTTCTGTATTCACGTTCCAGCAAAGGTCACCCAAAATTTAAATAAATATTGAGGTTTCCTTGGAGTTGGAGCACTGGTACTCCGATCGGCAGATTTATGAGTAGATTTTTCATGGAAAAAAGTCAAGCGGAGGTTTGCCATTGCCAGCCGAGATATGAGCGCTATCATTAATAACCATCATCTATGATTTTTAGATTTGATAACCCCCGCCTCTGATTAGAACCTTCACACCCAGCCAGAGCGGTCTTAATTTAAAATATCTCAAAGCCCGTTAAATGTTAATACGATAACTATATGGTATTTGCATTGAAATATTCTATATAGGTCTTATAAAATTTAGTAATTCATTTCTAAGACGTTCTACTAATAAACTGATTTTAGGCGATAACATTAATGTTACCTTCGTCGATCAATTTGTATATTCAACAAATCTATAAGTAATTGGGTGGTACCAAAAAAAAAACATTTGGGTAATTCTGTTTCAAGGAAATATTACCAAAATATATTTTTTTTTAATTCCATCTTGCTGGATTTTTTAACAGATTTTGAATTATTTTGAATTCGAAATGCATATATAGTTTGGGACCTTTATGCATTAAAATAAGCATATATGTACATATTCAGGTCATTCGTACACTCAAATGCAACAATATCAATTAAAATGCCTCCCCCGAAGCAAGAAAAAGCAACGTACGCTGTATTTACAGTTTTCTATAACGAGTCTCTTTCTCTTTGTTTACCTTTAATTATGACAAAAAATCTTAATTAAATGCTTAAAAGTTTTCCTTTTTTTATGACTTTGCGCTGGGGAACATTTCTTTGTAAATAATACAATTTCAACGCACGTTTTGATTGCATAAGAAACATAAGCAATGAAGTATTTTCCAAATAAATAAGTGCTATCTAACTTGACAACAAATAGTAGAAAGGTAATCAAAACTTCTCCCTCCACTTCTTCTTCTATTTCTACTTTCTTTTTTTTTTATTTTGTTATATTAACATCAATAGATGTAGCTTCGTTTCAAACCTCCCCTTACTGTTACAAATTGAACTAAATTCACTGAACTCTGCCCTCTTATTTTTAAAGTTCAATGCGTTTTCAGTGAGGTTGCCATCAAATTGCCTGTGCACTTACAATATGAATTGATGACTAAATATACGTATTAGTTACCAATGATCACAAAAAAAAATTGTTTACATTACCCTCCGATTGGTTGGGAATAGAATGAGCTGTTGAGTAATACTAGAAGCGTACACCGATACGAGTATGTGAAAGGCAGTTATTACTTGCGTTAATAGCGTTATTAACCAGTTCTATTTTGCGTGTTTAAAAAAAAAATATACAAAAGGACTAGATGGATGACCGTTGTCTACGTGAACATCTAACATTAAATGCATGTTTTCATCGCAGCTGTCAACGCTTATGATAACAATAATAATGTGGCGCTTACACAATACAGCTCAGTGTTTGGCCGAGCTTCTCCTACCATTTGTGGTGTGCGTCTTTATATGTATTCTACCACAAATGGAGGGAGCTACAGTTTTGTGCCGACTCCGAATGGCAGATGTTTTTTTCATGGCAGAAATACGCTCGGAAGTTTGCCATTGCCTGCCAAGGGGTGGCCACTATAAGAAAAAAAAAATTTCTTAGATTTAGATTTTACTTGCCCTGACTGAGATTCGAACCTCGAACTCAGCGACATATCGAGTTATAGTACGCACTGCTACGTACTCGACCACAGCGGCCAACGCCCACCTATAAAAAAACGCCTGTAGGTATCTCAATAACGCTGTAAGGTATAGTCACAAAATTTGGTGAACATATTGTCATTAATATCACTAGCATCACCGTCAAAATTTTCTGAAGTACGACCATAACCACGCCCAACTTCCATATAACGGAAATTTTTAAAAATGCAAAAAACTTCGTTTTTCAGTATTTATTGGAACAAATTGAGTAAAGTTTAATACCAGCTGCGATTTGAAACAAAGAAACGGGGTTTTTATGAAATTATATATAAAATTCGGTATATAAAATTCGGTTTCGCCCGAATTTAGCTTACTTGTTTTATCATATAATTTCCCATCACAAGTTTGTAAAGAGTTTTTTTTTAATCTTATATCTCACATGCACAGTGGTCTGTTATCTGAAAATTTTGGGCGAATCGAAGCAACAACATTATTTTCCGGAAAATGGCTGACACAAAATGGCGGACGGGTTCTCGGAAAACATTGTTTTAAGAGCTGAAATTGAGTGTAAAAGGGGTTTTTGATGTCGCTGATTTCAAAAATTATGTCAAAAACAATATTCAAGATGGCTGACACAAAATGACGGACAGTTTTTCGGAAAAAGTTGTTTTAAGAGCTGAAATTAAGCGTATGGGGGTTTTTGAGGTTGCTAATTTCAAAAATGACGTCAGTATGTAAAAGTTCAAAATGGCTGACACAGAATGGAGGACAGTTTTTCGGAAATAAGTAGATTTAAGAGCTAAAATTTAGTGTAAGGTGGTTTTTGAGGTTGCTCAATCGAAAAATAACGTCAAAAACCTGCGACGAAAAAAACAATATGTAGGACGAATCTGAAGAATTGCAAAACTTTTTCTTGAATAATATAAAACAATACACTTCTAACAATCCCCTTTTTCTATTATTTTGGCCGGATCTACTGAGATTACAACTTTTTCGCACTTTTTACTATAATTTTATGTAAAGTAATGAAACACGTATGTAAGTGTGTATCGCAACATTCAACACAAGTAAATGATAAACACAAACATGTTTAAAAAAACATCTTGTTTTTCATACCTTCACAATCTCACTGCATTTTGCAAAACCCAAAAAAAAATTCAATAAATGTTTTGTAGCAGTAGTAATACGCATGACAACGACTGGCCTAGCAGTGTCAACTTCAAACAGCTGTAGCAAGAAACACATGTGGGTGACTGCATTATAAAATCCAGAAATTGATTCACCAACGCTTCCTCTAAGACATATCTAAGAACTATTTCGACCCGGTATTTTTAAATTTTGTACTTTTGGCCAGCTTTTTCGAATTTTTGACCAGTGTGACATGGTGCAAACGCTTTTTTGTGATCCGCTGGAAAATACGATTGGCAAAAAAAAAATATAGTAAAAAGTATTCGTTAATTTTTTCGTGCAAGTATCATAGGACAATCAATTTTCAGAAATGTCCACAACAAATATATTGCCATTTATAAAAAGAGAACATTTCTTTAGATGTTGCATTTAAAATGGAAGGCTACTAAATTGTCGATATCATTGCCCTGTGTGAATCGTATTTTTATTTATTTAACTTTTATTTAGATCAGTAGAACGGTGGCTTAGATATGGCAAAAAAAATAATATTCCAAAATAGTCAACGGAACAAAATAATTTTTCGTTAATTTAAATCCAAGAAAAAGCTAATAACTAGCAAATGACAAACCGTTTTCAAATCTCCTAGCTTTATTCTACTTGAGTTATTATAGCAAAGACTTTCTCAACAGAGCACGGATTTAAAAAATTGTTTGCTTTTTTTATAAAGAATAAATTTGTTGTACTCCTTTGTACTTAATTGCCTTCTCAGCTAGTAAAAAGACAAATCTATTTATTTTCAACTATAAAATATTACAGATTTGAAATTTTAAAATAGCTATTTCTTTATTGAATTTTAGAAGGATTTTCCGTCTTCTCTTTTCAACACTTTTGAACTAAAAACGACACTGAAGATGACACAACGCCGAAACCGATTTGTCTTAAAACCAAAACTTGACAAGGGATGACGGAAAATCATTACAAAATTCAATAGGTTCCTACCCTGTCAGAAACTTCATTTCCCTCTTAATAAAATCTTAATTTTTCTCTTGTTAAATTTTGTTTTTTTTTTAGCAAAAGAAAATAAAAGTTACTTCTACGCCTCGTTTAAGAACACCAACTGCACTTCAGTGATATTTTTTGTATGGAAGAAATCGCAAGAGAGCTGCAGTGAAAAATATTTGAAAGTCGTTGTAGCTCGATAGCAAGCTTATTATACTAAGCTTCAAATGTGCACACTTCAAAAATCTAAAAAATTAAAAGGACTTAAAAAATTTTTTTTAAGGTTCGAAGTTTGGATGAAATTCTGTTAAATTATTATACAGTTTGTATTTAAAAATTATAAAATTGTTTTAAAGCTCAAATTTTTATGAACTTTTAATAAATTATTATACATCTTGAATGAAAATAAAAAAAGGTATATGGGTTTTGTTGGGAGCAGAAAATGTATTTAAATTGAAAATAGCTGAAATTTAATAGAAAAAAATAAATTGTGTAACGTGGCAAAATGTAATTGGGGAATAATTGTTAAACGCTGTGTATTTGGAGTAGATTTTTAGCAAATACGATCCAAAATTGTTTCTTTGTTAAGTATATATGTACAAATGCTCATAAAATACACAACAAAACCCATTTACCTTTTTCACAATTCGTCAACGAAAGAAAAAAATTTTGCGACCGAGTATTGATAAAATTAAAAAGAATTTGAATATTCAGTTGTGTTTTCTCTCATTCCATTTCGACATATGTTGCACGATTTGCACCTAAACCGACCGACGATATGTACATAGATAAACTTGTGCCACTTGGATATCAAATATTTCTGTGTGTAACTTTCTGTGTATTCAGCAAAAAAGAGGTGCGAAAAAAAAAATTAAATTTTGTTGTTGTCAAAAGGCATAGTCCCCACCACTTGCCGCTTGTTGTTTGCATTGTTTTAATCTCACGTGGATGAATTTACTACGAACTACAAATGTGAGGTCAGCTGAGTGCGTGCAAGCCAACAGCGAACCGCAACCACACCCTCTTACGTGCGGCAAAGATTTGTGGTAAACATGAGGCCGCAAGTTCTACAAGTGCATTAAATTTTGTCACTCACTTTCACTACAGGCTCAAGCGCAAATCAGAGTGTTGAACACAAAAACGTGTGAGAGTTGTGATTTTCTTTATTTCCTGCGAAATTTAACTTACCCGTTTTTTGCTTGCTTGTTTTTTATTATAATACCGCCGAATTTTAATTTATTTTTAGACCAAACAGTTGAAAACTGTATTTAAAATGTTATTTGTAGAATTTTATTGAAATTTTTAGGTGTTTAAAACAAATTTTTAAACATGAACTTCCGAGCTGTGAAATATTTTTTCACTTTTTACTTATACGCCGTGTATATGCTTTTAGTTTATTTTATATATTACCTGACAACTTTTTCAACAAAGTCCGCACTTGCAAGTTAAAAAAAATATTCGCATGCGATATTTGTACTTCCAGTAAAATTCACTCTTTCGATTTTTATTTGTAAGTACAACCGAACGCGCCGAAATCTTCCGTATATCTGAATCTCCAAGCTTGGCGTCGCGTCCTTTTATGCTGCAGCTCATAACTTACATACATACGTGACCACATAAATGTGTGCGAGGTACTAATACGAATATACATACATACATATATGTATATGTATACAAATACATACGAGCGCCAATAGTCTCGCAGTTTCATTTTTAATGTTACTGGTGTCTGTTCCGCTTCTCCAATGAAAGCAGCACATACATTCCACAATTAAAGTACATACAGACATAAAATATCAACAAGATTTCCACTACAATGTCAACAAACACAACCATGGAAGTCAAAGGAAATGAATAATGAGAGACTGATAACAAAGTGCTGGGCTGTTGAAATTAAATGCTGAGTAAGAAGCTTTTAAACTGATAACAATTTAAGCTGCCGCTAAGAAATTTGTATATACAAAAAAATGTATTTAAGACACTGGAGTTTTCTCACATGTCTTTTACATATGTACGGACAATCAAGCAGTTGGTGTTATATTGTGGTCTACAAGCTTCGCATTACAAACTTACACTTACATATGTATTCATCTAAATTTATTCATATTGGACCTATCGTGTAAATAAATAAACTGAAAGTAATCGTGTCTGTAGTTTGTCAAATGTGACAATCTATAATATATTATTGATGCAATGAAGAAAAGCCCCAGATGACATTTGTTTTTTCTTTTAAAAATACGTATTTTACTATTTCCAAATAGCTTACACTGAGGCACATATTCCCACTAATTTAAATAAATTAAAAGTATCGGTTAGAGCCTCTCTAATTTTTATCAAAGATATATTAGGTGCTTTTTGGACGTGTGTTTTTCAATGAAGCATTATGTTTTTCGGAGTTGTTCTTTTTGACAGCTGTTGCTTGATTTATACTCAGTTTTGTTTACCATTTCAATACGCCTTGGAAGAGAATAGTTGGTGACATACGGCTCCAATTGCTGCAAAAGAAGGTCGAAAATTGAGCCTCTCGGCTGCAATTTATTCGAGACAGCCACGGCGATCACTTGCCCGAAATCATTTTTAAAACATAATGGCAAACCCTTATAATACAGCTATATTCTTGGTCATAGCATTAAACTATATGCGATTTATTTCTTCTTAAAAACCACATGTCTAAAAAAACACAACATAGTAAAAACAAAAAATCTGATGAAATTTATTTTTAAATTCTAACTGAAAAGTTTGAAGCTCTGAAGAAAGTGTATGACATTTTTAATGTAGTGTAGTAAATTGAAAAATCAAGTTAGCGATTGCAGCGGAAACGGTTGATGAGCGGAAACGAAAAAGTCCCCTAAATGTATGCTTTAAATATTGATACTGAATTAAATAATTTTTTAAATGGTTTCGGCATGAGACTTTACTTAAACCCAGTTTAATTTTAAACTCAGTTTTAACTGCATAAGTACGTGAGAGTTTCAGGCCGCTTGAATTAAGGCTTTAATAAAGGTCAAAATTGTTGAAATCGCTTTCTAGATATCAAAAATGCGATGTTCATTTGTAGTTATGACAAAAGTGATGGTTAAATTAATGAGAAGAATATTTGAGTACAATTAAGTTATTAGTGACAGTTGAACAGGTAATTAATTAACCTCAGTTAGCCTTGTATAAAGTTAGACTAAACTAGAGATATGTGAAGGATCGCCGATAGTTAATTGAAACACTCAGAACTTACATTTAATAATTGCAACACGTTTTAATTAATTTGACGTGTAGATTTACAAAGTTTATAAATAACTATTTAAATTCAATGAACGCTCGTATATCCTGTATGCTCGTCCACGTACGACTCTCTTGCAACTACTCACTCAAAGTTGCCATCGCCTCACATATGTACATATGTAAGGGGTCATTCATGAATTACGTAATGACAATATCGGTGAATTTTAAAACCAACCCCCATTGTAAGGATACATAAGATTTCTTGAATACGTAAAAATCTATCACGTTCTTTAAATAATTAAAAGTTGTTAAAAAATATCAGTTGCACTAAAACTTACAGTTTAACGAATATACAAGAATTTTATTATTTTCCAAATAACTCAGATTATACTCTTCTACTGCTTTAAGTTTAGAAAGAGATTATATTATTAGTCTTGGGAATATTAATATTAAAATTTAAAGTTATTCTTTAAGTAATTTTAATGAGAGCAAAGATACTTTAATAATTTAATATACAGACGAATAATATAATATAAATATAATTTTGGAGCGTACACTATATATGTAGCTCAGTGTTTGGCCGAGCTTCTCCTACCATTTGTGGTGTGCGTCTTTCTACGAGTATTATACCACACATGGAGGGACCTACAGTTTTGTGCCAACTCCGAACGGCAAATGTATTTCATGAGAAGCTTTTTCATAGCAGAAATACCCTCGGAGGTTTGCAATTGCCTGCCGAGGGGTGACCGCTATTGAAAAAACTTTTTCAATTATTACGATTTTGCTTGCCCTGACTGAGATTCGAACCTCGAACTCACTAGCATATCAAGTTGTAGCACCCGACGCTACCAACTCGCCTACAGCGCCCACAGACGAATATTCCTTTTCATAAAACAATAGTCGACAAGTTTTAAATTCGTCATTAATATAATAAATTATGCAATGGAAACTTGTTTAATTCAAATCAATAATCTTCGGCGGAACTTCACGAATTATTAAGCTATGTTGTCCATCGGAGACAATTGGTAACCTATCAGATATGCAGTAGTAGATGGAATTTCGTTAGGGACGTCTTTTGGCACCTCATTTTCCTCTAGCCACTCCTATTGTCCTTCCGTGTAAGAAAATAGGCGAATATATCAAAACAGATGACGTTTATTTAAATGAGAATATTACTAATTTATCGAAAATTCTTAAACGCTTCGTTCAGTTTTAAATCAGAGTTGCATTTACAAAATTAAAAAGTGTGTACAACTTTAGTAAAGTTTTGAACATAAAAGTAAATGTCATTTCTTAAATTTTTAATAAGCAATAAACATTTTTCAAATTTGACAATTGCATTAGAAACTATAAAATTGAGAGAACGATTTGAAATACATAGCAAAATAAGATTCCTAATATTAAATTTCGATTAACAAAAAGTATTACGTAACAGCAAGTTTTACCTTCCTCCCTGTCCCAAATAAGAAAATGTAGAGATTGATATTTTAAATTGTTAACTGGTGCGCTTCAGTAAATTTTGTAAAAACGAGACCTTTTCTTATTATTTATGTAGAAGAAATCGAGCAAGAGTGTTAATGATAATATTTTTAAAAAGTAAATATGTTGTATTATTATAATTTATCAAATCAAAGTGCTAAAAAATGCTAACTTAAAAAATTCTAACACCTATTTTTACTTCGAGATTTTGATGGTCTTTTTCTGATTTATTTTCACTCTTACAAAGTTTTTGTTAGACAATGAACTCAATTATGATACAAAAATAAATTAAAACAAGTAAAAAAAGACTGTCTTCGGCTATGCCGAAGGCGTCATACCTTTCGTGAATGGAAGAATTGTATGGAATCCATATGATATATTTAATCGATATTAATAATTTTGACTGCTTTAATAGTACCAATAATAATTAAATTTCAAGTGTCTAGCTGATTGAATGAAGGACTTATAGCCAAAAATGCAATAACTGAACTATTGATTGTAAGGCAGACGTATGTTCTATTTATCCGATTTTAATGATTTTCACTGCTAAAATAGTTCTCATGATACCTTTTGTTTGTGCAAAATTTCAAAACTTTAGCTGCTTAAATGCTGCTTAGGGGTGCTAATTGCAATATCAGAACAATCGGTTATATGGGAGCTGTATGTTATATATCTTTGGTCTACTTATATGACTACTTCTATAGAGCTTAGAACAGCGGGCCTTCTTGCAAAATTTCAAACCTCTGGCTGCTTAAATGTAGGAGATATGAAGCAAAATATGATATATGAAAAATTGGCTCCTATGTACGTTATAGTCGTCCGATCTAGCCGGTTCCGACGAATGTCTAATAAATTGTAAAAGTGCATCTGACTCCTCAAAAACTGAGGGACTAGTTTGCGTTCAAACAGACGGACAGACACACAGACGGACCTACACAGACGGACCTGGCTAAATCGACTCAGCTCATCACCCTGATCATAACGGTATACTTTTTGATGGGACTAACTCTTATCGTTCTGGTACTTATAAACATCGGACCAAAGTTAATATACCATTTCCATGAAAGGTATAAAAACTGACAATGTGTAGAAACAAAGTGTAGGATATGTGCAAAAAACACTTTTCTTCAACCAGATAAGGTGAATTCGAACATACAAAAATACTTTATTTAGCAGACTAATTTAAACGAGATTTGTTTCAGTTTTATATGTTTTAGCTATAGCATTATACCATTATCATTATAATAAGTTCCAAATTCATTAAAAAATATTGCTTAAATTCGATCAAAAATGCATTACTATAGCAAAATACACGTAAAGAAAACATTTTCAAAAAATATAATTATGTAAAGTTTAATATTTGCCGCGTTCGTTTTAGCTCTTACTGCTGATGGGGAAAAGGTCTCCACTTTTCCACAATTAAATGTGCAGTTAATATTTTGTATGAATCTTGCGAGATTGCTCTATTTATTTTGCCATTGGAGTGGTAAGAACAAATCTATATATACATACGAGTATAAAAATCAACTGCTATTCGTTTGTCTCGCTAAAACTCGAGAATGGCTGTGCCGATTTAGCAGATTTTGGTTTTGAAATGTTTGTCGTAGTCCAGGAGAGGTTTAAAAGCTGGGAAAATATGGAAAAATTGCGAGGAAGATAGCAAAAACAACAATTTAGAAGATATGTGTTTATTCATGGCAAAAAAAGTTGTCTCGTGTTTGGGCATGACAGCACCAAATGGTCCCATGCGCGATGCATTTAAGCACTGACACAGTCCGTTCAGATATTCCGCAATTGAATGCACAACAATGGATTGCGTATGATACTTTGATGGAAGCTGTAAACCATGGATCTACTGGAATTTATTTCCTTGATGCTGATGATGGGGTCTGGAAAATCGTGACAATTTTATTGCTATTGGCAAAGATCAGATCGTAAAATGAAGTAGCTCTAGCTCATCTGGAATAGTTTCAACATTATTAGAAGGTGGACGAACTGCACATTCTACCACTAAACATACAAATCAACGAAGCACCTGTTTGCAACATCGCCAAAACAGCGCAATGGTTAAGACTCTTCAGATCTTCTTACAAATCAGTTGACACAGTTACAAACCAAGATGACGAGTCAACTATCCCATTTTTTAAATTCACTGGAATTGCCTGGATAACGACCTCAAAATTTAAGATTAAAAGTGGGATCAGTTGTGATTATGCTGCGTAACAGTAATTAACCTTAACTGGGCAAAGGGACCAGACTGGCTGTGAAAAAGCTTATGAATACCGTCATCGAGCCAAGATCATTAAGGGAAATTACAAAGGAGAGGATGTCGGATTTAAGGATTTACATTTCGATTTTAAGCGGCTACAATTTCCCGTGCGTCTGACCTTTGCGATAACCATAAATAAATCGCAAGGTCAGTTGTTGCAAGTTTTCGGAATCAAGTAGAAGGCTCCCTGTTTCACGCATGGACAGTTATACATACGTCACGTGTTCGAATGTCGGAAAACCATCATCTTAATATATTTACGCATTTCATTTGAATTTTTAGCAAGTTTCGTTTAATAACCGAACGAAATTTAAACGGTGTGAGATAAGTATGCTGAACGTTTGTGATTGTGCGTGTGTAAATTATAGCGAAGATTTGCATCTCTTTCAATAAATCAGTTATTAATAAACAATTCAATTTCAAGAAATTTAATTATTATTGTAGTTATTATATAGTTTATGGAATGCGAAAAAATCGCATTCGACAAAAAACAGGCATACCCGGTAAAAAAATAAATATTTTCGGCCAAACCTCCTTAAATACTTGTATAAAACATTTTAATTGAAATAAATGTAAAAATAAACAAAAATATTTATTGAGTATTTCGCACAACATTGCGCAAATTTTCGTAACGAAATTTATGTTTTGTAATAAATATGTATTATGGCATATGTGTATAAAAAGTTATACAAAAACATTATTCGAGCAAATTTTTTTTCTACAAAAGTGTACATACATGCCACACCCTTTATTAACTTCTCCATTTTTAAATAATAAACAATGCACTAAGAGAGAAATATTTGGCATGGGTTGTTCTCATTAAACTTAGCTATTTAAAGTTAATTTTTTTAGCATTTCTTCTATCGATATTTGCATACTTTTTTTTTTTAATTGGTAGCTGCTCGAAATTTATTTAGTTGTGAAATGTATTGCTCTGCGCGCCATCTCCTTGACTATTGCTTCTCTTTCTGCTGGAAGGTAAATATGCAGCCTTTCTCTCTCTCTCTCTCTCTCGCCCTCGCTCTTTCTGTGGAATATATTCGCTGCGCATTTGCAGAAGTGGATTTTATTCTTACCTACTTATTGGCTTACCTTTCTTGTTTTGCAAAAACGAGTACATATGAATTTGCAGGATAACCTTGCCTTACGCACATTTCACGTTTGTTTATCGCAATCAGCTGCTCAAATATCGAGAACAAGCCACTATTGCACGTTTCGTGAAAGCGAGGCATAGCTACATGTAAACATTCGCCGCATGAATTGTATGTACATACGAGTATATGCATACGAAAAATACTATACAATTTGTGTTTATATTTTTATGTGTGCATGTATGTATGTATATAAGTAAAAGAAATTTCTCGCAGCCTTGTATTAAATGATAAAACATACAACTACGAGCAGCATCAATGTTACATTTTGGACTTTTTTAACTGCAGTTAAAAGAAATACATATTTCTTCTTAAAGGTTTTTCTTTTTTAAGTGGTATCCAGCAGTCGAATGTTAAGGGTTCCTCCATGAATGGCATTTGATATGTGTCCTGTTTTGGACCTTTTCTTCATCAAATCATCACTTGTCTTTTCCGTCAATATGAAGATAACAATTAAAACTTAAATATTTACATATATTTTTATATGTTGATTTCTACTTCACAGCAATCTGAAAATTGTAGCGGCTATATGTTTCCAAAATGTTAAATTTTAGTATTCACGAAAACTGCTTTATGATCGCATGTTCCGATTTGTCAAAGTATATAGTTAAAACGTTAAGTTGATCTTTATTTTATGAAGTGAAGCAAATCTGAATGATGAAATAAAAAAATTCAGAATAAAAATTATAATAAACGACTTGTGTTGTTCCCAATTAACTCAAAAAACATTTTTTTGCTTATTTTTTAATTAAGTTTAAGATGTTTATTATTTAAAAGAAAAATATGTCTACGGAACGAACAAGAAAAAAACACGATCCAAATCCGCTGTGCTTAATAAATTCCAATAAGAGAATAAGCAAAAATCAGTATTCAAGAAGAGCTCAAATTAAGTTAATTTATCAAGAATTATGTTTTTTAGAAACTTTCGAATTCGAGACAAGCTCGAGTTAAATAGTTGTGTCGACTGATTTTATTCGCTCACCGAATTTCGCTTTGTCTTAGACAAACATCGAGGCAGAAATGAGAGTCGCAACAATTCCAAAACATAATAACTTTCGAGCCGGATAAATTTAAAAAAAATTTAGAACCTTGTACGATTTTTAAAATAAAAAAATATAATCAAAGAGCTTACTTAACGAACTAAGGGCGTTCAAACTGGCGCTGCCACAACGTTCAACACCTTTCATTATTCCATTATGGTGATTCTCCATTGCTACCTCTAGTTCATTGGGCCTCAGATTGTAGCAACGCTGATTGACATGCGACCGTAAGCGTCACAGTAAAAATTCCATTCGAACGATTCAACAAACACTGAATTGATGCAAGTATGCTTGTTTATAGGTACATATATACATGCATACATATGTACGTATGCATATAAGTATATATTTGTGGTTTTTCTACTATCTAAAGTTGTATGCTAACTTTAGCACTCTAATAATAATGGAAAATTTGAAAACTCGTGGGCGCACTGCTGCTGTTTTGGTTGTGTGACTTGGCGCAGGCACAGAAACGTGTTAACCAGCTCGGCTGGCGTTGCATGTGACTCCAGTTGCCTCTAAATGTGAGTTGATTTTAACTGAGGGTGGTAAATACGTAAGTCCTGAATTGCACCTGAAGCGATTTATGGGATGTAAGTATACAATTTTTTCTGCAGTGTTTGCACATGCAGTATTAAACAATCGAATGGGAAATCTATGCTTTTGTTGTTTTAGTCCGTGCTGTGAAATATAAGAGTAACTAAGCACAACAACAACAACCGGTCAGTCAAGTTCAAAAAGCTGAAATTAAGTTTTATTAGAAATGTTTGATATAAAAATATGGGTGCAACACAAAGCAATTTTATTCAAATGGCCATGCAAAGAAACCCAACGGTTTTTACCCTCCATTCCCGCCCAACCGACGCGAGGGGCGCATCCGCATGACGCACGGATTTAACTTTACGATAAATGGCTAAGCTTTGGAAAACCCCTACAAAATTTAAAAAAAAATTACACTGAACTATAGATTTTAATTTATTTTGGTTGTAGACTTCTTAAAAGCTGGGTTTGGCAAACAACAGTAAAGAACAAAGTTATTTATATGAAAATAAAATATATCTGATGTTAGTATTATATAAAAATAAAATTAATTTGAAAAATTCGCCCCGTTTACGTAGCCGAATGGATGTTTCACCCTCAGTGTCAGAAAACATATCCCGGCCGCAACATCAAAATATATTTCATTGAAAGTTTTTCTATGAATTACACTGGTCAACACTAGTCTTGTTTCCTTTATCTTTTTTTTCTGTTGTTGGGTATTTCTATGGTCCTGACTATGAAAAAAATACTGGGAGATTGCTAACAGCTTTACTTTTTGAAAGGTACAGTTTAATTATTTTAACAAAAAAATACAGAAAATCAACACATTATGTTAAGAAAATTTCTATTGCATTTTATGATCTTTTACGAGATTTTCTTGTATGAACGACTTTAGGTAGATTTCGTTGCAATTTTCAGCAGTAGTCTACCATTATATGTGAGTCCCACCGCCCCTGATATCGCTCTTCCATTGTCCGAAGATCCTGATGGAATCTTTCACCCTGCTTCTCACTAAAATCACTCAGATTTTGTGGAAATCGGTCTAAATGCGAGTGCAGGAAGTGGATTTTTATTCATTGATTTCACAAAATTAGGATCAAAAAACAGTCTTTTTCACAGCTGTTACTTGATTTATACTCAGTTTGGTTTACGCCTTGGAAGAGAATATTCAGCGCGTTATTGTTGACATACGGCCCCAATTGCTGTAATAAGAGGTCGAAAATTGGGCCTTGTGGCTGGAATTTATTCAATTATCATTGTTCAATTATCATTGTTCACTTCACATCTATGAATGTGTGACGTCACGCAATCTCTACAGTCTATAGTTCTCGACTTCTTATGATGAGAATGCAGTTATACTAAATTAATTAAGATCTTTTAAATTGAATTATGTGTTTTTGGATTTCTCTTTTTGTTTCCGAGGTATTGAGCAAAATTTTGTCGCATGGGGTGTTTAGTTTTCGACTGAGTATTACATTTGTCGTATGTCATGCACATTACTCCAAAACTGTTGCCAAATGCAACATATGAAAAAATTTTACTAAAAAAAAATCCTTTATAAATTCAAAAGTAATTAAGAATAAACAATAAAAATAAAATATTTTAAGATTTTCTCGAACTAGTAATATTTTCTGAGACTTTGCCTAAAATCGTTGACTTTTTGTGAAATTAAACTCCAAACTTCAATTGCGAATTCTCAAAACATTTCAAATATAACATGGTTAGGTTAGTTTAACCTAACCTTAATAAAACATACGGACATTAATTTTTCCGGGCGACTGCAAGAAAACTTTGCCAAGCAATTATCGCCTGTCAAAAACTCATGTAAATGCAACTTTAAGGCTTAAAAAGTCGTATAAGCCTTGATTTTAAGCTCCCTGCTTATTTCAATCATATTAGAACTTATAGTACAGTATTAAATGCGATTTGTGTTTGAAATACAATAAAATTAATATTAAAATAGCCAATGTATATTTCAAAGTAGTGGCAATATTGGGCGTCTGCCGTCGAACAATGTTCCTGACAAAAAATTCAAAGTGAAACTACCTCTAAAAATATTTATATCATGCTTACGTCGACTTGAAGTGAGCTTTTGAAATTGTAAATCTTCTTTTTTAAGCTTAAAACACAAAAGTTTAATTGGAAAATTCGAATTATTAGTTGGAATGCGCACGTGCCTGAGCTGGAGTACGGGGGACCAACAAAAGTTCGCTTGCTTAGTGACTCAACGTTTTTTTTAAACCAAAACCGTTGCAATTGTTTAACGAGGCTTCATTCTAAATTAGAAAACGCCAAACATATGACTATAGATCAGACGACATTCCACTACCAACGAAAACAAAAATTCGCTATGTGTTTATCTTTAGTTTTCGGCGTAAGCTAAAGCCACTACAAATATTCTATAGTACATGCCAAAGTGTATATTGAACGATTTCATCGGCTCTACAGACTATTTCTAACAGTTTCCAAACGAAACAATTGTTCTGTAGAAAACGAGTGACGACAAAGTCGACCAAAATCGTTCTGCTATAATTTCTATAATTTTTAAATAAATTTCAAGAAATGTATAATCGGCATGTCACACTACATATTTCAATTGGTCAAAAACGCGAGAATTTTGGATATGTTGCAGAGGAGGTCCCATTATATTTGTAAACGCAATATAGGAAAAAAAAGTTTTTTTCAAAAGTTATGCGCTCAACGAAACACTTGATTTTATTAGACATTGCTTTACGAAAAAATTAATATCTCAAGCCCTATAAGGAGAAACCCTTTATAAAGTGGTCAGTTTCTTTTTTGATATACGTTATATCACTTTTTATTGTGCAAACATGATTTTTCAATAAATTGATTTTTTTATGAACAAAGGTATGAAAAATTCTGTTTAAAAAAAAACAAAATTGTTTATAAATCTCTGTCTCTTTGTATATAAAAAAGTACTTAATAATTTTTTTGATAGAAGTAATATTTTGCGAGCTATAAAGTGGCTTATGCCGAGACACCTTATATTTCTAAAGTGGCATAACTTTTGAAATATTTTTTTTTTTTTAAGTTCTGTAATACGAGTATCTTATGAATTTTTCTACAACATACGCAATTTACATGAAAATCTAAAAAAAAACTCGATTTTTCATTGAAATTGTATGGAATGCCCTTATGCTTTTATGGAAGGGTCTCTAGAAAAATTCCTAAATCTAGATATCTTTTGCAAAAAAGATAACACATTTATAAGAATTATTTAAATGGCAACTTACGATGCTTATTTTATTTTTTTTTTTTATTTTGATATACACCCATCCATATAAGGAGCGTTCTTTTTCAAAATAAACACGCTATTTGACACCACACTTCCGATTTGCTGCAAACTCAGTTCAGCAGTTCCTTACATAAATAAGTTGTCATATTTACGAGGACCTATTTTTTTTTGAAATTTCGCCATGAGATATATGATCAAAATTTTGTTTTCTTTTTAACTAGACAAATCATAAATTTAACAAAAAAAAATGTATTAACAAGCTACTTTATTATTTTTTTAAATTTTAAGGCTAATTATATTTTTTTTTTTGTTTAACAATTTGATTTTAAAATTAAACTTTAAGTTTAATTTATATATTCGTTGTTTATGTTTAATTGTCTTTGATTTATATAAACGTATTTTTGTGTGAACATATAAGAATATGGGACGGAGTTTGAAATTTTTTTTAATTACATTTAATCAAAAACCCATGTTATTTTATATCAAATATAAGTATTTTGCTGGAAATCCATGAAAGTTAAATTATACCGAACAAAAATTTTTACTAAATGGTGGTTCTACTGGAATCTATAATAAAATATGTATATGTTGACGAGACACGTTTTTGGCAACTTCATAATTTGTTTAATCTGTTTTAAACTTAAACATTAACAAAAGTATAAAATATATGTATAAACATTCACATGTACTCGTATAAAAGTAAGGTTATGCTATCGTACCACCTGTGACCGCCGATGAAATCATTTTAATTCTAAAAATATTTGCCTAGTGCTTATTATAGTTTTCTTGAAGTATTGTCCACAGCCTTTCAAAAACAAAAGTTTAATGATAGTTCGATACTAAATTTTTTCCATTTTCATCAAAAACACTCAAATCGACTCACTCAAACTGCGCGTCGAAAGGCACAGCTACATTCACTACCTTTATTTAACGAGTGCTGTGTTGAGGTCGGAAACTTTTCAGACCGCCCTCTTAAATGATTCAATTCTTCAGCAAGTATGGTTATGATGTACCCAAAGCCGCTAAACATATTTTCTTTATCGGCCCTTCTCTATTACCAGAAATAAATATATTAAGGATCAATATTCCGGTTAGTCCGAGTCCGGAAGATATGGTAATATGCGAGATATGTTAAATAAAATGAGATCTGGGTTGTTGTGAAAACTACCAGCAAAGAAATAATGACTAAGCTTAAGAAGATATCATTGCAGAGGTTTAAAGTCAGAATTTTTTACATGATATATTATTTATTTAAGTTTTTTAAAAGGTAAAACAAGTATAAGAAACAGACAAATACATACGTGGGAACTAAGTAGAATTTCATAGAAGTAATTCAAATTGTTCCAATGAAGATTAAACTTCTGTCACTGGTGATACGAGGTAAAGGATTATCTTTCAATCAGTAGCATTCCAGTAAAAAAAAAACGATTATAATAAAAAAAAAAGAACGATAAAATAAACATATTTCTAATTTGAAATGACCGCTAGAACAGACATTGAATATGCTTACTACTTAAAGCTATAAATTCGTTTCACATGCACCTTTACAATTCGTCACAAAATCAGGCATTGAACTCTTTATACAAGTCAGCAACAAATGGCATTTACGGCCATTCCGAAACGCAAAGCCAAAATCGCACAGCAGGGCGTATGAGCAACACGAGCTGTGCTCTGTGGTTGTGTGCGCGTGTGTGTTGCGTCAAAGTACCAAAACCAGTAGCGGCGGCTTTGTTGTGGTTTCCAACACAAGTACAAGTTTACACATACAAACAAAGTTATGTGCATATGTCTGTACACTCGCTGTTTACATGACCTCTCCTCCGGGCGCTGCAGAGTGCAGTTACCTCCATTAAAATATTTCCGAAAATAAATGTGCGTAGATACAACAGCTTTCCGACATGCAGCTTAAACAAATGGTGTGCGCAACCACTTGTGACAAATGCCTGCAGAAGCGTTAGCTTATTTTAGCAATGGAAATGGAAATATCTCGATTACTTTTAATAGGTATTTTTCTCTTTGTTTTCAATCATATTCATTGGTTGACTTTGGATTTCCATTACTGCTCTAGACAAAGGATTTATTTTCTTTAAAAAAATATAAATGAATCGAAATATTCTTATATTGAAATAAAAATATTCTTATACTGTGAATATAGCAATTAATTTTTTGCTGTATCGGAAACAATTTTCATAGAATAATATTTTACTTAATTATCTTATTTGTTGTAAAAAAAAAACATAATATAACAAATACTACAGCGAGTCATGGTTTTAAAATTTGTTCGGATTTTAAAAGAAATTGTATTTAAAATTTTAATGAAATCTACAATTTTGAGTAAGCAATTTCCTAATGTTTGATATAACAATGTGCAAGTTTTAATAGAAAAAGACTTCGATGGCGATAAAATACTAAAATTTCTGAAAATTTTCCTTATATTTTGGAAATTTTTTTGCTTATCCAAATTTGTTTGCTTTTTTTAGTTAAAAAATGGCAAGGCTTTTCGAAATATTGCTAAAAACGTTAAGCTTGAAAAATATTGTGGATGTAGTAAAAAGATTCACTGGAAACCGACGACACATGAAATAAAAAATGAGTACGTCTCACAATGCCCGGACTCCATTCAAACAATGTAGAATAATAAAAGAGCGAAGAAGTAGTCGGAATTAGTTGAAACTTTAATTCTAAAGGTAAAACGTTTTTTGTACTTTTTTGCTATGGTCGTAAAATAGGCTTTTATTGACAAAAACAATTATATTACAAAAAAGGCATAAAAATGTTCAAAAAACAATGCCAACTCTCTAAAATTAAGAAAATAAAACGTAATTGGCAGAGATAGTGCTCAATACTCTCCACCTCCTCCTCGTTTCGGCGACTGCGGCAAAAATCATTTGTTGGGTAACCCAGCCTTTCCCCATGCGTGCCCATGAGGCAGCGCCCGGTTATCACCCCAACTACTAATCTGAGAGAGGAGCGGCTAAGCATAGTTCGACCTTTAGAGCGCTTCCCATCAACTTCTGGCCAGATTTGTCTGGAAATGTGGCAGGTGGGCTCCGATGCTCACCTTAAATTTACATTGCCCATAAGCTCAGATTTTAATCTGTGTTTATAGGATGCTAAGGGTAAACCCGCCTCTTGAGCAGAGTTTATCACATTTAGTTCCGTCCCTTTCCTTGCTAGTTCATCAGCCAGGCAGTTGCCAGGAATGTCTTTATGTTCAGGGACGCATACAACACATACGGAGCACATATCTGCCAGCTGGTTTTGAGCTGCTCTGCATTCAATGGCAAGCTTGGAGGTTGTACCGTAGGAATTTAGTGATTTGTTAGCAGCCTGGCAGTCAGAATAAATGGTAATGTCCCGTTCTAAAGAGGTTCACGTTGTAAGGTCACAAGCTGCCTCCATTATTGCCTCCATTCGGCCTGGAAAACACTACAGTGGTCCAGTAAACGAAGACTGAGGGTTAGGTCGAGTTCACTAGAGTAAATCCCGCTGCCCACTATTTCGTTTAACTTGGAACCGTCTGTGTATAGAGCCGTCGATCCTGGATCCAGGTCCACGATACCTATCTGTAGGGTTTATAATATATGTATCTACTTTATTAATTTGAACTTGTTTTAATATTTTTATTTTCATATATAATTTTTAAATAGAATAAAAACATATTCTATATTGGCGATCCTGCATTTATAATAATATTTCACAAGAATTTGTAATAAAGGGAAATCATCGATTCAACGTGTTATTAATTGTTAGAAGCTGGCTTAACATTAACCCAGGACATTTTGTGCACTCACAAAGTTAGCATTTCCGAGCGTTGCAAACAAACCAAGAGTGCGAATACTCGAATACCGAAAGCACAAACCATACTTGTGAAATAAAATTAAATTTGACTACTTTCCTGAATTAAAACATTGCGAAATAAACAATCTCAACATTCAACATCAAATTCAGCACCAACAATCCGCACAACATCACTTCAAATATTCACATTTAACGTCGCTACAACCATCACAGTGTCTACAACAACGCAATAACACTGCAGATCATCTATAATCTCTTTTATAATTACAAATACTACAACCATTTTTTGCTGAACATTTTGTGTGCAATCAAGTTCGTATCTTAAATCTTTTATTAAAATAAAATTATTACAAATATTAAATATTAATTCTTAATATTAATATTATTTAAATTATTATTATTACTTATATTTAATTTACTTTTGTAAACTTTCTCTCCAATTATTTTTTTTTTATATGCCACTATCACGTTCACCTATACGTACACGCAACTTCACAAAAATGGAAAACCGAAATAAAAATCCAACTTACACTTCAGACTTAAACACTACACAAAATATACACAATGATAATTTAACTCAAAACACTAATAACTTAAGAACAAATTTTTCAAAATCAATTAAATTACCTCCATTTTGGGAAGAATGTCCTGAAGCTTGGTTTCTTCTTGTTGAAGGACAATTTGAAATCAATAATATTCAAGACGATAATATAAAATTTCAAAACATACTTATTGTTTTACAACGTGAAACAATTTCCAAAATTTTAGATGTTATCAATCCACCTCCTTTTATGAATAAGTACGCTACTATTAAGAAAGCGTTGTGTGAAAGATTTTCTCTTAGCGAAGAAAAAATATTAGAAAAGTTATTTTCAAATACAGAACTAGGCGATCGTTCTCCATCAGAACTTTTTAGATATATGAAGTCTCTAATAGGTTCTGATTCTATCGTCAGTAAGGAATTACTTTTCAAATTGTGGATCCGAAAATTACCACAACAGATACAAATTCATTTAACATCAAGTAATAATCAAAATAAAGATGAAAATGTTATTCTTGCAGATAAACTTTTTGATTTATTAAATCAATCTCAATCTTCTAAATCTTTGTCAATAGCAAGTGTTGAAAATAACATCCTCGAACAATGTATTAAAAATTTAACAGAATTAACTACTGCAATTTATCAAAATTTAAACAAAATTACTTCTGATATTAATGAATTACAAATTAGATCAAGATCTAGAAATAGAAATAGAAGTAATTCTAATTCAAGAAGATTTTCTAGATCAAAAGATAATATTATTCAAACCATTTGTTGGTATCATAGAAAATTTAAAAATAATGCTTTAAAATGTATTAAACCCTGTAGTTTTAATACAAATGAAAAACAATCAAATCAAATCTGTTTAAACTGAAACGTTCCATTATGACGGTGGCTAATAATGGAAATAACATTAAATCATCACGCCGCCTATTTATTTATGATAAATTAAATAAACTAAATTTTTTAATAGATACTGGCGCTATAGTTTCTGTAATTCCTTCTTCCAAATTCAAATCATTTAAAAGAAATTCCGATCTTAATTTGACTGCAGCTAACGGTTCCTCTATTAAAACATTTGGTACCAAACTTTTAAAAATTGACTTAGGTCTTAGACGTGATTTCGAATTCCCTTTCATTTTAACAGATATTTCAACTCCAATTATAGGTGCTAACTTTTTAGAGAAATTCGGGATATTAGTGGATATCAGAAATAAAGAAATTACTGATTTAACAACAAAATTAAAAGTTTCTGGATCTTCTGGATTTTGCGATATATTTTCACTCAAAATACCAATTTCTGAAAATAAATTTACAACCCTTTTAAATAATTTTCCTTTAATAACCTGTGAACCAGATTACACTAAACCAGTGCAACACCATACGGTTCACAGGATTGAAACCAAAGGAGTTCTACATTTTTCAAAACCTCGTCGTCTAGATCAAATTAAATTTAAAATAGCAAAAACTGAATTCGAATTTTTAATAAAAACTGGTATATGCAGACCTTCAAACTCTCACATTGCATCTCCTTTACATTTAGTTCCAAAAAAAGAACCAAATGATTGGAGACCTTGTGGCTATTACAGAAGACTCAATTTTATAACGATATATGATCGTTATCCATTACCACATATTCATGATTTAGCTATAAATTTACATAATAAACAAATATTTTCGAAAATTGATCTTGTTCGTGCATATCACCAAATTCCAATGGCTGAAGAAGACATTCATAAAACAGCAATAACCACACCTTTTGGAATGTTTGAGTTCGTACGGATGCCTTTTGGTTTACGAAACAGTGCCCAAACATTTCAACGTTTTATTAACGAAGTATTTTCCGGTTTAGAATTTGTATTTGTTTATATTGATGATATTCTTGTTGCTAGTGATAATGAAGAACAACATTTAGAACATTTAAAACTAATATTTAAAAGACTTGAGAAATATAATTTAAATATTAAACCTTCTAAATGCATTTTCGGAACTAATAAACTAGATTTTCTCAGTTATGAAATTTCTAATCAAGGCATTAGACCATCTTCCGATCGTATTGAAACCATTACAAATTTTGAAAAACCACTTTCAATAAATAAATTACAAAAGTTCTTAGGTATGATAAATTATTACCATAGATATGTGAAAATGTTAGCAGCAGAACTTAGTCCTCTGCATGAAATGTTAACATTTGCAACTAAACAAAAACTCAAACAGCTTATTTGGACAGAAAAGACAACCACTGCTTTTGAAAACGTTAAACAACTCTTTGCTCAACAAACTTTACTTACTCATTTTGATAAAAATGGTAAATTATCACTTGCTGTAGATGCATCAAATGTAGCAATTGGTGCAGTTTTACAACAATTTAGTAACAACACTTTAGAACCACTTGCTTATTTTTCACGAAAATTATCTTCTACAGAAATGAATTACTCAACATTTGACAGAGAACTTTTAGACATATACAATTCAATTAAACATTTTAAACATTTTCTTGAAGGTAGAATTTTCACAATATACACTGATCATAAACCTTTAACACATGTTCTAAATTCAAAAACAGATAGATCACCTCGACAAATTAGACATCTTGAGTACATTGCACAATTTACAAATGATATTCAATACATTTCTGGAAAAGAAAACATTGTTGCTGACACACTTTCACGTATTTCAGATATTAACACAATTTTAACTCAAGATATTAATTTTCAAACTTTGTATAAAGAACAACAGAAAGACCAAACTCTTCATGACTTAATTTCTGACAAAAATTGTAACAATAATTTAAAAGAAATTAATATTCCAGTTCTTAATCTCAATATTTGGTGTGATATTTCTCAACAACCTTTTAGACCTTTTGTTCCAAATTCTATGAAGAATATAATTTTTGATAAAATCCATTCTTTATCACATCCTAGTGTTCGTACTACTAGACGTTTAATTCAATCAAAATATTTTTGGCCTAACATGCGTAAAGAAATTAATAGTTGGACTTCCGCATGTATTAACTGCCAGAAATCAAAAATTTCTAAATATACTAAAACACCAGTACAAAAAATTAATATACCATCTGGACGATTTGAACACATACATATGGATCTTGTTGGTCCATTACCTGTTTCAAAAGAAAATCGTTACATTTTAACTATAATTGACAGACATACACGTTGGCCGGAAGCTTATCCACTTAAAGATATTTCAGCGAATACAATTGCCAAAACATTTGTACAAAATTATATTCCCCGTTTCGGCGTTCCACTTAATATAACAGTAGATCAGGGATCACAATTTACATCAAAATTATTTACTGAATTAACAAAATTATTAGGATCTCACAAAATTCATACATCTCCTTATCATCCTCAATCAAATGGAATGATTGAAAGATTTCATAGAACATTAAAAACTGCTATTACAGCATCAAACGATTCAATTCACTGGTCTGAAATTCTTCCTTGGATTTTATTAGGACTTCGTATATCTATTAAAGATGATTTAAAATGTTCTTCTGCAGAATTAGTTTACGGACAAACACTCAGATTACCTGGAGAATTAATCGTTTCAAATAATAATAACAATAATGAATTTGATAATACAATGGAAACACTTTCCAAACTGAGAGAACATTTTTCACACGTTCGTTCAAAAATTGTACATCATAATAAAGAAGATTTTTTTGTTCCCAAAAATTTGGATACTTGCGAATATGTGTTTGTTAAAGTTATTCATAAGTCAAATCTACAACCACCTTATGAAGGCCCATTTAAAGTTATCTCTAAACACAATAAAGTATTCAAAATTCAAAAAGGTAACTTAATCAAAACAATTTCCATAGACTTATTAAAACCTGCACATACAATTCCTAATTCCAATTCACTAACACTTCCAAAGAAAACCAAAAAAATTACATTTAATATTAATTAATTTTTTTTTTTTTTTTTAATTGGAGGGGGAGTATATGTAGGGTTTATAATATATGTATCTACTTTATTAATTTGAACTTGTTTTAATATTTTTATTTTCATATATAAATTTGTCTTTCAATATTTTTCAATTTGATTTTTTTAATAATTAATTTTCTGGATGTATAAAATAAAAGTTGTAAAAATAAAATTTTTTAAATAGAATAAAACATATTCTATACTATCCATTCGCTCCTCTCTGGGATTCTTGTGGATAATCTATTTTCAGAGAAAGGAGGGTGTATAGTGTAATTCAACCTACTCGGGTTGTCGGGCAGAGTTTCCAGGACCTTTGCGTGGCCGTGGTTAAGATTTCTCCACAGAAGGATCGCATTTAACCTAGCAGCACTGCAGGCCTCCAGAAATTTGCCGTAGAGATCCACCGGTGGTAGATTTAACATTATCTTTAGAGATTTGGTGGGTGTAGAGGGCAGTGCTCCATGGTAAGCATTGCGGCTGCCCTCTGGACCAGTTCTAGCTTGGCTCTGGTAAGAGTCCTTTTCAGTGCCGGCCACCATACGACGATCCCGTAGAAGAAAATGGGTCTTATACTCCATTTCTTCCCCACGGCCGTCTTACAGGCATATAGAGCAACAATAGCTTTCTTGGAGCGACTTTTGACTTTGTCCACTCATAAGGAATGTGGGTGAGGGTAAGGCATGCTGTAAAAATCGGTGTAAGCAGGGGACAAAGAAGGTCCTTCGCTGCTTGCAGTTGTGCGGGAAAAATTCCATCTGGTCATGGAGATTTGAAAGGTTCGAAGGATATTTCTACCCACACCACCCTGTCGTACCTCACTATGTCCCCTGTGGTATTCGTTAAGAGTGAGTTGGCCTGAAGACCTGGCAAGATGTTGGAGTCATTAGAGCACCTAGGAAAGTGGGTGGTCATTAGTAACTCCAGCATTTCGTCGGTTGTAGATGTCCATTCTCCTTTTGGTTTTTGAATAGAATTTATCGTTGGAGCACTTTTCGAAAAAACCTTCCTCAGCCTGTTGGCTTCAGAGTTTTCTTCTATGTTGTTACAGAAGTTTTGCCAAGATTTGCGTTGTGCTGTCTTGATGGCCTTCTTGGAAGTTTTAAGAGCGTCTTTGTATGGCTGCCAAAGACCCGTCCTCTTGGCTAGGTTAAAGAGTCGCCTGCTCTCTTTCCTGAGTGCTGAAATCTCTAGATTCCACCACTGGAGTTTATTTTTACCTCTGGGGAGGGTCTTAGGGCAGGAGACTCTGAAAGCAGAATTACATGTGCTTGTTATAAGGTCTACCGCTTCATATGTTTTTGACGGTGAGTCAAGCTCACCGTGAGAAATGACCTTCGTGTTTGAGAGACTCGCTTCGTTAGGTGTTTGCGATAGGCCTAGCATATCGTGATAAACGTTTCTGGACAGAGAGGCTGAGAGGACGTTCTTATATTTCAGCCAATCCGTCCGCCTCTTATTCATATACGCCGTTGGAGTAGTAGGATTGAGAGTGATCTTAAAAGTTATGTAGAGGTGGTCGGAAAAGGAGAGCTCTTTGAACACTTGCTAGTCGCTTATCAGGTCTTACAAGCTGCCTGATGCGATGGTGATGTTCAGCCCTTTTGTTCTGACAGAGGTCAAGAAGTTGGGATCGTTCCCCCGGTTGCATATATATACATAGATAATTTGTATAAAATCAAGTAAACACTCACCTCGAGGGTTGGTATCGTTTGAGCCTCATATCTCTAGATGTGAGTTCGAGTTGGCTCCAATTATGACCTAGAGTCTTTCCTTGTCAGCCCCTTTGATGGCTTCCTTCAGTCTTTTTGGAGGGAGAGATTGGCTGCCATGGGCCATGTAGCTCGCCAGGTACCAGACGATGCTCTCTTTCAGCTGGACGCTTATGCTAACTGGTTCTTCGTTGCTGTATTGAGAGAGGAGAATATAAGAAAGTACTTTTTTTTTATAGAAATACATGATCTGATCCCACCTGCTACTGCAGCTGTTACCGTTTGGTAGGCATCAGAGTTAAGTCCGCAAACCCTATTTCTGACAATCCAAGGCTCTTGGATGAGAATGATGTCCTCAGCCCTTTCGCTGAGTCGAAGAAGGAGGGCAGCCGAAGCTACCTTGGAGCGGTGCAGGTTAATTTGTAGAATCTGCATCACCTCGAGATTCACCGACGTCCATTGCTGCTGGCTCTTCTCTTTGGGTGGCGGCCCTGACTGTGATGTCAAGGTCCGTCTCCTCAGATTACGAAGCTAGAAGCTGGTCCTCATCGTCAGGCGTTACCCATCGGCTGTATAACGACCCGTGTCGCTCTCAGCATCCGTCGCGGTGTCCGGTACCCCCGATGGGATGTCCACAGTTGCGCTCAGGGTGCTCGTTTTGACTTTTATTTTCTGTTCTGGCTCCGGGGCTTAAGGGACGCTCGAGGTGTCTTCCGGTTTGTTGGCCCCTCGCCAGTAAGAGTGATCTCGGAATTGGGTGCGCTCGAAGCATTGCCCGTCTGATCCGCCTGTCTGGCTCCTTCCGTCTTCTTGTGAACCTTAGTGGTGATGAAGTAGAAGCCGCTTGATTCGCCCTTGATACCAGCCGGCGTCACGGACGACTGGTGCAGGGCCGGAATACTTCAGGAGTACGCCCTTGTAGACCCTACAGAGACCCATCAAGACGGACTTTCAGTTGTCCGTGCTGATATTCCCGTCAGGATGGCTCTTGTCGAGCACAGCCTGCATCAGGTGCTCTTTTGCAGCCTCGCTAAATGGCTTAGCTGATACGGCTATCGGCCGACGGTTCGGAGGGAGGAAGTCCTGTGCCTTTTCGATCCTTTCGGGGTACCGCCCTGAGATCGATGTCTCTTGGAGGCAAGGTCCTTTCTCTGCTGCGTACAGAGGGGCTTAGTGCTTCCGGCTTCTCCGGAGGATGGCTTTCCCTCAAGGGGTGGGGCCATATCTCCAGGGAACGGTTGACTACGGCATAGCCCCATGCCGAAGAAAGTCCACCGTTACTTCCGGAGGCGGACCGGTATCATGGAGGCACCGTAAGAATACAGTCGGAAAGGCCCCCTGACTGCAAACCATCCATAGGCAAGGTGACGCATGACACCTTGGATTAAGGGGGAAGGGTAGTTTCGACACCCTCCGGTTCAGATCCGTTGTGTTCAGTGGAAGCAGGGTCACCTCTGGAAGGGTACGATTCCTCATCGTGCACTACGGTCTTGATGTTGAATTGGCTAGGTGTCTAGGATAACCTGGCCACTATATTGCGCTTCAACCACACCCTGCTTTCGTTCGACCCCTCCTTAATACTTAAGGGTGTCGGATCATTTAGAGGCCAGCAAAAAGTCGCTTTTTGAAATTTTCTTTTCAGAAAAAAAAAACCTTGTAGACAATTCGTTTAAAGTGTATATTTTAGAGCATATTTGAAAGTTTTTTCTAATGATGGAACCGCTCAAAAATGTTGAAAAATGGTGGAGGTTTCCATGTTGCCGTGGGACGTGTCGCAGCTGACACCGTCCATTGGCGTGCAAAAAAGCGTCCGTAATTCTTAACTGTAACACTACACATAAAAATCTTATTAATTCGAATACTTTTTTACTCTATATAAATCTCAGAAAGCCAATGAAAACTGGAAATTAATAAAAAAAAATGTTCCTATGTTTGAAATTAGAAATATATTTTCCCCTATAAAAATTACAAAAATTAATAGAATTATTCAAATCATGGAACAGTTTTCCATACATTACAAAATCGAAGTTGAATCAGATTGATAGGTGAGTTAGTTTTTGCGCAATCGTGCACGCCAATTGCAAAAATATGGTTTTCAGAAAACGCGCTTCAAAGTTTTGATAAAGTGCAACGAAAGAAGAATTTTCGTCGACGCACTTGTCTATTACCTGAAATATCTTTTGAACCACTTCGAAATCAAAGCTAATATTTTTCACATATGTTTTTAGATAGTTTTGAATAATATCGATTTTAATGATCCGATCCCCTTAAATCGCCACTTGTGAACTTTCCAAAGCTTATTTAGATAATAAACCTGTCAAAATACGTTAAAAGAAATAATTAGAAAAATGTATAAATAACTTAGAAACTAATGCCTATTGGTATATCAAATAAATTAATTAAATCGCATCCGTGTATTTAAATTTTATGCACAGATCTAGACCGTCTATAATTTCTGAGGACTTTTAGCAACCGGGAAAAATTGTAAAAATGTTTCATATTTGTTAAAGCATTTTAAAATACTACCGTGTTACCTCACCTATGTACATGATTATTTAATTTATTATCAGTTACTCTTCTTTGAAAATGTACATAACTTAAGTTTTATTTTCTTATTCAGTATTTTCATTATTTTCTATTGTCTAATAGAACTTGTTTAAATAAGACGGTCGTTTCTTTTGAATTTTTGTTAACAATATTAATTTCCATTCAGTTTCATACTTTTGTACTAAAGCTATCTTAAAACAACTTTTTTTACTCAAATATTTAACTTGGGTTTAATTTATTCAAACTTGACTTCAAAAATAAGTGGCAACCTTCTGCAAAAATATATTTGAACTAAAGTATTCTTTAACCTATTTCTTTTGACATCCATATTATGGTACTTACTTACTTACTTAATTGGCGCAACAACCGCCTAAGCGTTTTAGGCCGAGGTCAACAAAGCACGCCAGCTGTCCCTATCTTTTGCTAACTGGCGCCAATTGGAAATCCCAAGTATAGCCAAGTCTTTTTCCACTTGGTCTTTCCAACGCAGAGCAGGTCTTCCTTTTCCTCTGCTGCCACCAGCGGGTACCGCGTCAAACACCTTCTGGGCTGGAGCTATTTCATCCATTCGTACAACGTGGCCTAGCCAGCGGAGCCGCTGGTTCTTAATCCGCTGCACTATATCTACGTCATTGTACAGCTCGTACAGCTCATCGTTCCATCGTACACGGTATTCGCCGTCGCAAAGACGCAAAGGTCCATAAATCTTTCGAAGAATCTTTCTCTCAAGCACTCCAAGCTCTCTCATCTGATGTTGTCATCGTCCATGCTTCTGCGCCATACAAGAGGACGGGCATGATGAGAGACTTATAGAGTATGGTTTTTGTCCGCCGAGAGAGGACTTTACTGTGCAATTGCCTACTCAGTCCGAAGTAGCACTTGTTGGCAAGAGAGATTCTGCGTTGGATTTCAAGGCTGACGCTGTTATTGGTGTTAATGCTGGTTCCTAAGTAAACGAAGTCCTCTACTTTTTTGAAGTTATAACTGTCAACAGTGATGTTTGATCCCAGTCGTGAATGTGCCGACTGTCTATTTGATGACAGGAGATACTTCGTCTGGCCCTCGTTCACCTCCAGACCCATTCGCTTCACTTCTCTATCCAGTTTGGAGAAGGCAGAACTAACTGAGCGGTTGTTAAGACCGATGATGTCAATGTCATCGGCGTACGCCAGCAATTGCACACTCTTATAAAAGATGGTGCCTGACCGATTAAGTTCTGCTGCGCGAATTATCTTCTCCAGCATCAGGTTAAAGAAATCGCACTACAAAGAGTCACCCTGTCTGAAACCTCGTTTGGTATCAAACGGCTCGGAGAGGTCCTTCCCGATTCTGACGGAGCTGGTGGTGTTGCTCAACGTCATTTTACATAGCCGTATAAGTTTTGCCGGGATACCAAATTCAGACATTGCGGCATATAGGAAACTTCTTGTCGTGCTGTCAAAGGCGGCTTTGAAGTCGACAAAAAGATGGTGTGTGTCGATTCTCCTTTCTCGGGTCTTTTCCAAGATCTGGCGTATTGTGAATATCTGGTCGGTGGTAGATTTACCAGGTCTAAAGCCACACTGATAAGGTCCAATCAGTTCATTGACGGTGGGCTTAAGTCTTTCACACAATACACTCGACAGAACCTTATATGCGATGTTAAGAAAACTAATCCCGCGATAGTTGGCGCAAACTGCAGGATCACCCTTTTTGTGGATTGGGCAGAGCACACTTATGTTCCAATCAGTAGGCATGCGTTCTTCCGACCATATTCTAGAGATGAGCTCGTGCATGCACTTAACCAGCTCCTCTCCGCCGTACTTAAATAACTCAGCTGGTAACCCATCGGCCCCGGGGGCTTTGTTGTTCTTCAGCCGTGCTATCGCTTTCCGAATTTCGTCACAGTCGGGTGATGGTACATCGCGTCCATCATCATTGATTGGGGATTCGGGTTCAACATCTCCAGGGTTGCAGTTGCTTCCATTAAGCAGTGTGGAGAAGTGCTCCCTCCATAATTTAAGTATGCTGTGGACATCAGTCACCAGGTCGCCGTTTTCATTCTTACAGGAATTCGCCCCGGTCTTAAAACCTTCTGTAAGCCGTCGAACTTTTTGAAAAAATTTTCTGTCGCCCAGCATCTCAAGCTCTTCGCACTCACGCACTTCGGCCTCTCTCTTTTTCTCACGAAAAATGCGTCTTGCTTCCTTCTTCAGCTCACGATAACGCTCCCGCACAGCTCGCGTTGCGCCCGATCGCAGTGTGGCCCTGTAGGCAGCGTCTTTACGTTCCGTAGCGACGCGACATTCCTCGTCACACCAGTTGTTCTTTCGTACTCACTGAAATCCAATGGATTCTTCAGCGGCGGTATGTAGACAGCGAGAAATATGGTTCCACTGCTCGGAAATATCGTTCTGTTGATTATTGCTCTCAGAGAGCAGGAGTGCAAGTAGAGTGGCGAAGTGGGTAGCTGTCTGTTGCGATTGCAGCTTTCCGACGTCGAGCTTTCCTTGTGTCCATTTGCGCGCGCTTTTTGCTGCACAGAGGCGCGTGCGGATCTTAGCTGCCACAAGAAAATGATCCGAGTCGATGTTGGCTCCTCGGTTCGTGCGCACATTTAGGACACTGGAAGCATGCCTTCCGTCTATCACAACGTGGTCGATTTGGTTTCGTGTCTTACCATCTGGAGACAGCCACGTAGCCTGGTGAATCTTCTTATGCTGGAACCTGGTGCTACAGACTACCATGTTTCGGGCCCCGGCGAAGTCGATCAGTCTCAATCCGTTATCGGACGTTTCGTCGTGGAGACTGAATTTTCCGACTGTGGAACCAAAGATGCCCTCCTTGCCCACCTTGGCATTGAAGTCGCCAAGCACGATTTTTATATCGTGGTTGGGGCACCGCTCATACGTGCGGCCAAGGAGATCGTAGTAGCGATCTTTAGTCCCATCGTCCTTCTCTTCCGTCGGGGCGTGGGCGCAAATTAGGGAGATGTTGAAGAATCTCGCCTTGATGCGGATTGTGGCGAGACGCTCGTCCACCGAAGTGAACGACAGTACTTTACGGCACAGTCTCTCTCCCACCACAAATCCGACACCAAATTTGCGCTCCTTTACATGGCAGCTGTAGTAGATGTCGCAAGGGCCTATCACTTGTTTCCCTTGCCCCGTCCATCGCATCTCTTGGATGGCGGTGATGTCAGCCTTTGCTCTGCTGAGGACATCAACCAGCCGGGCAGGGGCACCTTCCCAATTAAGGGTTCGGACATTCCAGGTGCATGCCCTCAAATCATTGTCCTTTAAACGTTTGCTGTGGTCGTCATCAAAAAAGGGGGGTCTCATCCGAGGCTTTGTTTTCTTTTTCATTGGATGTTGGTTTTTACGTGGCGGGTTCCAAGCCCTGCGCACAACCCATTGCTGGGGGTTGAAATTTTATATTCGTTTATATAGCGAGCCGCTTGCCCCAAGACAGACGCCCGCTTGCAGCCGCACCTCCTGGTGGACAGACGCTGCGGACTTTAGTGGACCCTTAAACCGAATATGTCGGAGTGGCTCCGCTAAAGCTCCCTCTCTATTAGCCGTGACCCATGGCTTCACACGGGTTGGTTACCGTATCTCGCACATGGGTTGCTCACGTTGCCCAGGGTGCACGAACGTGGACGTTAGAATAGGGATTGAGTACAGCCGTGCAACTGTAACCGCATACCCAGAAGCACCACTGCACCCCATTATGGTACATATGGATTTAAATAAAGTTATGAATTAAGTTTAATTTAACTTCTTAAACGAGTGACGCCCCTCTTTTGAAATTTAGAAATTATTCTAAATATTACTCAGAGATCTAAACAGTTAAGTGAGGTTTCGCATGGTATCGGTATTTAATTTCATCAAATATTAAACACACCTCCAGGTTAAGCTCGTTCATTTCATACACTCTTGTAAAATTACTCGAAAAAAGTTTCGAATTTCCAGCAAAAATTAGTGTACAAACGCAAAAAAAATGTTTAAAAACTGCTGAAACAGAATTTGTGCGTAATTTTACATTTATTTCAGTTGCAAATATACACATTTAATAATTTCAAAAAAATTTTGTGTGCATTTAAACACTTTTGCGCTGTGAAATTAAAAAATCAACAAAAAGCAGTTTACATTTACACATGGCATGTTTGAAAGTAAACACGCATTGTATACAGCTACTTAGAATGTTTACTTCTACACACAAATTATTGCAAAAAACAATAAAGCCACACGTGCAAGAAACAGGTACATTCGTGGAAGACGCTCGCGAAGGAAAAAGTGCAGCTGTGAAAATTTTGTGAAGTTTGTGTTTAATTTTTAAAATTAATAAATTAAATATAGTTTAAAGTATTATTTTGTAAGTTTAGAGCGATTTACGATATACGAAATGTACGAATGTAATATACATATGTGAAGTGATATTAAAAAATTTGCTCGTGTACCAAAGGCATTTATATGTATGTGCACAAGTCAAAAAGAAATGTTACTTTTAAGTGCTTGCAACCAAATTGTTTAAAAACTTTTTCAAAGTAGTATCTTTATAGCATACATATTTATAGACACCATAATGTTAAATACAATAATTCAACAGAGCCTTCTGAAAAGAAAAAATACGAGTGCCGCCTTTCTCATTATAAATCTGATAACAAAGAAATTGTATCTCATTTAAAAATTTTAATTGTTGACGAAATAAGAATGCTATCATTGTATTTATCGATGGGTATCTTACGAATGGTATCACAACCTGCTACTCGTTTTCCTGATTCTTTTATCGAAAAAGACAATGAAGGAAACATCATCTCAACGTCGACAATACCATTACTGACAATAATGCGAAACAGAAATAGTTTTCTCAATCGTTCACCAAATTACAGCAAGATGAACT
Source organism: Philophylla caesio (assembly GCA_963971545.1). Classification (NCBI taxonomy): domain Eukaryota; kingdom Metazoa; phylum Arthropoda; class Insecta; order Diptera; family Tephritidae; genus Philophylla; species Philophylla caesio. The sequence continues at coordinate 77,585,122 of OZ020606.1, forward strand.
TTGATCCTAATATTCCCGTAAAACAAAGAAGGCGCTCAAATCTTCTTCAACTAACATATAGTAATTGGCAGCCCAAAATCTCCCTTTCGCCGGATTCCGTAGAGTCAGGGGAATATAAAAAAAGTATTTGAAAAATATCCATGGAACGACGGTCTCATGTGAGGAAAAAATAAAAATCAAGATGTATATGATCCACATAATACTCGTAATAGTTCTTTACTAATAATTGAAAAAGATTTTTCCTAACGTTTACACATATGTATGTGTTTCAGTGGATTTTAATTGATTTAAATTTTAGAAAAGAAAATTCACCATTTACTAGAGGATACGATTTTGAAACGTCTATGGGTTAATGTTGAAGATTACCCATCAATGAGTAAATTTGTGTATGCCACACATTCGTACACATATAATGTTTAATTTTGAACGCACACACTCTGTGTTTAGAATTGCACCTATTATAGTAGGTAAACAGTTGCCTACTTTAATTGGCGTAAATTTCAACAATTTATTTTTAGAGTGTACCTCATTCATCAAAATCGAACGAAACATGCAGATCAGCTGACATGATGTAAACAGATAGCTAATGAAATATTTGTGCGAAGCGGGAAAAGGCGGACGATATTTACATTTAATAATTTGGAGCCTTTATTATGAGTGCTTTGAAACAAAATTGCAAGAATCGCAATACAGAAACTGTTCTGGCAAGGTTACCTGCAAGGTTACGTTTCTTCCATCTTGCTAGGTTTACTGTCTTTACAAGAAAGAAGGGACTATTTATCAATTATATTCATTTATAATATTATTAATTATTATTTAAATTGTGCTGATCTAAAGAATCTGCTTAATTTATTTGATCCTTCGCACGGTCTAGTGTATAATAGATTATTAGTGGATAAAGTTCACACTACTAATTACTCCAAAAATTAACAAATTATTAGATCCATTGAATTATATAATAAGTATTCTGCCGCAATAGATTTTAGTCTTAGTATGGATAGATTTATGTTGAACTTGTTTGCAATTTTTAATTAATATCATAAACTAGTCTGTTAGCGCTTATTTCTGTGGACTGGAATTTAAATATATAATTAAATCAATATATATATAAATAAATATTACCTATAAAAATTAAATTCTGTCCTGTCGCCCGATCATCACAGCTCCTTAATTAAAAGTCGTGATTCTACACATTGTGATGGAACTCAAAGACTTTTTTGCCGCCTCCATAGCCCCCCACGCCGTCGCCACCCTTACATACACACAAACACACACACAATTTAAATAATTCATCTTTTAAGCCCCCATAAAAATAATCGCTAATTTATAAATTTATCGCAAACGTGCGAGAGCACGAGCGCGCTTTAAAAAAAAAAACCGATCGAAGATTTTTAATAAAAAAATTACGAAAAAAAGCATAATTTAATTTAGGGCAAATGACGATTTCAGACTTCGCGTGAGAAAACTCAATCACAAACAGGAAAAAATATATAAAAAATCCAGAATTTAATGAATATCACGATGCTTCAGTACGCATGTTTTTTTTTCTAACTGATTTTTTTATGGAACCAGCAAATTAATATTTATCTTTTCTACAATGTCAAAATTACTATCGTAGTAATTTTTTATCAATAATTGCCATAAACATTTTTGATTGTTTGTACTATAAAGAATAATAAATTATTTTAAAACTAAGAGTGGGTTTCCATAAATTTTTCACTATAAGTCAGGTTTTACTGTTAGAATGCATTGGAATTTCGATTGCGTGTGAGCAAAGATTAATGATTAGAAATTTTTCGCTAATAATCATAAATAGCTTAGGTACGCTACAGTTGCCTATTACATTAGCTAGATATTTAAAGTGTATATTTAAAATTCTGGTTAAAATTTGTATTGTGAGCTGACATTCAACTGACCAGCTTTGAAAATTTTCGATTCCAGTGGAATGACAATCCATTTTTTCGATTAATAGTAAATATGTAAGTACGTCTTTGGTAGTTCCTGCTTAAACTTCGCCAAATTATTATTATTATTTTGTGAAATTACAATTTAATAAGATCATATTGACTATTTAAGCATCAACAATGTTTTATTTGTTAAAACTTTGTTCAAAAACTAATAAACGAATTTTAATCAAAGTTAATTTTCAGATAATCTGTATTTGTTGACCTGTTTTGATGAAATTATAAAGGAATATTGCAGGTATAATGAGTAATCCTTCTACGCAAATATGATCCGCTAGGATATACTTAATATGCATAATGATTAAGGTCCATTTAATTTAATTGGAGTTTTAGCTTTCAAATGATACCAAAAAGTCCAAGTTACAAGACTTTCGATTTTTGCATTTTTTTCCACGTTCATAACATTGTGCGTCATTTAGTCGGTTGGGCTTAATTTTATATATTTTAAAATTTCAAACTTTTTATTCAGTATTTTTAGAATAGTATCGAGTATGCAGCTGTGTATTCCTTTACATTTTATATCAAATTTTAAATCATTAAAAGTTATTTTTGATTTTTGATATTAATTTTTCTTTTGAACGTTTTCAAATTAATTCAATTCAGTAAAATAGTAAAAGGCATTTGACAAACTAACTTCAACCGAAAGAGGTTGGTAATGTAAAATGAAAATCGCAGATAAATAGAGAGAAGTTCTTTTAATAAAAGTACGTTGTAATTATTTCGTTTGAATTTTTTTTTTAATTTCAACTTATTTGAAAGAAACACTTACGGCATATGCAATTGCGAAAAAATTATCAAGAAGTTCATTATATGACTGCTACACCATTTATATTAAGGATCATATAAATAATCTGGTAAAACAGATGTACGCACCGTGAAAATTCATGTAAACATTTAGTGCAAGTCTTGGAAAATTATCATATCGCGAGAGATAATACATACATATGAAGTATGTAGGGGATTTTATTCATGCCTTTCAGATGGTGGCCGAGAGATGGTCTTCGTTCAATCTTCTCTTGCATCCACTAAAATGCGAATATTTTGGCATTATGACCTACGCTTTACTTCAAATCTGGAAATATTTTTTTACGAACTCACAATCGGCACAAGAAACTCCATGAGATTTTCCACACATAACTTCGTTTGCATTTTAATTGTATTGTGCTATAAAAATGGATGTTTATCATTATTTGTTTTTTAATTCATTTATATAGACTTAAATTGTGGTTACTCCAGAATCATAAACTAATAAGGTAAAAGTATTATTTATTTTGGGAAAACAATTTTTACGGTCTTAGTTGCTTAAGTTTGTTTTTCAATATCTAATCATTATACAGTGGCTCACAACTTATTTCAATCAGCATGCGTTTGAAATTTTATTTGATTATAGCTTTTAACATAGATATGGAAAAACTCTAAATGCAAATAATTACTATACTAAATTAAGTGAATTTATTTTCATATTCGTTGTTTCAATAAGTTTTTAACATACAAATCGAAAATAGTGCAAAATACCATGTCACAGCTTATTTCAACAAGGCATCTGAAATTTGTTTTCAATTTCAAGTCACAATCGCGCAAAGCTAAATCCGCTCAAACATTAATTTTACCATTAAACTCAATTGCAAACGCTTTTTCGAATATGGGACGACGCACCGCTATATGATTCAACTTCGATTTTGTAATGTATGGAAAACTGTTCTATGTATGTAAACTAATGATATGAATAATTATATTGATTTTTGTAATTTTCATAACGGAAAATATGCACAAATTTAATGTTGAAAATCGATTTCAAAATTCAAACATGGGAACATTTTTTTTAATAATTTTCAGTTTTCATTGGCTTTCTGAGATTTATGTAAAGTAAAAAAGAATACGAATTAACACGATATTTATATTTAGTGTTACAGTTAAGAATTACGGACGCTACTTTGGACGTCAATGGACGGTATCAGTTGCGACACGTTCCACTGCAACATGGATTCCTCCACAATTTTTTTTAACATTTTTGAGTGGTTCAATCATGAGAAAAAACTTTGAGAAATGCTCTAAAATATAATCTTTAAACGAAATGTCTACAATGTTTATTGTTCAATAATAAAAATTCAAAAAAGCTGCATTTCTATTGAATGAATTCATATTTTTTATGCTCCATTATGTCTTGTATTAGTTATTCCGGTGATGTATTTCCCCCAAACGCTTTCCGCAGTCCATCTCTGTTCACCAAAAATCGCCATCACCGCGGCGCACAAGGGCTTTTCTCATTATCATGCGTTAATTTTGATAAGATGTTCTTTGAAGTCATTCGTGCATGGATGTTTGTGTATATAAATGGGTTTAAGCTTTCCAAGTAAAACCACTTATACTCGTAGTGCTTCCTTTTGGAATACATATTTAAATATATTTGTACATGTATGTGTATGCTCCCTCTCCATGCGTATCAGAGAAATGCGTATGTTTAGCTAAGGGAATTTGTGTATATAATCATACGAATAATCTGCTATAATCACTAACAAATACATATCTTTATAAAAACATATATGTATGTATATGTAGAAATATATGTGCATAACATTTGTGCTTTAACGCAAAGACATACGCGTGTGTCAGCTTGGCATACGGAATATGCGTACGGAGCTAGGGACATCCATAAATAAAGGCAAACTACTTTTACATACATTTTATGTGTACATACGAGTATATAGATACATATATATGCTCTTCTCAAATTCAATAGGTACATTTTGTATACAAATGTAAGGGTGTTTATCGTTTATGGTTTTCCAAGCGGTTAAGCAGCCTCAAGGCAGACAACCAAGATTTATTTGATTTCATCGCCCCAAAATGATGGATTTTATCTCCATTGGAGTGATAATTGCACACTTTAACAGTTAATACTATACACATATACATATATACATATATATATACATATATATAATATATATATAGAAGCAACACCATCCCTGAGAGAAATTAAGGTACAAATATGAAACTTACCTACTTTTCTCAATAAAAAATACTAATCGTCGTTCAGAAATTTTTATTTATCATGACGATGTCAAAAAGATTAACTTTTTAAGCACATTCCAAACACAACTCCAATCTTCACAATAACTGTTTTATTTACTGTTATTGTTCAGCCATATATGTAACTATTTAATTTTTTAATTGTTTATGAGCTTTAAGGGGGTGCTCTTCTATCTATCATATTTTTAAAAATATTACAAATTGCAAATTATTGTAAAATTGCAACAAATCCCTGCAACTATGCTTCTTTGCGAAAAAAAATCGCTCACCTCGATCGCAGACGCCTGTCGTGTGATTTTTGTGAAATATGCTTTAATTGAGAACCCACAGAACATTACTGAAAATTCACAATCAAGACCAGAATCTGAATACGTGTGGGAATCAGACTGGAAATAAAATTTAGTGTTTTGAAGAGCAAAGCAATGTGATTTTTCTGAAATATGCTTCCATTGAGAACCCACAGAACATTACTGAAAATTCACAATCAAGACCAGAATCTGAATACGTGTGGGAATCAGACTGGAAATAAAATTTAGTGTTTTGAAGAGCAAAGTCAACAGAAATAATCGCGGTTTAAAAAAAACTCGAAATTTGTTAATCTTAATACATTTTTTATTTAATGTTAAAAAATCTCGAATAAATCTTTTCATTTATAAATATAATAACTTGCAATAGCTTGTATTTTTGGAGTTACCTTGAAAACTTCTTAGGGATGCTAAGAAATTGTTGATTTCAGAGTATAAATAAGCAATTTATGCTTACATACTTTATTTTTTCCCGGCTGGTCCTTTTTCCGGCAGGGATACTTAGCACTCGCACAATCTTTTGTTGTCTCTTTGCAAAGTTTTATTCTCGCATCCATCAAATCTGTCTGAATGGGCTGTAATAAAAGTGTTATTTTGTTACGAAGTGACAATTTAAAATATTTCGCCATCCGGAGCTTTTGTTCTTATGTATGTAAATGCCTTCATATAATACGAGTATTTGTATAAATTCAGCCTTCTTTCACAAGAATATTTTCAGATTTTAAATAAGAGTATTTTCATACAAAAATTTGTTTGCTCCTGCACTTTTATTGCCATTTCTTCCGTTAACCCTAAGAAAGATAATACTTACTGTTTGTACGCGGGCGTTCATGTATACAAGACAAACGCTTAAGTCCTAAGACGCTTAAGTGGCCAATACTCTTAGATTTCGGAGCTCAAAAACTTAAAAAAAAAATTTAATTAAAAGTACAAAGTGGGTTTAACTCACTATTGCTTACAGTTTAATAACCGCCTTAAATGACCTTGCATCATGATTTTAATCTTCTCATAGCTTCTGCTGCTGCGTGCCGCAAACAAATGTAAGAAACGTATTAGTGACAGAAATAGTAATGCCAATTTAGGTATTATTCGTATAATGGATGCGTTACAGTGGGTCTTAAATTTAAATAGTTTTTTTCGTGTGTCACATTAAAGAAAACAGTAAAGTATCTGCATATAGGCAACCGGTAGAACAAATTTAAAAATGAATTCACATACATATGTAGCCCATACCTCAAATTTTAATGTAATTGTATCTTCTTTATAAGAGTCTTGTCAAAATTTATAATTTCAAAAATAATATTCCAGTATAAAATATTGCAAATTTCGTAATACTACATATCACTGAGTATATATGACCCTTGTTTTTACACACATTTACGCATTTTCTGCATTTTCATTCATATAGCGTTTATGTGTTCGAAAGTTATTTTTATGGCTTAAACACAACGATAGCGTACGACGAATTTTTTGCATATAAAAACTTTCCATATATATTATTACGATTATACAGGAGTATTCTCTTTGTAGATTTGAAATCGGAATGAATGGCTTTGCTATACAACGAAAACGAGCATTTTTATTTTGGTTTTAAAAATCTTGTCTCTTATTCTCTAAAAAAAATTAACTCTGATCCTCACAGAACTGAAGAAACTAATAATGAATAGAGTTGAAAGGATTTATATGTATGTACATTCTGGTTTGCAGAACAGGTCTCAAATTTTTTCAAATAAAAATTAAAACAAATAATGGTTATAATAAAAACTGTAACAATAAACCCAATTTGTATTTACTCATGACCGACAAAAACCAGATCTTAAATAATTTGGTATCTTGTTAGGGTAAGTTCGTAAAGGAGCAGGGAACTAACAAGCGTCCGAAGGAACCTGTAGACAAAGTGGTTAAATTATTAGAATTTATCCAATATTGTTATATTGAAGCGCAGTTACTCACCGACGTGTTCGTACCGTAGCGCAAACGTGTATAGCGTGTAAGTGCCGCTATACCATACATATGTAACATATAAAAAACACAGGAATATTCGTCAAAACGAAAATCTTGCAGTGATTTGTTTTTAATAACAAGGGACGGATACAGGGGGGGTCCTGGGTGTTTGGACCCTCAAAATATCGGTGGTCTCAGATAATTTCAACCGTGTTTTGAAATACATAGCACACACAAAAAATTCACTCTAGACAAAAACATTCAAAATTATTACTCAGTAACTGGAATACAACTAGAATTGCCTTATTCAAATTGAATTTAATTGCATATAAATAATTTAAAAAAAATATAAATATCGCTTTACTAATGCCCTTAACTGGCGTCTATTATAGGCGATACACATCAAAATCTCAACGGAGCATTTGGATATGAAAAAGCTATCCGTGCGATGGGTGATTGCTTACACTCGAAAAAAGCGCGAATGTACACGTGTGATGTCACCATGGCGAAAATCCATGCGATTATTTCCCATTTACAAACCTGAAGAAATGGCTGTGTGGTAAGAGGTTTTGTCAAAATAAAATAATTGGAAAAAAGCTGGACTAAGTGTAAATTGTTAAAAGTAGAAGAGTGGGGAAATATTTTGCAAATAAATATGTATCATTGATGTAAACAAAACTGGTATATTCTCACGAGATTCTCGGCCAGCAAATACCAATGTTCAAATAAAATCTCACAGAAGGGTCCGGTTTCACGAGAAAACTCTTTTATTACAGAATCTTTTATTTTTGAATCATGGTGTACGTGTATGTAGGTGGTAAAATAAAATGGAAACGATCTAAAAAAAATGTATTATTTTGCTACAAAAGCACGCAGTTTTCAGATGCCATGCCATATTGACGAAGGCCCACACAGCATATGAACCCATACATATGTATGTTTTTATACATATTTGTACAAAGTTTTGTATATGTTTATATCGTTTTGAGAGTACCATTTAACTTCTTATTTTTAATATATCGAATTGTAATATAAGAAGCGACGATACACAAACAAAAAACTTTTGAAAAATATCTTCTAAGAAAATTAGTTTTTGACCAATTAGTTTAGCATCACTTCTCTAATTTGTCCTATACTTTTATAATATTTACAACAATTTATTAAATTCTGATTTAATGAAAATTTCAAATAAAAACACCTTTACTAACGCTCTCTCGCAATTTCTTATACAAGAAACATAGTCGAGCGGGTTGCGTTATAAGAAGGAAATTTCTAGTAAAAATTTGTCGAAAATTAGTGGTAAATGTAAAAATTTCGAACTTTAAAAAAATAGAACTTTTTGAGAATGTAGTTTTGTAGTCCATTCGATTTTAAAATAAAAAAGTGCACGAATTAACACCGATTTTCGCAGTTTTTTACTCGGGAATATCCTTCTTATTACGCAACCCCGCGATTATTTTTGTATGGAAATATTGTCAAATTTTATAAGTATATAAGTGAGCTTTAATTTATGAACAGATTTTACATATGTATATGGGAAACATACATAGTTACTCAAATCTATCGCTGATATTCGCATTCTTTAAACGTTTGTGAAGTTCAAAGAATTTATACCTTCTTTTATTTGCAATATTCATCGCTATAAACAGCTGGCCTCAATATATTTCGCTCCTCACAATTTACAAAGTTAAACTTATTTATTATCCTTACGAGGATGCCAAGAATTACTCTTACATATTTGAAAATGGATGAAGTGTGTGATGTTACTTGCATTGAGCGAGCTGAAAAAAGCTGGAGAAACTCAAAGAGCTAATAAACGTTTTAGCTGGCAGCGAAAAGTATGTAGAAAATGTGTGTGTACAAAAACAACTGTCGACTTTCATTTAACGCCCCACAAAACACTCTTGCTGATAACGGCTAAACTTGGGTCTTAATAGCTGGCTTAGCTTTTAGTAGCCAATTCTGCCTGCGACGGTTAACCACAAAATGGAGTGACAATAGAATTGATTAATGCTTCTCAATTTGTACGCGTTTGATTAAGTACTAAACTCCAAGATAAATTATAGTATTTGCCCTCTTGCAGCTAAAAGAGCTTTTTGTTTCTTTACATCAATAGAATTTTGTTTTGGTGAACATTCGTAACAATTTTGGCTGGACAACTTGGGTTTTGTGAAAGTTGTGCTGTTGAATTTTTCTTTTAAATTTGGTTGAAGGATTGTCCCGATTTTTGATACTTGTACCGATTTAATATCTACTAATATGCAACCGCCGATAATCGGGGTTGCTTGACTCAACGCTTTTACTTTTTTTTTCTTAAGAGCAATTATAATGTTTCTTTTAAAAAAAAAAGCAAGTAAATAAAGGGCTGTCTTCGCCTATGACGAAGGCTTCATACGTTTCACCGATGGCAGAATTGTATAGGAGATGAATGTTATATTTATCTAATCTTTTTGATTGTCACTGCTACTATATTGCTAACAATTACTGATATCTGTTCAAAACTGCTGCTGGAGTTTGGCGGTCACCCCTCGGCACGCAATGGCACACCTTCGAGAGTATTTCTACCATGGAAAAGCTTTTCATAAAATAATCTGCCGTTAAGAGTGAGCAAAAAATTATAGGTGCCTCCATTATCGGTAGAATAAAAAGACGCACACTACAAATGGTAGGGAAAGCTCGGCCAAACACTGAGCTATATAATGTAAGCGCCAAATTATTATTATTCATAAACTAGACTTGGGCACATAAGTTATTTTGAGTGAACTGTTCAATTTTAGTTCGTTCACCTTAGTGAACTAGTTCTTTGTTTCATTTAGTTCACTAGTCCATTGTACATTTGTACTTACGATTGGATTGTTATTATAACACAAAAATATTTAGTTACGTACATAGTTATTTAATTTTAACATCGTCTCAATCAGAGGAATAGAACGATGAGGCTAGGGGACTTCGCCAAATATATAGGCGTGATACTAGACAAGAAGCTTTCGTGGACACAGAACGTCCAGTAGCGCAGTAAAAAGGTAGCGGACGAGGTTGCAAGAAGGGAAACATCTATTCCTCTTGCATCACGCTGGAAGGGTTTAGGTATGCCGCTCGCTACCTGCAAGCTCTTTCTAAAGGACTCATCCTTTAAGGAAGCAGGAGACCGTCGGAAAAACGGTAGCACCGGAGCTGGACGTCAAGCGATCGCAAGGTATTATCGTGCTGAGCAAGAATACTAACAGGTCATATACTGATTGGAAGACACGCAAAGAGACTAGGTGTCCCCTGCAATGACATCTACAGAAGCTCCAAAATCGGTTTATCTTCCCTTTCAAGCAATGACTTACTCTTTGCTCCGGGAAATATTCAAATTTATATATCTTTCCACGCAAATAACTCAGGAAGTAGCAAACCGATTTTGAGATGTGCAAATGTACACATCAAGACCTTTTATTTGATATATATTCCATATCTGTTGTTATTGTAGTTTAGTCAAGCAAAGCGCCGCTTTTCAGAAAATATATATAGATTTTCGATACTTGATTTATCAATTTAATAGGAATCGCACTGTGTTCTGGACAAACGTGCTACCGTTTTCGTTATCTAAACGATAAATATTATATGTGAAAAGAAGAAGAGGTGTAACACTAAAAGTAAAAATATTAATTTAACATTATCAATACTCATTGAACATTTTTCTTTTAATATCAAAACTATCGATACTTCAGTAAGAATCTGATGATATTTTATTTAAGTCGTGTCGTCAAGACTACTACCAGCGACTAAAAGTTTGATGGTTCAACTATCGGCAGTTGCGACAACTGACGAAAAATGTATTTCGAATTTAGTCAGTGAAGTAGAAGGCGCTCATTATGCACATACACCTTGTAATCGACGCTTTTCTCGCATAAACTCGCATAAAAGTTTAAATGTAGTTTGTATTGGTGATATATTTTTTTATAATTAAATCAAGAAATTTTCTTTTTATCTTCGTTTAGAGAAGTTTTATAAGCAACTTCATTAATGAAATTCCTAAGCAACAACAAAATATTCCAAAGAGGTATGAAATTTCGTCAGAAACCAATATTAAAATTTTACACTGTCTAAACAAAGGCGATAGACCAACAGCTGTTTGAAAAATTTTTTATTTGAATTAAGCGACTGTAAGAACAATTTAAAAAAGAAAAGTTTCCATTCGACAGTACATAATTTCTGGATCGAAACTGAGTTCCACAACATATTCTTATAGTCGAAGTCCTATCTTAGAGAAAACGGCAAAATGCTTAGTATTTTGATAGAAGAGTTGAGTTAAGTTTAATCTATATTTAGCGTGGTCTAATGAGCACACAAAAAGAGTTTTTGCTCCGTTAAACAACTTTATAGACAACGGAAAGCTCAAAGTTGAGGTCCTACATAAAATTAGTGTTTATTGCAAAACTTAAGTTTGATAAAATATGCATTGTTTTTGTGAAATTATTAAAAAATTAAATGCCCTTAAAAGGTTCACGAGAGTAAAAAATTTGAGCTTTAATATGCTTGAGGGTTTTATAATAAATATTTAGGTTTATTGGTTTTGTTTTAAATGAATCGTCTCTAACTTGAATTTAGTGAAATAAAAAAAAATAAAAAAATACTAATACTTATTTCCATACCAAAATGAATATATTTTTTAAGAAATTGTGTAAAAAGACTTAAACTATCGTTAAGCTAATTATCTTATGGTCGTTAACTGTTAATTAAGTTTATAGAAAATGTACTGTTTTCACAATAAAAGTGGCTAAAAATTGTGTTTCTTTAAGCGGCAAACAAGAGTTAACTTCTTAAAAAAAATGGGATGTAAGCCACAGCTGGCAGGAAAAAATCTGCCAATCACCGAGCTATATTTTGAATGTTATTTAAATTTAAGATGTATCTATTTTACTTACTTTTCTTATTAAATTAGGAGATGAGAAACATTTGTAACTTAATTTTTTTTTTTCCCTCTTTAGTAGGAAATATTTATTTTGCTTAGAAAACGTATTCACTTTATTACTTGAAAAATTATAATTCAAACGCATCAATTGTGAGCAGTGTGTGTACGCAAACTTGACAAGTAAATCAGATATGCTGCAATATTGAAAGAAAATGGCAATATAATTCCAATCTAAGGCAATGTGTGTGCATTGATGCAGTCAAAAATCGCTGAAAATTCCCTGCATCCAAATGTATTTCATCTCAAGCAGTCGCAAGAGTTATCAACTTTCTTTCGCTCGAATGCCAAATTTAATTAATAAAAAAATGAATTTTTTAGCCGCCAATCTTTCAAGAAGCAAACTAAGAGATCGTCATATTTGAGCGATTTCGTCTGTCACGCTTTTCTTACAGCACTTTCAACTATTTCATAACCAAAATCTTTATTTATTCTACCGTTTCTATATCAGTTTAAAAATAGTTAAGAAATTAAATTAGGTTATCTACAAAAAATATGTATGTATATTTGTGGTCCACCTTTCATAAAAATTGCGGGCCAGTCGAAAATTCATAATTGCCCTAAAGTGAGCTTAAATACTCGTATCAAATCTGAGTAATTTTGAGTTAAGAATGAGGAGTACTAAGTATTATTTTCAATGATCTCATTTAAAAATTGAAAATAAAGAAAATCAGCAAGTATACTTAATTTAAAACGATATTTCAATTATTTAATGTTTGAGAAAGCTATGAAAACAATTTTTACTACAATCATATCAAGCTTCTGATTTAGCACTAAAGATGGTACTGGACTGATCAAATAGTTTACAAAATTTGATTAAGCTAATAGCTGATTTCTATTAACAAAATATTTGTATTTGGTCATACAACAACAGTTAAGTGGTAGATATTTTAGTAAAAAAAAATAAACGCAAGAAATAATTGTGAATAAGGCATAGTTTGATTTTTTATAGTGTGCAATAGAGTAATCCCATCAAATAATTTTAAATCCAAAAAAGAAAACTTAAATTTTCCTATTTTATTTATTAAAAACTGCAACTAAATTCATTGAATTGTGCAGTTTATTCGTGGCGGTAAATAAACGATTTCTTCATACTCACTTACTTTTTTTAAATTTATTGCATGGTATTTTTATCTCGCTAAAAATATATTGCATGCGATAAAAAGTAAAATAACGTTTTGGCTAGCAATTTTTGCGTTTGAATCCACAAACTGTTTGTGCGAACATACATATCTACATACGTTTGTGTGAAATCGCTCTCATTCTCACTAAGCGTTTGTGCTTGTTTCACCTGTAGCGTGGGAACAGTTTGTGGTTTCCGAGTGTCCTCCTTAACATTGAATTTTTCTAGTTCAAGGAACACAACGCCTTCATGAAATTTGAAATGAAAAATGCTTTTAGCGTTTGTGCTTGTTTCACCTGTAGCGTGGGAACAGTTTGTGGTTTCCGAGTGTCCTCCTTGACATTGAATTTTTCTAGTTCAAGGGACAACGCTTTCATGAAATTTGAAATGAAAAATGTTTTTATTTTTTGGACTGAATTTGAATTGCGTTGAACTATCTCAACATTAAATGCTGCCATTTTAAATTTCAAAAGTAATGGAACGAAAATGTAACCCCCGTTTCGCTAATAAAATATCTTAGCAGATTACCTCACAAGAAAACGATTTTGATGTTCGCTTAACATAAGAATTTAATTCGATTCATTTGGTTTTCGATGTGGTGATATGAATTAATATAAAAGTAACTAGTATCTTCGATGTGTGGAACACATTTGTTTTAAACTACTGCCCAATAAACACTAGGCGTTGGTTGACAATTCGAAAATAATTCAAAACCAGCAAAATGGAACCGTCGAAGCGTGTGTGAATGTGCTTCTCTCTTGTTACTTTCGTACTCAATAATATTTTTTTTGCAACCCATTTCTTGAATAGGTAATAAATAAATATCTTAATATTGATTTTATTTTATATTTCATATTTTAGCGAGTTTCAAAAGTCTCGCTCTGCATCCGTTTGGCGGTAGTTCGGAGACAATCAGGAAACTGATATTGCAGAAATATCGGCAGTTCAGACTGTCTCTAAATTTTGCTGCAGGGTATGTATGTACAAGTGCATATACATATGAATTCTCAATTTTAAAAGTCATTAATTTACTTTCATTTTAATTGAAGAAGACGAAAGAAGACGTAAGAAATATTAAGTTCCTCTTAAGCAACTGTCAAAAGAAATAAATCAATGGCTGGAAAAGGAAAGAAAGTCAAATTGAAACTGATAATGAGGCAAAACTCAACAATCCAAGAAATAAGGAACTTTGAGGTAAAACTAAAACTTTTGCAATTATGGACCATTTAAATGTGATATTAAAAATAGAATAACAGATTGTTCAAGAGTTTTGCATAACTAGAATGAAAGCGGAACATATAATTACCCGGGAATTGGTAATCTCTAATCGAATTTAAAAAAAAATACTAAATACTTAATACAAAACATTTCAACAAAACACATTCCTCTACTCTCAACACGAAATTGCTGATGCCCTTTTGCAATCTACATATGAACGTCTACTGCTCCGATGTTAACTCACCATTGAGCCAGAGTGTTTTCGAAGAATACGAAAAAGTACAAGTTCCAGCCGAACCCTCCGGAAAAAAAGATATAATAAGACGGAACATTGGGTAGGCGCTGAACATTGTGCAAAACCGAAACTACAATGCCCAAAAATCTAAAATGTAAGTATATCATCTTTGCTGCAATTATGCGATAGCTTTGGAATGTGATGAGCAAAGAATAAAGGAAACTGACGAAGTTTCTTTCAACAAGGCCTCCTCCAGAGTCATAGAAATTCACATGATTAATGTCAGCAATAAATAAGCTTAGTTCATATTTACGACAAAAATCAGCGAATGACTGCCGAAAAGCACGATTACCCACAATCAATGTTCGATTAAATATATGTATGTATATATATGTATGTATATGTACATACACCAAAATGCATACGCACATACCCATGTATGTATATCAAATGCAAATAAAAAAGCCATTAATCGTAATATATGTACATGCTAGGGTTCTTTGTACAAATACAACACTTCTCACATTCATACACACGTATAAACTGGCATGTGTATGATATTTTCTTGCTGCTGTTGACACATGAGGATGAGTAAAAGCAAAAGAGTCGATTGAAAAAATTATTATTGTGCCTGCACATGTTAAATAAACATTTTATTATTTTATTGAATGTGTCTGTTATATACTAAGTAGGGGTGTTTAGTAGTCGTCTTTTCTTCTGGTTTTAAACTTCTGCCCTAAAGTTGAATACTAAAGTAGCATTATGTTCGTAGGTATGTAAAATAAAAGCGCGTATGTGTACAAGGATGTAAAAAATATGAAAATTGTACTCAAAATGTTTTTCTATATTTGTAAGTATGTATGTATGTATGTATGTTCATATATATGTATAACACATTATACTTTATGTATATGTATATATATATATGAATGTATATCAGAGAGCTGCAACGATGTGATTTATCTGTAAAAAAAAACCGATGCTAACTTTAGAGACGGCTTTAACTTGATAATGATTATGGCCATATATTTAATTGATATTTTTTGGAACGATTTTCCGTCATCAACAAATATCAACAATTCACCAGGTCGGACAAGATAAAGAAGAAAACAATATACATTTAATTCTTGGGGCTTAGAAGGCTGCACGTATGATATACATTTATTTTTGTTTTATTTTTTTAATTAATTTATTTAGATTATGTATATTCAATAGTAATAATTAGCATTGAATGACTATTTTAAAAAGCATTTTGTGTACATAGTTATATTGAATTTTGTTTTTTTTATATAAAGTCTAACATATTTATAAATAAAATATAAATTGAAAAAATGTGTGTCTTTATTTTCGATACCTGTAGATAAGTACATGCATTTTAAAAAGATTAGCAACTAGTAATTGGATTTTCTATTAAGATCACTTACGCTTATAAAAATATTATCATTTTAAAATGCTTTAGTACATATGGTAAAAATTCCTTATTTCGATATCATCGTTCGTTTAAGTGTATGTATACTGCACTTACATTTCACCATTTCTACACTTTTGCTCAGACAATCTGCGACATTAATCGTTAATTGGCTGCATAGATTTTCGGGTAAGCTGTTCTAATGTCCGGTTGCGCACATAGTTTTTGAGTGTGGCACTCGCTTGTACTCAAACTTAGCGAGGGTGATCGAATAAACTCGAGTATGCTTCAAGCAGCTCTCGGGTGTGCCACTCGAACGAACATTTGGTTACCGAGTGTGGCGTTCGCTCGTGCTCAAATTATGTTTTCGTTTACAAAAAGTATATACAGTGATATATACTTACTTTATTGATCAAGCAGAGGATCACCTTATAATACCGTTCATTGGAAATATCAAAAACACAAGGTCATGGATAAAGGAACATATTAACGAAATATTTCGGGACTGTTGGACAGTGTGGAAATGAGCCGATAAAGATTAACAGTACGGAGTGCAAGTGCGGAGCAAAGTTTCTGAACTGACCGTGGCGGTTGTTAAATAAAATAAAATAATTAAACAATATCAATTTGAACGTGAATTGTGGGTGGACAGCTATTAGGCCTTATTGCCCCAAACTATTTTTTTGTAAAAGAAATCGGCTGCAACATCGTAAAGGGGCAGCATGCCGGAAGCAGAAGCGATTGTTGTGTGACGTCTCCAAGCTAAATTCTGGATGCTTACGAAGCTGCAAACTCTAGAGTGCTAACGCAGAGCGGAGGAGAAGGACAAAGGCGGAATGATTGGTGAAAATAGTTAAAGAAAATTTAGTTAAAGATGTGCTTAAAGAAATTTGAATTAATAAACTTGCTGTATGGAAATTGACTTAAAATACTTGCTAAAACGAAAAAACAAATTTTTTTTACTTAAGAAAATATGAGTTAAAATTTTGCCTAAAAATAAATAGAATTAAGAAATTTGCTAAAGAAAGTTTATTGGATACAACTGAGTTAAAAATTTAGTTAAAGAAAATTAATTTAAGGAAACTGAATTGAGAAGTTAGATTAGAAGATTTGTAATTGTACTTTTCTCTCAGAGATATGTAACTAGGAGAAAATCAATAATATATAGAGGCATAATAAATATTAAGTTAAGATATTAGGTAATAAATAATTAAAGTAATCTAAAAGCAAAAATGCATTATCAATTTATGTTGTTATTTTTCTCAAAGTAGTAGATTTCCTACTCCGACTAGAAAAAGCAGTAAATATGTGGCAATTGCAGTGTTGACCAACACTGTGGTTCAAATGCGACAAAATTCGACGACATATTTACATACACATATATGAGCTCATACAAATATACACAGCGCGTATGGAGGTGATGAAGATGTGCTAAGTAATTATATTGGCAAGGCCGATTTTGCAAAATTATACCGAATGCATTGATATATTTTCAATCGGTTTTTACAAAAGAATAGTTTGTAATGGCTAAATATTGATAAATTAGATATAAACTTGGTAATGTAATCTCGTATTAGGCGAATAATACCTAATATACATATTTTTAATTATTTGTTAACTACAAATTTGCCGGACTGGGCCATAAATAGCGAACGCTCCTGTACTTGTAAAGCTGAAGACGAAAATGTTGAAATTTATACATTTTTGCAAGATCGCAAAAAATGTGCTTCGCTGGCAGATTTTAAGCTGTGCTACAATTTATGAATGAATGGCGAGTTTTACGCACGCGCAGTTTATGAATGAAATCGTTTAGGATTAATGGCGCCGGCGTAACTGTTGAGTTTGCAATTGTGAGGTAAGTGAGGAAAGAAGTGTGCACATGTCGATATATTTCAATATGTGCGTATAATTGTGTGTATGCGGACGTGATTTGTCCTTGATTATGTATTTTGGCTTGTAATGTAGGTTATATTATACATATGTACATATTATTATATGTATGCATTTGAATAATGTGCAAAATATTTATATGCATTACGCTGAGATTTAATTAATATCTTATCTAATAATTATTGGTACTTAATATATACATACATATGTACATATGTACATATAAGATGGGTACTATTTACGTAAGCTTATATGTTCATACATATGTATGTATGTAGTACATTCAATAATATAAATAAATCTTCAACTATAAACTAAACTTATGCATAGTACATATGGTCATATATGTATGTATACATAAATATGTACATTCATGAATCGGAAATTTATTTAATTTAATTTATTTATAAAATATTATAGGCACAGTAAGACACCAGGTCTTTTCGTTGTACGCATATTACATAGATTATTTTTACATGACATTAAACTTAATCCTAAGGAAATATCGTAAGTAAAATAAATATAAAAAGTACTAAGATTGATAGTTATAATTAGTGATGGCAAAAAAAAAAAATCGATTAATTAATCATATGATTAATTGCAAGATAAATAAATTGATTGCAATTAATTGCAATTAAAATAAAATAATCGATTAAAAAAAATAATTGTTTCAAAGATTGATCACATATTTTATGCTTTATTATTCATACGTATTATCGGTCCCAAAAGGAGGTCAAAAATTTCTTTGACGACAAATAAACTTAAAAAAATAAAATAAATTAATAAAAATATAAAAAAACTGTTTTATATTTTTATTTAAAAATGAGTTGAAAATTTTATAGAAATGAATATTTCCAAGTAAGCTTGGTATCCTGTAGAACCGAAATAGAAAAAAAAATTAGTATGCTATGTAAAAAATAAAATAAAATTCAAGATTTATTTTCTATTTAGGTTTTACATGATACTAGTAAAACGTTGAACATTTTTTAGAAATGAATATTTTTTTGTTAATTCATCCATGTTTGCAAAAACAATAACTTCGATAAGCGTTTTGTAGTCAGGCGATTTCGTTTGAGCGTAGCTGTAGCTCCAGCTTTCGAAAATAGCCGCTCAGCAGGAACTGAAGTTCCAATAAGGTGGCAATATTTTTTCGAGACTCCATACAGCTTTGGGTAGACAGTTTTCATATCATCCCATGCATCTATGACATTTGACTTTAGTGGTAAAACTTGGGAATTCAAATAATAAGATAACTCGTCTTGGGGGTGTGTATCCTGAACATTTTTCTTCCTTTTTTTATGTGCAAGTGTCTTATGTGGGGCCCAGAGATCAAATTCATTTTCTAAGGATTCCACTGATGTCTCGCTTAATGTTTCCAAAGAATCATCCATATCGCCCATTTCCGTTCGCAAAAATTTCATCACTGATGACAAGGCTATTGCATCTTTAAAATTAACTTTTTTAAATCTAGGATCCAATATTGTTGATGCAGCTAGCAAATATGAGTGTTCTATTGAGCCAAATCTCTTTTGAAACTCTTTTATAATTGCCTCTTTTAGTTTTTTAGCGGCTGGTTGATTTGGTGTTACTTTTGAAATTTGTTCAAATCCACAATGAACAAGAGGAATTATTTGGCTCAGTGTTCCCCTTTTTTCACCACTAATCTGCATAGTCATTGCCTCTAAAGGTCTTAACAGAGTCAGTATTTCATTTAATGCATCTTTCTCTCTTGATGATATCATGGGCGGCGATTCCGTGTTGTCAAGCAAAATTTGGCTGATATAAGGACAAAGTTTAATAAAACGTTCGATCATGTAGTAAGTCGAATTCCATCGCGTTTTAGTATCTATTACCACTTTCAATACTTTTCCTTCTGGAATGCCTGCTGAAGCTTGCATCTTCCTTAAGTCATCATTTGCTTTAACACTCCGCTTGAACCATTTAGCAATATTTTTGCATTTCAAAACAGCATCATTTATTTCTGGAATACTTAGCGAATTCGTACAAACCAAATTCAGGGTATGGGCGAAACATGGAATATGTATTTTTTTTCCGAACATGTCATGAACGGCTTTCACAATGTTCGCAGCATTGTCCGTTACAACCGCCATTACTTTTCTTTTGTCAATAGAAAAATCTTTTAATGCAAGAGATAATACATCCGAAATATGCGATGCGGTATGGGATTCAGATAACTCAAATACCCCAATTGTTCCATTAAATTGTTTTTTTCCATGTAAACCATGAACAGTTACTCCCAGCATACTTTTCATGTTTATATTCGTCCATATATCTATGGTTATAGTCAAACACGATAAATTTGACAGGTGTAATACACACTTTTTTTTTTCTTCTTCATACAACTTTTCAATGCGATCTTTGATAGTATTCCTTGTAGGGTCTTTAAACAAAGGAAAGTTTTGCTTCATAAATTTTAAAAAGCCCTCGCCTGCAACAAATAAAAAATACATGGGGTTAAAAATAACAAATGCGTCAATTATTTAATATATACCTTCGACAAAGTCAAACGACAAGTTATCTCTGGTAATCATCTCCACTATTCCATCTGTCAGTTTCTGATTCTTTGTGCCGGAAGAAAAGCTTTGCACATTATGAAAAGCTTTTATAATAAGTGGCTGACTCTTGCTGCAGCTCGGCATTTCGTTTGTAAAATTTTCACTGTCTTTATCATTGTTGAGACTCAAACTATCATCTGTACTTGTCCTTTCAATTACGCTTTCCATGCTGTTTTCGTCGCTGAACAGCACATCCCTTTCTTTGCTTTGGGATTGACGCACCTAAAATATATAGGTTACAGGTATATAATCCTTGAAGGAAATTGCTAAAGGATTATGTTTTAGTTTACCTTCTGTTTTTCATATTCATTAGCATGTTTCAATTTCAAATGTTGAAACATGTTTGTTGTATTGTTTGTAAATTTCAAGTTTTTGCTACAAAATTTGCAAACCACAAAATTGTTTTTGTTTTTTGTGAAAAACTTCCATGCTTCACTCTTTATAGGTGCCATTTTATTTTACCACACGACAGATATTTTAATATTAAGAGAACCTTCTTTTAAGTATTCTTTAACTCAAGCACTAGTATTTCTGTTCGCAACTTCTATCAGGCAATTATTACTCAGCACAAATAAGATCAAAAGTGACGCTTAAGTCTAGGGTTGCAAATAACTAACTATATACAGTGTGGCTTTCTTGTTAAAGTACTGATATTAGTGTTGCCAATGCTGTTACTGCTGCTGTTCAGCATATATTCAATTAGTTTTAGCGATTATTTAGGAAATTAATCGATTAAAAATCAATTAATTGAAAGGAAAACTTTGATACAATTAAATCGTTAATTGCCAAAAAATAATCGATTAATTCACTTGCTACGATTAATCTTGCCATCACTAGTTATAATACAATGAAATATTAAAAGATTTTAAAGGAGGGTGTATATATATTAGGGGAAAGGGGTAGGATATTACATGAATAGATTTGTAACTGCCGTTTTGAAGCATCCAATCGATGTTACACATTTGATTGAAATTGGTAGTGAGTTCCAAGTTCTGACAGCACTAACAAAAAACAATCTAGAGGCCGTCAGAGTTTTGTATTTTGGGACAACAATATTGTGCGTACGGTTTGATTGCACAAATTTTAATTTTCGGAAAAGATAACCTGGTTGACGGCTTCTGATAATTTTAAATAGGTATACCATATTGCGGACCTTGAGATAATTTTCAAGGGTGGACCCAAGGATATTTTTGGTATATAAGGAAATATAGTCAAATTTCCTTTTACAGTAGATGAACCTAGCTGCGTTATTAAGAGCTAGATTTAACTTGTTTTTAGAATCGCAGCTTAGGGTACCATACACGAGTTCAGAATAGGAAATTTGAGGCACTATAACGGACTTAACCAATTTGAGTTTTGTGCTTATCGGTAGACAATAACATGTATACCATAGATTTCTTAATGATTTGTAGTAAATATATACCGAATTAAAGTAATAACTTATAGTATAAAAAACTACAAATTACCTATTATAGCAAATCTTGAGGATACATGCCTAGAATGCATAGTACATATGTATGTATTTTTATGAACATTAATAAATTTTAAAATTCATCATTTAAGGAAAATAGTTTTACTTTATTGAAAATGTGCATTCTAGTCGGCCAAAACAGCTTGTGATCATGTAGGTAACTTCTAAGAAACAAAGTGTAAAGGTTTGGTTTGAAATATGCACATATGCATAATAGAATTCGACTTTTAGGGCAAACATATTTAAATAATACCGAATTTCATACATATTTTGTAATTTATCATTTTTTTTTCTTAATTGCAATGAGAAATCAACACATAATCGAGAAAATGCATGATCTGTTAAAAATGTCGGCCTTGCTCAGCTCTGTTAATATATCGCGCTCAGTTTTTTGCCGCCATTGCAAAAATGGTGAACTTTCCTATTGCGTACTTTCGGTCTTGAAGCTTCTCTGTAATGTACGTTCTCTGCCATAGTGTATGAGTTGTTGATGCGTTGTGATTTTCTCCCTGTTTTTTATATCTCCTTTTCTTATTGTGTTGTTGTTTCTGACAAGAAGGGTAAAGTAGGATCAAGGGACACCGCGACCTAAAAGATCTTTGGTATCCCTGCAATTAGTTCCTAGCCTTGACCCCAAGATACTATCGGCTTCTTTAATAAATGCTAATAGTAACTTGGTACACGAGTTCCTAATGTTGAGAGACTCGACTATTGCTGAGTTGAAATATCTAACTCTCAGTCTGGCCAAAGCCGGACAATCGCACAAAATGTGCTCCGATGACTCCTCCTCCTCAAGACAAAGACGGCAGTCCGTTTTGGTGGCGAGTCCAATCCGGTGCATGTGGGCACGTAGATTGTTGTGACCAGTCAGATAACTGGTAAGCAACCTTATATTGCTCCTCTTTAGATGAATTATGTCCTTTCTGGAAAAAGGATACCCAAATAATTTGGTCTGCCTGAGCCCTCCTGCCTCTGTCCAGTACCTAATGCTTTCAGAGTCCACCCACTTGGTGATTAAAGATTTTGAAGAGGACCAACTAAGTCCGCAAAACGGTTCCGGTCCCATAAAGACCGACGAAGATCCTTTTCTGGCCAGTTCATCAGCGGCCTCGTTGCCTTCCACCCTGCAGTGTCCCGGCACCCAGCATAGTGTTACCTTGTTTTTCGCTGCCAGGAGTTGAAGAGTGTCATAGCACTCTTTGACGAGCCTGGAATTGATAACTCTATTGGATAGGGCTTTTATAGCAACCTGGCTGTCTGTTAATATAATTAAAAAAGCGCCTTTCAAACGCTTTTCAAAGTTTAATCTGGCGAACGTTGCGATTGCTAGAACCTCAGCCTGAAACACAGTAGGCCATGTGCCCATTGCAATCGAAAGTTAAGTGTCGGGACCATAGACACCTGCACCTGTTCTCCCCTCCATCCTGGACCCATCTGTATACCAGTGAAAATATCTTGGATCTAGTTGAGGAGGCCCGTTTGAACAGACCTCTCGATCCGGTATTTTGACCTGGAAGATTCGACCAAAACAACTAGACTCAGACGCCAGATTGCCTGTCTTAGAGATAAACACAATGGATACCTTCCTCCAAGTATACGGTATGTATTCCCAAGAATAACTGGCCCTAAATAAACAAATCAGCGGGTCAATGAAAGAATCAATGGATCTCGAAGGATTCTATTGCCCAGAGTACCTTGTCCCTGTCAAAGACGGAGCCAGACCTGGCGACGCTTCTCACTCTAGGAGTCCTATCCCATTGGAAGGCTCCTTTGATAGAATTTTATGTAAACGGCAGGCCTCTGGCAGTGTCTTGATTGATTCACATATTAGTCTCCACGATTCTCTTTTGGATCGTCTTATGAGTTTATTGTACTCAGTGAGAGCAGCCCTGTACTCGTACCACTGAAGTTTTCTTTTTTCTCCATTGAAAAGCCTCCTAACAAGTTTGCGTTTAGCATCCAACTCCGCGCTCCACCAGGGAACCTTGCGTTTCATCAAGGTGAAACGGGAATCGTACTGCCATGGAAGGATTCCAGCAGAACTAGATTTTTGTAAAGGTCCTAGCTTGTTTTCCTGGGTGAGAAGGTTAGGCTCGCGGAGTTGTGATCGTCCTAGGATTTTGAACCTTATGTGCTAGGGATCCCAGAGCGATGCCTCATCCGACACCTGTCAGTCTCTAATAGAATCACTAATTGATCTGCTGCAGAGAGTGAGATCTAGTACCTCTTCTCTGGCAGCGGTAATAAAAGTAGGTTTGCACCCCCTATTTGCGAATTCTATATTGTTTTGCATAATATATTCTAGAAGGTACTCATCCCTTTCATTAATGTCGGTGCTGCCCCACAACACCTGGTGGGCGTTGGCAACGCAACCAATGATAAATTGTCGATTCGTCTGTTGGCAAAATTCGACAAGCTGCTGAACTTCCGCTGGAGGAATAGTGGGGATGTCACCTGGATGTAGGCGGATGCGACGACAATTTCTTGCATTCCGCCTACCGCCGACACTTCGACGACGAAAGGAGTAAGAGGTGTGTGATTAATGTTGTGTATGAGCACACGTTGCGATGCCTCAGCCTGAAACACAGTAGGCCATGTGCCCATTGCAATCGAAAGTTTAGTGTCGGAACCATAGACACCTGCACCTGTTCTCACCTCCATCCTGGACCCATCTGTATACCAGTGAAAATATTTTGGATCTAGTTGAGGAGGCCCGTTCGAACAGACCTCTCGATCCGGTATTTCGACCTGGAAGATTCGACCAAAAGAACTATGTTGTAAGCTTCTATAGTGAACTTCGTTAGTTATTTGCATTTGCAGGATCCTCGTGGCCGCGACTGATTGAACATGAATATGTAGAGGAGTCCTCCCTAAGAGTGACTCCAAAGCCGCGGTTGGACAAGTTCTTATTGATCCTGAGACCGGGAGCAGCGCCAGCCTTTGGAGCTTGTTAAGGCGAGTAACGGCGGTTTTTTGTAGGGTTGGCCTCCAGACTACGGAGACATAGGTAATAATCGGACGAACAACCGTGCAGGCCCACTTGGCTCGGGTAGCTTTCCTTAGAGTGTTGTCTAGGTGGGAATTCCAACTTAGTCTCTTATCGAGGATTACTCCTAGGTATTTGACTTCGTCGGAGAATTCAAGCACAGTATACCCAAGGGTTACCGAACCCAGATTCGGTTTATACCTTTTTGTGAACGGTACGAGAACAGTTTTTAGCGGGTTTACATTAAGGCCCTCAATGGCACACCAGCTTGTTACCACGCGCAAAGCTGAACACATAACGTCTGACACCGTGCTGCCGAATTTTTCCGTGACAATGATAACTAGATCATCTGCATATCCGATAGCATCAAAACCCGTTCTCTTGTAGTTTAGTTAAGAGGTCGTCCACTACTAGAGACCAAAGTAAGGGGGAAAGAACACCCCCTTGTGGGCATCCTTTATTAGCTATAAAATTTAAAGCACTAACACCTAAATAAACTGGGAGTATATTAGCAAGAACGTTGCAGATGCTACAGGGAAGAGAAAGAAACTTCTAAGCACATCCTGGAGAAGTGCTCCGCATTGATGCACAAACGCCAAAAAAGTCTAGGAGGATATCTGATTACGGACGATGGGATATCTTCCAGAGACTTAGGCTCAAAATTAAGATTTATTTCGGAGTTTGGACTAAAGAAAATTATTTAATCCAAGTAGGGGACACAACAACAATAATAATATACTTTCAAAAACACTTTCTTATCGATGGGTTATATTCGATATGACCTAACTTCCCTTACCACGAAAATGCTGGAAATATCGCTGACTCATCTGACACCTTAGTAATAAATTAAAGCGTAATTAAAGGCCTACAATGTTTAACTTAACTTAAACACAATTTATAACTCGCGAATGCAAAACGACTCACCTATGTACACAATTTTTATGAAAATATAATATTTTTTGAGTATATGTAAATAATTTTATATTAATATGGCTGGACAATACACATCGTGAAGGGAGATATTGGACCAATATCAGATTGTTTTTTTTTTCAGAATAAGTAAGTGGCACTTATGCGCAAAAATTAGAGATACCTGACATATAAAATAAACAAAAATTTAATAAACAGAATTAGGCGCTGGTTAAAAACAAAAAGAAACCATCTATACTAAGAAACTTTCACATTTAAATTATTTGTAGGAAAACCAAAATTTTAATAAACAAATTAATGTACCATTATCTATTTAATACAAATATTTATAAATACAACAAAGAAAAAATATTATTTGAAACTCAGAGCAGTATCCCTTTACTCTAGGAAAAATATTGCTGTTTTATTATATTTCATTTTATAAAATTATCTTAAAAATAATTGTTTTCCATTTCTGAACAATAGAGAAAGGGAGGGTATTGTGGTATACCATTTTTTTTAAATGTTGCCTCTGGCAAATTATTGAACCTACGCATACCAAATTTTTACATTTTATACACTTCAGGCTTAGGTATTGCGACGTACTGTCGAAATAATTAATATGTTGAAGTTGGCCACGTTATTACCAAAAATTTTAAAAATCGCAAGTAAATATCCTCATTCAAAAAAAGGAGGGGTAATGTAGTATAAGTGGTAGGTCTAATGTGGTACACTATACCACATTACCATCCCTACTGCTTGTATAAAGAAAGCTGTTTTTGCGATTTTATTAAAAACAAAAAACACAGTATACTCGTACATTAATAAGATAATTAGAGAATTTCAATACTAGAATTAGAGATATTTATAGGCATGATTGACATCGAAAAATGCACTGCGTAAGCCCAAATAAAGTTGCATTGTATGCACGATGTTCATTTTTGGGATGGTTGAATCTTCGTTGTAAATTCTTTTACAAAAAACGCACAGCGTATTGTGTGAAGGAGGACAGTGCTCAAAAAAATTCTTCGTCATCAGATTCATCGAAAGTTGCGGTTGCTACAGCATTTCTAGAGGATTCTTCCGATTTCAAGGCCTTAGTTTTGAAGGTTGTGTGCGGAACATCATAGATTTTCGACGCCAACAAAATACCCTTTTCTCCTTTTCGAACAGCTTTTATGGCCTTTTGCATATTCTACTTATTCCACTTTCGTATTTCTCCAGCTTAAGGAATTTTTACTCTATAAAACAATTAAAAAATAAATATAAACAAAGCAAATAATCAGGATGGTAATGTGGTATACTATACCACATTTACCGACTTCGACTATACCACATTACCCACTTTAGTTATTTTTAACGTTTCGATGAATAAAAGTAATGTACAACTTATTTAAGTAAAAATTAACCTGTACTTTGCAAATTTTACACTTGTTTTATTCATTTTTATTCCTGAGTTAGGACTACGCTCATTATTTTGCAAAACACAGGCGCTTAAATTTGCTATAAAAAAAGTTTGCACTCAACACATTCACGAATTCGCTCACGTAAGCGACGGTTATATTCCAATTAATGGCTTCTCTTCTTTACACCCACTATTATTATCATTAACTCAGCTGTTTATTAAATCAGCGCTGCCACAGCGTGTTTAGGTTGCAAAATAATCAGGTGTACCACATTACCCGGCTATACCACATTACCCTCCGTTCCTGTATTCTAGTACCTTTCCAAAGGAATTGGAAAAATGGCTCTCATGTAAGGGAGTCATTTTTAAATCAATCAACCGGTTCTTGTTCCATGTAAGAAAAAAGTTACATCAATGCTCATATAGCTTAATGCAACTTTTCTATGAGAGAAATCTATTAAAAATAAAATGTCCAAAAGCAATATTCAGTTTTATTCTCTAACTAATTGGACTCAAAATAAATTCTTTTGTCTCAAAAATGTCTCTGAATTGTGACGTGGTGATAAGCAGGTCGCAAACAGTTTAAACAAACAAAAAAAAAACTTAAAAGCGGGGAAAGGCAATATATTCCAACTAATGCACAAATAACTAAATTCCGGCATATTTTTTTTTCTTTTGTTTTTATAAAACTAGATATTAAAAATGTTCATAAGAGGAAGGGAAAACCTTAAAAAATTTTATAACGCACATTGAGCAATCCAGTAAGACTTATTACTCGATTTATTACAGATAGATCTTTTTATTAAATACTCTCCTGTAACAGTGCAATTACGCTATAAGCATTGGGGTTCTGGAAAGAAATGCCGTCTGGGCACATAACCATTCTTAGCGATATCCCAACCATTGACTACATCCTGCCGAAGGCCTACGTTAACCTCACGATCCATACGAGAGTTCAGTCAGTGGACAGCTTGGCTGTCTATACGGATGGATAAAAGATGGAGTGTGGGGTAGTTGCAGGGGTCTTCATTTAACAGCATAACCTGAAGCTATTCTTCCGTCTACCAGATTAAGCAATCTTTTCCAGGCTGAAACGTTTGCAATAAAGGAGGCGATTAGGTATATGGCTTCAATGTCCAACCAATACGAAATTACCCTGATATGGGACAAGGGGCATAGGGACATTTACGGAAACAAAACAGCGGATGAACTAGCGAGGTGTGGATCTGCACTGAATATTTAGGTCCTACATGGTGAACATTGGCGCCCCGCTTAGGGAAATAAAGGACAGAATCGGCGATATCTACCACCGGAAAGCCAGGCAAAGAAGAAGTAATACTGGATCGTACAGGATTACCCCACAGTTTTAGGTGTCCTATGATTTGCTTAAAACAAAGGCTCTTTTAGAAAAGAGCAAGGAAAATATATACAAACTAACAGCTGTTTGCACAGGGCACTGGCCTGTAGGAGTAGATGAAAGACCCAGGCTCAAAGGCGACAGTTGAGCACTTTCTGTGCGAGTGCCCGGCCCTTGCTAGAATAAGGTTAAAGGCCCTCGGCAACCCATTCCTGCAGAGCAGCCGCCTCTCTTTGTATGATATTCTGCGATTCATAAAATCCGCTAAATGGCTGTAGGTTGCACGAGATGTGAAATCAAAATGGCAAATTGGCTTATTGCTTGTCCACCAGGGTAGCAATCCACTTAAACCAACCAACCAAAGGCGTTACAAAATTTTTCAACGTTTTTTCCTCCTCGCTTTAGCAATCGCTAATAAAAGGCCATCAAATGTTGCACTCACTACACTGTTATTATTATTATTATTGTCATACTTGTTGTTGTTGTTTTTGTTGTTATGAGATTTTGAAAGCACACACCGAAACGTGATGGCATAGTCAAATGCCAAAGCATGTGACTCGAATTCAGAACTACCGCGAAGGCGGTTCTCGTTAATGGAAACTATGTTGTTTGCAGTCGTTCTGACGTGCATTGAAGAGTTTTTCAGTAAAATTGGCTCTGTTTGTAGTGAAAAGGAGTAAATGCAGCAAAGTCGAAGATTCAATTGACAAAGCCTCTGACAAATAATAGCGTATTTTTATAAAGCACAACATACATATACACATTTGTCCATATGTACATACATATGTACAAACTCATACGTCTCTGTCAAAGGAGGATTCTGGAAAATATTTGCTTCGGATATACATACATATGTATGTATGTACAAACGGAATTTATGTATATGTGCAGAGCTGGAAATATTCATTTGCTTTAAATTTTAAACCATGGTAGTAGGAGAGGTTGTGAAAAATTGTAAAAATCGATATACATGTATACATATTGCTTGTTGCAGTTGCTGAGATCATCAATCAATATTTTCGCTCGTTTTTGTTTTGGAATTTTCGAACGAAGTGTATTTAATATGCATAAAATGCAGGAGCATTGCGGGCGAGCATCAAACATTTTTTTTTTTATATCATTCTCAGCCTTTTTAACATCGTAAAGACAACTCCGTATTCGTCCACAATACCATTCGTCTATTGCTTTTCAAAAGGTTTCATCGTTATGCGTATATCCTCTGCATTGAGTTCATATATAAAGTACCCCGCCAACTAGGGTGATTTACTCGGTTTTTTTCAAATATATTTTCTTCCGTTTTTTGTATGTTTTTTTTTAATCTCCAAAACCGGTTTTACAAAAAAAGTCGAATAACCGTACACCCTACCGACAACCCATTAAAAACATAGAAATTATTCATGTTGTTTTTCTTTCAGAACCAAGTAATCTAACAAAAATTAATATGCACATATGATCAAAGTAATAAGTACACTTATAAATATTTTTTTTTAATAACTGATTAATTCATTTTTATTTAAGGTACGGGTATAAAAATTTTATATTGCATAAGTTACGTCAATTTTTTTAACATAAATAAAATATTTAGCAATTAAACAATTTAATTAATTTTAATTTTAGGAAATTAGCTTAAAAACTACTAAAATTACTGGACAAAATAATAAGTACATCACATAAGTATGTGTTAATATAAAAAGGTTATAGTTTCAATTCACGCTAACCGTTTGGTATAATTTTAATATAATTCGTCAATTCTATAGATTTGTCCAACTTAATAGTCTTTTTTGAAAAACGTTCGCGAAATTCTTTCCCTATACGACGTCGAACATACTAAATATTTTTTGTAGATAATTTTTATATCCACGAACTCAGAAGATACGATTTTCCTAATACATATGTATATATAGAATATTTTAAGTGCATCGTCAAGTATAAAATTTACTATGCTGTTAAACATTTGTTATGTCCTAATCAGCATGAAACTGTTAGCAAACTTTCCAAAAGAGATTCCAAATTGAAGCAATTTACACCAATTTCTCTAAGGCCTACGACAGGGTATCTCATAGAATTTTGAACTTGCAGTTTCAGGCTTTCATTCATTCATTTGAAGCGTATTATATCCTATCTGGATAAAAGACGCAGTGGCTTTGAGTTGATAATGTATTGCCTTATTCTTTTGTTGCTCCTTCTGGTGTTCCTTAAGGTAGTCTCCTAGGTACATTATTATTTGTGCTATTCATAAATGATATTTCCTCCTGTTTTATTATATGTTATTTCCAGACGATCTGAAGTTTATTATGCCCCCTTTAGGGGGAGCTTGAAAGCTTATATCGCTGGTGTTTGTGTAATAGTTTGTTACTCAATACTAACAGATGTCACTATAACACTTATTCAAAACATATTACTATTATTCCCACCTCTTACCGCATCTCAAATGTACCGCCTACAATAATTAGTGAATTCAAAGACATTTGGGGATTTATTTTGACTCCACTCTGTTTCACAACTCACATTAATTTCATTGTAAATAAATCATTCGCGATGTTGGCCTTTATTCGTCGTATTTGTTTTTCATTCTCCGATCCAACACTCAAACTCTCGTTTTCGTCTTTGGTTCGGTCTAATTTGGAAAACGCGGAATTTGTCTTACGCCCTTTTCATGCAACTTATGTTCATTAACTGGAGTCTGCTTTGTTTTTGATATAATTACAGGTGGTATTGATTGCCTGTATACGTACCTTCTAATGAAGATTTGTTTCAATGTTCCGTCACGAATTCTACGTTGTAATGAAATATTTTTTGTTGGTGTTGCCAAAATTGTTTAAGGGATGAGTGCTCCTTTGCGGAAAGCGCTTTCTCAGTTCAATAGCGATTTCTTTTCTTGAAAAAAGTGTTGCCTTGTCACATCGTAACCTTTGCATTAGGCTATCTGTCATTCTGAAATATGGCTATATTTGAAAAAATTCTTACAACATTGATTGGGCAGAGTCCAATAAAGTCGGAAATGAACACGCAACGACTTGAAGGGTGGGGAAAAACAAACGGGGCATCATTATTTCAAGAAAAGATACCGTCATAATACTTATTCTTTAGCCTTAGACTTTAACTTTTCTTTTTCTAAACTAGTTTTTAAGAATCAACTCTTTAGACACTTGTCATCCTTATTTTTTTCACTCTTTTTTATTTTTTTAAATAATATCTATCCTTATATTTATCACATAGTCTATAAGCAATTTATTTGTTGATTAAATAAAATAAATAAATACAAAAATAAATAAATATTGTAAAGTTAAGTATTTGTTATTCCATCTCTAAACACACAAATGTAGTAATTAGTATTGAATGAGTTAAAATAGTTAATAGTTTATAATAAAAAACTTCGTTTTCCGATTGGAAATAATTGTGTTGAAGACATGGACTTAATCCAGCTTTCGGATTAACAGCTGGCCCATTTTCGCCGCAAGTCATCATCATGACATAGTGGCAACGTCAGGCAGAGGTTGACTGGCACCTTCCTGCGCTTCAACGTTATATACCTTTTTTCTCATCATTAGCTTGCCGTTTGAACAACGAACAAAATCGCATCGCTCCTCGCTCTGCCGGTCAACACTTAATTTAATCATAATCTTTTTATTATTACAATTTGCTTCTTTACTGACTATTTGCCATCCGCGGCTTTCAGTAATTGCATAACTTTCAACTGTATTGAAATTGATACAAAATAAAGCGATTGTAAACTTTCAAATTGAAACGCATCAATTTTTCTCTCATTGAGTGCACCCTGCACTTTGCATATTCAGCGAACTCCCCCGCTGAACATGGTCCTATCGACGCCGTTGTAATAAAACTCCAAAAAAAAACGAAGAAAGCTACGACGGCCATCTCAAACAGTTTTTCAAAAACGACCGGTCAAGCGAGCGAGCAAAAGCGAAAATCTGTGCGGTGTGAAATTTTATTGTTTGCATAAAAGTAATTTTCAAAAAATTTTTAATTGCGATAATTTTCAAATTGGTGCGCGAAATTTTGGGCCATTGGTTGCCGTGTACTAAAAGAAAAAGAAAAAAAACAATAAACAAATAATTGCAAGACAAGAGTGCCGAAGAAAAAAGTGAAGTGTGTGGGTGTACACAAAATTGCAGTTTTTCGGTACAGTGCGGGTACAAATTGTGTGCGTTTTGCATTAATTGTAAAATAAAAAAAAAAAAAAACGTATAAAAACTAAATATAAGCGTGAAAATAGGCGTGTAAAACTAAAACGTAATAAAGCGAAAGTGTAACTACAAATACAGTGGGAAAGAACCACACAAAGAAAATAATAAGTAAAGTGAGATACATATGTACATACATATCTTGTATATATTATATATTAAAATTTCTGGAAAAGCAAAAAGTAGTGAACAAAAAATTGAAGAAAAAATATATACATATATTTGAAAAGTGAGCGTATAATAATAGTATATAAAAATAATAAAATTCAATAAATAAACTTGTGAGAAATAATATAGAAAACTAAAAGCAATTAAAATAAAAGTGCGAAAATCAAGGAGGCATTAAAATTAAAAGCATTTAAAATAAAAGTTCGAAAAAACAGAATATATAGCAAATTTTTGCAAACAAAAAAAAAAAAAAAAAAAATAAATATGTATACATATGTATACATAATAAAGAGCAAATTTCTGTGAAAAAAGAAAAATATTATTTGAGAAAATAAATATTAACAAAAAAAATTTTTTGCGAACTAAATTTCGATACGTTACGTGCGCGTAAAAATTAATTCAACAAAAAAAATAAGTGCGGAAATAAAGTTTCATAAAATTAAATTTTGAGTACAAAATTAAAAAGAATTCAACGAAAAGTGGTTAAAAACAAAAAAAAAAAAAATTTTTTTTTGAAAAATTCGAAAACAAAAAAAAAGCGTTTAAAAATAAATATTAATAAAATAAAACTTTGAGAATTAAGTTTTGCGATACGTTGCGCTTAGAAAAATAAAACCTTTAAACGTTAATTATTAAAAAATTAATTTGAAAAAAAAAAAAAAAAACCATCTATTCGAAAATTACAACAGACAAAAAAAAAATCCCACAAGTAACTGGGACCCCATTCTAGTCTACCTCTGTTCTTCAAAACTGCCGAACGAAACACTCTCCCTATGGGAACAATCTCTAAGTTCTCGAAAAGAGTTGCCTAAGTGGTTCGAAATGAATAAATTTCTCACAAGCCGATACGAAGTGGTAGAAAGACTCGATACCTATCGGCCAACAAAGGCAAAACCCAATTTTAGGCACTTTACCCCAAAGATGCCTAATCAAAATTCCACATTTGCAAGCAAAAATCGAACTCAAACATTTGTTTCCGAGTTAACAAAGCCTTTCGCTTGCAAATTATGTAGATCCAATCATGGAATGAAATCGTGCATAAAGTTCAAGGACCTCTCAATACCTGAACGCCTCAAATTTGTAAGAGAAAACAATTATTGTGACAATTGCTGGTGAAATTTATAAGATCCGAGCCCTCATTGACCAAGGCTCGCAAAAAACATGTATTGCGTCAAGAACCCAAAAACTCCTTGGTTTACCTACCAAAGACTCCCACTACGAAATCTCCGGAATGGGAGGACTGGTGGTTCAAAATTCCAAAAAAATTGGGAGACTCAAATATGCAAGTCTCAACAGCCTCTCGCCAGTAGTATCATACTGCAACAGACTTATGTAGATGATATACTCTCAGGCGGTCATGAAATACAGTCCACTATCGATACGATGTCTCAGGTGATCGCAACTCTGAAATCAGCTGGTTTCCCCCTCAAGAAAATTACAGCTAGTCACCCGAAAATATTGGAAGCTATACCCCCCTCAGACCTCTTGGACACTGAATTTTTAAAATTCCACGACTCGAAATGCGTTGACGGACAGTTTCTCTTATTCATATGACCCATTAACTAACAGTACGTGCAGCACGAAAAGGCAAATTTTATCCACTGTAGCGAAACTTTTCGACCCGGCAGGATGGCTAACACCAATAATGATAGTGGCCAAGATCCTCCTGCAACAGCTTTGGATGGAAGGGACGGACTGGGACGAACAAGTAAAACCCGCTGCCTTTCATAAATGGACGGCCTTTCAAGAAAACCTGCCCGCAATTAAAGACGTTAAAGTACCTTGATGGATACAGTTTTCCCCTGGAAAACACATCCAAATGCATGGATTTTCAGATGCATCGGAAAAGGCTTTCTGCGCCTGTGTTTACCTTCGAGTACAACATAGCGACACTCGGTTCACATCCCATTTACTCGTAGCAAAGAGCAAGGTGGCACCCCTCCAAACCGTGACTCACCCACGGTTGGAACTCAGCGGAGCAGTAATACTCTCCAGATTAGTAAAACAGATTCAGTCTGAACTAAATTTGCCATCTCATGAGTTACGGCTATGGACAGACTCATCCATCATGTTGGCATGGCTGGAAAAGCCACCGCATACCTGGAAGACATATGTGGCGAATAGAATATCTCAAATAATAGAAAATGTAGATAATGCCAATTGGAGGCACGAATGTAGCCGTGACAATCCAGCCGACTTAGGTACGCGAGGATGCCGACCGCAGGATCTCCTCGAAAATTCTCTATGGTGGAATGGCCCCGAGTGGCTCACGAAACCGGCCAATCTCTGGCCCAACTCCCGGGCGCAACATACATCTCCTCTTGAGCAGAGGCACACGCAAACATTCCACACCGTAGAAGGCACCGACCTGCTTGCGAGATTTCCTCACTACCACGTGGCTTAAGGGTGATCGCATATATGTATCGCTTCATTCGCAGATCACGAAAGTTGTCGTCTCACAACGCCGCGGATTTGACACAAGAAGAAATCAACGAAGCCAAGACGTGCCTCATAATACAAACCCAACGGATCCAGCATGGTGAAACGATCGCGCAACTCGAGGCCTCTAAACAAATTAGTAAGAAAAATCCGTTGTTAACGTTGAACCCCACGCTCGATAACAAAGGCGTAATGCGCGTAAATGTGAGACTTCGTTACGCAGCCCTCAGCTACAATGAACGGCACCCCGTAATTATTCCACCCAACTCTCACTTTTGTACCTTACTTTTGGAATTTCTCCACACCACCATGTTGCATGCCGGTAATCAATTGATGGTGCGAATAGTGCAACAGGAGTATTATATACCTCGCCTCAAACCTAAAGTTAAAAAATGCATCTTTCACTGCAAAACTTGTACGATATACAAGCAGAAAATGAGATCCCAAATCATGGCCGCTCTCCCCCCTGAGCGAGCAACTTATACGCTACCCTTCCATACCACTGGAATCGACTTCGCTGGCCCGTTCCTTGTAAAAATGGCAACACTGCGACGAGCAGCATATTCGAAAGCGTATGTCTGCTTATTTGTCTGCTTCTCCACAAAGGCTATCCATTTAGAAGTTTGCTCCGCTCTGACTTCCGAAGCATTTCTAGCAGCCTTTGCGAGATTCGTTGGACGCCGTGGACTCCCGCACAAGATCATGTCGGACAATGGGAAAAATTTCGTCGGCGCTCAACGTACGCTACACCGTGAATTCTCCGCCTTTCTGAAGGTAACTTCAACCGATATCGCTACCAAATACGCAACACACGGCTTCTCATAGCAATTTATTCCGCCGTATGCCCCTCATATGGGAGGACTATGGGAAGCAGGCGTCAAAAGTTTTAAGTCCCATTTTGTTAAGGTAGCAGGTAACCACAAGTACAGTTTTGAAGAGCTGACTACTTTGCTTGTCCGAATAGAGGCGGTCCTCAACTCCAGACCACTCTCCCCAATGTCTCAAGACCCACAGGATCTTCTAGCACTAACTCCTGGACAAACGCTGAAAATCTGTCTTTGACTAACAAATGGGAGAAGCTCAAAGTTTTCCACCACCAATTTAGCAATAGGTGGAAGGACGAATGCTTAAAGGAGTTACACAAGCGATATAAATGGAAGTGCCCCCAGAAGTCTGTGCAAGAAGGTGATTTAGTTGTCATCAAGGATGATCTACTTCCCCCCAACGAGTGGCGACTTGGACGTATAACCAAACTACATTTAGGAGCGGATGGCAAATCCCGTGTCGTTGACATCCGAACGCAAAACGGCCCCATCACTAGAAGCATAGTAAAATTGTGTGTGTTACCCCCTACGTGATTCTCATTCGCTGTCTTTCTTCGCTCACCCCATTTTGCTTCTCAAAATCCCATTTCTCATTGAAAGAATCATATAAAGACCGCTCACGTCCTCTAATGACTATTATTCACTAAAGTCTTTCCTTATTGCATTCGTTCACAGGTCCTCATCACGTCGCCTAGTGTCGCACAAGTGCCGATTGTGCGGACGACCCCATTCGCTTCGCCATTGTACGGCATTTCTCGCCATGCCCCCCGAGGAACGGTACGAGTGCGCCAAAATGCATAAGTTCTGCATAAACTACCTTGCAACTTCCCACACCACGGGTGCATGTGACTCACGAGCCAGTTGCCATCGTTGTACGCTGGGGCACCATACTTTGTTGCATCGAACCAAGCTGAGGCACTGCAGAGTCGTTCAGCACGGCTACAAAAACATCGATTGCAGCAGCTAGTCCACGCGGCATGTAAAGCTATTGACACTCTGGAAAAAGCGATTCAGCTGGTACCTAAGCAGGCGGGGCGCCATGTTGAAGACATGGAGTTAATCCGATTTTCGGAATAACAGCTGGCTCATTCCAGTTAATCTTCAAGGCTAGTGGCAACGCCCGCCAGAGGGTGACTTGCACCTTCCACCGTTTCGACGTTTTTCAAAAAGACTTACTTGAGTTTCAACCGCGAACACCTCAACATCAACAGCCAGCTCTGCCTGCCCACCATCAATTTTTATCCGTTTTATATACCTATTATAATATGTATAATTCAATCTTATTCATTTGAATTATTTAAATTTGTACGATACAATTTAATATCTAAATAAAACCCTTGAATTCTACAACTTTCAAAACGAAAGCGAAAACTCTTTTTCCTTCAGTGCACCCCGCACTTGCAGTTATCATTTTATCCCTAATCTGAACAAATTGCTTTAAGTTTCTTCTATAAGATTGCTACGCCTAATTATTTTCCCCTACATAAATTAAAGAGGAATCAATTATATTTTTTTTAAGCAACTTCAACAAATTTTGTGATCACGAAATATGCAATAGGAAAATATTGTTTCAATAACGAACAATCCTAGAGCGTGAGAAGTTCAGACCTTACTTTTTTGGCTTTTTTTTTTTTTGGTTCACCTTAATGCAAATAAAATCAAATAGGCCAATTCACTTTATTTATTTTTTATGTCTATACTTTAATTTACTTATCTCATGTATTAGTACATTTTTTTTAAGGTTTCGCAAATTTTGTAAAAAGTTAAAAGCTTCCATATGTATGTATGTATATGTTTATGGTGTGCTAGTGGTCAAATCATTAACCACTTAATTCAAAAAAATATTGTTTGCCACTAATATTTGAATTTTTATTTATAAGAGTTTCCAATTAAAATACTGCTCGTTCTTTAACAAAAACCATATAAACCCAAGTTTCACACTTTTGTAGTGAACAAATTGTATTATGCAATTGTGTTACCGTACGAGTATATATTTTAAGTACAATCAAGTGTAAGTTTCAAGTGTCTTAAAATTACTGCCAATTAAAGAAAATTAACCAATAACAATACACAAGTTTATTGCGAAAAGTTAAGTCACTTTTTTGTAAAGCATTTCAAACTTTATTTTTATAAATCTCAATGAAAAAGGGCACAAAAAATATTCTCACAGAATATTCATTTACATATGTCGCCTCTGGGTTGGAGGTTATATTTCAATTAAGTAGCTGCACAAAATGGTGCCGTCTGCAGCTGTAAAGTAACTAGTCTAATTTAGTTCTACGCTTTCATGTTACTATTTCGCTGTCTCACATTTGCACACTTCACACTGAGAACTCGGTGCACGTGCCTGCAGCATTTTAGAAATCATTGTGCGCTGACACTTATAAGCTGTTCTGGCTTACTTTCTGCGGTCGTGTCTGCATTTATACGAAATGCTAATTAGTACGTTCAAACGCACGTACATACATACTTACGTAACTAAATATATGAACGGTAGTTAGTCAGCGTGTATGCATAGGGACCCTGGCGCTTGTTCCGCACTAGAGGTTTCGTGACAGTATCATAACCGGTGCAAAACGAATGCAGAGTGGGTCGGTTGATATACATATTTATAATGCAAACAGTGCGATCTTCTTAAATTAACCATGAATAAATTCCAGTATAATTCACACTAGATGTATTTTACATTAAATATTTTTTTAGGGTCAAATATAAATTTAATCATTATAGTTTCGATAATAATATTAAAAGCTGAGTGAAAGTTTTGCTTTATACGAAATGATTTGAAATCTTACCGGAAATAATCTCACTTATCGGAAAAAATTCTCTGGAAATTTGATTTGATCTCGGATTTATTGTATAGGCGTATGTTAGTTTCACCCGAAATAAATTTTGCTTCGAAAAATTCGAACACGGAAATTGCAACTCTGAAATTTGTTTACTTGAAGTGGAACATTATCAAAAAGTCAAATTAAATAGCAATTTTACAAAATGCATTCAATTGCAATGTGACTTTTATGTGAGGAAGAAAACAATTCACTTCAATGTGCAGGAAGAAGGCAATTAAGAGATAAATCTAATCCGCTGGAAATGTCTGGGAGTTTGTAAGAAATTATGTGTAAATATTAATGCAATTGTTAATTTTACAGTTTTGTGGAAATTGTGATGGCTTAATCGTCTTTTGGTCAAATCCTGTCAGAAGTTGTCGAAATATTCGAGTCCATTTTTCGTGTATCTTTTTCGCCTCTCAAAAAAATTAACAAATTCAATTTTCTCCCGAAATGAGTGCTGCCGATAAGGAGAAATTATGTTCAAAAGTAAAAAATTTTCGCCCGGAATTCAATTTAAGCAAACAGTGGAAAGTGAACGATTTCAGGCGAAACCGAAACTTAGAAAAATACCTATTTGTTTAATAGTAAAAGTTCCAGATAATTTTTGTCTAAAAATTAATTATTCCTGAATATAACTATTTACGATTCCCACATATTGACTAACTTTGCCTATTTATCATTTAACTTTTTTGTTTTAAAAATCTGTTTTATTAAAACATAGTTTAAACCTTTGTACAGAAATTAAAATAAATCCAAAAGCTACATCCAAAATTTCAAATATTTTCATCGGAATGTTTTAGATTATTTTTGATATGCAGTTTCATAATTCGATTTTAGTAAAAAAAAGTTGCAAGCTACAAACGATCAACTTTGAAATATTTTTTTGTGGAGACTGCGGTGTTACCAAATCTATACGCGAAATTTACCTAGGTTTTGTTCACAGAGCAAGCGCGAAACCCGAATAGACGTTTCCAAACCGCAAATCCTGTATGTGGTAGCTTTCCCTTCTTGTTGCTCTGGGCTTTGTTTTTTTTTTTTAGAGATAGCTTCCGTTGTACGTTTTATCGGTCATTTTTGCCCACTTACTTTTTTCCAGGTGGTCGCTGTTGAAGTTTTATGTTACATTATAGTCAAATGTATATCGGCACTTTTACTTGTGTTTAATACAGAACATTCAATTCAAATAAACAGCTCTTCCTTGTGCATATAATTATTCAATAAGTTTACAACAAAAGTCATATCTTAAATTGGAGGACCAAGGCTGTTCAACTGCACTACGTCTTCCTCACAAAAACTATGCACATTTTCTTTAGGTGCATTTGGGAAACCTCTGCTCCATCATATTCACCAGTCTTCCATACTAACTTAGTGAATGGTCTTGACCTGTTGAAAAATATTTTTAAATTTATGCACTTTAGACATTAATAAACACTTCTTACATTTTTAATTACTTTAGTAAAAAATATCCCTTTAGTTTCTGGTTCACTTGTATTTTTTTGTTCGTTTTAATTATTACTTTCACTTCTCCTGATAAAGGAAAGCGTTTGTAGATTATTTTTACAATATCACGTCGGAATTCATAATAGCATTTTGAGCTCCGACGGAGCTTATCTTTGAAATTCTTAATCGTGTTCTTGTGTTCGCCGGTACAAGCTATTTTAAATTTCTTTTTATTTATACTGGCTCACAACTATTCATTTTGGAATTAGTTTCACACTGTCTTCTCTAAGGTTTCGCAGAGGGGGATAATTGCCACTTCCTATGACATCACCATTGTAAAAGTAAACAGTTGAAAGCATTGCGTTGGGATAGATCGAGAATAGAGCTGTAAATGTAACGAAAAGTTTGGTACCCGTATGTTTTCGTTCCTGAAACACTCAGCACCTGTTACTTTCGTATCGTTACTCGTTACTTTTGATACAATTGATACAATCAAACACTTGTATATTTCTCGAGCTGGAGAATCATCGATGTTTGCGTACATTTATGGCCTCAATTGTTCGAAAGAATTTCCGTATTATCGTTTAACATCTTAATGAAAATATGAAAATGCAAAATGGTTAGTTATGAGAAATATTTCGTTTAAATGTTTTTATTTACATTTTTAATTCAGATGTAAAAGTGTGAACATGGTAGTTTTTTAAATAAATGTTTGATAAATATAAATATGTACATATGTATATATAGACACAATTTTTTTTTGTAACGATTACAAAATTGCAACATTGCCTTGTGCGAGAAAGAAAGAACATAAACTTGTACATAAATCGGCAAAAGCGAATGATACCGAAACGTTGCCTTGCAAGGTTTAAGATGATACCGCTGCGTTGAAAAGGAGTATATTCATAACTGTTTCATTCCGCACAATATAAACATGTTGCGTAGTTCTGATTTGTTTATCGAATCAAGTTGACATCTACATATACGGAATATACGAGTACCGAGTTTATTTTGTGAGTAACGATTCGGTACTTCGAGTCAGGCATTGTACTCGTTACTCGGTAACGAATACATACGGTTTGCTACAGCTCTAATCGAGAATCAGTGCTACCTTCCAATGAGATAGTTCGGCGCTAGTTTTGAACTAGCGCAATTTTTGCAGGGTACATATTTATGTACGGGTATGTGCTCGTATCAAATGTAGCAAGTTGCAAGTGGCAAAGTACTATGCCGTATTTATAAAAAAGGGGACATGCTTGCTAAGATATTCAAAAATAAGATCTCTTATCACATTACAGAAAGTATTGAGTTTTTGGAAAGCCAAGTTAACGTTTCTATATTTAATCATTTTGAAAATAAACTTTTAAATGGAGCTTTTGTTAATTTCTTTCGTTATTTTAAATTAAAAAAATAAACTAGAAGATTTTCAAAATTTGGAAGCGCTCGTGAGCCATGCATGTAGACCATGTTTCTATTCAATTTTATTTTTTTTTCCTAGCTTTGGTATAAGTTTTTTTTGGTCGACATAATCAAAATAAATTGACAACCACATTTAAAAAAAAACGTTATGGCCAGCTTTTTAGGTCTTCAATTTATCGCCTTTTTTTAAAAACCGGTTCCTTATTTTTAGATCAAGAAAACCGGATATATTAAGTAATGGTCAGTACATAATAATAACACGTTATTTATGGCAAAAGGTAAAGTTTTCATATGAAAAAAATAAAAATGATAAAAATCAAATTCAAATTAGTGTCATCTGTCTATCTGGCAGCACTTATCGAGCATCAACATTTTTGACATTTTCACTTTGCTATGTACGTAGAAGTAAGTTTAAAAATTGTAACCGAAATGAAAAGAGGTGCGGATTCGAAAATTGAAGACGTATAATAAATATACATATGTATAATTAAACTTTAAATTGCCTACAACTTATTTTATAAAAGTAGATTCGCGACAGTCAGAAGTGGGATACTCGTTAATTAAGAGAAAATTGGCAGAACAGTGCGACGGCGAATGGGTTGAATGTGAAGTTAAACTTAGGGGATTTGCAGGCGGCATTTATGAATGTCATGAAGCATTAGAAGCAATGGTTACTATTGAAAATCGTGCTTATATGTGTAAACTTTTGATAATAAACAATGAAGACATGCCATACGATGTGTTGATAGGTCGTGATATATTGAAAAAAAATTAATTGGTCATTGAGTACGGTCATTGCGAGCACCAGTAGCGGAATCCGTCGACAGAAGGCCTGTACGGAGGAAGGTAACTTAAGTAGGTATGACACGTCTGTTTATACTAACAAACCGGCCGAGGCAGATCGGTCGCTGCACCGACCCGGCATGTCTACTTGCAGGTACAGTAACAGAGGTAGCGAAGAAGACAGCAGGAGACACAGAAGCAGACATCAGACCCCAGGTCGTAACAGGTCCAGGAGCCAACGTCGCTCTGCTAGCAGACGAAGGTCCAGGAGCCACAGACGATCTGCATCCAAAGAACGGTCGAGCAGAAGAAGCAGCCGCAGCCGCACGCCCTCGGCCTCGCGTGGCTCAGGCTGGCAGCACCCGAAGAGGAAGCACAGGAGAGCTAGAGCTCCCCCGCTTCCAAAGCCAGGTCAGCCGGGAGCGCTAGACGACCACCGCCGCTCAGGGCTTAGCGGATCAGGTGCGAAGTGGTACCTGCGCTACCTCGAACAGGGTAAGTCCCCGAACGAGGCCCGAGTAATGGCCGGGGTGAGGATGGAAGTCGAAGCTGAAGAACGGGGCAGAAGAGCTCCAAGCGAAAAACCCACGCCTGTCAGTGTACAGAGAAGCGGGCAAGAACAACAGCAAAAACCCGCGCCCGTCGAAAGGCGGAGAAGCGGGGAACCCACCAGCGCGAGTGGCACGACAGGTACTGCGACTGCGAGTAAACGCAGTAACGCAGACATTACTCCCCCGGAACCACCCACTAGCAAGCGCCAGCGCGAGGATCCCCAAGCACCGACGGAGGGGCCAGGGGGGCGGGGGGGGACTTCGGGCCGGGGTCAGACGCGGACCGCACTGCAGTCCAGCTACGCGGATGCCATTAAAGCTTTCCGTGTTGCTGTACTGCCGAGCGACTATCCGGCGGCTGCCCTAAGCTCGGAACAGCTCACCAGCCTCCAGGACACCATAATGTTCGCGGTCGCTCGGGGATGGTCGCAGCCTCTGGCGTTCTGCGGGGTAAACTTCCGTACAGGAATGCTCCTGGTAGATTGCAGGGACGAGGGAACAGCAAAATGGCTGGCAAGCACCATACCAACGCTTGAGCGCTGGGAAGGACCTGTGCTAAGCACCAGAATGGGAGACGACATACCTCCGCTCCACAACGTCTCCATTTTCCTCCCAAGGACAGACACGGAGTCCCTAAGCCATGCCATGGATCTGCTCAAAGCGCAAAATGGTGGGCTACACACCACCGCGTGGAGGGTACTGTCCAAAAGCGCACTAGATAACGGGATCAGAGTCAATCTTTGTATTGACGAGGCGTCCTTCGAAAGTCTACGGAGGGTCGGCTTCATAGCGAACTTCCGGTACAGCGTTATCTCCGTAAGGCCGTGGAGG
The DNA here is from genome assembly GCA_963971545.1 of Philophylla caesio. Taxonomy (NCBI): domain Eukaryota; kingdom Metazoa; phylum Arthropoda; class Insecta; order Diptera; family Tephritidae; genus Philophylla; species Philophylla caesio. The sequence goes on from OZ020606.1 coordinate 77,629,391, forward strand.
TACAAAGCGGCGGGCAGCAAGGCTTCGGCGGCTCAAGACTCACGGTGCGGTGCTGTGGCGACGGACCCGGATGGGTCTCGGGCGCCGACGGCTTCCGCGGCTGAGCGGACGAGCCTGCAGCCGGCCCCCCCGCAACAGACAACAGCTCCGGTGTTTGAAGTGGCGGAGCTAAGCCCGAGTGAGCGGCTGCCATCAACGCAGGAGCTTCTGGAAGGTATAGACCTCAGGAGACTAGAGCTCGACGTGCAAGAGGAGGGTGATCCAGGGCTCTCCGACTTTGCCGACTTCGACGAACCGCAGCTCTAGGCAAGTCGAACATATCAGTAGCCCAGGTCAACCTGCACCACGCGATAGCTGCCTCGGCGGTCATCGCTGGCAGGTTTGCCACGGAGGACCTGGGCGTGCTACTGATACAGGAACCGTGGACCTACAGAGGCCAGGTAAGGGGCCTCAACCATAATAAAAACCAGGTAATTTGGGACCTCTCCTGTGAGAGGCCCAGAGCGTGTATTGTGCTGAAGAAGGAAATTAACTACTTCTGCATTACAGAATTCCTTACGCAGGACTTAGTTGCAGTGCAAGCTACGCTAGCGGTGAACGGCAGGCGCATAGAGGTGGTAGTGGCCTCGGCCTATTTTCCTGGAGACAACTCCAATGTCCCAACCCGCGAGACACAAGCACTGGTGCACTACTGCAGAGGTAAGAAGCTACCCCTCATCATTGGTTGCGACGCAAACGCACACAACGAGGAGTGGGGCAGCAAGGACACAAACAGCAGGGGTGAGTCATTATTAGAATTCATCATTAGCGAAGACATAAGCATACATAATGTTGGTAGCAAGCCTACTTTTGTCACAAGGGCCAGAGAGGAGGTACTCGACATCACACTCAGCTGGGGATTGCCTTTTCCTGCGGTCTCTCAGTGGCGGGTCTCACCGGAGCCGTCACTGTCGGACCATAGGATTATCAGATTCGAGCTGGGGGTGGAAGTCCCAACAGGTTTCCCAGGCAGGAACCCAAAAAAGACAAACTGGGAAAGGTATAGAGATGTTTTAAGACTGAATCTGCATAGAGCAGATTCCAAGTACAATAAAGGTCGCTGTATGGAGTTAAAGGCCAGGGTAAACGAACTAAATGAGGTCATGGTTGACGCATTTAACCATAGCTGTCCCGAGACAAAACCAATGGGGAGGTCAAAGGCCCCATGGTGGTCTCGGGAGCTTGGGGTGCTCAGGAAACAAGTTAGACGGCTCTTCAACAGAGCAAAACGTGATGGGCACTGGGACGAGTACTCAGCCAAACTAACGAAGTATAGCAAAGAAATCAGGAAAGCTAAACGTAACAGTTTCAGGTTATTCTGTGAAGGCATTCAGGCAACTCCGGTGGCCGCTAGGCTTCACAAAGCCCTAGCGAAAGGAAGCCCAGATATCAGGTCAGCAATAAGACTACCTGATGGCACGTACACGGGATCAGAAAGAGAAAGATCGCTAGCCCTGCTTAGGGCGCATTTTCCGAATGATGGGGCGGCCCCTCGGGCTGTGGTGCTTAGGAGCCCTAGGCCTTCGACAGACTGGACAGAATCAAGAAGATTGATCACCTGGAGGTCTGTCGTATGGGCCATCGGCTCCTTTGAACCCTACAAAGCCCCTGGGGTGGACGGCATCAGACCGGTGATGCTGCAGCAGGGTGTTGAACTACTCATCCCCCACCTGATCAAAATAATGAGGGACAGTCTAGCACTAGCTCACATCCCAGAGGTGTGGCGCAGAGCCCGAGTCATCTTTATCCCAAAGGTAGGGAAGAAAGATTACTCCCTAGCAAAATCATTCAGGCCGATTAGCCTCACCTCCTTTGTGTTAAAAGCAATGGAGAAAATAATCGACCATGATATTAGGCACAACACCCTGAAGCTTGCCCCCCTGCACCCTGACCAGCACGCGTATAGGGTAGGCAGATCCACGGATACTGCGCTGTACGCTCTGACAGGGGAGATCCGGGAGGCCTTCGAGTGTGGAGAATCTGTGCTCTGCGCTTTCCTAGACATCGAGGGGGCGTTCGACAACACCTCTCACGGAAGCGTGGACATAGCACTGGAGAAAAGAGGAATCCAGCTTACCATACGCAGGTGGATAGCGGCGCTACTAAACACTAGGATTGCTGAAACTGTAACTGGGAACAATACAGAGCAACTAAGAACAACAAGAGGATGCCCACAAGGAGGGGTCCTGTCTCCCCTCCTGTGGAGCCTAGTAGTGGACGAACTCCTACAGACTCTGACTGACAATGGAATCCGCTGCCAAGGGTATGCGGATGACATCGTCGTTATTGCAAGAGGAAAGTTCACCAGCACTTTGTGCGACGTGGTCCAAAGGGGTCTTATCTTGGCGAAAAGATGGTGTACGGAGGTGGGACTTAACATCAACCCCTCTAAAACGAACATCATCCTCTTCACCAGGAAAAAGAAGACGCAGAACATGAAAGACATTACGGTGGGAGGGGTCAGAATTGAACTCTCCAGTGAAGTTAAATATCTAGGTCTCATCCTGGATTCCAAACTGAGGTGGAACAAACACCTAGAGTCGACCACCTCCAAAGCAACAAGGGCAATAATGGTGTGCAGACGTCTGGCAGGAAAATCTTGGGGAAGCTCCCCGAAGATCCTGAGGTGGATGTACACCATGATTGTTAGACCAATGGTGTCATATGGAGCGGTGGCGTGGGCCTCGATAGCGGCACTCACAACGGGGAGGAATACCCTCGCCAAGATTCAGCGCCTTGCATGCGTGTGCATAACGGGGGCGATGAGAACATGCCCAACGGCCGCGCTGGAGGTTATGATCGAGCTGGAACCGCTCCATATCCACATAGAACAGGCCGCAAAGCGTACCCTGCTAAGCTTTGCGAGAGAAGGCTTTGGCAAAGGAAGAGTTTTGACATCCAGGTCCAAGGACAAAATAGGGTCAAAGCTCCCACTAACACTCCTACCAAGAGATGACAGGCACAAGATAACTACCTTCGTAAGAAACTTTGTAGTTATACTTCATGACAAAAACACGTGGAACATTTCCATACTGGAAAACAGGATTTTAACGAGCACTTTACAGTGGTACACGGATGGCTCAAAAACCCCGGAAGGCATTGGGGCGGGTGTCTACGGTCCGAGAGCTAGGATCTCGGAACCACTGGGGGCCTTCCCCAGTATCTTCCAAGCGGAGGTGTATGCCATCAGCAGGTGTACTGATGTTAACATCAACAGGGGATATAAAGGAGAAAACATCCTTATCCTTAGCGACAGCCAGGCAGCTCTCAAAGCCCTCTTATCCTTTGAGGTTAAGTCCTCTCTGGTCTTGGAATGCATTGAGAAGCTTAACACACTGTCTGAAAAGAACGTTGTCACACTCTTATGGGTGCCAGGACATGCAGGTATAGAGGGCAATGAGGAAGCAGACAACCTAGCAAGGAAGGCGGCTGCCTCAACCCCCATAGGTCCGGAGCCGTTCCTCGCGGTGGGCTCACACACGGTGAGGGAGGTGCTGAGGGAAGAGTGTAGGAAATTAAGGGAGCTACACTGGAAAGGCATACCTGGACTGGTCCAGGCAAAGAGACTACTAGGGGGGTATAATAACAAAAGGTACAAATTACTGATAAACCTCCCTAAGGCCAAACTCCGTATCCTGACAGGCATTCTGACAGGGCACTGTAGACTGAAAGGGCACATGTACCAGATGGGGATCTGGTCGAACGACCAGTGTCGCTACTGTGACCTTGCCAGGGAAACCCCAACGCACCTACTTCTGGAGTGCGAGGCTGTAGCGCGAAGAAGGGAGAGGTGCTTAGGAACAATATGGCCCAAGGATGAGCACATACAGTCCCTATCCCCAGGATCGATCTTTAGATTCCTAGAGATGCTGGGGTTGGTTGAGGTGCTGTAAAGTACATGAGGGCACAATAGACCCATCGGTCGCAGTGCTAACCTCACATTCATTATCACATTATCTATCTATCACGGTCATTGCGAAATTCAACCACTTGGTGAGGTGAATGCACGTAAAGATATTGATAATAGCGCAAAACAGAAATTACAAAAACTTTTAAATAAATACGACGGGTGTTTTGGTGAAAAATTGCAAGAGTTAGGCAAGTGTAAGGATTTTACGATGGACATTGTGTTAAATTCTAAAAAACCAGTAAATCGTAAACCTTATCAAATGCCAATCCCTAAACAAAAGACAATCGAAAACATAATTAAAGAACTATTGAAATTAGAAATAATTCGTCCATCAAACTCGTTATACGCTTCACCAATAGTTTTGGTGAAAAAGCAAAACGGTGAAGATCGTTTATGTGTAGATTTTAGGGAATTAAATTCAATCACAGAAAAACAGCCGTGGTTTATGCCAACGGTGGATGGTGTCCTATCTACATTGGCAGGCAAGCAATATTTTTCTACGTTAGACTTAATGTCTGGGTACTATCAAATTGAGCTAACTGAACGAGCAAAACAATACACCGGATTTGTAACTCATCATGGCCACTTCGGATTCAACAGAATGCCTTTTGGTTTGCGCAACGCGCATAGTGCATTCCAAACCATGATGGCCAAGGTAATGGAACCTTTACGCGGCAAGGTGGTGAGTTATGTAGACGAAGTTATTATAGCATCAAGTACAATTGATGATGGATTGCATATTCTTGAAGAATTTCTGAAAATTATTAAAGATAATGGGCTAACGCTACGTTTATCGAAGTGTTCGTTTTTAAAGACGTCAGTAAGTTTCCTTGGGCATGAGCTAAGCATTGACGGTTTACGTCCAAGTATGGTGAAAACAATAGCCATAGAGAAGTTTTCACCACCACAGAATGTGACAGAAGTACGTAGGTTTTTAGGTCTGACCGGATTTTTCCGCAAATTTATACCGCAATATGCCTACCTTGCAAAACCTATTACGCAATTAACAAGAAAATGTGCTACTTTTCTGTGGTCAGAAGAGTGTGACAAAGCATTTAAAAATCTGAAGAAGCTGCTCATAGACGAACCAGTTTTGGGTATTTATGATGTAACAAGGCATCATCAATTGCACACTGATGCCAGCGCCGTAGGCATTGCTGCAATTTTGTTGCAAGAAGAGGATGATGGTAAACTGAAACCAATCGCGTATTACAGCAGAGTATGTTCGAGTGCCGAGCAGAAATACCATTCATATGAGTTGGAAATATTAGCGGTAGTTGAAGGATGCGATCGTTTTCGTACATATTTGCTGGGAAAAACATTTATCATCGTCACCGATTTTAGCGCAGTTACAACAATTAAATTAAAAACACCAATAATACCGCGGGTTGCAAGGTGGATGTTGAGGTTAATGGAGTACGACTATACAATGATGCACCGAGCAGGCAGTGCTATGAGTCACGTTGATGCCATGAGTCGGGCACCAGTTGAAACGAATTCTAGAGTGCAAGATGTGACTGAATGGGCAATGATGATAGGCATCCCAGTAGATGATTGGGTCGTATCAATGCAGTTACAAGATAAAAATCTGTATGAGATAATTTCAACATTAACCAGTGCAAGAACATCTAGTAATCGAAAAACGCTTGAATTAGAGTATGTCGTTAAAAATGGTCGATTGTACAAGAAATAGGGTGATAAAGCAACCTGTTTGGTTGTACCAAAGGGTATTAGATGGCGAATTTTAAAATTATGTCACGACGATATGGGTCATCCTGGTCTTGATGGTACGTTGAAGAAGATTCGAGAGAATTTTTGGTTTCCACGATGCCGCAATTTCGCTAAAAATTATTTGAAGTCATGCATCGAATGTTGCTTTAGCCGGCAACCAATTGCGAAGGAAGGTCGATTATATGGGATGGATATCCCGCGATTTCCATTTGAGGTTTTACATATGGATCACATTGGTCCTTTCATTAAAAGTAAAAGAGGTAATGAGCATATATTGGTAATAGTCGATGCCCTTACACGATACAGCGTTATTGTTCCTGTCAAGTCAACAAAGACTAAGCCAGTTTTAGATGCGTTAAAGTTACCTTTTTTGGAGTTTCTCACAGTTTTTAAATGGCTCCAAGCTGTTCTCCTTTCCTTTTCCTTTTTGATAAGTTTTAAGGAATTGCTATTTCAGTAAAAAAATATAATGGATGTTAGCAAGAACGATAGATTACAAAATCACGCATTCCCGCAAGAAAAAATTTTAAAATATATGTTGGTGACAGCGGTTTAATTGATAAATTACGAAAAAAAAAACTAGAAATAAATGTGACGTGTTAGCTGTAATATCGATTTTTAGCTTGTTTACAAGCTGGCAGGTAAATATTTTTTCCAGTTTTCAGACCCTGCGTTTAAGCGGACATGAGCGCATAAGGTGCATACACATAAACTTGGCATGTTCCGAAATCCCGGGATCCCGTCCATTTTCATCTCCCTAATATTAAATCCCGGAATTGCATAGCCATTTATTTTTTTAAATATTTAGTTTACATATTTTTAAACAAAAATAAACCTCTAATGATTTAAAACAAAAAACGCCGATCCTATAAAACAAATAACACACTAAACATACCTTTCAGAGTTTATTGAAATAAGAAAATTTTCATGAGAAACAAAAGCAACAAGTTTACAACTGTTGTATTACGATAGCACAATACGACTTGTAACTCCCCAATGGCTTTGTTTTGACATTGCCCTCCTCGAGTAGAAAATGAGCCTGACGAGGTGCTTGAAGTGGATAAGGCAGAAAGTCTCAAAGATGAATTGCATCAAGCTTAACGAACAGCTTGCAATTGTCCAATAATCGAAAGGTTTAAAATTTATCAGATGGCTTGGTAAAAGATAGAGAGTTTTTATAATGATAGTTTTTATAATCGACGATAAAGGCTATGCCCTACAGAGGGCATTTAACAGTGCTTAACCACTGCAGATATTAAATGCAACAAATTTAGGTCCAGGTTGGAGATAACACACTTGAGGCTTTTATTTTTTTGAGATTGCATTTTGACTAATATGTATAAGGAATAATTCTGCCTCGCTCAAAATGGAATGGGTGATGTATTTCATTTTTACTTGATGTATTTCTTTTTTTACTGAATAAATTAATATATACTCGAAATATGGGTTAAAACAGTGACTAAAAATAATTTTACTTTATGTAGGTGCATTTGCTTCTATACCAAATATGTATGTATGTATATTTGTATTAGAAGTATAAATTATTTTGTATGTATGTCAAATTTTACGTTTATTTCTTTTTTTTCTTGAAAATACCAATAAATACATACATACATCATTTATAACAAATCGTTCTTCTTTGTTATATTAATGTTACTTTGTATAATACAACTTTTACAAACGTGTTACATTATTACATGGCAAATGAAACATTACGAATCAAAACTTCGTGAAATTCGGGATCCCGAAAATCCCATTCAACATTCGAAATTGAACTATTAGATGGCTGAAGGCTGTGAATTCATAATTACGGCATTGCACTAATTATCTTGCATGTTAATTAACAATCTTCCGTCCGCAACACTTCGTCGTGCTTTCCTGCCACCGGGTGTCTGTAATACATAGTGTAGGTCAAAACCACAGCAAAGGGAAAGCCAAATTAGGCGCAGCTATTCATTATTGCACGGTCAGCGGGTTTGGGCTCGCCCGCTCAGCCATTTACGTAGTTCCAATTTGAAATGACACACAGTTTGCAGAGGTAAAAGAGCTTTTAATCTGCTGCTTACATTTTCAACAGGTCCACAACTTTTGCTTTACTTATGTATGTATGTATGTATAAGTAGTAAGGTTAAAAGACCTTTGAAAGCAAATTTTTTGTGTAGTTGCGAAATTTTATTTATTTTCATATTTGTGTACATCTGAACATACATACTCGTTTGTATCATATATGGTATACATATATGTATATATTCTTTTATACAAATGCTGATTATTTAAAATTTGCAAGACAAATGAAAGAGTTTTCGTTAGAGATAACTAATTAGAACTTAAAATTATGATGAACAGTTTACAAACTCGTGCATATTTCTTTTAACAGTTGAAATATTTTAATTAATTTTGTACAAATATTTCCCTGCGGCCGCTGTGGTCGAGTGGGTAGCGGTACGTGCTATAACTCGAAATGCCGCTGGTTCGAGGTTCGAATCCCAGACATGCCAAGTAAAATCTTTGTTCTCCAATACAAGCTTTATTTAGGAATAGTTTATAAAAACGAAAGTAATGAATGACATTTGTAATATTAAGTAAACTATTTCATATGTTTTGAATTCATAAGTTTTGACATGTAAATATAAATGAACAGTAGATGGCGGGAGAGCATGAATACATATTGCTTCGTACTCTCCAACACCAGAATTTCGTATGTGGCAGTAATTTAATTTATTTTAACCATGCCAAGGTCTCCGATGCATCTATAGTGTTTTCGGAAGTTAACCCCTTTGTTCAGCATTTTACGCAAATATGTAAATGGCCTGTCTTGTTGCATCACACAGGGCCATGTACTCGGAATTAGTGCTCGAAAGTGAGACAGTTCTCTGCTTGTGTGCCTCCCCCGAATTATAGTTATAATTAAACTGACTTAAACAATTAACGCTGAAAGCCAAGTCAGAGCGTGGTGATACAGCCAAGTATAGTGGGGCACCAATTAAACTCTGGTATATACATTTTTTCATTTCTGCTTGCTTACATGTAGGAGGTTTTCCAAAGTTTTCAGTTAAATTCTAACGGAGTTTTAACTGGTTTGCAGTCCTCCATTTAAAAACGTTTTAAAATTTGTTCTGCATACTCACGTTGACATAAAAATATATAGCGTTTTGTGCCCTTCATATCGAAGCTTTCGGTGATAGGCTGTTTGATTTCACGTACTTGATCACTTGTAGCAATCAATAAATCATCAAACAAACCTATTATACGCAGTTTAGTACTTAATTTCTGGTACCATTCAAACCGGATTGGGTTAAACCGTAAAGCGATTTTCGTAGTTTACATACTGGATTCTTGTTTTCAGATAACTTATTCAACCATTTTTGTGCTATATTACCTTGTTGAAGATAACTTTCAGATACTCCGGTATTTGCATATAAACACTTTCATCTAGCTACCATCGTTCGAATTGAAGTCAATCGCTTCACTGGTGAATATATGCCGTTGAAGTCCTCCCCTGGACGTTGCGAGCACCCTTTTGCTACGAGACGTGCCTTTTTCTTGTTGCCCTCTTTTGATCGAAAAACAAATCGAATGCCAAGAGCTTGAATTTGTTTTGCCGTCATCGACTTCTTTGTTTTCGTTACTTAATATTTTTCATTAGATTCGGCCTACCTCTTCCATATTTCAATTTCGAAGATGAAGATGCGTTCTCACTTTCGCATTCGCTGTAAGAATATTCATCAATCTCTTCAGAATAAGTTTTGTGACCAGCCGCTTTAAATTCTAATTCCATCTCTACTGTATGTTGCTTTTCGTTATTAGACGTGTAGAACATTTCATCTAATAACTTAATATAGCGACTCACCACAATTTTTTACTTTTTGGGAGACCAGAGTCGAAAAGCTTTAGCTTCATTAGAATATCCAACAATTCGAACTTGCCATTTTGTTTGTCTTTTATTAAAACGTAATACACGAGAGAGCTTGAATAGAAATTGCTTCATACTGTCCAACAAAAGTTTTTTTCTAATAGCGGTCACCACTCGGCAGGCAATGGCAAACCTCCGAGAGTATTTGTGCAATGAAAAAGCTTTTCATGAAATACATCTGCCGTTTGGAGTCGGACATAAGGTCCGGACATAGGTCCCTCCATTTGTAGTAGAACATAAGAGACCCATACCAGAAATGGTAGAAGAAGCTCGGCTTCCTTCGGCTGCTTGTAGAAGAGAAAAATGTCACAGAGTTCGGAGTTTTCTGAGCCGCTGAAACCAGAGCTCCCAAATAACAGTTGACTTTTAAAGCGTTTACAATATCACACATACATATTTATGAAGAAAAACGACAGCTCTACTTTATTGCCAGCGTCAAGGCGAATTTATGCCAGGTGGTGGCATCTCTGCAAAAACAAAATAAACGTTTATTATATTCAAGAGATGATAATTAAAAAAAAAAATCGGTATCGTCACCACGTAGGTTTCAAAATATATGGAATAATCCATTTTACAATGGATCACTACTATTTCAGTGTAATAAAAAAATATTTAATTGTTGACTGAAAACTAATTACCCAACCAACAAAAAAAAATGTGAATAACTTGATTCTCAAAAAAACAAATGCTTGAGTTCGAAGTTTTTGAATTTGCTACCATTTAAAGAACATGTAAATCGATTAAGTTTACATAAATATGGGAGCTACAATCTTAGCACAAATTGTTTTTCAAAACACAAAGTGTAGAGATTCTCCTGTTGAAAACTTTATTTTCAATGAAAACTTATTCTCCACAAGATTATCTACTATTTTTTCTCCCCTTTTTTTTTGTTCAACATATAAATTTTGAAAAGATTTTCTTTAAAAATTTAATTACATTTAGGGTTTAAATTTAAAAGGCCATTAACAATGAAAAGTGTTAAAACAGAGCATCTTTTTTACCTGACAAGAATTTTAAACGCTTCTAATAGAGCAAAACAGCACATTGGCTTACTTCGATTTTGCGCTTGTAAACCGTCATAAAACTCTTAAAACATATTCACGAATATATAAAATTACACAAACGATTGCTGTAGCATAAAATCAATGCTGATCAATAGACATTTACTATATTTTATATACATAAATGTGCCGTTTGTATGCACAAGAGATTAATACCCTCAAACAACGCAAACAAATCATAGAAGTTTGCCCAGAAAAAAAAAGTCTATACAAGCATACAATGTAACCTCATGCAGATTTCCAAAATACCCAACTCATTATTTGAACCGAGAACAAAAAAGGTCACAAAGGGACATCGAACGCGCTGCAAAACAGAAAATTTCAGTACATAAATAAAATAATAAAAAACCCAATAAAAAGTTATTTAAAACTTTCAACAAAATATTTAGACGCTCGCGAAGCTGTAAGTGCTTACGAGTGTGTGTGTGTGTGTGATTTTTATGTTCACATGTTTGCGTCCTCGTGCGCACATATGGTGGGCATTAAAGTGGCGATTGTTGCGATTGCATTTGATTTTGTTGTTGTGGAAAATTACAGTGCAGAACCAGACACGTTTACAGTTATCAAACACATAAAAAGTTAAAGAACTTTGTGCAAGATTAACTCAAACGTGCTGCGCTCATATACTTGGACGCTATAAGTTTTCCATACAAGAGCTTTTGCATACATTTACATAATATCAGTACTCCAGAGAGGCGAATATTTTTCAAATTTTTATTAGTCCCCCAAAACGTTGTGTCGGTTGACCATTGCCGAAGACTTCTGTGCACAAAAGGACGTTAATTGTAGGCATTATTTCTCCCAACTTATGTCAATGGAAGCTATTCAGTACTATTGCTATTTGCATCTTTTGTTTTATTTATTTTATTTATGTACACACACATTTTAGTACATACATATGTACTACATATGTATGTATGTACATCCACTACCGGCATTACTAAATAATATTTTGGCGGCACAAAGGACATTGTCGTTGGCTGTAAAAAAAATGGACGTCTTCGCGGCCAGCGAATTAAAAAGCATTCGTCATTGATTCGCATTGCCGCGAAGTTCGTATTTGTTTGGGTTATTTATTGGCACATTGAACTACCTTTCTACAGTCGCAGTCACGTGCAAACTGCGGCAATATTTCATAGTTAACTCTAAGTCATAATTTTATTGTGAATTGAAATTAAAGTTTCAATTGTAATGCTACTAAAATGGCTCGTAAATTTTTGCAAAATTCCCATTTTATTTTTAAAAACTGAATAAAAAAATCAGCAAATGCAGTTTCCGTGAAAAAGCTACAAAAAGTTATTCAACATAATAACAGTAACAAGTATTTATAAAACATGTAAACAGTCAAAAATTTCTGAAAAACAACTTCTAGTAAGTGGGAATATTTAGATATTGCGTAGCATCCATATGACCCTCAATCGATTCGTCACGGAAAATAGTATCTTCCAAAACCGCATCGCTATGTGAAATATGACTAGAGCTGTAAAATTAACGAAAAGTTTGATACCCGTATGTATTCGTTCCTAAAACAATCAGCACCCGTTACTTTCGTATCGTTACTCGTTACTTTTGATACAATCAAACACTAGTATATTTCACGAGCTGTGGAATCATCGACGTTTGCGTACATTTATGGTCTCACTAATTCCAAAGGATATTATCGTTTAACATCTTAATGAAAATATGAAATTGCAAAATGGTTAGTTATGAGAAATAATTCGTTTAAAAGTTTTGATTTACATTTTTAATTTTGATGTAAAAGTGCAAACAGTGGTAGTATTTTAAATAAATATTTGATAAATTCATATGTAAAAGAGTTGTAACATAAAAAAAATCGAGAATAAATAGGCTGGTACTAGTTAAAATATTAATTAATTAAATTGAAAATTGCTTTGAAAAGGAGTAACCCTCTAATTCAGTAAGCAGTCTCAGATAATAGAGACAAAAGTCACAATTTTAGACCCGTTGGCATTTATTAGATTAAAAAAAACGCCTCTAGTCTCAAAATAAAGTCTTAAAATTGTCACCTGGTGATGAGCAGATCACAAAAAATTAATACAAAATCAAAGGAAATAAACAGCAAGGAAAAGCAATTATCTCTAGCTTATTTTGAGACTTGAGATGAGACTGAGTTACTGAATTCGGCTATTAGAGTTCATTTGTACTCATAACTGTTTCATTCCGCACAATATAAACATGTTGCGCCGTCGAATCAAATCAAATTTACATCAACATATACGGAATATGCGAGTACCGAGTGTATTTTGGGAGTAACGATCCGGTACTTCGTGTCAGGCGTTGTACTCGTTACTCGGGAACGAATACATACGGTTTGCTACAGCTCTAAATATGACTTGTGGTGAACGACCGGGGCTTTTCTATATTTACTTGTGACAATCGAGGTTTTTTCGCGCAACTCGTGCGTAATACTTATATATATATACTTATATATCAACACCAGACTCCAATTAGCAATAGCACTTGTTGATAACATGTTTTGGGATTATTAAACACTTTTTTGATTATTCTGCTCTCATTTCAGGCGTATAGGTTTTTAGGCCTCCCTGGTGAATTGTGCAAATCAAACCTTCCGTCCTTCTCCGCACGATTAATTTAGGTTATAAAAAGTTTGTCTGCTCAGGGAAAATGTGTTTGATATATATGCAACATAAAAACTGTAACAAACTAACAGAACTATGTCACTGGTCCCTCTTTCACCAGGCATTTCAAAGTAAAAAAGTGTTTTCTAAATGTAGAACGTAATTCTTTGATGTTCACTTTAATACTAACTTTTGGGTTTATCGCGATGACGCGTCATGACGTGGCGCTGTCAACAGTACTTCTTGTATTAATTCAAATTCCTTGGAATCGAGAAATGTATGCATTTCCACATAAAACTTCGTTTATAAAAACATTTTTTTGACACTGATCTAAGTGGTTTATCAGGATTCAGGCAAAAGAGGATCAATACCTAAAGTGCGGAGTAAATAAGGGTTGTCCTCAGGGCGGTGTGCTTTCCCCTTTGCTCTGGTGCTTGGTAATTGATTCTCTTCTTGTCACTCTTGATGACTCAAATATCTACGCTCAGGCCTATGCGGACGATGTGGCCTGTCTAGCCACGGGCCCATCTCCGTCGGCTGTTTGCAGGAAAGCGCAGACAATGCTGAATAAGACTGACACTTGGTGTGACGATAATGGACTATCCCCAAACCCAACCAAAACTAGTGTTGTGCTCTTCACTAGGCGAAGAAGGTTGGTTGGCCTCATTTCTCTCACACTTAAGGGAGTCAGAATTCAGACTTCTACCGAAGTGAAGTATCTAGGAGTAATTATGGATGCAAAACTGTCGTGGAAATCTCACGTTGAGCATAAGACCTCTAAAGCATTGGTAGCCTTCTGGCAGTGTAAACGGGTCTTCGGCAAAACGTGGGGTCTATCACCAAAGAGTACCCACTGGATGTATACCTCTATGATCAGACCCATAATCAGCTATGCTTCAGTGGTATGGTGGAGCATACTCTCAATTAATAGCGTGGGGGACCTGCTTGCTAAACTTCAGAGAACAATCGCAGTGTGCTGTACAGGGGCATTCTCTACAACACCTGGTGCTGCTCCTGACGCATTGCTGCACTTACCGTCACTTTGTATATTTATACGTGGGGAGGCTTTAAAGGCCACCTGCAAACTTAAAAGAAACGTATGTTGGTATAAAACGGAGTGGGGCGAGGCGAAAATTGCTGGCGGCAGAGATATAGACACTTGCGTCTTTTCAATGCCACAGGATAGTACGCCACCGTTTCCTTTGCTGATGAGACTCTATAACGTTGAGTTCTGGTTTAATGCCAACACTGATCTTTACTGATGGCTCCAAAACTGACTCTGGGTCAGGATCTGGAGTTTTTATAGAATATATAGAGGATAAGCTTCACTTTTCTCTTGGGGAATATGCCTCGGTCTTCCAGACCGAAGTATTTGCAATTCTCAAGGTCGTGCACTACGTGGTGGAAAATAGGTGGAGGGGGAGGAGTATAGGTGTCTGCAGTGACAGCCAAGCTGCACTCAAGGCATTGGCCAGCCCTCTAACTACTTCCAAACTAGTTCGGCAATGCAAGTCTCGACTAAACTATGCTGGTAAACATAATGAACTTGCTTTACTATCGGTGCCTGGTCACTCCGGAGTACCTGGTAATGAGACATCTGACCATTTGGCCAGGATTGGCTCGGATCAGGTGTTCCTTGGCCCGCAGCCAGCTATAGCTCTCCCACCTTCGGCTATCGATGCCACCATCAGAAGCTGGGTGAATACTTCGCTCAGCAGTGACTCGGAGGCGTCGATAGGTTGCAGATGGGCAAAAGTCATGTTACCTTCAATCTTAGAAGGACTGTCACTTGCTTAACAGGCGAGACTGCAGGCAAAACAGAGGTTTATTTTGTTTTTTGTTACTATTTTCATATTTTCTTTACAAAACTTTCCACAAAGGTTCTGTTATATGATGAGTAGAAAATATGTATGAGAGTGACGAAACTACACGCACAGAGGAGAATAAAAGTCCAATCTAGAAATGATATCGTAAGAAATTTTGAGTCATATGAACCTAATATTTCAAACTTTATAAAAAGTAAATAGATACATTTGTTTTAGATTTCAAAGATCGTTTTTTGAGTACCAGTTCTTATTTTTTAAACACTGCCATTTAAGTTTGTATAAAAAAAGATAATCTTTGTCACACAAAAAATAAATAGAAGATGGTCTCCGCAATTTTTTTTTATTTTATTTTTTATTTTATTAAATGAAAAATAATAATACAATTATTATTTTACAAAAGTAGAGCACTACTTCGCAATTTTATATAGCAAAATTTCTTTCGCGCGGAGAGACGCCTCGCATCCATGCTTTTTTTTAATTTGCTTTGCATGCCTAAAGCACAGTCCTGTGACAGACATCTTGTAACAATACTTAGTAAAACAATCTCATTTGTTAATCACTCGGAGTATTTTTTTTATTGTGAATTTTAATGCTTCTGTTAAAAAATATTTTCTTTTATAAACTTTACTAAACTTTAGCTCGCGTGGCGATGTTGTTAGATTCTTATTGAAACAGGTCCTTTCTGTTTTCTGGTTATGCGGGAAGTGCCGGCCATCACCTTTTTCTATGACACCCAGAGTTGTATTTTTAAATCCAATATATTGCATTACATTACATAGAGCCCAGAGTTGCGCTTAAGAGCTAATATATTACATAACATTAGATAGGGGCTTTACTTCCACATTGCTGTGTTTATCATTGACTTATACTAGGTTTACACCTTATAAATTTATTTTTCTCGATTGCCATTTCGTGAGTTTTGTTCAAAATGCGTACAAATTTATTTTAAAATTATTTCTTTATTGACATATTTCAAATTGAAATAAATATATTATCTTAAAAGATGAATCTGTTTTAAAAATATTTTTTAATAACTTGCATATGTTTTTGTGACATCAGTTGTAGTAAAGCAATGGGATAAGATCTCCCGATCACTACATACCGCTGCAGAGGAGGTGGTTAGTTACTACCAGACACGGAGAAACAGCGAGTGCCGCGTTGCTGCTGCAGAAAAATACCAAGCATAAACGCGTTCAACAGTCGGGTGATATAGGGATAAGAGGAGGGAAGAGAGAGGTATTTTCAAGAAAAAGAAACCAGAAGCGGAAAGACATGAGTGCGAAGAGCTTGAGATGCCAGCAAGCAAAAATGCGGCCCTTAAATTATATCAGCAAAATAAGGCAGCAAACAAGTGGTTTCAAGACCAGGGCTGGTTCCTGCAAAGACGAGTATGAAAATATGGTGACAAACGTTCTGAGGTATGGAGAGGCCACTTCTCAAAGCTACTAAACACGAACTTTGCTGACCCGTTTGAACAATAAATCCCTTCACTCGACACAGGCGAGGTAAGAATAGAACTAAGGCCTCTCAAGAATAACAAAGCGCCTGGAGCAGACGGGATACCGGCTGAGCTGTTCAAATTCGGCGGCAAAGAGCTAGTAGAAAGCATGTACCAGACCCTAGATAAACATGTCGACACACACTATCGCTTTGTCGATTTTAGAGGCGCTTTTGACAGCACAAATAGAAGCCGCCTGTACCCCGCCATGTCTAAAGTGAGTCGCCTTGTCTAAAACCTACTTTGGGCTTGAACCACTCGGAGAGGTTCTACCAAACTTCGACGGAGCTAAAAGTTGTGCTTAACGTCACTCTACATAGCTGCTGGCGTATGAGGGTGATATTGACATCGTTGGCCTTAACAATAGGGCCGTCAGTGCAGCGTTTTCCAGTCTGCTAAAGGAAGCAAAAGAGGTTGGTCTTGCAGGGAACGAGGACAAAACAAAGTACCTTGTGGCAACAAAAAAGAGCCTCGCGTATTGGAATCCACGTCACTGTTGGCAGTTACTACTTTGAAGTAGTCTAGGATTTTGTATACCTTTTTTCCAGCACTAATACCACCAATATCGTCAGCCTCGAAATCAAGCGAAGAATAACTCTTGCCAACAGGTGCTACTTTGGGCTTGGTAGACAATTGAAAAGCAGAGCCCTTTTTCGACGAACGAAAATCTCGCTCTACAAATCCCTCATCATGCCCGTTCTTTTATATAACGCAGAAACATGGACAGCGTTGAGAAGGCTTTGGGGGCATTCGAGAGAAATGTTCTACGCAAGATTTCTGGTCCTGTTCCTGTTAGCAACGGGTACAGAAGAAGATGGAATAATGAACTGTATGAACTGCATAATGATATGGCCATAGTCAAGCGCAAAAATTAATGATGATGCTCCGGTGAAAACATGAGAACAGAAAAACGTTAGAGGGGGACAAGAAGATCTCATGATAAACATTTTCAGTAGAAAAGTGTCGTCAATTGTTTAAAAACAGCTAAAGAAATTTACTCAAGATTACTTTTTCTCCTCTAATAGGATTTAAAATGCACGCTTTTGCCCAGCTTATGCCTTTTAAGTTTATTTGAACAGGGATGGGCATACCTAAGATATTTCGACTGTCGATAAGTAGTTTACCATTTCATTTAACTACATACTAACAGAAGAAGGTTTGATAGGAAAAGGCTTGCTCTCTGGCAGTTATTTATAAAAACCTAACTTAGTTTTAGCAGAACACATATTTGCAACAGTAAGCTTAAATAGATATTGAGTCACAAAATAAGCCTCAACAGGCAAAACTTTAGCTTCATTGCACTTAAGTAGAAATACTTATTTGCATTTTTCTTTTAAAAAGTGGGCGTATGACGCAAAAATTGGTTTATATTGACTTGACCTAAATTCTATATAAATACGAGAGAAATTCCAAAACTACGCCCAAACACTTTTACTTGAAAAAATAGTCAATAAGCTTCTTCATTTAAGTGTGTTTTTTTGGCGCGTACATACTGATGTATAAATATAAAAGTACATATACAAGCACATAAAAATACCTGTGTTTATTAAATATGTTTCGCACATTGTATATAGAAAAGAATATTTAACAACGCCCAAAAAAAATTGAATATATCATAATAATAATTTTGGCGCTTACACTTTATAGCACAGTGTTTGGCCGATCTTCTCCTACCATTTGTGGTGTGCGTCTTTATATTCTACCACGAATGGAGGGACCTACAGTTTTGTGCCGACTCCGAACGGCAGATGTATTTTGTGAGAAACTTTTTCATGGCAGAAATACCCTCGGAGGTTTGCCATTGCCTGCAGAGGTGTGACCGCTGTTAGAAAAAAACTTTTTTCTATAATTCATTGCTTGCCCTGACTGAGATTCGAACCTCGAACTCACCGCATATCAGCGTAATTTATAATCACTTAAAGTTTAAATATTATTACACTGAAATCGAATGGGCAAAAAGAAGGATCTACTGAATAGGAAACCGCGCATGTTTGCTATTCTAATAAGAAATAATAGCACAACTTATCTAAAAATGTAAATGGCTCGTAAACTTGTAAGGAAAACCGGTTAATTTTTAAAAGAAACCGGTTATGATTTAAAAGAAATTACTTAACAAAAACTTAATTAAATTTTAAAAAAATTACCAAATTGTTTAATACAAGGTGCTACCATTTTGAAGCAACAGTGGATATTAGGTACACTGCAGAAAATCAATTTCACCTTTTTCTGTTTATTTTCTTTGATGACACACATTTCACAATTTTTTGTATGACGATGGGCGCAGTATCCACAATATCGTAATCAGCGCTAGTTACCTCTGCATTATTTGGCAACTGACTGCTAAATTACTATTTATGAAAAGTTTAGAAATATTCGCAGTTCTTTTCAACTAGTTTTAAGTTAGCTTCCCGTAGCTTATTAAAAACAAACTAGTTATACTCTTTCGAAAGCTCGCTATAAGTTATTTGCTGCAGAGAATAAATGTATGCACAGCACATATGTGCATGTACATAAAAATTTTTGTATATTCCGTCAGTAGGTCACTAAAATAATTTAACATGTACGCAGTTAAAAACTGAAAAGTCTATTCGATGCAACTAAAAGCGTTGCACTATTTGGTTACGTATACGGCCGCGCATCGTTCATATGCAAATCCTCGGGATATGCATTAAATATCATTGCAGCAATAAAAAAATAAATTCAGTGAAAGCTTTGCTTGGTTAAATATTAATATTAAAAAAAACTTGTTTAAACTGTTGTGCATATATTTAATTGTAAATGTGTATAATGCTTAATTTTCAAAGTGAGAAAACACTACGAATTGCGTGGTGCAATTTTTTCTACTTTAATACAATGAACTCAAGTAGCGGCATTATAAAAATTCGTTTAAAATTATTATTATTTTACCAAATTGTCTACCAAAACTTATTTTCTGAATAGGCAGAATTTTTTATACTTCATGTAATTATGCGCTTACACTATGTTTACAAATTATAGACCAACTACATATTGACAGATTTTGGCACTTTATTTTTCTTCTAATTGATAGAAATTATATTTCAATTAAAGTATTGTTTATAAACACACATTTTTTTTAACTATTTACAAAATGTACAATATATAATAATATAATTTTGGCGCTTACACTATATAGCTCAGTGTTGGTTCGAGCTTCTCCTACCATTTTGTGGTGTGCGTCTTTTAATTAAACGTTAAATGGAGGGACCTACAGTTTTGTGCCGACTCCGAACGGCAGATGTATTTTATGAGAGGGTTTTTCATGGCAGAAATACCCTCGGAGGTTTGCCATTGCCTGCCGAGGGGTGACCGCTATTAGAAAAAACTGTTTCTACGATTAAGATTTTGCTTGCCCTGACTGAGATTCGAACCTCGAACTCACCGGCATATCGAGTTTTAGCACGCACCGCTACCAACAACGAAATTTCATCAAAATTTAGAACTTTATAAAAAAAGGGTTTTAAGAAATTCTTTGAGTATGCAGTTTTTTGATTTATTCAATTTTAGTGGGAGAAGTGTTAGTTTGAAGTGTATATCACTGGCAGTTTCCTCCAACCAAAAAAAATTTAGATTATCTTTTATATAAAAAAAAGGGGAAAGAGCGTCGGTAAAAAAATTGTCAAAAATCAGTGGTTATTTGTAGCCACTTGAAGTTTGCACTTTCTCGTACTAGAATTGAATGAGCTACCTGTCTGCATAGCCCAAAAAATTCTAAAAAATTTATTTTCAAAGTTCAAAAATTTCGATGTAACTTTGATAATGTGTCCGATTTTATTTGATATTATTCAAATATTTGTGGAAAGTAGAGGGAAAAAATATATCCAAACTGATGTTTTTCTAAACAAAATTATTAACGATTTCTATGGGGAAAATCATGATTCAATAATAAAAGGTTCTGTAATAAAGCAGCTTACTCTGTCCCGCATGACATGAAGAATCTTGCATATTCTGCAGTTTTCACTCTTAATAGTATCTAGTATATTGTAAACTTCGTCATACTAAAAACACGTTGGCATTACTGACTTGTATGTCCAAAATCAAGGCGAATTCATTCAAGGTGGTATTATGGCGGAATTATACAGGTGACATTTTTAGAACAGATTCGTTCTCTTTTTCGCCGCGGTACATACATATGTAAATGCCAAATTAATCTGTTTTCTGAATGGCTTAATTTGTTTGGTAAACTGTTGTCAAAACAATGTGCCATCAGCACTTTTATATTTTTTTACAATTTTCCTACAAATTAGTTGTGTATTGTAAGCTGGGATATTAATTATTTTATATTGTTGTGCGGGTTGTGCAAAAAGATTGGAAGCGGGAGGGGGTCCCTTTTTACAAGTGTCGAGAGAGGAGGAAAAGAGGATGCACTGAGCCTAAGTGTGTGGTATAGAGCTTAGGTTGAAGGACAGGATATGTGCGGATCACTTTTGCCCTTTCGATATACACTATTGAGGAAGAAAGAGGAGTTTGTTGCCTGACACTGTTCCAAATCTTCCATCTACACAAAATTAAAGTTACGTTTACTGAAGGTTGTGAAAGAAAATTCAGTTTGTAAGCAAACAGTGTAAGTAATCAGCCAGGTTTTAAACTTTTAAAGAGTTTAAATATAAACGAATTCCTTTACATAGGGCGAATTTCGAGCTTTCGAATGGTGAAGCCCAAAATATCGACGATTCCAGAACTTTTTTACAAACGAAGTATGTCGCGAGATTGGTATTTAAACTTAAATTGTGAGTTTTATTATGATGTAGCTCAAGTCTCCCGCCTCCATTTTGTACATCCACATACACCCTTGACGATGTCGTGGAGGAGCTTATTTTAGATTGCTTTGTTAAGTACTCGTATATAGATTGAAATTCATTATAAATAAGTTTTCGCTTTAAACCATGTATAGTTTTATGGTTGAGAAACCTTCAGTGCTTGTTCAAGGCAGCCAAATACAAACCGAGTAAGTGCAGCTGAACACATTCATATGTATGTAAAGTGAATAAATGCATAATTACTTTTAAACACGCTTTAAGCTGTTCTATTATGAATTCGAATACGAAGTTTGAGATATCAATCTTAAAAAAAGAGATAAGGACATTAAAGGCGGCAAACAGATCCTTGGAGAGGGAACTGATGGAGGCCAATGCCATCCTTGATAACTTAAAACAAATGTTTACGGAAGGACAAATGAGGAAAATGATTATTCCTACCTTAGCATACCTTTCCTTTTTCTTATTAATAATGAAACAATATAATAAGTTGATGAATTTTTGTTATTTTTCTATCGGCCATATAAATGTTTAATAACCCTGTCCAACAAATGAAGACTTTTTGAATGGAACAGAATAGCGACCCTATAATTCTGAAAGGGTATGTTGAGTAGATCATTTTTGTAGAACAAACTTATGGTCCAGCACGTCTGAGTTTTTTTTACAGTGGGTCAAAGTTTTCATTTTTTGGTCGAAGGGAGCATTATACTATATGAAAAAAATGTTGTAAGTTAATGTCTGAGAGAATTCTTATGGTCAGAGTTGTATTGTGGAATTGTATGAGGATTATTTTTGTGGAAGATCTTAACCCTCTAACTGGTCTCTTTATGGGTAAATTTGACCCTTTTTTCGAGAAAATCAAAAAATATCCTTTAAAAAAGGACATTTAAGGATTAAAATATTCTACGAAAATGTTTGGCGGAAAATTTCAGTGGGGGTCACCAAAGACACTATTGTTGTAAATTAAGCTGTTCTAAAAATGCTGTTGGACAGTGTAATTGACTATTTGTTTTTTCTAAATAAATCTTCCATAGACTGGCCTCGAGAGTTTATGGAAGATTTATTTAGAAAAAACAACAACAGTTTTAGTGGTGGAAGTTATAGCAGCTTTTTTGGAGATTACCACATCTCCTCTTCTTTTATTGAATTGGCTTTGAAACAAGGACTTCGGGGCAGCAGAGCCAATACGCTACATGCTGAGCTAACTTGCCTAAATGCATTCTAAACTTAGTAAAACTAATTAGATATAAAGAATCGCTAAAAACACAAACACATAAGCTATTTTAAATAGCGGCAGATCAGTTGCTATATGAGATTGATGATATGATTTTGATGACAAAAAATGCATTAGTTCATTTAATGAAATAAAGGCTGTCGAAGCATACGAATACGACCAGATAGAGGATTATGTTCGGAACCCTGCAAATTTTGTGCAAGTTGCAATGGCACGTGGGTTGCTGAAATCTTGGAAGCAGCCCATATTTTTTGATTATGACTGCCAAATGTCAAGAGAAATTCTGCATTTAATTATTTCGGCACTGCAAAATATAGGTTTTACAGTAGTGTATGTGGTGTGCGACATGGACCCACCAATCGCAGGCTTTGGAAGGACTTAAGTGTGGCAGTGGGTACGATTCGTTTTATATTCATGTTTTTAGCATTAATCTGTAAGTTTATAATAAAATACAATAACTAAATCAAATTCAGATAAACCGTGGTTTCCGAATCCTGTCGTTGAAAATGCAAAAGTTTTTGTTTTTGCTGATGCTCCACATTTGCTGAAGCTAATAAGAAATCATTTCTTGGATGCAGAATCGATATGGAAATACGAAATTTTGACGTCGCGAACAATATGCGATTTACTGGGACTGACTTCACAATCGGATGCATCTATCGTATGAAGAATATTTATCAGTAAAAGGAATTGGTTTGGAAATTTGCATTACATAATCTGCTCGTAAAAACTACTTATAACTGCAGGAAGGCAAAAGGTACAATTAGCTGCCCAGTTATTTTCAAATACCACTGCTATCGTAATCTAACGCTGTTATACTTTAGGCTTTTAATTGTACTAACCATTGAAAACAGCCGATTTTATTAAGTTGGTCAACGATTGGTTTGATGTCTTCAATTCTTCCATGGGAATTTTTGCATTTCCTGGAAAGGTACCTCAATTAAATTAATATTTCAGTCAGGCGTTTTTTAATAAACTTATTACATAAGTAACCTTTCGTTCATGCTGTCACCAATCGTTCCAAGAAAGAAAGGGCTGGAATATTTTCAAAAAGGTGTACTGAATCAAATGTGGAATATATCCTGAAGAACCGATTGAACTAAGACATACTGGAGCACTTTTTTGGTGATATCCGCAGCAAAGGCGTTCTTAATAATCATCCAACTCCAAAGGAATTCAAGTATAGACTGGGAAATACATCTTACCCAATAATAAATAGTGTCACTTATTTACAACAAACAAATATTTTCTGACTATAACAGCTCGGAATACTGAACTCTTGCACAATACGGGAAATGTTCAAAGAGATAGAAAAAAGTGGAACGAAACGAAAGTTTTCACGTTTTCACATCACTGTCTACTCGCGTTTTGTGAAAAACTGAAAACAACTGTCAAAATCTTTTCATATGAAAAAGTATACAAACAAATTTTATTCGTGAAAACAAGATTTAATTTCTTACCAACGTTTAAGAATACATATCTTGATGTATTTTGGAACGGTTTTAAATTATCCCTTGTCATGTTTGGTTTGGAAACAAACCGACGGAAAATCTTTCCAAAGTGCATCATATTCCAACCTGTCGAAAACCTCAACAACCAAAAAGAAAATACATAATTTAATAAATTTATTTGCAAAACTAACATGTGCTTTATAATTTGAAAATATTTCCTTAAATATACTTGTGATAAAAATACATGCAAAAATTGAAGTATTTTATGGTTTGAAAACTGACATACGATATAAAAATATGTCTATTACTATTATGAAGATAAAATAAGATTTTTTTATAATGCTGTAAAAGAGGGCCATTTCCTTTGACAAACAGCGAAATCTGCTATTTAATAAGCTAATATATTTTTCCACAAGAGTTCTGGTTGATTTATGAGCTACGTTATAACGCTCTTGGGCTGTAGAGGATGCTGCACTAATTGGAGTCATGAGCCAAGGCTATTAATTTTTTTTTATTTTTTATTAGCATTTTTCTTTAGTTAACAATAACAAAGATATGCATGTATTTGCCGCTGTCGCCTAAAAGCCAAAAATCGCGTTCACCGGCATTGTAAAGGTCTTCCATTACTCTGCAAGCACCGGAGCGGCGCCATACAAAAGAGTCATGAGCAGTACCTCCAAACTGACCATTCGCAGATAATGTGATGTAATCCGCATCACATATGATCAAAACATTCCTTGAGTGGCTCCCCTTCCGGATATAGTAAACGTGCTCTATTTCTCTTTTAGGGGCTGATGTTTTGATGTGTGCACCGTCTATTAGGCCGATTATTCCAGGAAATTGATATTTTTCTATAAATTTAATTTTGAGCGCATCTCCGCTGCGAATTAGGCATAAATAGCATTTATTCATCAATTAGCTCCAATCATAATGTTTTAGAGAACCGATACAAATCTTTAAAATGTTCGTCGGTGGTAATCTCTAAGGGATTTGGGCCATCGCGCCTTAGTACTCTCAAATTATTTCTGTTGCAATACACTAATTTGAAATATAATATACGACGTTACTTGTTTACGTTTAAGTCGACTTTGACATTTAGCACAAAAATTTCAATAACAAAGTTGCAGAGGTTTTACGAGTTCAGTGGAAATGAAACACCTTTTTCATAGCAAGAACCAGAATCGCAAAATATGCGTTCGTGAAAAGACGGAGTGGAAATTAGTTGTGAAAACGAAAATGAACAGTTTTTTTCACTTCACGTTTACATAGAACGAGAATTGGCCCCCTGATATTGAAATGAAGCCAGTTATTGAGGCGCTTACCACATCGCAACCAGATGACTGTGGAATTCTTAATGAGGACGCTTTTGAATATACATATATCAGGACATACATATATTTAAGAAAATTAATTTCGATGAATACGAAAGCTCGGAAAACACGATGACTTGGCTGGACCAGGTTTCTAGGGGCTTTTAAAAGAAGCCATCGCCATGTTTTTTGCAGGGTGTTAAATTGTTAGAATCTGCTTTCTACAGCATTAAACAACTAGACACTAGACAAGAAAATAAAGCAGATATTACTCGAAAAAAGTTCAGAAGTAGAAGTTCCAGAAAGCGTAAAACTCTTCTTCTTTAAGTGCAAAATCCACTTCCGAATACGAAATTTGAAAAGGCGATTGAAAATAAAAAAGGCCAAGCAGAGGATAATGGGTTATAAAAAATTCATTAAAATTAGCTTAATAAATAATTCATGGTCACAATCCAACTTTAGAATACCGCAATTAATTATGATATACTACGCTTTACCATTCACCAGCCAAATAGTAAGAAATTTACAATACTTCGATCATTTTAAAGAATGTTTGTTCGAGTATGTTTAAAACTCCATTATTTTTATCTTAAAATAATCTTACTGATTTTTCAGAAATTTGTATTCGCTGTATCGGTTAACGATGCACCAGCATTACAACAGCGATGCAATACAAAAACAATGTACTAGGCGCAAGAGAATATATCCGCAGTAGGCATGCTTGTCGTAAAAGGCGACTAAAATCCCAATGGTGTGTGTGTCCTGATTGACAGTCATGCGACTCGGGAAGTAGGAGGATGACGGGAAAAATTCCCTCTAAAATACCCACCAACCCTGGCAGTTTGGGACAAAACTGTACAGTATGGCAATGGCACATTGCGGCGTTCCCCAATTCTGATCTTGTGGCGAACACTCAAGAAGAGCGGCGGAAGAGGGCGGTATCAGCCAGACAGACCTCGAGCGGCACGAACCCTTCGCCTAAAAACAAGGGAGGTAGTGACGCGAGGGTTGGTCGAGGCAAAACCGCCCCCGCCATGCCCTTGCATTAATAGTTGATCTCAAATGAGTGACCAAGGCGATGCATGGTACCATCCAGTGACGGTAACTCAGATCAATTTGCAGCACTCTAAAGCCGCTACTTCTCTTATAAGTAGAAGGTTAACCAAGCTGCACACAAAACCCCACATAACAGCCATTCAGGAGCCCTGGGTTTTCAAACAAAAACCCTGTGGACTAAGTGACCTACGTGGTGCCAACATCTTATATGACGAAAGCTCGGTCAGACCGAGAACTTGTCTTATAGTGCCTTCTCACTTTGCTGGTGGCAGCTAGGCTGAGCTTCAAGTGCAAAAATGGGTGGAAACATTTCATTATTGCCTCCGCGTACTTTCCATATGACTCTCTGCTGCCGCCACCTCCGGGGAAGGCGGCTAGTCTTGTGGAGTATTGCGAAAACCGAAACGTCGGATTGATCCTCTGTTGCGATGCTAATGCCCAGAATAAAATCTGGGGCATCAGCAAATGCAACGCGAGGGGAGATCGGCTCTTCGAGTATATACTGTCAAGTGGGCTGAGCATCTTGAATGTGGGCTCTAACAACATTTTTCACGCCCAGGAGACAGGAAGTGATTCATCTTACTCTTTCAAACTCTCGGCTAGGGTGGTCAGTCCTAAACTGGAGGGTCCTGAGTGAAGACTCGCTTTCGGACCACAGATATATCCAGTTTCAACTTAGCGAGGATGCTATGTGCCCTGCGCCAGTACGAAACTTGAAAAAATCGCACTGGTCGTGTTTTAGGGAGGAGCTGGTAAAAGTTCTGAAAAAGGACCAATCCGTAAAGCTGGGTTCGCTCAAGAGGCCTGATGGCTCTTTCACAGAGACCAGGACTGAGACTTACTCTCTTCTTCTAGAGACTCATTTTCCTTTAAATAAGGTGATGGTTACGTCTTCTTCCCCGACAGGGGAGGGAGTGAATTCGAGAACCACAGTGACAAGGTATGACTGGTTTGTTGCCAGAACTGTGGCGAGGGAGGATGCCATGAGATATGCTATTGAATCTTTTGACAGTTTCAAATCGCCCGGTCCTGATGGCATCTCACTTATTGTACTTAAAGAAGGTGTCGAGTTCGTGTTGGCGACCTTGAAAAATATTTTCATAGCGTCGCTCGCACTTGCTAATATACCACAATCTTGGAGGCTGGTAAATGTCGCCTTTATACTAAAGGTTGGCAAGGACGACTACGCTAGCCCAAGAAGCTATAGACCTATTAGCATGACATCATTCATGCTAAAATGTCTGGAAAGATTAGTAGAGCTACGCATTCGTAGGGAGGCGCTGTCATCACATCCTCTGTCTTTGCATCAACATGCCTGTCAGGCGGGAAAATCCTCTAAGACGGCTTTGCAAAATCTGGTTGCCAGAGTTGGCGAGGTCGTCGATAGGAAACAGTTCGCCCTGGGCATCTTTGTAGACATTGAGGGTGCTTTTGACAATGCCACCTTCGTTGGCATGTGCACTGCTGCTCTACGGCATGGGGTAGATCCTTCGCTGGTAAACTGGACTCGTTCAATGCTGGCGCAGCGGATTATCAAGATTCAGGCAGAAGGATATCAATACCTAAAGTGCGGAGTAAATAAGGGTTGTCCTCAGGGCGGTGTGCTTTCCCCTTTACTCTGGTGTTGGTAATTGACTCTCTTCTTGTCACAGGCCCATCTCTGTCGGCTGTTTGCAGGAAAGCGCAGACAATGCTGAATAAGACTGACACTTGGTGTGACGATAATGGACTATCCCCAAACCCAACCAAAACTAGTGTTGTGCTCTTCACTAGGCGAAGAAGGTTGGTTGGCCTTATTTCTCTCACACTTAAGGGAGTCAGAATTCAGACTTCTACCGAAGTGAAGTATCTAGGAGTAATTATGGATGCAAAACTGTCGTGGAAATCTCACGTTGAGCATAAGACCTCTAAAGCATTGGTAGCCTTCTGGCAGTGTAAACGGGTCTTCGGCAAAACGTGGGGTCTATCACCAAAGAGTACCCACTGGATGTATACCTCTATGATCAGACCCATAATCAGCTATGCTTCAGTGGTATGGTGGAGCATACTCTCAATTAATAGCGTGGGGGACCTGCTTGCTAAACTTCAGAGAACAATCGCAGTGTGCTGTACAGGGGCATTCTCTACAACACCTGGTGCTGCTCCTGACGCATTGCTGCACTTACCGTCACTTTGTATATTTATACGTGGGGAGGCTTTAAAGGCCACCTGCAAACTTAAAAGAAACGTATGTTGGTATAAAACGGAGTGGGGCGAGGCGAAAATTGCTGGCGGCAGAGATATAGACACTTGCGTCTTTTCAATGCCACAGGATAGTACGCCACCGTTTCCTTTGCTGATGAGACTCTATAACGTTGAGTTCTGGTTTAATGCCAACACTGATCTTTACTGATGGCTCCAAAACTGACTCTGGGTCAGGATCTGGAGTTTTTATAGAATATATAGAGGATAAGCTTCACTTTTCTCTTGGGGAATATGCCTCGGTCTTCCAGACCGAAGTATTTGCAATTCTCAAGGTCGTGCACTACGTGGTGGAAAATAGGTGGAGGGGGAGGAGTATAGGTGTCTGCAGTGACAGCCAAGCTGCACTCAAGGCATTGGCCAGCCCTCTAACTACTTCCAAACTAGTTCGGCAATGCAAGTCTCGACTAAACTATGCTGGTAAACATAATGAACTTGCTTTACTATCGGTGCCTGGTCACTCCGGAGTACCTGGTAATGAGACATCTGACCATTTGGCCAGGATTGGCTCGGATCAGGTGTTCCTTGGCCCGCAGCCAGCTATAGCTCTCCCACCTTCGGCTATCGATGCCACCATCAGAAGCTGGGTGAATACTTCGCTCAGCAGTGACTCGGAGGCGTCGATAGGTTGCAGATGGGCAAAAGTCATGTTACCTTCAATCTTAGAAGGACTGTCAAAACACTTGCTTAACAGGCGAGACTGCAGGCAAAACAGAGGTTTATTTTGTTTTTTGTTACTATTTTCATATTTTCTTTACAAAACTTTCCACAAAGGTTCTGTTATATGATGAGTAGAAAATATGTATGAGAGTGACGAAACTACACGCACAGAGGAGAATAAAAGTCCAATCTAGAAATGATATCGTAAGAAATTTTGAGTCATATGAACCTAATATTTCAAACTTTATAAAAAGTAAATAGATACATTTGTTTTAGATTTCAAAGATCGTTTTTTGAGTACCAGTTCTTATTTTTTAAACACTGCCATTTAAGTTTGTATAAAAAAAGATAATCTTTGTCACACAAAAAATAAATAGAAGATGGTCTCCGCAATTTTTTTTTATTTTATTTTTTATTTTATTAAATGAAAAATAATAATACAATTATTATTTTACAAAAGTAGAGCACTACTTCGCAATTTTATATAGCAAAATTTCTTTCGCGCGGAGAGACGCCTCGCATCCATGCTTTTTTTTAATTTGCTTTGCATGCCTAAAGCACAGTCCTGTGACAGACATCTTGTAACAATACTTAGTAAAACAATCTCATTTGTTAATCACTCGGAGTATTTTTTTTATTGTGAATTTTAATGCTTCTGTTAAAAAATATTTTCTTTTATAAACTTTACTAAACTTTAGCTCGCGTGGCGATGTTGTTAGATTCTTATTGAAACAGGTCCTTTCTGTTTTCTGGTTATGCGGGAAGTGCCGGCCATCACCTTTTTCTATGACACCCAGAGTTGTATTTTTAAATCCAATATATTGCATTACATTACATAGAGCCCAGAGTTGCGCTTAAGAGCTAATATATTACATAACATTAGATAGGGGCTTTACTTCCACATTGCTGTGTTTATCATTGACTTATACTAGGTTTACACCTTATAAATTTATTTTTCTCGATTGCCATTTCGTGAGTTTTGTTCAAAATGCGTACAAATTTATTTTAAAATTATTTCTTTATTGACATATTTCAAATTGAAATAAATATATTATCTTAAAAGATGAATCTGTTTTAAAAATATTTTTTAATAACTTGCATATGTTTTTGTGACATCAGTTGTAGTAAAGCAATGGGATAAGATCTCCCGATCACTACATACCGCTGCAGAGGAGGTGGTTAGTTACTACCAGACACGGAGAAACAGCGAGTGCCGCGTTGCTGCTGCAGAAAAATACCAAGCATAAACGCGTTCAACAGTCGGGTGATATAGGGATAAGAGGAGGGAAGAGAGAGGTATTTTCAAGAAAAAGAAACCAGAAGCGGAAAGACATGAGTGCGAAGAGCTTGAGATGCCAGCAAGCAAAAATGCGGCCCTTAAATTATATCAGCAAAATAAGGCAGCAAACAAGTGGTTTCAAGACCAGGGCTGGTTCCTGCAAAGACGAGTATGAAAATATGGTGACAAACGTTCTGAGGTATGGAGAGGCCACTTCTCAAAGCTACTAAACACGAACTTTGCTGACCCGTTTGAACAATAAATCCCTTCACTCGACACAGGCGAGGTAAGAATAGAACTAAGGCCTCTCAAGAATAACAAAGCGCCTGGAGCAGACGGGATACCGGCTGAGCTGTTCAAATTCGGCGGCAAAGAGCTAGTAGAAAGCATGTACCAGACCCTAGATAAACATGTCGACACACACTATCGCTTTGTCGATTTTAGAGGCGCTTTTGACAGCACAAATAGAAGCCGCCTGTACCCCGCCATGTCTAAAGTGAGTCGCCTTGTCTAAAACCTACTTTGGGCTTGAACCACTCGGAGAGGTTCTACCAAACTTCGACGGAGCTAAAAGTTGTGCTTAACGTCACTCTACATAGCTGCTGGCGTATGAGGGTGATATTGACATCGTTGGCCTTAACAATAGGGCCGTCAGTGCAGCGTTTTCCAGTCTGCTAAAGGAAGCAAAAGAGGTTGGTCTTGCAGGGAACGAGGACAAAACAAAGTACCTTGTGGCAACAAAAAAGAGCCTCGCGTATTGGAATCCACGTCACTGTTGGCAGTTACTACTTTGAAGTAGTCTAGGATTTTGTATACCTTTTTTCCAGCACTAATACCACCAATATCGTCAGCCTCGAAATCAAGCGAAGAATAACTCTTGCCAACAGGTGCTACTTTGGGCTTGGTAGACAATTGAAAAGCAGAGCCCTTTTTCGACGAACGAAAATCTCGCTCTACAAATCCCTCATCATGCCCGTTCTTTTATATAACGCAGAAACATGGACAGCGTTGAGAAGGCTTTGGGGGCATTCGAGAGAAATGTTCTACGCAAGATTTGTGGTCCTGTTCCTGTTAGCAACGGGTACAGAAGAAGATGGAATAATGAACTGTATGAACTGCATAATGATATGGCCATAGTCAAGCGCAAAAATTAATGATGATGCTCCGGTGAAAACATGAGAACAGAAAAACGTTAGAGGGGGACAAGAAGATCTCATGATAAACATTTTCAGTAGAAAAGTGTCGTCAATTGTTTAAAAACAGCTAAAGAAATTTACTCAAGATTACTTTTTCTCCTCTAATAGGATTTAAAATGCACGCTTTTGCCCAGCTTATGCCTTTTAAGTTTATTTGAACAGGGATGGGCATACCTAAGATATTTCGACTGTCGATAAGTAGTTTACCATTTCATTTAACTACATACTAACAGAAGAAGGTTTGATAGGAAAAGGCTTGCTCTCTGGCAGTTATTTATAAAAACCTAACTTAGTTTTAGCAGAACACATATTTGCAACAGTAAGCTTAAATAGATATTGAGTCACAAAATAAGCCTCAACAGGCAAAACTTTAGCTTCATTGCACTTAAGTAGAAATACTTATTTGCATTTTTCTTTTAAAAAGTGGGCGTATGACGCAAAAATTGGTTTATATTGACTTGACCTAAATTCTATATAAATACGAGAGAAATTCCAAAACTACGCCCAAACACTTTTACTTGAAAAAATAGTCAATAAGCTTCTTCATTTAAGTGTGTTTTTTTGGCGCGTACATACTGATGTATAAATATAAAAGTACATATACAAGCACATAAAAATACCTGTGTTTATTAAATATGTTTCGCACATTGTATATAGAAAAGAATATTTAACAACGCCCAAAAAAAATTGAATATATCATAATAATAATTTTGGCGCTTACACTTTATAGCACAGTGTTTGGCCGATCTTCTCCTACCATTTGTGGTGTGCGTCTTTATATTCTACCACGAATGGAGGGACCTACAGTTTTGTGCCGACTCCGAACGGCAGATGTATTTTGTGAGAAACTTTTTCATGGCAGAAATACCCTCGGAGGTTTGCCATTGCCTGCCGAGGTGTGACCGCTGTTAGAAAAAAACTTTTTTCTATAATTCATTGCTTGCCCTGACTGAGATTCGAACCTCGAACTCACCGCATATCAGCGTAATTTATAATCACTTAAAGTTTAAATATTATTACACTGAAATCGAATGGGCAAAAAGAAGGATCTACTGAATAGGAAACCGCGCATGTTTGCTATTCTAATAAGAAATAATAGCACAACTTATCTAAAAATGTAAATGGCTCGTAAACTTGTAAGGAAAACCGGTTAATTTTTAAAAGAAACCGGTTATGATTTAAAAGAAATTACTTAACAAAAACTTAATTAAATTTTAAAAAAATTACCAAATTGTTTAATACAAGGTGCTACCATTTTGAAGCAACAGTGGATATTAGGTACACTGCAGAAAATCAATTTCACCTTTTTCTGTTTATTTTCTTTGATGACACACATTTCACAATTTTTTGTATGACGATGGGCGCAGTATCCACAATATCGTAATCAGCGCTAGTTACCTCTGCATTATTTGGCAACTGACTGCTAAATTACTATTTATGAAAAGTTTAGAAATATTCGCAGTTCTTTTCAACTAGTTTTAAGTTAGCTTCCCGTAGCTTATTAAAAACAAACTAGTTATACTCTTTCGAAAGCTCGCTATAAGTTATTTGCTGCAGAGAATAAATGTATGCACAGCACATATGTGCATGTACATAAAAATTTTTGTATATTCCGTCAGTAGGTCACTAAAATAATTTAACATGTACGCAGTTAAAAACTGAAAAGTCTATTCGATGCAACTAAAAGCGTTGCACTATTTGGTTACGTATACGGCCGCGCATCGTTCATATGCAAATCCTCGGGATATGCATTAAATATCATTGCAGCAATAAAAAAATAAATTCAGTGAAAGCTTTGCTTGGTTAAATATTAATATTAAAAAAAACTTGTTTAAACTGTTGTGCATATATTTAATTGTAAATGTGTATAATGCCTAATTTTCAAAGTGAGAAAACACTACGAATTGCGTGGTGCAATTTTTTCTACTTTAATACAATGAACTCAAGTAGCGGCATTATAAAAATTCGTTTAAAATTATTATTATTTTACCAAATTGTCTACCAAAACTTATTTTCTGAATAGGCAGAATTTTTTATACTTCATGTAATTATGCGCTTACACTATGTTTACAAATTATAGACCAACTACATATTGACAGATTTTGGCACTTTATTTTTCTTCTAATTGATAGAAATTATATTTCAATTAAAGTATTGTTTATAAACACACATTTTTTTTAACTATTTACAAAATGTACAATATATAATAATATAATTTTGGCGCTTACACTATATAGCTCAGTGTTGGTTCGAGCTTCTCCTACCATTTTGTGGTGTGCGTCTTTTAATTAAACGTTAAATGGAGGGACCTACAGTTTTGTGCCGACTCCGAACGGCAGATGTATTTTATGAGAGGGTTTTTCATGGCAGAAATACCCTCGGAGGTTTGCCATTGCCTGCCGAGGGGTGACCGCTATTAGAAAAAACTGTTTCTACGATTAAGATTTTGCTTGCCCTGACTGAGATTCGAACCTCGAACTCACCGGCATATCGAGTTTTAGCACGCACCGCTACCAACAACGAAATTTCATCAAAATTTAGAACTTTATAAAAAAAGGGTTTTAAGAAATTCTTTGAGTATGCAGTTTTTTGATTTATTCAATTTTAGTGGGAGAAGTGTTAGTTTGAAGTGTATATCACTGGCAGTTTCCTCCAACCAAAAAAAATTTAGATTATCTTTTATATAAAAAAAAGGGGAAAGAGCGTCGGTAAAAAAATTGTCAAAAATCAGTGGTTATTTGTAGCCACTTGAAGTTTGCACTTTCTCGTACTAGAATTGAATGAGCTACCTGTCTGCATAGCCCAAAAAATTCTAAAAATTTTATTTTCAAAGTTCAAAAATTTCGATGTAACTTTGATAATGTGTCCGATTTTATTTGATATTATTCAAATATTTGTGGAAAGTAGAGGGAAAAAATATATCCAAACTGATGTTTTTCTAAACAAAATTATTAACGATTTCTATGGGGAAAATCATGATTCAATAATAAAAGGTTCTGTAATAAAGCAGCTTACTCTGTCCCGCATGACATGAAGAATCTTGCATATTCTGCAGTTTTCACTCTTAATAGTATCTAGTATATTGTAAACTTCGTCATACTAAAAACACGTTGGCATTACTGACTTGTATGTCCAAAATCAAGGCGAATTCATTCAAGGTGGTATTATGGCGGAATTATACAGGTGACATTTTTAGAACAGATTCGTTCTCTTTTTCGCCGCGGTACATACATATGTAAATGCCAAATTAATCTGTTTTCTGAATGGCTTAATTTGTTTGGTAAACTGTTGTCAAAACAATGTGCCATCAGCACTTTTATATTTTTTTACAATTTTCCTACAAATTAGTTGTGTATTGTAAGCTGGGATATTAATTATTTTATATTGTTGTGCGGGTTGTGCAAAAAGATTGGAAGCGGGAGGGGGTCCCTTTTTACAAGTGTCGAGAGAGGAGGAAAAGAGGATGCACTGAGCCTAAGTGTGTGGTATAGAGCTTAGGTTGAAGGACAGGATATGTGCGGATCACTTTTGCCCTTTCGATATACACTATTGAGGAAGAAAGAGGAGTTTGTTGCCTGACACTGTTCCAAATCTTCCATCTACACAAAATTAAAGTTACGTTTACTGAAGGTTGTGAAAGAAAATTCAGTTTGTAAGCAAACAGTGTAAGTAATCAGCCAGGTTTTAAACTTTTAAAGAGTTTAAATATAAACGAATTCCTTTACATAGGGCGAATTTCGAGCTTTCGAATGGTGAAGCCCAAAATATCGACGATTCCAGAACTTTTTTACAAACGAAGTATGTCGCGAGATTGGTATTTAAACTTAAATTGTGAGTTTTATTATGATGTAGCTCAAGTCTCCCGCCTCCATTTTGTACATCCACATACACCCTTGACGATGTCGTGGAGGAGCTTATTTTAGATTGCTTTGTTAAGTACTCGTATATAGATTGAAATTCATTATAAATAAGTTTTCGCTTTAAACCATGTATAGTTTTATGGTTGAGAAACCTTCAGTGCTTGTTCAAGGCAGCCAAATACAAACCGAGTAAGTGCAGCTGAACACATTCATATGTATGTAAAGTGAATAAATGCATAATTACTTTTAAACACGCTTTAAGCTGTTCTATTATGAATTCGAATACGAAGTTTGAGATATCAATCTTAAAAAAAGAGATAAGGACATTAAAGGCGGCAAACAGATCCTTGGAGAGGGAACTGATGGAGGCCAATGCCATCCTTGATAACTTAAAACAAATGTTTACGGAAGGACAAATGAGGAAAATGATTATTCCTACCTTAGCATACCTTTCCTTTTTCTTATTAATAATGAAACAATATAATAAGTTGATGAATTTTTGTTATTTTTCTATCGGCCATATAAATGTTTAATAACCCTGTCCAACAAATGAAGACTTTTTGAATGGAACAGAATAGCGACCCTATAATTCTGAAAGGGTATGTTGAGTAGATCATTTTTATAGAACAAACTTATGGTCCAGCACGTCTGAGTTTTTTTTTACAGTGGGTCAAAGTTTTAATTTTTTGGTCGAAGGGAGCATTATCCTATATGAAAAAAATGTTGTAAGTTAATGTCTGAGAGAATTCTTATGGTCAGAGTTGTATTGTGGAATTGTATGAGGATTATTTTTGAGGAAGATCTTAACCCTCTAACTGGTCTCTTTATGGGTCCATTTGACCCTTTTTTTTCGAGAAAATCAAAAAATATCCTTTAAAAAGGACATTTAAGGATTAAAATATTATACGAAAATGTTTGGCGGAAAATTTCAGTGGGGGTCACCAAAGACACCATTGTTGTAAATAAAGCTCTTTACGATTAATTGGCAAAATTACACGCCATTCGATATGGCACTGGGTTCGAGGTTTGAATCTCAGCCAGGGCAAGTAAAGTCTAAATCTTCGAAAAAGTTTTTTTCTAATAGCGGTCACCCCTCGTCAGGTAATGGCAAACCTCCGAGGGTATTTCTGCCATGAAAAAGCTTCTAATAATTAATATGCCGTTCGTTCAGCGAGTACCTCGTCAAAAACCTTCCGGGCTGGAGCTATTTCATCGATTCGAACGACGTGACCTAGTCCAAGAGCCCTCTCATCTAATGTTGTTATCGTCCATGCTTCTGCGCCATACAATAGGACGGGCATGATGAGAGACTTATAGAGTATGGTTTGGATTTCAAGACTGACGCTATTACGAGTATGAGTGATTATGGTGGTTCCTAAGTAAACGAAGTCCTCTTTTTTTTTTTCAAAGTTATAACTGTCAACAGTGATGTTAGGTCCCAGTGGTGAGTGTCCCAACTGTCTATTTGATGCCAGGAGATACTTCGTCTTGCCCTCGTTCACATCCAGATCCATTCGCTTTGCTTCTTTATCCAGTTTGGAGAAGGCAGAACTAACAGCGCGGTTGTTAAGGCCGATGATGTCAATGTCATCGGCGTACGCCAGCAGCTGCACACTCTTATAAAAGATAGTGCCTGACCGATTTAGTTCTGCGGCTCGAATTATCTTCTCCAGCATAAGGTTAAAAAAGTCACACGACAAAGAGTCACCCTGTCTGAAACCTCGTTTGATATCAAACGGCTCGGAGAGGTCCTTCCCAATCCTGACGGAGCTGGTGGTGTTGCTCAACTTCATTGTACATAGCCGTATTGCGGCATATAGGAAACTTCTTCTCGTGCTGTCGAAGGCGGCTTTGAAGTCGACAAAAATATGATGTGTGTCGATTCTTCTTTCTCGGGTCTTTTCCAAGATCTGAAGTAATGTGAATATCTGGTCGGTAGTAGATTTACCAGGTCTAAAGCCACACTGTTAAGGTTCAACCAGTTTATTGACGGTGGGTTTACTTCTTCCACACAATAGGCTCGACAAAATCTTATACGCGATGTTAAGAAGACTGATCCCGCGATAATTGGGGCAAACTGCAGGATCACCCTTTTTGTGGATTGGGCAGAGCAGGCGTAAATTTCAATCAGCAGGCATGCTCCTCTAACATTTTTTGTAAAACCCAAGATAAAATTTTGCGCGATTTTTAATTACAAATTTTCAATTTATTACGAAATATTGATGTATTTGTGAAAAGCGCCGCAGGCGAAAATTTGTAATAATAAATCGCGCAATTTTATTATGAAGTATTGATTTACTGTTGGTCGCGCTTCAAAAATATAATCCTGGCTGGATAAAGTCCGATTAAATAAAACACTCTTCATAATTTACTCTAAGGTGTACATATATGTATTTAATTGCTTCTATAAGACATGTAAATGCATCTTTTTTTCTTTTAGGATGGAGCGTCGCCACATATACTCCACTATCATGTCTGCAAAATTAGAGGGGTGGTTGTAGTTTTCTTTAGAAAAAAATCTTTAGACCACTCGCCACTGTGATTCAATTCGCTGTGTGTGAGTCCCGTCCTCCGCAACGAAAGGATTTTGTGGGTCACTATGGTTCACCTTTTGATGAATGTACCCATAGTTAGATAGCGTATCATACGCCCTTCAAAAGTCTGTCCTGATAATGAACCCTTCCACGACATGCATTTGTATTAGCGGTATAAGGACATCGGAAGACCTTACATTGTCAGGACACACTTCCAGACGTATATCCTCACTTCCGTCCTCTATCATCCCGACCACCCAGTGCCCCTCTACTTGCCTGCCTAAAATATAAAATAAAAAGTATAAAAATATGTAACAAGTCTTTAACAATGTAAAGGTAATTTACCCTTGTTAAATTTTCGTTTGCCAAACTTGCTC
The DNA here is from genome assembly GCA_963971545.1 of Philophylla caesio. Taxonomy (NCBI): domain Eukaryota; kingdom Metazoa; phylum Arthropoda; class Insecta; order Diptera; family Tephritidae; genus Philophylla; species Philophylla caesio. The sequence continues at coordinate 77,667,942 of OZ020606.1, forward strand.
TTTATTTAGTTTTATGTGCGGGGCTTAAATATGCAACTTTGTATTTAATAATTGCGTAGTATTTAAATATTTGTTAATTCTAAATTCGGTGGAAATTGATAGCACAATATGATAATAATATGTGTGTGCCAAAATGAAAGCATTAGTGGCTCGATATTAAGTGCAGGGAATGAAAATCAAATACCATATATGTGAAAAATGTAAAAAAGAGCATTTTTAAAGTTAAATTCTGATAAAATTTGTTAATGGATTTTTCCAAAAGGATAGTTAAACAAAAATTTATTTCGTTGTTTATCTATGTGCATTTGAATTTTTCAATTTGGCTTACGCGTTTAGCCACAGTTAACTAAATTCATGCGGTGTTATACTAAACCCGACCCCTTGGTATGTACTACAGACTACCATGTTTCGGGCCCCAGCGAAGTCGATCAGTCTCTGTCCGTTATCGGCCGTTTCGTTGTGGAGACTGAGTTTTACGACGGTGGAACGAAAGATGCCCTCCTTGCCCACTTTGGCATTAAAATCGCTAAGCACGGTCCCATCGTCCTTCTCTTCCGTCGAAGCGTTTGCGCAAATCAGGGAGATGTTGAAGAATCTCGTCGTGATGCGGATTGTGGCGAGACGTTCGTCCACCGGAGTGAATGACAGTACTTTACGGCGAAGTCTCTCTCCCACCACAAATCCGACGCCAAATTTGCGCTCCTTGACATGGCAGCTGTAGTGTACGTCACAAGGGCCTACCGATTTTTTCTCTTGTCCCGTCCATCGCATTTCTTGAATGGCGGTGATGGCAGTCTTTGCTCTGCTGAGGACATCAACCAGCCGGGAAGAGGCACCATTCCAATTAAGGGTCCCGACATTCCAGGTGCATGCCCTCAAATCATTGTCCTTAATACAATTGCCGTGGTCGTCAAAAAAGGGGGTCTCATCCGAGGCTTTGGTATCCTTTTCATTGCCCTACGCATGTCCCATTGCCGGGGGTGAACATTTTTAATTCGTTTATATAGCGAGCCGATTGTTCCTAGACAGACGCCCGCTTGCTGCCACACCTCCTGGTGAACAGACGCTGCGAACTTTAGTGGACCCTTAAATATGTCGGAGTGGTTTCATTAAAGCTCCCTCTCTATTCGCGGTGACCCAAGGCTCCACACGGGTTGGATACCGTATCCTGCACATGGGTTACTCATGTTTCCCAGGATTCACGAACGTAAAAGTAGGGATTGAGCACAGCCGTTCATTTGGATATAATGTTTACAATGCGATTGAAACAACCGACTGGTTCGACATTTGCTATAGCAAGTTCACGAGTTTTCATTCCGTGCCAACAAAAATGCCTTTCGGGATGGACTTGCTGCTCCAACTACCATTTTTGGAAAGAATTGACTATTGTATGCTCAACATAAGGGTTTTTGGATCGAAATCAATGTTGCCTTTCCAAAGGAGTGTTCTTATAACCAGCAATTCGCTAAGGGGTTTGTTTTGGTATATCCAAGAAAAGTATGACATGAAATACATCTTGACATACCGCTTAAATCAGGACATAATTGAGCATTTTTTTAGGCAATGCGCGTGAGAGGTGGACTCTTTGATAACCCGAACGCCATGAGTTTCAAATACAGGTTGCGGGAGTATTTACTAGGTAATATTGCAATAAATACATACTCCTAAGTTACTTAGAATAGTTTATATAGCAATATATTTGTAATTAATCATAGCACGCAACACCGCAAACTTTTTTTCTCGCGGTCAAATAGAAACTGACGAAACTGAGTGGCTTCGCCTCAATGACATATCAGTGGAGAGCTAAAAACCCTTTCTTACTGATGATGAGGTCATAACGGAGGAGTTTTAATTGCTATTAGAAGTAGTATTTAAAATTTTTAACGGAACTGCAATAGGTACTTGGAAAACCTGATTGCGTGTTCAGAGCACGTAACTGCCAAGAAGAATGTTTCAACTAACTGAAAATCTGAACAAATCGATCAGAAACAAACAGCGGCAATAGTTTATGAAAATTGTTAAATTTAATGTACAGTCAGGGTTATAAGTATACAAGCAGCCAACATAAAAAATGTTGTTTACAGTACTAAAGGTAAAATGATGACTACAAATTTGTTTTCACTGTTCCGTTGTACATTGTTTTCACTGTTCTGTGTATTGTTTAAATAAAAGATTTAAAATGTATTTCGGATGTACATTTGAATAGCATAAGAATTTTTTGTTACATAACACGAAAGCTTCGTATTATTAAAACTACTATTTCTTGCTAACAATTTTATAGAAGGGATTTTATTTATTGCCCTTTCTTCATCCCACTTAAATACAACCTTTTACTTGGGAGTGTCAAAACGCTACTGTAATTAGTGAGCAAACCTTTATAATTGAATCATGATAAATATGTATGTATGTATGTTTTTCAAACGCACACATGATTTCCCCCCTCATCTTTAATCAAAAAGCTAACAGTGTTTTCAAAAGTAGTCCCTGATTCCACGACTTAATGTTCCGTAAAAGTACTCTTTTACTTTTGAAATCATGTACGATATGCTTTTACACATAACATCTAACCGGCTCAATGTTGCATTTATTTTCGGCACGATAGTCTTCGCCTAATCACAATTTGGCTCTCAGCAACAGACTATCCTCAATCATATTTATATGTCAGATGCATGAAACATGATACTCCTCCCATGTAAGTAAATTCAATTGAAACTAAGAAAAAAGTGACTTCGTTTAAACATTTAAATTGCAGACGTATGCCGGCTTTTCACATAAAAACTAGGCCTTGCACAAGAAATGAGGCAGTAATAGACGACTAGAAATTAAATAAAAAGTAATACGAGCAAATACATAAACGTATATTTATGTACATACCCTACAAGACAACACAGTATGAAATATGGTAAGTGCTCAAATTACCATTTTTCATACTGTCAAAAGTGCTTATTAAAGTACTAATTTTTGTTCAGAGCGTGGAAAAAAACTGAGTAGTTTCCCCTTGTCGGTGTGATTTTATATCTCTTTCCTACCTACAAAAATTTCATACAGGTGAAGAATATATCTAATTTGCTTTAACAGACAAGGCAACTAATGTAATTAGCGCTGGTAACCAAACTGCTCATTGTTGTCATCACAAATTCCTCAGTACTAATAAACAAACTCCTCATTTTTGTCATTATAAAGTCCTCAGCACTAATAAACAAACTCCTCATTTTTGCAATCAACAAATAATCTTATACATAATTTTTATTTAGAATTAACTAATCGGTAAAAACAATAAAAACTGTTTAATAAAAAACAATAACTTGGAATATTAAATGAAAGTATAATAATATATTCTTTAAAAGAATGGGGATGTTCGATCATCAATCACTGTTGCAACAATGCAAATAAAAGTCGGTGTTAACACTAAAGAAGATAAGAAGGCCTGGTTTTCATGATTAAGTCGGCCTTTGATCATACAAACGCAAACTAGATAATTCAATTAATAATTGGTTAAGAATAACTGCCGCCTTTTATTTGCAGTATTGACGCTCGAACATCTACAATGTTCATCCAAAAACAAAATTTTTCATGCATAAGCCAAGGCGAATTCGTAGGTATATTCCCATTGGCTGATTGCTTGTTCTATCTACGCCTTATACGGTTAAAGTGTCAAAATGGTTATTTCGTTTACATTTAAAATTTTTTTTTATGTTCGTGATGGAAAATTCCTTGTGTAAGACAAGCAGCACATAATATTATAAAGAAATTAATTTGAATATTTTTTCTATAAAGCCTCAGTACGTTTGCTTTTTGTGTCAAATTTGGAATTCCACCCATTTGTTTATTTTTGTTGTTTAAAGTTTCTCTGACATTTTTAGCGCAAATTACACACAATATTTTACTTACACATATGTGGAGTATACCACCTTATGCCAAGGCGAATTCATAAAAGGTGGTGTTAATCAATCAGCTGATTGGTGGTTGGTTGTCAAGATCAAATAATAAATTGTTACCTTTAAGTACAGGAAATTTCAAGATATGGTTCACTATAACTTTTTGCGGTGACTCTAATAGTTTAAAAATTATTTCGCGAAAGTTAAATACAAAGGAGAAAAAGTTTGACAATAACCCACCAAAGGGTTGCATTTTTAGAATCGCTACCACCTTACATCAATTCGCCTTGGCATAAGCATAATAAAAATTTTTTAAATAAAATATTTGTTGAAATGCCGATTATTCATAGCCTACTTTGATTAAAAATTGTCTTATATGTTTCTATCTTCCTCCTTCTAACACATACGATTCTTATTGGAGTACGGCATTACTGGTCTAACATATCGAACATTTTCGACAGTTCGAAAAACACATTTTGTAAAGGTGTGGGTGAAATGGGTAAAAGTTTTGAATGTTTGTGTAAAATTTTTAAATTTCACGGGAAACTGCTTAGACTTGGCTTGCAGGGTATATACTCGTATGTAAATATATGTATATATGTAAGTAAAAGCAATTTCTATTTGTGGTGCCTTTTGTTGGGAAATCAACAAACTTTCTCCATGTCTAACTTTTCAATTTACTTTTTTTCAATTTCTCTTCGGTTTTCTTTTATCCATTTCCAAGGTACATGCTTTGAATATCTAAAGTTCTTTCGTTGCCAAATAAGATGTACTTGTAAGTATGCATAGACATATGTATCTTCATAACATAACATATGTGCATGTGCAAATGTCTGATTTTAAATTAAAGAATGTTTGTAAAAAAAAAACGCCGTACTTCGTTAAGAATACAAAGAAATGAGTTTAAGAGCCAATTTTGACATACAAACAAAATTGGTAAAGGAAATTGAGTTTTGATCATTTGAGGCTTCTTAACTGGTGTTGTTGCGTCACAAAAAAAAAATTTATATACCACATCTCAAAATGGTAGAGAAATTTTGACCTTTATATCAAAGGTTAGGTTAGGTTAGGTTAGGTCAGGTGGTAGCCCCAAGAATTGGGCTCACTTAGACTAGATTTAAAGTCCATTGTGGTACCACTGGTATAATTATACCCTATTTTATTTTAACCTGAACAGAGACGATACCCACCGTAAGATGCATATATATATTACAAGAAGCGCCGCGAGCTCGCAATGAAGGTGCGCAACCTACTTATGTTTACCCCACAGAGCCTCTCTGGAGCATCGAAGACGTACGATCCCAGGTGCTTAAATCTGAGCCTTGCGAAGGCTGGGCAGCTGAGAAGGTAGTGTTGAGAAGATTCCACCTCATCATCCTCCATGCAGCTGCCGCACCTCGGGTTCGAGATAATGCCCAGCCTTACGGCGTGAATTCCCATTGCGCAGTGCCCGGTCAGTACCCCGATCAAAGCCGAGAGCAGTGGCCTGGTTGTGCTCAGTAACTCCGCAGACCGCCCGCGGTCCAGCACCGGCCAAAAGGACCTTGCAACTTTGCAAGTCGGTGTTTCCGCCCAGGTCCATAATAATAATTATTTCATGGTAATGTTTTAAAGAAGTCATCAGAAGCTTTGTAAGAATTATTATAGTCATCTCATACTTATTAAGAGTTAAAAACATTTTAATTTTGATGGTCGGGACTTATTCGGGACTCATTCAGAACTAGTTCGGTAACAGTTCAAAACCAGCTGGGGACTGTATCGGTACCTGTTCGGGCTTAGTACAACACCAGATCGGGACTAGTTTCATAAATTATCGTTGATTTTTGAACAATTTTACAAAATAAAACGAAAGCCACTTGAAAATAAAACTTTGCTTTGCAGAAATTTAATGCACTTCAAAATTGCATATTCAAAGGATTTGAAAAAAAATTGTTGTCCCATTTTGCTACTTTTGAGAGCGGTTCTATTAATTTTGTTATTATTTTGTTCTTCTTGAGAACGTTTCCCAGAGTGTTGTTCCTTTTTTTACCGAACGTACAGGAAATTAAGTTTTTTTTATGCAGCACTAAATAAAATTCGGAACAGTTCTCGATTGTGAAAAATATGCCTAATAAGGTATAAGAAGAAGTATTTAACGCAAAAAAATGTACATATGTTGATCTCAAAATAAAAGCAGTTATGCCCTAATAAACTCCCTGTATAATATTTTTTAACCCTGGATGTGCTTCGCTTGTTTGACCCTGTCTGCGGGCTTTGTTATTCGGCACGACTAACATCAACTTTGAATTTACATTAGAAATAAACAATAGCTAAAAAGGAAATTATATTGTATGATTTTGAGTTTTCTTCATTTTTTCAACACATTGACAAAAAATTAAATACACGATCTTTTCAATTTTATATGTAATAAACAAAAAGATAAATGAATTCAGTTTTTGTGTTCTTCTTTTTTTCTAACTCAACTTAAGTTTTGGAAAATATAACAACATATTTGCTTATAACAGATGTTTTTTTTTATCAATATAACCAAAAAGTTATTTAGGAAGAAATTGTTTTGCACAATCTGTGCAGTTTTTACAGTACGACATAGTCATTTGGTGCCTTTTATAATCACAAAAGCTGTAACTTCCGTTCGTGGAGAAAGAAATATTTTTATAGTCAGACTCTTCAATTGTCCTTTCGTGGCTAGAAATACTTCCATGCAGATGGAAGGTCTATGTGGCAAACCACACATCTCAAATTATCTAAACAGCAAATGGCGACACGTATCCTCCAATCGCAAATCTTGCCGACCGAGGAACCCTCGGCTGCAGGCTTCTTCACTTAATACACCAATCTCTTTGGTAGCACGGACCTGAACAAAGAATGTAGATGTTGAAATAATGGCGCCTTTGTTGAGCCTTTCTCGCAATATATTTAGAGGTACATCCAGGGCCGTCCTAACCACAGGGCTAAATGGGCTATAGCCCCAGGGCGCAAGCTTTTTGGGGCGGCAATTTTTTATTTGCGCAATAGTAAAAATTTATTTTTCGGTAACCCCGTTTAACCCCGTTTAACCCCGTTTAACCGTGATGGCAAAAGATCAGTCTATTGTTTTTTGTTTGCAGTGTTTTCAAATTGTTTGCTTCAATTACCGTGATGACCTCTATTATCCGTGCATGGCGCTCAATCAACCATCAACCCATTAACGCTATAGAAACACAGATGGCGCTATCAACTCAAAAAAGAGTTACAAACAACCAAACATACAAACATACAATTGAAGCTAATATAAAGCTTGCATGACGCAATAATACAGGTGACCGCATGGTGACAAACACACATGCATACATATTTTTGTAAATGTATTAAGCATGCAATAACAATGAAAACGGGGATTTCCCTTGTTTGCATACGATGAGCCAGAAGCATTTACAATGTTAGTAGTTCTTACATACAAGTAATTAGTTTAATTTTGAAATTTGAGAAGTGCGTGTGGTTATTGATATACATACATATTTTAGTATTTGTCAGCTGAATAAGGTGAATTAAAAGTTGAAAATTAAGTGGAAATTATTAAATTATATTATTCCTAAGGTAAGTGCTTTTCCTTTTACATATATGTGAGCTAAAAATTAATTAATAATGATATATATTATATATTATAACAATTTTGTATCCCATTATGTAGGAACACTAACCATTGAACATAAACGAAAAAAGTTATCTGGTTCCGCCAACCGTAAATTAAAAGAAGAGAAAGAGGCCTTGGAAAAAATGCCTACATTAACAAATTTCTTTAAAAAAGGCGAAACACTTTCTATGGGTATTACACAGGATGAGCAACACAAAGAAGGAAAAGAAAAAAATCAACAACAGTATGACAATATTGCCCAGCAATCAAATTTGAAAGAAAAAGAAGAGGACCAGAACCAACAACAAGAGTACCACGAGCAAAAACAAGATGACCAGGCGCAAGAAAACATGGAACAGGCATGGCCAGAAGATCAAGAAAGAGCATTTTTAGATGAAGATGAACTTGGTAATATGTTGAGTGTTAATTATACTGATCCAGCATTATGGGGAAGATTAAGTGAAGATAAAATTATAGATATAATGAAGAACATATCTAACGTAGAGGTAGATATTCAAGAACTAGACTTTTCTGCATTTAAAGTGGTCTACAAATCACGGAGCAGGTATGCTACAAAAATGATATTTTATAGACGTTTAAAAAACGGAAAACAACAAAAAAGAAACTGGCTTTTATACTCAAATACTTCAGGAAAAGTATATTGCATCGCTTGCAAACTGTTTGGTAGTGCCAGTAATCCATTTAGTGCAGGTTTTAACGATTGGAAACACAGTGAAAAAATTTCGGACCATGAAAATTCAGCCCTTCATAAAGAAAACACCCGTATAATTGTGAACAGATCTACAGAAAAATTGGAATATTTCAAAAATTATACTATTATATCAATGGAAAAAAATACGAATTACAGGAAAAATATTTTAGAACGTATTGTCGAAGTCATAAAATTCTTAAGTTCAAGGGGTTTGGCTTTTAGGGGAGAAAATCTAACTATTGGTGATAAACATAATGGGAATTATTTAGGGTGCTTAGAACTTTTAGCAAAATTTGACCCCATTTTGCAACAACATGTATTAAATTTTTTCAAATAAAGGTACTGGAAATATTTCTAAAAGTATTGGGCAGAAATGTTAGATGTTTTATTATCACGGAACTAAAAGAGGCAAAATATTACTCTATTATAGTAGATTCAACGCCCGATATTTCCCATACTGATCAATTAACCATTGTCGTAAGATATGTCAATAAAAATGGAACACCCGTTGAAAGGTTTTTAAAATTTTTGGAGAATACTGGCCATAAGAGCTCAGAAATGCAAGACTGTATTTTAAAGCTATTATCTGATTTAGATATTAGTTTGGAAGATTGTAGAGGACAATCTTATGATAATGCCTCTAATATGACGGGTATATATAACGGCCTCCAAGCACGCATTAAATCCAGAAATAATCTTGCCATTTACGTGCCCTGTGCGGCACATTCTTTAAATTTAATTGGACAATCGGCCGCTGAATGCTGCATACAAGCAACTAAATTGTTTTTGTTTCTACAAAACTTATATAATTTTTTTGCCGCATCAACATCAAGATGGGAAATTTTAAAAAATACGCTAACAGCAAAAAACAAAGCTCCCAAAAAATTAAGCGACACTCGTTGGTCAGCAAGAGCTGATTCAGTGAAAGCAGTGGTTTCGGGCTATGAAAATTTTAAAAATGCTTTAACTAAACTTTACGAAGATAATTTTCAAAAGCCTGCAACAAAATTTGAAGCCCAGGGGCTGTTAAATGAGTTCAACTCATTGGAAACTGCTATTATGATAGCATTTTGGAGTGAAATACTAGAAACCATCGATAAAACTAATATATCGCTTCAAAAAGTTGATATTACAATTGAATGCATTGTTTCATTATATGCTTCTTTAGAAAAATTTGTACAATCGAAACGAAATATAGATTCGTTTAACCTTTACAAATCAGAAGGTATAAAATTATCTGGCTGTGATGAATACAAACGGATACGGAAAAGAAAAAGACAGTTCGACGAAAATACGTCGGAAGAAGTGCAACTTGATGCAAATGACGAATTCCGCATAAACACTTATTATGTTATTATTGATAAAATTCTAAACGAAGTACAAAAGAGAAAGGGCGCATATGTTAACATTTATTCAACATTTGGGTTCCTGGTTAATTTAAAAAATATAAATGAAGACATAATTAGAAATAATGCTGCAAAGTTGTGCGAAATATATCAGAATGATTTAGAAAACAACTTTATTGAAGAATGCCTACATTTTAAACATGTGAATTTATTGGAAAATACCGAAAATATATATATCGCAGAACTAAGTTTAAAGACAATAATCGAGTTAAGAATTGAATCTACATTTCCAAACGTAACCACAGCAATGCGCATATTTTTAAGTATCGCCACAACAAACTGCAGTGGCGAAAGATCATTTTCAGCACTTAAAAGAATAAAAAATTACTTACGATCTTCTTTGGGACAGAGTAATCTCAATGATTTAAGTATTTTGTCTATTGAAAGAGATGTACTTGATAATTTAAATACTAGTGATATTATTGATCAGTTTGACAAAAAAGAAGTTAGGAAAATAAATATATAAGTTACATTTGTTTAGATTAAGGTATGTTTTTGTTCTGAAATGTTAGTGTTTTTTTTTTAATTACGAGGCCGTCTGACAAACTTGGAACAACTTAAAATTGTGATTCTTTATTTCTGCTTTTATATGTACATATACTCGTATATAAAATAAAGCCCAAATCCTTTGTGACAGCAAAACAGCCGATATACTGGGTCGATTTTTTTGAGATAAGTTTTAATATGACATATTCGTGCGACTCTAGGACATAATAGTACATATTTCTAAACATATATTTTAAAAACAAATTTGTTTAATTACATTATTAAGTTTTCCAATAATGCTACGCACTGCTAGACCGTTTGCCATTCAAGTGTTTGTGCTTGGAGAGCATCAACAAACCACACATTGCTCAGCTAGTTCAGCGCCAGAGAAGATGGTTTTGCATGTATGTATGTAGTATGTATGTATGAATGGCATATACGAGTATGCATATGTATGTACAAAGGTATGTTAATATATGTATGTATGTGTTTAGGCTAGCAGCCTAATTTTCTATAGAATAGAAATACTAGTCACCCTGTCAATTGTTCTACCGCGGTTGTTAGATTTTCTGCACGTAACGGTTGTTATTCGTGTTTTCTAAAAAACGGTGGGTTGGGTTTTTGTCCAAGAAACGGAAACATTCCGTTTCGCCAAATGTTAACGTAAGTTCAATCCACTTATTGTTCATTTATGTACAATTTCCTAAATTCTAAAATACATATCTGTGGTCCCAAGCCATAACAACACAACTCCACTTTTGGCCAAAATGAGTTATTATCATGGTTGGAATCTCCATACTTGATTTCACATTGTGTCAAAATCTTATGAAGATCACTCCAATAGTTAGCGAGATATTAACGAAAGAAAAACTGATCAAATCAAAGTGATTGCAAATTGCACAGGGAATAACAACACAACCAGTGCTCTGATATCAGCTGATTTTCGCCTCACTTGTGCTTTTGTTCTCAGTTCACATCAGAGATCTGCAAGGAGTTACTTGAATTTGGTGTTAACTTGTACAACATCAATGTATGTATGACTTGTTACTTGAAAAACGTCAAACATACAAGTCGCAACTTGCTTGTTCCATTTCATACCTAATCAACACAGTGATCAGGTTTGCTTGTTCGAATCATACACATGTACAGTTTGAAACGATTCAAATCGTTGCATGTACAGCCGAGGCTTGTTCTGTACAAATGACTTGTTCATTCAGCTGAGATAACACAGTCGTCGGATGTTTACTTCTTTTTCCCAGACACAGTAAATCTTGAAAATCCGACCACACCTATTACAACAAGTGAGGAAATTGAGAAATAAGTATGTATATACAAAAAAGAACACAATTTGCAAGTAATTTTGATGCCATGGAATGGTGGGAAAGCAATAAAATTGAGTTTTCAACTCTTTCTAGCTTCGCATTTAAAATATTATCAATTCCAGCTAGCAGTGCAGCCAGTGAGCGCACTTTTTCACTTGCAGGTAATATAATAGTAGAGAAACGCAATCGCCTAGCTCCTAAGATTGTGGATAATATCTTATTTTTAAATTCTGTTTTAAAAAATGAAAATAACTAAGCAAATAATATGCGTAAAAAATGTTCTTGTCCAAATAATACGCACATATGTATTTATATGGTAATATTCTGTATTTATATACGCATTTCTTATTTAACACTTATCAATATATTTATATAAATGAATAATTTCCAAAATTAAATAAACAAAAAGGTTGAATGAACATGAGAAACCGAAAACTTTACAAAAGTTTTATTTTATTATTATTATTTTCATCCATAAATTGTATCACATACATACCTTCTAACTACATATGTATGTATACAGATTGATATGAATTGAAAGTACGTACATCGAACAAGTCATACGTAACGGGTGTTTTTTTTAGGGGTATAGAACTTCGAATTGAAATAAAACACAAGAAAATCATTTTAAGGTCCATCAATTTGGCTTTATTGGAAGGATAATTTTATGCCATTAATGTTTAAATATGATTTCGGGCATGTGGCCGCCGCGGCTGGCTCGAATAAAGCCAATTCTACAGGTCCAATTTTCAACCACTTTTTCGAGCATATGGGGCCGTATGTCGGCAATAACGCCACGAATGTTGGCTTCCAATTCCCCTAACGTTTCTGGTTTGTTGGTGTAGACAAGCGACTTCACATATCCCCAAAGAAAATAATCCAATGGTGTCAAATCACACGATCTTGGTGGCCAATTGACAGGTCCATTCCGCGAAATTATGCGCTCAGCGAATGTTTCCTTCAATAAATCGATTGTGACGTGCGCTGTGTGGCATGTAGCGCCGTCTTGTTGGAACCACAACTCATCCACATTCATGCCATCCAATTCGGGAACAAAATAGTCGGTTATCATGGCTCTATACCGGTCTCCATTAACGGTAACTGCCTCTCCAGCATTATTGCGGAAGAAGTATGGCCCAATGACTCCACCAGCCCATAGAGCACACCAAACAGTCAGTTTTTGTGGATGTAATGGCGTTTCAAGGGTCTCATGTGGATTCTCTTCACTCCAAATGCGGCAATTTTGCTTGTTGACGTAGCCATTCAACCAAAAATGAGCCTCATCACTGAACAAAATTTTGCGATGAAAATCAGCATCGAGATCAATCTCATTTTCGGTCCATACACCAAAATCACGACGCATTGCATGGTCTCGCGGCTTTAATTCTTGCACAAGCTGGATCTTGTAAAGTCGCAAGCCAAGATCTTTGCGCAAAATCTTCCATAAAGTTGATGGACAAAGCTCCAATTGCTGTGCACGGTGGCGAATCGATTCATTCGGGTCCTCTTCAACACTTTGCTCTACAGCGGCAATTGTTTCTTCGGTGCGCACTGTTCGACGTCTCTGCGGATGCGTATTATCACATAGAGTAAACGTAGGGCGAAAACGATCCATGGTTAACCGAATTAATTGCTCTGATGGACGATTATGTCGACCATAAAATGGACGGAGCTCACGGTAAACTTCGCGAACTGAACCATTATTTTCGAAATAAATTTGCACGATTTGCAAGCGTTGTTCTTTTGTCAACCTGTTCATGATGAAATGGCAAACCAAACTGAACATAAATGACATTAGAGTTGCCAGATTTGACCACAAAATGCCAGTTTTATCTCTATTCGAAAAACAAACCTGTAAAAAAAACACCCTTTACTTTTCTGCTTAATGTTCAACTCATTGATGTGTACATTTCTTTCGAACAGAATCATTGATGCGTATATTTAACACAAGCCGTCCTATCGAACAGCTTGGTATGAAACATACATGGCTTGGCTTGTTTGCCTTAGAGGAGTGCAACTCATACCTATGAATTGCTTTACAACGTGCTGGCTTGAAGCTTGAAAAAGTTACTTGTTGCAGATCTCTGGTTCACATTCAACAAGCGGAGCGGCTGGTTGTTTATTTTTTGCGTGCGGAAAAATAGCATATCTAACTTGTGCTTTTATTCCGAAGTAAGTTTGTTCGGAAACTTACATAAGTATACTTGTGTTGTTTTATCCAACGTATTTTTTTTCTAATGCCTACCATAACTTAAGTTGTGCTTTTGTTTCGTGCTGTGTTTCTTATCATTAGTTAACATAACAAAAGATATGGTATTTTTCCAAAACGAATTATTTGCAACCAACAATTTAACTTGACTTGCTTTTTTATTCCAAGTGCTAGCTTAAAGAAATTGCTGAATTGTGCTTTTTTGCAGTACATATTTACATAGTGAAAATTCAAAACACAATGGAAGACCAAGGTAGGTTAAAATTTATCCGACATTCTAAGTGTTTGAAATAAGTTTTATTAAATTGTGCCACATTTTTTTGTCATTAAAGTTTCAGAAACGCGTGATTTACATCAATGGCCCTTCGAGAAAGCCAATTTTCAGACGAGCCATTTTCCAGCCATAGGCGATAACTTATTCTTAAATATGTTTCACGATCCCGTTGTACCGAATGAGACATCATGTAGTGTAGACTGCGGATTTGCCAATTTTCCACGCAATTTTACAAAAATGTTCTCAACTCAGATCGTTAATACATCTCCGCAACTATTCGAAATGGACTTTAGCAGCGATGATTCTATCAGAGATCCCGACTATATTGTTTCAAGTGCGACTACGGAATCAGAAAAGGAGAATCAACCTGTTTATATTTCGGAGTCAATATTAGAGAGTCCATCTGCCGATACTGATGAAAATGTCCAAAACTTTACTCAACCTTCCAAAAATATAAAAAAAGACAGGCAATTAAATAGAAATTCGGGAAGATCGTACACCACGAAAAAAGGAAAAGTGGTTGCTGGTCGCAAGTGCCTACCTCTCCAAAGTTGCCGAAAGAAATGCGCTCTGAAAGTACCATTTGAAAAACAGAAGCACATTTTTTGAGGAATATTGGAGAATGGGCGACTACAAATCAAGGCTACTTTTCATTTGTGGACTCGTCGAAATTGGCGAAAAGCTATCTGAAAAAAAATCAACTAGAACGAAAATTCGACGAACGACAAAGTTAACGTCTGTAAATGTTGTTTTTTGAAGTGCTTTGGAGAAACAAACAGTTTTTTGAGGAATGTGATTGAAAAGAAACTTAATTATCCAAAATCACCATTGGCCGATAAGAGAGGTAAGTCCACTCCAATAAACAAGCTAAACGAATCACAGGTCGAAACTATTAGGCAACATATTAATAGCTTTCCTACCTACGAAAGTCACTATTGTCGGCGTGATTTAAGTGCTAAATATTTAAGCTCCGACTTGTCAATATCAAAAATGTACAGTTTGTACTGCAAAGAGGTTAAAACTCCTATAAGTTTAGCAAAATATTCAGAAATTTTCCACACAATGAACTTAAAATTCAAACAACCGAAACTTGATACTTGTAATAAATGTGACTGCTTTAAATCCCAATTAGACCACATCAATAAAAATATGCCAGAATATACAATGTTGATTGAAAAACAAGCAAGGCATCACGCAGATGCAGATAGAGCTTATAAATCAAAGGATTTTGATAAAGATCTGTCAAAAACTCACATAAATATAAAAACGTACACATTTGATTTGCAGCAAGTTTTACCAACTCCTTACCTCAAAACCTCAGTCTGCTACTATAAGAGGCAATTGAATACTTATAATTTAACCATATACGATTGTGAAACGAATAAGGCCTTTTGCTATATGTGGCACGAAGCAGTTGGGCAGCGAGGTGCTAACGAAATATCATCATGTATTTTCCAGCATTTAACCTTTGTTCGGCGGAAGAGGTACAATTGTACCTTTTTCGTTTTTAAATTGCAATAACTTTTTTTTTGTTAATACTAGATATCTAAAATTTTCTGACATCTCTAAACTTTTATTACGGATTACACATTTGAAATTTAAAAAAACAATTTTGATTATATAATACCGAAATAAGTCTTTTTTGACTTGATATCTCTAAACGGCTGAAGGGGTACAATTGTACCTTTATATAAGTCGTAAGAAAAATACAAGAAAATAAAGCAGAGTTATTTTTATTAGTTTTATTTGAAAGAACAAACGAATACACACTATATGACCAAATATTTAGGAAATAACAATATATTTTTATGGGGTTTCCTTGCATGAAAAACATGTGGTACTTTGGATAGAGTGTTCATCGCACACAGGTTTCAAGCAGATTGCACACGCCTATCTAGTCTTACGTTGTTTGCGTGTCTCACATTGACAAACATAACATCTTCCAACGACCGTTGATGCTCCCCGTCTACCAAAGGGTACTTTGGAACCAATTTCTGTACTTTGTGCTGCCACTATAGGTCGTTCAAGTACCATTTCTATAGCACTTCGAATAACATATTTACCTGTTATAAGTTTGTTGCCACTACGGTCTTTGACTGATTGCATACATAGGTGTTTTGAAAGATCTTTCAAGAACTTTCGTCGTTGATCTTTTGATATACTGTTTGGGTGGTGGCTTCTATATAATATATAGGTGGCCAAAGCAGCAACGTCAACCATGTTATAAAATAATGCTAGAGGCCAGCACTTTGTTCGTCGTTTTACGGTGTATTCGCCCAACACTTTGTCCATGACATCTACTCCACCTTTTGTTTTATTATAATATTTTATAATTTCTGGCTTAGCAGCATCCGTGTTTTCTACTTCTCCTGTCATGTGCATAGTTGATAGTAGTATCACCGATTTCTTCTTTTTTGGCACGTATGAACAGATTGTGGCATCACTGTTATGAGCAAAGTTGGTGGAGTTGATAGGCCTTTCCTTTGCTGGCTGCATATTGCTGGGTAAAATTTTTTTATTTTTTCTTACTGTACCAACTAAACTCATGTTCCAAGAACTTAAGACCTTGCCCAATTGTAAGGATGTGAAAAAATTATCTGTAACCACATTCCTTCCAGAGCCCTTATACAGTTCAACTAAGTCCAGCACAGTTCGTTCACCAATATTTGTTTGTCTTGGACCGTCTTTCGGCTTTCCGGTATAAATGTGACCATGTAATGGATAGGAATTTGATGAATCACAAGCCCAGAATATTTTTATGCCATACTTAGCCGGCTTAGAAGGTAAATTTGGTATGGCCTCTAAAAGGAAATAATTGTTCGTCTACTGTGATACACTCATATGGTTTGTACGCATTCTCTAAATTTTTGTTCATCATTGTCCAGATATCCCGAATTGGTGCAGCTTTTTCTTCTTGTATTCGCGCTGCACGTGTATTTTCGTTGTCGAATCGGACAAATCTTAGCATCATCTTGAAGCGGTCTGCATTCCACATATCATCCAGGTTGGTTCTGTTATCTATTTGTACACCAGTTGCAATTAAAATACCCAAAAATGCATCGAACTCAGTTGCAGTGAATGGCTGAAAGACTTTTTGAGATGACTGCGCAGAAGAATTAGCATCATAAACTCTTTTAGCTTTTCGATTTGTCTCCCTCAATATAATGTCACACATTTCAGGAGTTATAATGTGCTTGAAAAGATCTCTTTCTGTAAACAGAATACTTTTCAATGCAGGTCCACCTTTTTGACGCAAAACGTTACGCGATTTGGTTTGTGCGCTAGGCATTGGTTCACTATTTATACCACTTTGTTCCATCTTTACCGATCAAAACACTGCCTATATTTGGAGTTACCAGTTCATCTTCAGCACTTTCATCTGATTCATATTCTTCTCCATCTTCTATTATAATTTCAGGTTCAACATCTGACTCTTCGTCATTATCTACACGTGGAAAATAAGAGTCGTCGTCGGATGCAACAAAGGGATCTTCTTCATCATCAGAATGTTCAATTAGTTGCCTTATTTCATCGGATGTAAATCTTTTGTAAAAATTTTAAAAAAGTTCTTTATATAACAATATTCTAAAATAAGTATTTGATGATATTACGGTTACCTACAAACGCGGTTGCGTTGTTCCGTTTCAATACCGCTCATAGTAAGAAATCAAAATAATTTACCGAAATATCTTCTTACAACGCACGCAAGTCAATAAGACACACTGATAAATACTACTGTGAGAGTTAGATTTTTTGGTATTAAATTTTTCTACTACTTGTTTTTACTTTACGGGTATTCCCCTGTATGTATGTTATCACAACAAAGTACTATTCAAGTGTATTTATATGTATAAGGTGATAGCACTGGCCCAACAACAACAATGCAAACAAAATAAGAGTTTTGTTTACATATCTGATTGGAATTGCAAAAAATGTATACATGTGTACGTAAAAGAAGTTTTTTTTAGCCACGGGCCTGTTCTATCATTTGTTTATTAAATAACAACAGAACAATTTAATTATATTAATAGGAAAAGCCATACATATCGTGTTAAGTATATAAGGGTACAATTGTACCCATACCGCCTTTTAACGTTGTAAAATTTTTCCGCTGGACAAAGGTTACAGAAGGTGTCAACAGACGAACATGTTGACTCAATCGTATTTTATAGCGATTCATGCGTTGGCCAAAATAAAAACTCCTTTGTGGGCTCAATGTTTATAGCTTTCTTAGAGAGCAACCCTAATATTAAAATGATTGAGCATAAGATCCTTGAGCCAGGGCATACACATATGGAGTGTGATGTGGCTCACGCCCTCATCGAACGAAAAAAGAAGAAGACTACTATGAAAATCCACCATCCACGTGATTGGTATCAATTCGTTCTTTCAGATGGTACTAAAAAAACGTTTGAAGTAATTGAAATGGAAAATAAATTTTACAATTTTGGTACAATCGCTAAAAATAAATTGAATTGGAGGAAAGTGAATGAAGATGGGGAAAAGTTTACGTGGTCTGATGTGAAGTGGCTCCGATAGACTAAAAATCGCTTTGGTGGTGTAAAATACAAAACTTCGTTAGAGGATACGCAGCCTTTTCAGACACTCAATGTAATGAAGCTTGGTGTCAGCTCCTTAACCATTCGGGACCAAGATAAAATCACGGCAACTCCTCTTATATCGAAAGAGAAAAAGGAAGACTTGTTGAGCATTTTAAACTTAATCGATCCCATGTTCCATAGTTTCTACAACAACTTAAACTCAGGAAATATACGGAATATTGATCCAGACATTGGCGATACCTCTACCTCAACTGAAAACATTGAGAACGATACCTCTCAATAGGATATCCTGTCATCATAAAAATCACTGTTTTATGTTTTAAATGGTTGACATTCACGTTTAGTTCTTTATTATCATATTGCATTACTTACTATTTTTTAATTTTATTTCATATTTTTCTAATATCAACTGATTTCAAAATCTTGTTGTATGTACTATAAAATTGCTGAAGTTCCAATGTTTTATTCTTAGTTTTCACATTTCATTACAAGAGGCTAATTTGTTTAAATAAATGCACTAATTTGAGTTCAATAACACTTTTATTTAAGAATGTATAATATACATATTATGTTAATCAATGGAAATAAACTGCGGATTAATATACAACCAACTTTGACAAAAGAGCACAACTAATGTTATGCTAAACATATTTTGTTTAATATTATGGAATATCGGCATAACTTGAATTGTGTCGCCGGAGAGTAGAACCTTTAGTTCAGAATAATAACACAAGTTTAGTTATGTCTTTCAATCGTGTCAAATTACTTTAGGGAAAAAAGGATTGAATTACATTTTTAAGCGTATTTTAAAAACTACGGGCATTTACCTAAGTTTTTTGGCTGTATAAGATGGATATGATATCACTTGAGATATTTAAAAAAAAAATTCCGGGATTCCTTCAAAAACTTTTTTCAAATTTTACTTTGAATCTTTAAAATGCTCTACTGAAAAATCAAAAAAACTCACGGAAAATCGTTTCAACATACATCAAATCTTTATCTTTCCAAATTTCTATCGCGACACAAATGACCACGAGACCATTTGCATTTGCGTCAGCTTGTGTTCAATATGTATGACATCAAAAAAATACCTTTTGTGAATATTGCAATCATAAAACATGTGCTATTTCGATAATATATTTAGTATATCTAATCGATAGGCATGTTTTCGATAATGTGTATATTAATTTATGCAATACAGCTTTTTTGTGATATAAAATCAATGTATGTAAATTCGTCAAAGACGAGTTAAAGCCGGTTTTAAATATGGGTTCTTAAAGTAATTAGACTTTCTGTTATTTTTGTATTTCTAAGCTTCAAATACAGTTTGTTTAGTAGCAAAGACAATCAGGGCCGGCCCGTCCATATAGGCAAGTCAGGCAAAAGCCTAGGGCGCCAGAATTTTAGGGCGGCATTTTGGCTACTAAAAATTTTATTTGTATTTTTATTTATTTTTGTTAAAAAAAAAAAAAAAAAATTATTTTTTATTTAATTTGTCTATATAATAAACAAAAATCATACTTTCATATTTTCTCATTCTAATAAGTACAAATAATAAATAACAACAATTATATTGTTGATTGGTAAATATGTAGTAGCAGTATACACTTGACGAGTAAAGTGCTGCAAGCAAAGCAATATGACTTGATCCCCGCTACAAATACACTGGAAAAAACTAAAACGTATCTTCAAACCTGTAGAAGTGATATCGGTTTTGAAAAAATGTTGGTAGAGGCAAAAAAATTGTCAGAAGAAATAAACGTACCATCAACATTTGAATCAGAAACGGCACCAGTTCGCTTAAGAAAGCAAAAAAGACAGTTCAATTATGAGGAGGAAGATGAGCCGATTCGCGATGCTAAGCAGAACTTTAAAATTACTTTCTATTTTGCCATCATTGACACTGCATTGTCTTCAATCGATGAAAGATTCGATCAGTTGAAACAAATAACTAAAACTTTTGGATTTTTGTTTAATATTGATCAGCTACAAAATTTTACAAACACAGAACTTTTTGAACACTGCAAAAAATTAGAAATGTCATTAACTCACGGTGAATTGACGGATATAGATGCAACAGATTTATGCAACGAGATACAAGCAATTGGCAGAAAAATTGATCATAACAGTACACCAGTCGAAGTGTTGAATTTCATTTGTTCAAACGAATTAATTCATATCGTGCCAAATTTATTTACGGCAATACGGGTGTTGCTAACACTTCCTGTGTCGGTAGCTAGTGGAGAGCGCAGTTTTTCTAAATTGAAACTAATTAAAACTTACCTGCGCTCTACTATGTGTCAGGAAAGGCTAGTGGGCTTGGCAACATTATTGATTGAAAATGAAGTGGCAAAAACTCTTAATATAAAAACAGTTGTGTCTGAATTTTCCAGATCAAAAGCAAGAAAATATTTAAATAAGTAACTTTTTTTTTAACAATTATAATATTTTTAAAAAATTGTAATTTTTTGTTATTTCCTGAACATTTATGAATAAAATAACCCGAATAATTTTAAAAAAATTATGTTAGTTAAAATTTTGTTAAAGAAGGGCGGAGTATTTGGCATTTGCCTAGGGCGGTAAGTTGTCTCGGGCCGGCCCTGAAGACAATATATGTACTATGTACATAACCTTACGTTTAAAATTTTATACAAAAACTTATAATACTAAAAAAAAACCTAATAATTTGGAACTTTCAAAAAAACTTTCAGTATGTAGTTTTGTGCAAATTTTAAGTGACTATAAGTTACTGTGAATTTTTGACTATTTCTTTACCACCGCTCTTGTGCTATTTCCATCATATAAAATAATATCTAGCATAGCATGGAGGGTTTTTGACGCAGTATCCGCTGGTGGTAGCAGCGGGAAAGGAAGACGTCCTCTGCGTTGGAAATACCAAGTGGAAAAAGACTTGGCTATACTTGGGATTTCTAATTGGCGCCAGTTAGGGACAGCTGGCGTGCTTAGTTGACCTCGGCCAAAATCGCTTAGGCGGTTGTAAGTAAGTAAGTATAGCAAACAAAAATTGGCCAAAATATATACATATATTATTATTCAGCCACATACTCGTAAAAGCTGCACTGTATTTTACTAAAATTTTGAATAACTTTTGTTTATGTAATTATTATTATTTATAAAATTATCATTTTATTATTACGGTTCATTCCCTTTGAAATTTTAAAAGTGGACTTAGCAGCTATTTACACTATTATTACGATATGTAAATTTGTCATTTCTATTATAGGTAGGAGTTTGATCTCTCTATATCTAATATGTATATAAAGTTCTCGTGTCGCAGTTTTAGTTACCATACTCCTCCGAAACGGCTAGACCGATTTTGATGCAATTGTATATGTATGTATATTCGGTAAGTCTGAGAATGGGTTTTTATATATATTTTTTATACTATTAAGTGATAAGGGAGATCCATTCCAAAGATTTTGTTTTTTTTATGATTCGTCATTGAAAAATACATACAACCCTAAATTTCCACCCTTCTACGGTCGATAAATGATAAATTACCACTGGATGAGTTATACCCGCGAGGCGTCTACCTGTTATTTCTGACCCAATAAACCGAACGGATTAGGGATAAAATCTCTCTCACACAATAAGCCGTTTCTCATTCCCTACAGTTTTCGGCCATTATTATTATTGTTTATGCGTCAATCGTAATAGTAACGTATACAGTTATTATTTTACTACTAAATTGGATTATGGACTAGCAATATACGGACGTACATCTAAAGCTAACATGAACAAACTAAAATGAATGAATCATGCTGCAGCAAGATATTGCATAGGCGCGTTCACATCTACACCAATTACAAATATACTAACAAAGGCCCGCTTACCAACCTTCGAGCATCAACGTGACAGAAAAACCTACCTTCTACAACTTCTCAATAATAAAAAAGCAAACAAATATAAAGACACCGACAACCATACACAACATAATAAATATTGCAACACACAGGGGAATTACGCACCAACAAAAAACATTATACACGCCAAAAAACCCATCATGGTTCTTCAAAAAGGATGGCATCATAGACAATCTAACGTATAAGAAAAAAGTAATCACCAGTGCAACTGTGTATATCAAAAGCTTTTGGGAAATTAGAAGTACGCACAATAGCTGGAGTTTTCACTTCACTGACGGTTCAAAATCCAGCATGGGGGTCGGTTATGCTATAGTGGACCATGAACACCATACGCTACATCTTGCACGTCTCGATGAATATTGCTCTATTTTTACGGCAGAATCAGAGGCGATCTTAGCCGCCATACAAATTTTAAAAATGCAAGCACGTAATTTGCACCGATTCACCGGCAGCTATTCGAGCAATTGGTAACACCACTCAACAAAATGACACAATAATCGAAATTCGAGACACACTTATGCAATTCCAACACAAATTAAAGTTAATGTGGGTTCTAAGTCATGTTGGAATCGAAGGCCACGAAATCGCAGATAAAGCAGCTAAGTTCGCACTACAAGCACCAATACATAACCAACAAACAACAGCGAAACTCGACATAAATCGCTTTTTCGAACAGTGTCTATCAAATACACGACTAGATAAATGGCGGGACTATCAACATCACTTCAAGCAATTTAACATGGATGGTAAAACTCCCTCTTTTCCCAACGACTGCAAAAGAATATATGTAAAAAAATGTATCCGGCTAAGACTAGGACATACACTCCTTACACACGAACACATAATGATATCAACAAATGCACCAATGTGCAGCCTCTTCAACATGGAAACAATGTCTATAAAACAAATTACAGAAGATTGCCATGTCATAAAAGAAGCACAAGAACGACTTAACCTCCACAGTCTACCCGAATTACTTAAAATAACTTCGAAGCAAAATGTATACAACGTAATGAATATCCTAAGGTTAAGCAATATTTTATACAGTATTTAAAATAACTCAGAACAAGGTATATGGCCTCTACTTGCTAGCACCTTAGTTTTAAGTTTACTTTATAATTTACTTATAAAAATAAACTGATAATAATAATAATAATTTTACTATTTCGGTGTTATTTTTAAATAAATTTATCATTAACTTGCAGAGCTGTAATTATTTATTCCTATATATAAAGTAATTAGCTGATCGGACAACCGTTGTTTTGCCATAAAAATTATTCCTAGGATTATTTTAGTAAAAAAAAATTACTAACTTATTGTCAGTATGTGAGGATGTGGTATATGTATATGAGTGGAAGAGGCATGGAGCGCGGTGAACGATGATGGAATATAAAAATAACACAATACCAAATATTTATATGTTAAAGTTATTGTAATTTATTTTACAATATATTATTACCCAATGTACATTCAAAATATATAATATATTTTGCAATTTTTATTGAGCTCAAGGCCAGTTATGGAAGATTTTTGTGAAAAAACAACAACAGTTTTTAAATAGTAGAAATTATAGTACTATTTCGGAAATCACCACATTTCCTCATCAGACTTTTTTTTATTAAATTAATTAAATTTATTTTTCATAACCATTAATATATTAATCATGAGTGGTTAGCAGAAAGACCAATTTTCGAAGCAAAAATTGTGGACGTCATCAAATTAACTCTCAAAATACAACATTTATTGTCATGAGACTTGGTGTAATACAAATTATCATATGATATATAAAACTAAGTTTCGAACGTATAACCGCCACAACTAGAGAATGGATTGTTCGATTGAAGTTGACTTTTCTTAGTTGAATTAGCGCAAGGAAAATTGTTACGGGGAGAAAGCCCTGATATGTGGCGCTGTTTTCTTTATTACAAAAAATGGTATATATAGTCCGACTTCGGTCGTATTGGTAAGGGAAAGAAAACAAACTCTGCGAAAAATTTATAGGATTTCTGAACCGATTTTGATGAAATTCATGTTGTATGCTATTAAGATGATGAAAAATAGGCTGCGAAAAATAAACTGTGACGACGAAACATTGGATATTCATCAAAGCTGCATTTTAGGCGCAGGAGCCGTATTAAGGGTCTAAATTATAATAGTCGGATAGGATTCGAAAGTGCGTTTTCAAAACCAATCACATAGCTTACCACAAAGCTTTGAATTGATTTAAAAAGTTATTCCCGCAACTAATTTACATTCCGTACAAACAAAATATATTAAATACGTAGAAAACAGAGTTTATTTCATTTATTTCTAATCAATTTGTAGCTGGTCGACTATTTATTACAATACATTTTCTAAGTACAAACGTACAATGTAATAAATCAAATTCACAACTACAAAAATATGTAAAACAGTAAATTATATTATTTACCAAACACGCAATTTTTTTTTTTTTTTTAATTATTAATTCAACAGCGGCTCTCCTTGCGCATCATTCCAAAGGGTGAAATGCTCTTTAACGCGTTCGCTGGCGTTTTGGAATTCATGGCGCTGATCGGGTGCCCGATCGAAAGCATCTCTTTTCACACGCTTCACACGGCTGCGAGGCACCAGCGATTCCGGCGGTATTCCCTGAGACTGATAGAACAATAAATTAACTGTATTTCGTAACGACACACTTTATACACAAATAATATCAACACACACCTCAGCGCTGCGTATAATGGACCAAATCGTATTTCCAACGTGCTGATCTGCATCGATTTGCTGCGGCGGGCTGATAAACAAAATACACAGACAAATCAAAAGTAGCACAGAGCGCATCGTAGAATTCAATTTGTCAAGTAGTAAAAATAATTATTTTTATATAATATTTTAAAAAATTTCGTGCTTAATTCACTTTCACTTATTGTACCTCGTTGCTTCGCTTTTTCTTTAACACTGAAGCGGCAAACGGAAAAGAAAAGTTACAGTATTTCTGTTTACAAATTATAGCTCAACCACTTATTGACTTATTTGGACAAATTATTTTTTATTTTCTTTTTTTTTTATACCCGAGCGTACATACTTGTACACAAGGGTATTATAACTTTCTTCGCATAACTGTTGTTTGTAACAGCAAAAAATAATCGAGATAGATATAGACATATATATACTAAAATGATCAGAATGAAAAGAGGAATCGATTTAGCCCTGACTGTCTGTCCGTCCGTCCGTCCGTCCGTCTGTCCGTGGTTGGAATAGCTTGAGTAAAAATTGAGATATCTCAATGAAATTTGGTACATAGATTCCTCTTTGGACAGGGTAGATTGGTATTGAAAATAGTCAAGATCGGTCACTAACCACGCCCACCTCCCATATAACGGAAATTTTTGAAAATGCAAAAACTCCGTTTTCTCGGTATATATTACAGCAAATTGAGTGAAAATCGGTATTTGAAGCGATTTTGAATTAAAAAATTTATGAAATTTTGAAAAATGGGCGTTACCACGCCCTCTTAGGTAAAAATATCTGTATCTCAATAACGGTGTAAGGTATCGTCACAAAATTTGGTGAACACATTTTCCTCAATATCGCTGTTATTATCATTTAAAATTTTTGAAATCGGACCATAAACTCGTCCAACTCCCATATAACAGAAATTTTGAAAAATGCAAAAATTTCGTTTTTTCTTTATCTATTGGAACATATTATTTAAAATTTGGTATTTAGAGAGATAGTTAATTAAGAAACTTGATTTTTATGAAATTTTTAAAAATTGGCGTTACCACGCCCACTTATAAAAAACGTCTTAAGGTATCTCAATAACGATGTAAGCTATCGTCACAAAATTTGGTGAACATATTGTCCTCGATATCACTAGCCGTCAATAATTTTTGAAATCGGACCTTAACCACGCCCAACTTCCATATAACGGAAATTTTGAAAAATGCAAAAAACTTCGTTTTTCAGTATTTATTGGAACAAATTGAGTAAAGTTTAATACTATTTGAAACAAAGAAACGGGCGTTTTATGAAAATATGGGCACCGCCCATGCAAAAATACATCGCGAGGGTATATAAAAATTGGTTTCGCCCGAATTTAGCTTTTTTTACTTGTTTTAATTTTTTTTTAAATATCGTTTATTCTCTAATAAAACCCATATAAAAGCATTTTCTAATCTTTATGCAATATGTACAATGGGTTAACAAATTTTCAATGAAATTGCAATCTTTTGAATGAATTGCGAAAGAGCGTCTGAAAAATAATTCTCAAAAATCAGTTGTAATTTGAAGGTACTTGAAACTTGGAGTTTTTTATATAAAAATTTAATGATCTACTAAATTACATATCAAAAAAAAATTTGTATTTATTTTTTGAGTTCGAAATTTTGTTTAAAAAATGCGTTTTATGGTTTTAAATAGAAAAGTAATTTTAAATAATATACAGAAAAATTGTATTTACAAAATGTGTTATTTTGTGTGGTTGTGCTATAATTTGCAAACAGAGGGTATTTGTACGAGTATATTAAAAACATGTGCATGTACTTAAATACATACATTTCTTGGCATGTAAATTGTTTCATCTACTATATACATTTATATAAGTAAACACATTCGGTTTCTATTTGTGTGTTTATTTTTATTTCTTCTTGAATTACATTCGCCGTATTGCTTTGAGCAAGGCGTTGAGGGTGCTGTGTGTTGTTGATATAAACAAAACATTTCGATTTGGACAGATGTTTTGAGGAATTATTTAGTCCGCTCACTCGCTCACTCGCTCAGCGTGCTCAGTATACTTAGCGAGTAATGGGAGAGCACAATTTGTTGATAGTCTTGTTGAGAAGTGTTCAGTTATAGACTAAAGAGAATACTACAACAGAGCAGTGGTGGCAGTTCTTAGAAACTATGCTGTGCAATGCAGCTACACGCAATTCACAACAGTGGCAACTGGCATATACCAATTTTTTTTTTTTTGCTAATGGCTTTTATTTTAACATTGCAACAAAAATTTACGTTACATTCTGAAATTAAGAAAATTAATAGTTAAGTTTTTAAAAAAATTAATTTTGCATAAAATCTTTCACTATTAATTGTAATTCATTTGAATCCAAAGAAAAATTAGTAAATTTTGCACAACACATTAAAAGCAAATTTAAAGTCTGCAGTTTCGCAAATAAAGTTGTATCTTTCTTCATCTACGTATGTGGAATTCAACTGTATTTAAGGATTATTAAGCTTTTATATTTGCATTTTGCAATTTTTCTATTTTGTCTCGAGGCATGTGTCTCACGGAACGCCGCAAGGTGTTGTTTTTTCACCCCTACTCTGAAATCTAACTGTAAATTCACTCTTGCGAGAGACGGAATGGGGTGCCGCCAGCATTGTTGCATATGCAGATGGCATCGCCATAGCATACATGGGCAAGTTCCCGCAGATCGTGTGTGATTTGATGCAAGGAACAATCCGCGCTGTAGGGAACTCGTCCACGCGATGTGATCTCAGCGTCAACTTGGGAAAAGTGGAGCTGGTACTCTTCACTAGAAAATATAAGATTCCGGAGTTGATTCCGCCGGAATTTCCTTGGCGTCACACTAGACATAAAACTAAGCTGGAGAAATAATATTGTCCAGCAAACTCAAAAGGCTTATGTGGCCCTATACTCTTGCAAAAGAGCCATTGGAAAGAAATGGGGTCTAAATCCAAGCGTATGCCGCTGGATATATACCTATGGTGGCCTGCGTTCAGCATAACTGCTAACCTCAATATACTTGGTAAAGTGCAGAGAGCCAGAATGATCTGCATTAGCGGAGCGTTGCGAACAACATCAAGCGATGGCTTGAATGTGTTTCTGGACCTCCTACCCTTCGACTTAGTAGGTCAACAGATGACGGCTCTTGCCGCGCTTCGACTAAGAGAGACATATCAATGGGAGTCTAGCCTATGTGGGCACTCAAGCATACTGAGTAAGTATAGCTTCTATGGTCCTAGACAGGAACTTCGCGATGTTGATTCCAGGTAGGGAGGAGCGGTTATTTCTATACTCTTCCTGGTAGTCTTACGGTTTTTACAGATGGTTTGTTACATAATGACAGTGTGGGAGGAGGGGTATTCTCGTGGAACCAATCTAAGGTTTCAGCCATTAAGGAGGCAAGGGACAGATTGTAAACCGCTTTTTAAAGGCAAAAATGTCTATATATTTAGTGATAGCTATGCGGCAATTAGAGCTGTGAACTCAGCTGCGATAAAATCACTGCATTGCCGACGATCTCTTCAGGAGATGGCTAAGCATAACAAACTTAACCTCATTTGGGTTCAAGGCCACACGGGCATTAAGGGTAACTGTTTAGTGGTAAAGAACAGATTGGTATGCCCTTTGGTACTTGCAGGCAGCTGTTAAAAATAATATGCTTATGCTCGTGCAAATGACAGCTGGGCGCAAACGTCGACCTGTAGAATCTCTAGGCAGACTTGCTGTAGATGGGACCCTAAACGGTCGCGTAGTCTGTATACCTTAAAATGGGATGATATATCTCAAGTCATTGGAGCCCTTAGAGGGCACAGATGTTGTAGAAGCTGCAAAAATTATGAGTGGTAGGAAACTGTTCATCTTCTATGCAACCGGCAAGCGGCAGCGAGAAGCAGGCTGCGCTTTCTAGGGGCATCACTTCGGAGAATTAGGTGTTATAGACCTAAGATTCTTGACGAGATTCATCAAGAGCTCTATATGCTTCAGCGAAGGGGAGGTAACGCTAAGCTGGTATCACAATGGTTCTCCAATAATGGTCTAATGTGTAGCTGAAGCATCGGTGACAGCCACATATACCTAACTATCTACCTATGTGCAAATCTAATCAATTTGAGCTTTTAGAGAACTTAAAAAATATCGAATTTGATAGAGATTTGATATTTGGAAATAAATATCGAATATCGATGATCGATATTAAAAATATCGACGTAAATATCCTTTCTTTTTGTTTTTAATAAAGGCCGACACGTCCAATACGATATTCCAATCGTTTACTTAGTAGTGTTATAAAACTGTCACTGCGCTTTTGTAGCTTAGATTTTACTATATATATATGTACTTACAGATGTAAGACGTTTATTTTAAGTTTCTTATGTAAAAAAATCAAATATTGTTGTTTTTTTTAATTCTCATTTTTAGATATATGTGATCTTGAATGATCTTCGTTATAGATTTATACTCCAAAAAAGGAGAATATAAAACTTTTAAGGTCCAAGCTCCAATTAAAGGTTGTGCCTGATCGGTTTAGTTCCGCAGATAAACGAAAAGGTGCCTTAGCCCCTTCATCGGTTAGGAATTTAGTCTTCAGCCAAATCGTACTTAATAGCTGATAAATGCATTCTAACTACTAACTCTTTTCGTTTAGTTGCTGACTCTAAAATATTTAAAAAAAAAACCAAAATTATCAAATCCTTTGCAATTGTTTTACGAGACTTCATTCAAAAATGAGAACAATCGGTTAAAATTTGGACTAGAAAACGCCACTGGCCGCTGTGGCATGAAAAATCTTTTCATAAAATACATACATCTGCCGTTCGGAGACGGCACAAAACTCCATTTGTGGTATAACATAAGGACGCCCAACCAAACAATGAGATATATAGTATAAGCCACAAATTATTATTATTATAAGAAAACACAAAACATCCGACAATGGATCTGAACACCAACGCAAACAAAAATTCGCTATGTGGCTCTCTAAGCTAAGGTGGCTTTAAATACTCAATAAATGTCAAAGTGCACATGGAACGATTGCACCGTCTCTACTGACTATTTTCAACTGGTTTCGAAGATTCCAGGTGGGACATTTTTCTGTAGAGATCGAGTTCCGACAAGATCGATCGAAATCTTCCACTGCTGACGTCACTGTGGCTCTGGTGAAGGCCAAATTTGACGAAGATCCACGATTGATACCAGAAATGATATCTGATGTCATAGCTGTATCGTGAATATTAAGTTATCATCTGAAATACACAAGTAATCTAGTCGATGGGTCCCACGAATTTTACATGAGGCCCCAAAAGCGCATTTTGCTAAATTTTTCCTTAATAAATTTGAAAATGAGCAGTCTAGCAACTTTAGTAAAGTCGTTACTGGTGACGAACCTTGGTTCTTTAAGTACGAACCGACAACCCGGTAACTTCATTGCGATCTCAGGCATCTAAGAAATATGAACAGTACCATATTATCCGGATATTGCACCTTTTGTTTTCCGGTTATTTCCAAAAATAAAAAGAAATTTGAGCGAAAAGCTTTTTAACAGCCACGCTGATACATTTGATGCGGTTAATGGTAAACTTGATAAGCATAAAAGCAAGATTTTAAAAAATCTATAGGCTTAAGAAATGCATTGGAATGAATGCCGATTAAGTAGAAAAGAAAAAAAAGACAAAGATTAAGAATAAATACGATATTCTACTCTTTTTTTTCTAGGCAATTAAGGGAATTGACTTAAGTCAATATCTAACAACTAACGATAGGTGTGTTCCTGTCAACAAGGAAATAAGTGGTTAAATGGGAAAGCTTTAATTTTTGTACGTTTTAGCTAGAAAATCGTCAAACGCCAATAGTAGAACGCTTGTTTGGGGGAAAGAAATGACAATAACTGCTGAAGCATTAATTTAAATCAAAGAAAAAAAGTTTCCAAATCGCAGTCGAAGAAACGATTTGCGCAGTATGACAGCAAGTAATATATTTTTCATTGAAAGCGTTGTAAATTTACTGCAATTTCAATATAATGTTTAGACTGATCCAAAGAGAAAAACTACAACCAGTTCCACAAATTCCACCATCTCCACACATATAAACATTTCCCAAAAACTTCAACCATTTGAGATAAAAATTATTAAAATTCAGCTTAGCGTTTTTCGCTTACTTATCTGACAGATGACCTTAACCGCTGATTTTCTTTCTTATTAGCGCTTATTCGTGCTGAATTGTTATGAATTTCGCAGTGTTGATTCAACAAATGGCTTTTAGTTGGCGAAGATAATTCGCGTTAAATTTATTATTTTAATTACAAAGATGAGCACGCCTTTAATGCATTCTAAATATTAGTAAAT
Organism: Philophylla caesio; assembly: GCA_963971545.1. Lineage (NCBI taxonomy): Eukaryota > Metazoa > Arthropoda > Insecta > Diptera > Tephritidae > Philophylla > Philophylla caesio. Next base: position 77,699,357 of record OZ020606.1, read on the forward strand.
AACTAAAATAAAAAACAGAATTGCTAAAACACAAACAACAATAACACAAGCAAGTTTAAATAGATCAGTTGCTCTTGTTTGAATTTGATTTGTTTAAGGAAGATGGAATAAACACATAAGTCCACTTGGCTAGCGTAGCACAGCATGTAGCGTGTTGTCTCTGCAACTCCAAGCTCCTGAGTTCAAAGCCTGGGAGACGTGGTAATGAAGAATAAATTTGATAAAAAGAAGTTTGATAAGGAAATGTGGTGATTTCCGAAATAGTATATAAGTTCTACCATTAAAAACTAGGGTTGTTTTTTTCACACAAAATCTTCCATAAACTGGCCTCGAGCTCAATAAAATTGTCAATTATTTTTAATAATTTTTCCTAAACTTTTTTTGCGAAGGCGACAACTCAGTTGTGATGTGGAAATAGCTATGATTCGAAGTTTCCAAGAACGTTTGGAAGCTGTGCGAAAGCGTGTAGATTAAATCGGAACATAAATCTCGCTTATCCAGACACAAGGAATGGAGTACACCTCATCACATCTAATTGTGAACTTAAGTAAATAGATGAAGAGAAAGCTTTAGGGTGTTTTTTAAATTTGTGGTTTTTAATGAGGCAATACCTTTTTCGGAGTTGGTCTTTTTGACAGCTGTTACTTGATTTGCACTCAGTTTGGTTTGCCATTTCAAGACGCCTTGGAAGAGAATATTCGGCGCGTTAATGCTGACACTGCTGCAAAAAGTGGTCGAAAATTGGGCCTCTCGACTGGAATTTATTCGAGCCGGCTGCGGCGGTCACTTGCCCGAAATCATTTTTTAAACATAATGGCAAACCCTTATCTTAAAAAACCCTGTATAAATCCCAAATTCTTGGCCATAGCATTAAATTATATCCCTTTTATTTCTTCTTAAAAATCACATGTCTAAAAAACACCCTTTACGTAATTTGTAATTGACAGTAAATCGGAAGAAAACCTCTTAAAAGAGTTAGACTCAACTGAGGGCACTTTTTCATATATTTGGGCTCAGTTGATCGCGATAATGACGAGAATGCCAAAAATTATGCAGAGGTTTTAAAGAATTATTAGGAAAAAACAACAACAAAAACCATGGTATAAGAAATAGTACTATTTCGGAAATCACCACATTTCCTTATCAGACTTCTTTCTTCTTGCCTTCTGCGGGAATCGAACCCACAAAATCATGCGTATAATTTAAGCCGGCAGTTAAACGCGCTGTGCTAAGTTTACGCTGTGTGAGCTGTTGTTATTTTTGCTATTTTTCCTACTTGCTCTTCCCAATCAAGTGCGGCTGTGCTTCCGCTGAAATTTGTACGAATGATAACAAGACCTACAGAAAATTGTTTAAGAAAATTTTCGCTGACGATTCAATACCAAAAAGTATCGAATTGTCAGTAATAAAGGATTACATTGAATTTTACCACTGTCACAAATATAAAGAAAACAAAACAAAATATTTAAATATATTCAACTACAAATATCGCCAGACAATTGGTGTCAACTATATTCTGTCGCTCAGTTTTTGAGTTATTTGAATGAATTTGGCAGTCAGGTGCCTTTTTATAATTTATTAGACATTTGTAGGAACCGGCCAGATCGGATAACTATAACGTATTTAGGAGCCGATTGTTCCGATATCATATTTAGCTTCATAACTCCTTCATTTAAAATTTGAAATTTCGCAACAAGGTCCGCTATTTTAAGCTCTATAGAAGCAGAGAAAATCATATAGATCAAAGAGATATAACAGCTATAATAGCTTCCATACAACCGATTGTTCAGATATTGCAATAAGCATGAAAACTCCTCCTTTTAAGCAGCTTAAGCTAGAAATTTTCCACAAATAAAAGCTATTGTGAGAACTATTTTACCAGTGAAAATCATTAAGATTGGATAAATATAACATATAGCTGCCATACAACCGATAGTTCAGATAATGCATTTTTGGCCATAAATTCAATAAATCAGCTAAAGACTTGAAATTTTCCACAAATATTAACTATTATTTGGGGCTATTATAGCAATCAAAATCATTAACATATATCTAATAAAAAAAACATATAGCTCTCATACAATTCTTCCATTCATGAAAGGTATGAAGCGTTTTTTTTTACTTTTTTTTTGCTTTACTCCAATAATTTATGTTTCAAATCTGGTGAATGCAAACAAGAGTTGTTTTTGCCAAACAGCTTTTTAACATGAAAGTTAAGAAAAAAAAAATCTTTTATGCTAGAATTTTTGTGTCAGGATACAAAAAAGTTGTCCCAAAGTTGTTTTATAGGCTTCCGAAATACTCTGAATTATGTTTGCCAGAATCGCCCTGTAAATCTGTTTAATAATAACTTTCAATACAAGCTCAGTACTTGTGGGTATTCATAACACAGTGAATTTATATGTGCATTAATGTTTGTATAAATTTATTTTATGGGCATCTTCTCTTCGTTTTATTCATGTTTGCATATTATTTTAAGGAATTTACAAAATTCGAAAATATTTATATCAATATTTAAACAATTTTCTACCTCCATTTGCACACTATTCAATAAAAGAAGATGGATTTCTGATTTCAATGAGAGTACAAATGTAAATTAAAATTTTCGACTGTTTTATACAACTTTTCTTTCAAATTTCAATGGAAGTTAAGCTTTTGATTTGCTGTCTGCTAATTTTTTACCCTTTATATTCCTGTAACCGGGAAAAATTAGAATTATATATGTTTTGCTTAGTCACCTCTTGTAGAGATCGGCGGCAGTACAGTACAACTTTTGATTTAATCAAAACTGAGCCCACAGCGTTAATTGCTGCTTAGATGTTACTAAAATAAAGATATTTAAAATTACGAATATCCTTTTCTGTATATTCTAAATTAGATATAAGAGAACATTAATTTACATACGTATTTACTTGAAGAAGTAATCATTTGTTATAACAAGTTCGCTATTTAATAGAAAAACCACTCATCAAGTCAATTAATTGTTGAACCATATGAACATACGTATGTATATACATATTCCCGAAATATGAAGGCAAATTAAGGGTCTTTAGAAAATAGACATATAAAATTTAAATATATTAAAGCCAATCAAAGAAAGCTTTTAAAATAATGCATATGTATGCACATATGTAAATATATCAAATGTAAAAAAGTATACAGTGTGGAGAAACTTGCGTCAGTAAAAAGTAGTGCACGTTTCCAACAACATTGTAAAGCACAATACGCTATGTTGCATGGACTGTTACTATATTTTTGACAATTTCGCAGTACTATAGGAATGTGCGTTAAAAGATTGCAAATGATTTTAAATAATATTTAGCAATACCCACTTTTTACTGGCGATGATGACTTTGCGCCTATCTGTTCATTCATCCTTATAAAAGGTTCAATACAAAAAAAAACAATTTTTGGAATATTCCTAGCACCAACCTCTAGAAAATTTAACTGTCATACAACAAGTAAGGAAAGCTAAATTCGGGCGAAACCGATTTTTATATATCCTCGCGATGTATTTTGTATGGGAGGTGGGCGTGGTTATAAACCGATCTTTACCATTTTCAATACCAACCCTGTCCAAAGAGCAATCTATGTACCAAATTTCATTGAGATATCTCAATTTTTACTCGAGTTATTGTAACCACGGACAGACGGATGGACAAACAGTCAGGGCTAAATCGATTCCTCTTTTCATTCTGATCATTTTAGTATATACATTGTACATATATGTCTATATCTATCTCGATTATATTTCGGGTATACAAATTTATTGCAGACTTAACTTGTGTGCGTGTGCGAGTATCTTCTAAGCAAAATCAACAGCAGGGGCAGCCTACCTTTCATAGAACTAGAAACTAAAACTATACGATTTAAAAAATCATATTTAATTAGATTACAACAAAATTTAAAACTTTTCTTTAATCTGATTTTATTTCATATATACCTCAGAAGTTATTAATTTTGTCCACTGCCGCACCCACATCTAATATAACCCGCGTTTATCGAGGAGTTCAACTGCTTTCGATAAACATATGAACTTACTACTTACCGACGGATGTTTTGCGCCTAAATATTTTAAACACAAAATTCAGTCGTAATCAGTAGAGACACAAAGAACACGCACCAACGCAACAATAATCATATAAAAATTACAATGCGAACTGAGCAAGAAGTTTGACAGTCATTGGTAGATGGCGCACTTCTCAATTCAGTACTATGAGCGTGTCGCACGACCCCCGTGTCTCACAACTCCCCGATCTTCGTAGTGTATATACAAAATTAGTATATCTACTTGTTAAAGCTGCAATTACTCGGTGAATATTTAATTAAATTAGCTGTTATTTTGCTGAAGCTTAAAGCTCTCTAGTCACTCTGAATGTAAAGATTGAAGAATCAATAGTAGTTTTTCAATGACCCTTAAGCTTCACTTACGCTTAAATATTTTCAGCGGGATTGTCTACTTCTTCTTTCACGTCTGAGTTGCTATTTTTACCGATTAATGCTTGACTAAAAGATGGAAAAAAATTTTACGAATTTTTCAAAATTATTGTCAGTCCCGTACACAGTGTTCAGAAGCTTAAAAACAAAAGGAAATTTTAAAGGAAAAGAAATACTTTTTGTGTAGAGTGTATGGTACAATCAACAGGTAATATAATGTTAGCAGCTGATTGGAGTTTCTTATACATATGTGGTCCATAACAAGTCAAACTTTGTTTACAAAAAAATTTGGGTTTTTCAAAAGCAAAAAAAAACTTTATTTACAAAACAATCTTTGTTTACATTTTGTGTAATTATAATATCCAATTTATACAAATTTCCAGAACATAGCTTCGGCATGCCGCTCTCTGCAAACAGTTGTGTGGGTTTCGACCATTTTTTGCCTTTTTGAAGTTATACCAGTGGGTCGTTCCATAATTTTGTGACCAGGAGCAATGCTTCCTGAGGATCCGTTGCGATGCGTCTTGCACTGTTCGCGTTAAAAACAAATGAATTTTTCATGAAAAATGTAAAAACGCGAACATTTTGTTTACATTTAGAATTATGAAACTCGTCAAATTTTATATATCTATTTTAAAGGGTAATGGACCAGAACAAATCACAAAATATACCCCAGGGTTGCATTTTCTTTAATGCTGCTACCTGTTTAATGTGCCTTGGTGGAGTGGAAATGAAAAACTTCTTTTACGCATTAAATATGTTTATTAAGTTATATTTAACGCTAAAAGAAAACCGGGTATCAAATAAAGTCAACGTCTGTTGGAAGTTGTATATTGGCTTGACACCCATTGCAATTGACTTTTAGTGTCTGAATTTAGCATTTAATAAAAATAACGTTCATGATATCAGGCAGATAAGTGATTAGGATCCTAATTTAAACAAACCACTTGATAATTTTATCTGATATACTTGAACTTTGTTTTTAATAATTTCTGATGAGAAAGCATTTTTGTAATCTCCTTAAACATTTTGGCACTTGAACAGATTACACGCGTTTTTAACACATGTTTGCAAAGCAGTATATTACTTTACATTTTCATATCCAGTTTTATATGCGTTCAAAGCTAAATTTTGAACTTTTCCTATTAAAGTTGAAGTCATATTTTTTTGATTAATTAGGCTAGTTCTGTAATTTGTTTTGATAATTAATTCTTTTGTTAAATTTTATAAATTTTTGCGATATAATTGTTTTCAGAACGTTTCAAGGTACATAGCTGATAAAATGTTTTTTAAGCTTTAACTTATAGCGGTAAAAATAAAAAACACAGAGCTCTTTATTATTATTACTTTTTTTCATTATTTGCAAAAATTTGGGAGTTTCTGCGGAGCCTCAACAATTGCAACAAATCTATTCAGTTTTTTTATATCTTATCTATCAAGCCTCAAATTAACCGGTTGCTATATAATAATTCAATTCAAAAATCGTCAAACAGTTATTTACATAAATCTGCCGATTCAAATCTTCCGTATATAAATCGTATCAGAATATTTAATTTATATATACATACATATGTAAATATTTACAAATCAAAATGAAAAACCAGCTAAATTTAAATATGAGTAAGTTGTTTTGTCATAATTTTTTGTGTATCTACCAATTAACTAGTTTATCTCAATGAAATAGCATTGCCCACGAGTATAACTAACTATCGCACTTAAGCAGTATCGACGTAAAATATATAAAAACACGTATGTATGTATGTAAGACATTCAAGACAAAAATTTACCATTTGAACGCAAAAAATGTACACGTATCTTTAAACATATGTAAACCAAAAATTTGGCTGGATTGAGTTATCATATTTGTTGAAGTAATAAATTCTCTCCAATATGACATGTCGATCTGGCATCACAGTTATCATCTTATTGATCTTTTCTGCTTCTATACTTTGTTCACATTTTCCTTTTCTTTTGTACCTCTTTAAACATTGTTTTCTTCATTAAAAATCTATACATTGTACACAACGTGTTGGTTCTATTCTTTTTCGGGAATATCGGGATTTTAAGGCGAGATCTTAACAGGTTATGGGCCAAGTTCCGTAAAATAATTTACTAGAATATATCGTGATCGTGTTATGACCGATATTGGTACAATCTCTGAGAAGATTTCGAAGAAGAACGCTGAGGACGAAGCAGTCGACACGTGTAGCAGGTTTTTAATCGAAATGGCCATGAATTCCATATCAAGTGCCTCACGCATTGAGTTATTGTCTAAAAACAATTACGACACATGGAGTATGCAGGTTGAGGCGTTGTTAATTAAAAATGATCTGTGGGAATTTGTCAACGGAAGCAGAATCATACCGGTAGAAGGAGATGATGCAGGAAGAAATGCTTGGTGGAATCTGGACAAGAAAGCCAAAGCCGACCTGATTTTATCCATTCAACCTTCTGAATTGAAACAAATTCGAGGGTGTGAAACTTCACATGATGTATGGTTAAAGTTGCAGTGCATCTATGCGTCAAAAGGACCTGCGCGTAAGGCAACCTTGCTTAAGCAACTCATGCTGCAAAGGCTCGACGAAGGTGGTGATATAAAAGAGCACATAGCTCGTTTTTTTGATGTCGTCGATAAGTTGGAAAGCATGAATGTTCAAATTAATGGCGACTTACTTACGATCATGCTATTATATAGCCTTCCCTCGACATTTGAAAATTTTCGTTGTGCAATTGAATCGCGCGATGAGTTACCTACTGCGGAAGCTCTTAAAGTCAAAATAATTGAAGAGTATGAGGCACGAGCGCAAACTTCGGTGAGCGTGGTGGCTATGACTGCCGGAGGCCGCGCACGTGGTGTAAAGTCTTATTTAAAGAAAGGAAAAATGGTAACGAAGGGCGACTTTAAATGCTTTAAATGCGGCGCATTGGGTCATAAAGCAAATATTTGTCCGGCAAAGGGGACTTATTATTCAAAAGGTACCAATCAGTCTCACCATGCTGATGAATCATATGTTGTATGCCATTCAGCAGATTCTGAATCTTGTATGGTCATAAACACCCGTCGTGCCTGGATTATGGATAGTGGATGTACAGCTCATTTGTGTGCAGATGCAGATGCTTTTAGTTCAATGTCGAAATCGAATAAGACCACACTCAATTTGGCGAGCCAGGCAAGTGCGAAAGTTGAAGGAACAGGATCAATAATTTTAGCTGTTTCTTGCAATGATGGTCAACGTTCTATTGAACTTAAAAATACACTTTTTGTACCAGATCTCCGCACAAATCTAATATCAGTATCAAAAATTACGGACAAAGGGCATACTGTTACTTTTACAGAAACTGGTGCTTATGTATGCGATACTAATGGTGTTAAGGTAATGGTAGCCGACCGTAAAGGTGATTTATTTTATGTGCGAGAGAGTGCCGAATGTGCTGTCACACAAACAACTAATACAGAGCTTATAAAGTGGCATTGTAGATTAGGTCACTTGAATATCAATGACATGAAAAGGTTAGAAAAGGCTAACGTGCTACCCAAAATCAACACAAGTCAAGTAAAATCAACTTTGGACTGTGAAGTATGTTTGAAGGGAAAAATGAGCGCGTTACCATTTACTGAGAATCACAAACCATGTGGTGAGATTTTGAAAATAATACACTCTGATGTTGTTGGCCCATTTCGAACTGAGTCCACTGAGCGGGCTAAGTATTTCGTCACCTTTATCGACGATTGCTCTCGATGGTCTGAGGTTTACTTTTTGCGAGAAAAAGGAGGTGTTTTAGATGCGTTTAAAATATATCAACGATACGTAGAGAAACAAACTGGGCAAAAAATTAAGTTTTTGCAGTCAGATAATGGACGCGAATACTGTAACAATGAGTTCGACAAATATATCGCTGAACATGGTATCGTACGCAGGCTTTCCATTCCGCGTACTCCGCAACAAAACGGAGTTGCAGAGCGATTTAATCGTACGCTGTTAGATATGGCAAGATGTCTTTTATTCCAGTCAGGTATGAGTGAATCTTTTTGGTCGTCTGCAGTTTCTACGGCGTGTTTTATTCGCAACAGATGTCCGGCGAGCAGTTTAAAATGGGAAACACCATACGAAATTTTTTACAAAACCAAACCCCATTTGAATTTCTTTAAAACATTTGGTTCAAGAGTTATGGTACTTAACAAGGACGGTAGCAAAAGTAAACTTGCACCGAGAGCTAACGAAGGTATTTTTGTTGGATATCCACACAACAGGAAAGGGTACCGTATATGGATGCCAAACTCGCTTCAGATAGTATATGCGCGTGACGTAAAATTTTTTGATGAAATTTATTATCGAAGCTTGTCATCAAATGCATCACGAGAACTTCTCGCACCTAGTAATGATATTTTAATGCATAGAACACAGGTAGAGTTTTCTCCACAAAAAGGCAACAACAAAAATGCGCAAGAAGACAAACGAATGGTGGAAGCAGACGATAAAGAAAACAACGAAAGTGAACGTTATGTAGGTGAGAAGAGCAAGGTGAATTCTAAAAGTGAAGGAAGAGCACCAGGGCGACCGAGATTTGCACGCACAGGGTGCAGAGGTAGACCGCGTAAAATATTTCGTACGCATACTCGTACACTGTCAGCAGGGGAAATGCCTGCAGATGACAACAATGCCGAAACAGATGAGGGTAACGATGAAAACTTCGTTGATTTTGCTGGTGTAGCAGAAGTAAGTATGCATAGAGCAATGAATGGAACTGAGAGTGAAGAATGGCTAAATGCAATTGAATCTGAAATATTAAGCCTAATTAAAAATAATACGTGGGAGATCGTAAAGTCTGGCTGTGAGAAGAACATTGTTGGCTGCCGCTATGTCCTTACAAATAAGTATGGACAAGATGGCACTTTCGAAAGACGTAAAGCGCGATTAGTAGCAAAAGGTTACAATCAAAAGCAAGGTGTGAACTATGATCAGACGTTTTCGCCGGTGGCAAGACTGGAAACTTTGCGGCTATTGCTCGCCTTATCAAGTCGGTTCGGGTTGGTGGTTTGGCAATTCGACGTAGTAACAGCATATTTAAATGGCGTTATAGAGGAAAAGGTTTTCATGAAAGTGCCGGACATGTTAGATGTAATGCTTCAGCGAATTTTAGCAAACGAGAAACAAGGCTCGCACATTTATAAAACAGCGAATGAAATGCTGTGTAATCTTCGCAATGGTGGAAATCTTTGCCTGCTTAAGAAAGCACTATATGGACTTAAGCAAGCAGGTCGCCAATGGTATAAGAGGCTGAGTGTAAAACTAAAAGACATGAAATTCCAGCCTACCGTCAACGAGCCATGTTTATTTTATTATTATGAAAATAATCAAATCACTCTACTATTGGTATACGTTGATGATATTCTTATTGCGTCACGTAGTGAAGAATTAGTGACAAGAATTAAAGGCCAACTTTTAGAAGATTTTGAAATAAAAGATCTGGGACATGCTCGATACTGCCTTGGTTTAGAAATTGAACAAAATAAATTTGTCATTAATTTGAAACAATCTAGTTATATAAAAGGTCTACTTAAAATGTATGGCATGTCTGAATGTAATAGTGTGGTAACACCTGCAGAGATAAATGCCAACTTTGGAAATTCATCCAGTAAGCTTTTGGAATGCATTCCATACCGTGAGTTAATGGGTGCTTTAATGTACGTATCTGTAGCAACAAGACCTGACATTGCCAATATCGTCTCAAGGTTAGCACAATTTTCAACTAAGCCCTTTCAAAGTCATTGGAAAGCCGCAAAAAGGGTACTTCGATATTTAGCCGGAACTATAAACACTAGTCTGACATATAGAAAGGCAGATGAGAGTATAATTGCTTACTCAGATTCAGATTGGGGTGGCTGCGTTGTAAATCGCCACTCATATACGGGTTATGTTTTCATACTAAGCGGAGCTGCAATCACTTGGAAATCCCAAAAACAACGTACCGTGGCTCTCTCTTCAACAGAAGCAGAATACATAAGCTTAGCTGAGGCAGCAAAGGAAGCAATTTATTTGCGAAGCATTTTAAATGAACTTCGTTTAAGCGATCTTGCGAACATAACAATTTTTGTGGATAATAGAGGAGCTTTATGTTTAGCAAAGGATGCCGTTTTTCACGGGCGTTCTAAGCATATTGATATAAGGCATCACTTCGTTCGTGAATCTGTTGCCGCAAAAATGTTCGAACTAAAACATATTCCAACGCAACAAATGCTGGCTGATGTCCTAACAAAATCGTTGCCAAAGGCGTCACTCGAAAGATGTCTTTCTGGATTGGGTATTAAGCGATGACATGCATATTGAGGGGGCGTGTTGAAGTAATAAATTCTCTCCAATATGACATGTCGATCTGGCATCACAGTTATCATCTTATTGATCTTTTCTGCTTCTATACTTTGTTCACATTTTCCTTTTCTTTTGTACCTCTTTAAACATTGTTTTCTTCATTAAAAATCTATACATTGTACACAACGTGTTGGTTCTATTCTTTTTCGGGAATATCGGGATTTTAAGGCGAGATCTTAACAATATTTAATAAATGATTGGTTACATATGAAATGTACGTACAAAGGTTTATAAAAATAAAATATGATTTATATGATAATTGATACTTCTTTAAAATTAGATAAGATAAAACTCTTTAAATTATTAGGCGCACGTCAATCGTGAGTATAACTGTGCGTATAACTGTACGTATACAAATTTGAAGGTATGTGTGCATATGTGCATATGTGTGTACATACAGTGATGTGCGATGAAATAAAGCCATACATTCACTGATGATATTATTGCACTTCAAAATTTTTTTAAGAATCTAACATGTCATGAACTAATTGTAGTTCAGTAATCAGTTAGTTTTTCACAAATCAGTGAAAGTGTGCTATTAACTGTGCAGCAAAGTGTGCGTTAAAATAGAGCCAAGCGATAAAGTTAAACTTTTAGTGACATCAAAACATTTTTATCCAAAATAATTTTAGGGCAAACATGAGTAAAGGTTTCTAGTTTTATGAATTTGGGGTAAATTTGGGTGTTTAATTCTATTTAGGTCTTAAATGGGTAGACCCAAACACTGCAACCCTGAATGCAGAAAATAGATAAAGAAATTTAAGAAAGCAAGGCAAAAGTCAAATAGCTGGATTAGTTTGCTGCTAAAAAAAATGGTTGAAAACGCCATAAATTACACAGAAACCCCAGAAAACAGAAGAAAAAAAGCCCAAAATCAACAAGGGTTTGCGAAGGCGTATTCTGCGTCATGTTAAAAAAGATCGGTTTGTGACCTTTTCCGCATTCAAAAAACATTTTTATTTGGATATGAATAGTTCAACCTTTTGAAAAATGTTAATCAAAGAGATTAAAGGCTAAAACTGCTCGAAAGGTACCGTTTCTAACCAAAGTAAACGTAAACAAACGATTAAAAATTGCCGAGGATCATGCGGATTGGCCAACGAGTAAGTGGCGAAACATTATTTGGTCTTTGGTATTGGTGGCCTTCGCACAGTAAGGCTGCCTCGGTCAGAGTTAAATAAATTCATGACCTATATAGAAATATTGAAAACGCTTGCTATGATTATACAAGGCAGGAATGTTATGAAGATACGTTTAAATTTGATGAAATTTGTTCAGATAACATTGTCCATATTGTTAGGAAATTTAAGAGCAAAATAGGTGGAACAAATTTATTATCTGAGAGCGTAATTAAAGACGATCAGCAACAGTTCCTATAAAATGGAAAATTTCGACCATAGTCCCAATAAAAAAGGTTAAAAACACAATAACAGCTGATGAACTTAGGCCAATAAACACACTACCTAGTTTGGAAAAAATATTAGAAACGGTTGTGAAAAAGCAATTAGTACACTATATTGAGTCTAATAAAATCTGTATAAAAGAGCAATCAGGGCTCAGGGCTAGACACTCATGCGAAACTGCGCTAAAATTTGTATTATCGCAGTGGAAAGAAGATCTAAATTCCAAGATGAATGTTTTAGCGGTGTTTATTGACCTCAAGAAAGCATTTGAGACGATTGATAGAGAAATAATGTTAAAAAAACTGGAATATATTGGTGTAAAGAACAATGAACTTGACTGCTTCCGAAGCTTCCTATCAGATCGCAAGCAACAAACTATTATTGGCTCATCTATGTCAAAAAAAGTAGCTGTCGATATTGATCTACCGCAAGGGTCAATTCTGGCCCCAATTTTATTTAATGTTTATATTAATGACATCAACACGGTACAAAAACCTTGCAAGGTAAAATTGTTCGCTGATAATTCTCTCCTGACGATCAGCGACAGAAACCAACCTAATGCAATGGCACATATGCAGGAAGATCTTAATGTGAAAAAGACAAAGTTTATGGTTCTTTCTAGGGCATTTAATGTTAACTTAGTAAGCTACAGCTTAAAAATAAAGGATGACAGAATCGAAGAAATAAACGTCATTAAGTATCTAGGTATATATGTAGATAATAAGTTAAAATTTGTGGATCACATTGAATACACAGTTAATAAAATTACTAATAAATTGGTCTTATGAAAAGATCGAATATACAGATCTATAATTGAGTCGCACTTTATATACTTTCCAACGATCTTCTTTATAGCTGGTCCTTTCCAACCGACCTGTTTAAACATGTAAGCTGCTTGGAATCTCGGCCATTCCGACAGCTTAAATAAGATATTAATCATTTAAAAGCCTGCGTCAGAATCTCGTTTATGCCCACAGCGGAAATTGTAGAATCAGTATAGCTGCCGATTCAAACCTTCCGTATATAAATCGTATCAAAATATTCAATATATATATAAATATTTACAAATCAAAATGAAAAACCAGCTAAATTTAAATATGAATAAGTTGTTTTGTCAAAATTGTTTGTGTATCTACCAAATAACTAGTTTATCTCAATTTGAACGCAAAAAATGTACACGTATCTTTAAACATATGTAAACCAAAAATTTGGCTGGATTGAGTTATCATTTTTAATAAATGATTGGTTACATATGAAATGTACGTACAAAGGTTTATTAAAAAAAAATTGATTTATATGATAATTGATACTTCTTTAAAATTAGATAAGATAAAACTCTTTAAATTGTTAGGCGCACGTCAATCGTGAGTATAACTGTGCGTATAACTGTACGTATACAATTTTGAAGGTATGTGTGCATATTTGTGTACATACGTATGTATGTATAATGCCGCGTAAAATCTAAGCAAGTAATAGAGGTATTCACGCAAATATGTAAGTAAAAAAAAAGTAAAATACGGCATATATTTTATAAAAGTTTTTTTCCAAATATGTACAGTTCGTCAAGAATGAGTTTATTCACTAAAAATGAAAACAATTTTTGAACTTTGGAAACACAAAGATCATGTTTTTATTTTCATACAACTTTTTTTTTAATTATTTACATTTATTTATGGTATTTAGAGAAGCTTTATTGAGATACAATAGAAATTTGTTACGGAAAAAAAAAAGAAGGAGGCTGTGTCAGAGACACGGCCATTAAGTTTAACGTAGAATACGCCATCCGATAAGACAGAAAACATATGTATAATGATAATTTATAATGATAAATAATGCAAGCAAATGAATTTCTTTATTTGATAGTTACTTTTGATGATATACATAAGCTTATGATAGGAAAATAGGATAAAAATGTTTTTAAATTATCAATTAAATTTCTCGCAAAAACGAAGTCAATGGTAGTTATCAATAGTAAAGATAAATGATAAATAACATTTGATTATTTGAAAGTTACTTTTGAGAATATAGGCTTATGATGGGAAAAATAGGATAAATATGTTTTTAAATTAACATTTAAATTTCTCGCAAAAACTAAGTCAATGGTTGTGTTATCAATAGTTTTGGGAGCATCATTTCGAATATAATCCAAATTAAACGTATCGCTCATAAATTTCGCCAATCTAGTATTTGAAGTGATTTCTGTGTTAAAATCACCACCAATAAGCAGTAGTTGGCAGCGCTTTCTCTGCCTTTACTCTACTTTAACTTGCCCGCCTAAAATTATGCAATACAAAGAAAATGCTGCACGAGTACATTTAAATCGCCCAACAGCAAACACTCAACCAAACACCACACACATATTTGTGTGCATGTGTTTATACAATTTTCATTTGCGAAATTTAAATATTAGGAAGATATCAACCAACATGAAATGTATGTCAAACGAAAGCTAACATCTTCATTTGACTACAAAAAAATTTTTAAAAAAAGTTACCGTGCCGTTTCCTTATAATTAAAGAAATAGAGATTACAACAATAAAAACCTGACATGGGTGCCCATACCGTAAGGTAAGACGTATTCTACGCCAAAAATACCAAAAAAAGTAAATAATATTCCATTTTATATGAAGTATTCATAGTTTTTCCGCAGTTATACAAAATCCACTCTGTACACTATGGTCTTTGTGTTTGGGGTCATTGTCTTCATAAAACTTAAATACGGTTTGTTGTTTCTTATGAACCCAAATTTCGTCCACTGCTTGTTGAATTTCTCTTCAATATCTATAAAAGCTAAATCTCCTACTCCTCTACTAGAGATGCACCCCCAAATCATAACAAACAACTTTCCAAATTTCACAGCCGAAATAATATGTCGAATTTCTAACGATGTTAGTGCTTTGCGCCATACTCTTGTCTGTCCGTCGTTGTAATATAACACCATTTTCTTCTCATTACAAAATATGACGTCAGCCCAATAGTCAACAGGCTCGGATATTAGCATATTTTTAAAAGATAGGCCTTTTTCAACATTTACTACAGAGAGCAACGTGGCTTGGCGTATAGTTTCATGAGAAACAATGATACCAATCTTTTCTTTGAGTTCCCTTGCAAGCGTTCTGGTCAAAATTTCTGGATTTTAGCCGACTTTCACGTTTTGTTATTTTTGATGTAGGGCCACCTCCAATTTCTGATTCTAGTCTACCCTCATCGATCGAGAAAGTGGAGTTGTAAAAAGAGTTATTTGACACTAACAAAACTGAATGAAAAGTCTTTTTTTGTATTCCCCGATCTTTTATAATGAACTTGCAGGTTTTTTGTTTAGAAGTATTATTAGAATGATGTACATATATAACAATAACAAATTTAAAAAGAAGTTGGTTTTAAATTTAACTAATATATATTTGCTCATTAAGTTCAAAAATTGTTTCTATTTTCAGTGTGTAAACTCATTCTTGACAAACTGTATGTATTAAATGAACTAATGTAATTTCTTTTCTAACAAATCAGACCCAGGGTCTACCATTAAACAATTTTAAAAAAGCACACAATTTTTAAGTTGAAATGTCGATTTTACGAATTCATCATAACTGAGTTCAGCACAACGAAACTCATCGAAATGAACTCAAATGTTCACCAAACCTGTCATGTTACGTTACGCTAAGTTAAGTGATGTTTTATTTTGTCGTTATAAGCCTTGTTAGGGTGCGTTATGTTATATTATTCTTTATGTTATGCGATGTTATGTTATGTTGGATTAAATTGAAGGCGAACCAAATTTCAAAAAACGTATATGATTTGTTTTGTTAGTTATGTTATTAAATAATTTTTTTACTTTGTTTTGCGATGTTATGTAATGTTATAATTTTTTACGTTATGTTATGTTGTATTATGTTATGTTGGGTAAAATTGAAGGCAAAATAAATAATAAAAAAGAAGGAGGCTGTGTCAGAGACACGGCCATTAAGTTTAACGTAGAATACGCCATCCGATAAGACAGAAAACATATGTATAATGATAATTTATAATGATAAATAATGCAAGCAAATGAATTTCTTTATTTGATAGTTACTTTTGATGATATACATAAGCTTATGATAGGAAAATAGGAAATGTTTTTAAATTATCAATTAAATTTCTCGCAAAAACGAAGTCAATGGTAGTTATCAATAGTAAAGATAAATGATAAATAACATTTGATTATTTGAAAGTTACTTTTGAGAATATAGGCTTATGATGGGAAAAATAGGATAAATATGTTTTTAAATTAACATTTAAATTTCTCGCAAAAACTAAGTCAATGGTTGTGTTATCAATAGTAGTGGGAGCATCATTTCGAATATAATCCAAATTAAACGTATCGCTCATAAATTTCGCCAATCTAGTATTTGAAGTGATTTCTGTGTTAAAATCACCACCAATAAGCAGTAGTTGGCAGCACTTTCTCTGCCTTTACTCTACTTAAATTTTCCCGCCTAAAATTATGCAATAAAATAAACGTCTATTCACGCTACAAACTACACACTCAACCAAACACCACACACATATTTGTGTGCATGTGTTTATACAATTTTCATTTGAGAAATTTAAATATTAGGAAGATATCAACCAACATGAAATGTATGTCAAACGAAAGCTAACATCTTCATTTGACTACAAACAAATTTTTAAAAAAAGTTACCGTGCCGTTTCCTTATAATTAAAGAAATAGAGATTACAACAATAAAAACCTGACATGGGTGCCCATACCGTAAGGTAAGACGTATTCTACGCCAAAAAATTATAGTGTATTTTTTCAAGTATAAATACTTTAGCTGCAATTCTGGTTGATTGAAAAATTAACCACAGAGGACGTAAATGACGACGAAAATATTTATGTATGTATATTAAAAAAATGGTCGACATTTTTTAAATCCTTAGAAATTTGTAGTTTAAGAAGCTACAAATTTCTGAGGATATAAGGCTTTTTATTACAGATATACTTAACTTGGATGGAATACAAAACTGCATACTCAAAAAAAAGCTAAAGATTTGTTTGAAAATTTAACCCTCTTTTTACTAACCAAATTTAAAGCTTTATATTGGTTTTGATTGGGAATGAACGGTATAATTTTGAGATGGATTATGTATGTATAAATGAGTAATACTTTTATAGTTATATTTTTTGTAGTCACTTGCACTTAATGTTCTTGACATTGGTTTGGCTGCAAAACTACAAACTAATGAATTCCATAATTTAATTATTCTTAAACTTTTCTACAATAAAAAGGATATTTGTTTTGAAGACATTTATTTTGAAGTTTTAATACAGTTTTAAAACTTTAATAAATATTGTGCTAGTCTGAAGTGGCTAAAAGAGCCACATAATTTTTGTAAATTTGTTTTCAAAGGGTCCAGCGCAAATTTTGTACTAAAAACTTAAATAGGAATTTAAATAAAATAAAAATGATTTAGAAAAAAATCTGGCACAACGATCGTCGAAACAAAACAGATATGATAAAAATTTAAGAAAACTCTTTACCTCAAAGGATTTGTATATTATAACAAAAAAAAAATAAGTACTATTAAATTGCATTTTATTGAAGTTCTCAAATTGTAATGTATGTTTTTGTTTCCTTCTCTTTCAATTTATACAAAATTAAAGCTCTATTTCAAACAATTTTGTAGAATGTTGAATGCAGAACGTAGAAATTTTGCCATTCAAAATATTTAAATATTGCAGTGACTACTTTGCAATGTGTTCAATTATTTCAGTGACTGTATAGCTTGTTTTACATAAATAACTGTGAACTTTTGACAAAGCAATTCATTTGACTTGCACATATTTTACTCTTGACACATTTTTATTAAACTTTAATAAGCATATTAATTAATATTTTAAATCGATTTTTATAAAGAAGGTTTCTTATATAACAAAATTGTATGTTTTTTATGCTTTGACAATTGCGATACTTCATTTAGCGCTTGATAGGAAAAAGTACGAGAAAGTTTTTATTTTTATAAAAAACCTATATAGGAACATGAGTAAAATTGCAAGTTACGGATGGGTCAAAGTTCAACTACAAAGTTAATAATACATTTGTACATACATACATATGTATGTTTGTATGTATGTAAGTATTTCAGTTGTTTTCCACTTTTTTCACTTGATTTGATGAATTTGAGATCACAGTCCAGCAACCTGTGATGTCAGGGCACTTTAAAATTATTTTTGTTATGCTCATTAAATGTACAACAAACACTTCATTTGGGAATTCGAAAGCGTGAATACCTTTTAAGCAACATACATACGCACATAAATAGAAGCCGCGTGTATATCTACATATGTATGTACATACATATAAACAATCATAAAGATACCAAGTGAATATCGCTTATTTGTCCGGTCTATTAGTGTGTGGACGACAACCGTTGTAGGCAGTCATAGCTTTTACTCAGTTCTTCTCTATTTCCAATCTCGACGTTTTTATCACGAGTTTCACTCAACTGTCAAATTTGAGCGCATCGAATAAGAATAAAATGAAAGCAATTATAATTATTGCAATATTGGCTTGCCCAGTCGCTTGGTTTTTTTGGGTTTTCAATAATATAACCAAACCGCTACCCAAACCAGAATTGGATGCGAATACTTATTGGGGACCGGGGTCGGCGCAAAACTATGTTGCGCCAAAAGACATAAAGCCTTTTGAAATCAAATACGAACAAACGGTTTGTGCAATTCGCAATATACATATGTACATACATATTTGTACAAAGATATTTTAATATTTGTGTTGGTTTTTAATGTGGCAATTTGTAATTCCCATGCAGATTATCGACGATTTGCGTGCACAGCTCAACCGCACTTGGAAATACACTGCACCATTGGATAATATTAAATTCGAATATGGATTCAATTCGGAAGCACTCAAACATATTGTCGACTATTGGCGCGATCACTATTTGCCGCAGTGGAACGTACGTCAAAAATATTTGAATTCGTTGCCGCACTATAAAACCGAGATACAGGGGTAGGCAGCGCTTCCTATAAATTGACTGCTTTGTTTGCTTGGGTGCTAATGTGAAAAATTTTTTGATTGTTTTTTTTTTTTAGGCTAAACATACACTTTCTACACGTCAAGCCAACAGAGGAAGCGCGCAAAGCAAAGAAGGTAGTGCCAATGTTATTGTTACACGGCTGGCCGGGCTCGGTGCGTGAGTTTTATGATTTCATACAGCTTTTGGTAGAAGTGTCCAATGTGAATGACTATGTTTTTGAAGTTGTTGCGCCCTCTTTGGTCGGTTTCGGCTGGTCAGACGTGAGTCAAAATGTAGTGGAAGTCGTTGTTCCTAACCTACATACATTTCTCAATATTTCCAGGCTGCCACAAAAACCGGTTTCAATATCGCCCAAATGGCCATAGTCATGCGTAACCTTATGCTGCGCATTGGTTACGACAAATTCATAGTACAAGGTGGTGATTGGGGTTCTGTAACTGGCAGCGCCCTAACCACACTTTTCCCCGAGAACGTAATTGGTTTTCATTCGAATATGTGTGTGCTATTCACACCATTGGCTATCTTAAAGACATACATTGCCAGCTGGATGCCAGAGCGTTTTGTGCCTTCGCATATCTACTTCGAACATCATTTCCCATTGAAAGGAAAATTTGCCCATCTACTGGCTGAAACTGGTTATTTCCATATACAAGCCACAAAGCCGGATACCATCGGCACTGCATTGGAAGCCAGTCCGATCGGTTTGTCTGCGTATATATTGGAGAAGTTCCAAGCGGTTACTGGACCTGGTCTGAAACACGAATTTAATGCCATGGACAGTGTATATGGTTTGGACGCGCTACTCGACAATGTTATGATCTACTATCTTACCAATACGGCAACGACGTCGGCGCGCTACTATGCGGAATATGTTTCCCAAGATAATTTGCGTCTAAAGTTGGATCGTGTACAATCGCCCGTGCCGATGGGTTGTGCGCGCTTTAAGTACGATTTACCACCCGCTCTGGACTGGGCGCTCATCGACAAATTTCCCAATTTAGTGCATAGTACATATTTCAATCAGGGTGGGCATTTCACTGCTTTGGAATTACCCAGTGTGTTGTATTTGAATTTTCAAGAATTTGTCGAAAAACTTAAAATCGAGTAATATTATCTGCAAATAAAATTGATAAACTGTAAGTAATTTTGAAATTGTATTTGCTTTTTGACTTTTAAAACATTTAGACGCAAGTGTGATTAAAATTTACATTAAAGAAAATAGAATTATTCATAGATTTAATTTGATTAAAAACAGCAAAAAACAAACTTTGACTTGAGAGCAGAAGATAAAGTAAATTTTTAAATGAAGATTTTTTAACAAATTTGCGATCCCGTCGAGCCAGATGAACGCCTAGATAAAGAACTATGAACTAGTACAATCATTGTTCGTAGATATCCAGGAGATATTTCTGCGATAATATTCAACTTTGTTTCTAGTTTCTTTTTTGATTCACACATTGTCTCATGTAATATAATAAAGATAAAATTATATTATTTTTAAAGTTTATCAAAATTTGATCAACTAAATAATATCCATAACTATCAGAAGCCATTATATAAAAATTCGTTTAGCACAAAGTTTGCGGTTTTGGAATGAACATATTCATCGCATTCTCAATATATAGTGGAATCTTTGAAAACATTTTTATATTCGAATAGCAAATATCGCCCAACAAGGGATTACGGAAACTCATTCCAAAACCCACTACTTAATATTAATTATTTTATCTTATTTGATTGCTTATTGTCTTTGAATTCTTCCGCAGAGCAACATTGTTTGTCTTGGAAAATATTTATTTTCAAGGAAACTTTGAACGACTCTACTTTATGATGTTCAAACTAAAAAATTAAGTGCCCAATCATAAAAGTTGTCAGTATTAGAAATTTGACATTACTTTTCTTTGGTACACGCTAATGTTCTCACTTTACTTCAATATATCCCATAATAATGATCCAAGATGCATAAATTCTCATTTGTATTTTCGCCAATCACATTTATGATGCGAGATTCGAATTTTTTTTTAAACAACGCGTAAGTTTCTATTGGCTTTGGTAATTGATTTATGGCAATTTCTTTACTGACGCTTTTTCGCAATTACTTCAATATAAACAAGTAAGAAAAGCTAAATTCGGGCGATATCCTCGGGATATATTTTTGTAAGGTCGGTGACCATGATTTCATAAAATTCCCGCTTCTTTGTTTCAAATCGCAGCTAGTATTAAACTTTACTAAATTTCTTCCAATAAATACTGAAAAACGAAGTTTTTGCATTTTCAAAATTTGCGTTATATGGGAGGTGGGCGAGATTATGGTCCGATTTCAAAAATTTTTAACGATGATGACAGTGATATTGAGGAAAATTTGTTCACCAAATTTTGTGACGATACCTAATACTGTTATTGAGATACAGAAAATGTGGCAGCGCCCATTTTTAAAAATTTCATAAATCCCTAATTTCTTAGTTCAAAATCACTCCAAATACCAAATTTCACTTAACTTGTTTTAATAGATACCGAAAAATGAAGTTTTGCATTTTCTAAAACTTCCGTTATATGAGAGATGGGCGTGGTTAGGAACTGATTTCAAAAATTTTCTACCATAATAATAGCGATGTCAAGGAAAATATGTCCACCAAATTTTGTGCCGATATTTAATATTGTTATTGAGATACAGAACATTTTTCATTAGTAGGCGTGGCAACGCCTATTTTTCAAAATTTTATAAATTCCTAATGTCTTAGTTCAAAATCGCTCCAAATACCGAATTTCACTCAATTTGCGGTAATAGATACAAAAAAAACGGAGTTTTTGCATTTAAAATTTTGATGAAATTTCGTTTTTACTTAAAAATTGCTTTTATTAATTAGAACAAAAAAATAAAGTGTTCAAATCTGTCCGTATGGGGTTGTGCTACAATTCTGTTAACGGAGTATACATACATTTGGATTAAAGCGAATTTATCTACAAGTTTCTCTACAACTGGTCACGCTACTTTTCAAATCGGTTACAAAAAAGGAAGAAGATTAAATATTCGACGGAATACTTTTTTTTAATTTTTTACGTATGTACATGGTATATACGCTAATCCTAAATGCTTTTGAGAATATAAACGTTAATTTTTTGTTAAAAACTACTTTTTTTTTTAACTCACCATACTCGAAATATCAAAAGTTGAGCTACAAGAAAAACCGATTTTTACAGCACAAACTATAATTTCGGAAAATGGAAGAAACAATTTTTTTTCAGTCAAAAGAAAAAATGCGTGTCTCATAAAATCAACCTAAAATCAACATTTTTTGAATTCCTCAAAATACAAAAATTTGATCTGCGCGGACCAGTTGATTTGAAATGGAAAGGGTCAGTCCTAATTAATATAACATATGTTTATTAAATTAGTGCAAATTAAATCGAAATTAATTTTAATTTGAAATTTGTAGCCAG
Organism: Philophylla caesio; assembly: GCA_963971545.1. Taxonomy (NCBI): domain Eukaryota; kingdom Metazoa; phylum Arthropoda; class Insecta; order Diptera; family Tephritidae; genus Philophylla; species Philophylla caesio. The sequence continues at coordinate 77,722,044 of OZ020606.1, forward strand.
CATATGCATTTTATGCAGACTCAGACTATACAACAAACGAGTATGTAAGCTGTTTTACAGTATTAAGTTGAAGCTTTTAGCTAACAGTAATAATGAAGCTTTAAGCTTACATACGTATGTATAAGAACTAGTTTATTGCTAACAGACATTTGTGCTTAATATAAAAACATACTTAGATGCATACGAGTATAATATCTACTTATACTTGTAAATGATTTACATAAACGAGGATTTTTCTTCTTTGAGAAACCGATTCACCCTTAAACAAGTCCAAAGCCTATTTATCGAATGTATAATTGTACATATATATCTACTTCAACTCATTACTTCTGATAGTATGTAATCTTGTATATTTTATCGATGCAATTTTATTTTCAAATACAAAAGTTTATATCTAGTTTGAAAATAAAACACATTTAATATTTTGGCTCTTGAGTTGAATGCTGAAGATTGTGTTTGCTGGGCTGTATTTATGTACATAAATTCGCTACTTTTGTATAAGTGAGAAATAAAATAGCCGGCTTTGTAGTTGGAGCCAAGGCACATCAAATAGGCAGCCGCAGCAAACTTTTTTTTTTGAACTTTTTTCATATTTTATTTTAATTTGAATTGTCAAATTTTGAATTTCGTTGTGATAAGAATGCTTTCAGTACAATTCAAGGTAGTTGATAAAATATTTTTGAAAGTTTAGCTTTTAAAAGCAAAAACAAAATATACAGAGCTCAAATGTTTTTTTTCAATTTTTCTACTGCTGCTACCTATTGAATGTGCCTAGGTTGGAGCTAAAAATAATAGATGTACATGTATGTATGTGTGTATGTGTATTTCAAAGGCAACCGTCCATAAATTGTACATTGAACTAGTTTCTTCTTTTAATGTTTTCCTTGGGCCAAGATTTAAGTTTAATTTTGTTGTTGTTGTAGCTTTTAAGACGGTTAAAATATATAAAATAAACTTTTATTTTTTCTCCTACGCTTTTCAACGCATACTCGCGTGCTCCTCAGGGCGTCTATTTAATACAACTATTTTTTATTAACAGTTTAAATTTTTATTTAAAACGTATTTAGAATCTTTACGAGTGTGCAATTCTAAAGTGTTCAGCTTTAGTATAATAAAATGAATAGTTACAATTTACATTGATTTTCGAAAAATGTTTCTTTTTACTCTCCTGTTTCGCATTTCTTTCCATAGGACATATCATTCTCGAGATTTTTTTTTATATTTAAGGGCGTCAGTAAAAAATCCATAAGGCTCAATTGTCATTTGGACCATTCGAAATTCGAACCCGGGGAAAAGATCTGATGATTGGCCTTAGTAACCAGAGTTACCAAGTAGAACACATAAAGCGTGTTCGTTAAATATTTACTTTGGGTTCTGTTTCGATTAAAAATTCAGAAGTTTTTGAATACGCATAGTTTAGAACACTTTAATAATGATATAGTCACGAAGTTCATTTTTCACAAACTTTTTCAAGTTGTCTTTCAAGACGTGATAAATTTCCAGTTTATTCGCATATATGTATGTACTATGTTTGTGCATATTTATCAATAATTTCACGCAACCTCAGAGAAAAGAACGCAAAAGCGTTAAATCTTACTTTCATGGATTTTCTTGCGAGGCTTAACAAGCATACATACATTCATACATACATGCGTTTGCATTTATGTAACTGATACTTATACATATGTATATACTAAATATACCTTTATCAGAGAGAATACAACCGGCATCTAAAATGATTAGGGAGAGATGAGGGCGAGGTGAAGAGCACAAAATTGTGCATGCTCAACTAAATTTTCAATGTCAATGACAACGTACATACATAGTTTGTACATACATAGTTTGTACATACATATATTTATGTTTTTATATTAGCGAGCGCAAATATCAGATACGAATTTAACTCTCAATTTTTTTAAAGTAAATAAAAACAAATTGCAATTTTCAGCAAATCGATTTTTATTAGCTTATAATCGCTTTGAATAGTAGGCGAAATTAAATTAGCATAAAGTTCAGGTTATTAGAATTAAATTTCACTGGTGAGGAGAAATTGATTTCTTACAAGGTGGCAGCAGGAGTAGGTACAAAAGCAATATATTTTGTACCTTTGTTTTTTTTTTTTTTCTTTGCACACAATTTTTGACACTATCGAAAGAAACTTATTTTCAGAAAAAAGTAAAACATTTTTCAGTCTAGCTGCCCAATTCTGTGTTGTTGATAAATTATCAAACCTTTCCATTATTCAATATTGGGAATTTATTTAGTTTTATGCTTTTAAACTATTTCGTTTAGGTTAGTATTTCTACGACAAAAATTTTGAGATTTCTGACAATAATTTGAAATTTTCCTGAAAACCTGAACTTCGCCATTAAACGTGAATGTTTAAAAAAATTCCGCTCTTTCGAAAGTACCCGATGCAAAGAACTAGATACTCACAAGTACGCCAATAATAATACTAGGTGTAAATATCAAAATTCATTTTATTCCGTTTTTTCAGAGTTCTTAATAAAAGTTCTCATATCAAAGTAAATATTCCACATTTTGCAAAAGTAATATGATCAATCAGAAAGCGCCGAAGATTTCATACCTTTTATAAATAAAAAAAGATTTCTTTTTAGAAACGACGTAATAGATCAAAACATTTCGGTGGCAAATATTTTTCTAAATTATTTATAATTCGAAAATTCTCGAAAACCTTGCTTTGAGGTTTATGTATTTTTGATTTGATGAACCAAACTGTCAGCCACCGTTGTATATATTAGGAATGCCAATCACAGGATCCCGGTGTTTTTTTACTAACGAATATCCCAGGATTAGTCTATTCAAATCCCAGAATTGTTAGCAACAATTCATTTAATAGAAATTTAAATGTATACAATTTTGATCATAAGTATCTTCCTTTCAATTCCGAAACAAAGCATTATTTGTAACACTATTTGATAAAACAGCTCCGCCTAGTCAAAGTTACTTTTGAAGCTTAATGTGCTCACAACACGGACTTATTTAAATGTTATGCTGAGGAAATAAAAATTAAAAATCTACTTTGAGTAATAAACTTTAAAACCAACTCGTTTCAAGAATCAAACAACAGAGGATAATCCTGTCTGTATGTATATAATCTTATATATGATTTTCTAAAGCTACTAATTTTACTGACATTATAAAAGAGCAAGAGAATATCGTCCTTGAGTAGAAAATGAGCCTTACTATGAAAGAGATGTTAAAAACACTAACGCGGAGGTGGTTGGGGTGGATAACGCAGTAAGTCTCAAAGATAAATTTCATCAAGTTTTAACGAGCGAGTGTCCAACAATAAAATGACATACTAATTGTATGTTTGGTAAAAGAAATTATTATAATGGGGGCGGTACAGGTTTTATATGCAACAAAATTAAGTCCAGGTTGGAGGATAACACAGTTAATGCTTTAATTTCTTTAAGATCGCATTTTGATCCAAAGAAGAAAAAATTCTACCTCGGTCAAAATGAATGGGTGATGCATTTAATTTTTACTTGATTTTTTTCTTATATTTACTGTAAGATTCTGTGTTCTTTAGTATATTATATATTATCAAACACATACAAATATTCAAAAATGGTTAATTGGACAATAACATTTTTTATATAAGTAATTAACCAAAGAAAACCCCGTTTTTTTATTAGAATAAATAAAACTTGTTTATATTGATCTCAAACAGTGATTTAAAATATAGTTAATAATAATAATTTGGCGCTTACACTATATAGCTCAGTGTTTGTCCCAGCTTCTCCTACCATTTGTAGTGTAGGTCTTTATATTGTACCACAAATGGAGAGACCTACAATTTTGTGTCGACTCCGAACGGCAGATGTATTTAATGAGAAGCTTTTTCATGGCAGAAATACCCTCGGAGGTTTGCCATTGCCTGCCGAGGGGTGACCGCGATTACAAAAAACTTTTTCTATGATTTTAGATTTTGCTTGCCCTGACAGAGATTCGAACCTCGAACTCACCGGCATATCGAGTTATAGCACGCACCACTACCCACTCGACCACAGCGGCCATAATTTTACTGGATGTAAGTATATTGTGCCAAATATTTATTCGTTGTTTGTACTGAAAATTAAATTACTTTGTATGTTGGTCAAATTTTTCGTAATTTGGGATTGAATATACCAATAAATATATACATATGTACATGAGTTACAACACCAAGAGCACTCTCTTCTTTGTTGTACTCGTGTTAATGTAATTTTGAATACTACTATAATAGAATTACGAATCAAAACTTCCTGAAGTTCGCGATCCCGGGATTATGTTTACAGATCTCGAAAATCTCGGTATCGATAAAATGCCAAAAATTGACATCCCTAGTACATATATATTCACATAAAAACTTACAAAATAAAGGATATACATATAAAAAATATCGTTAGGTAACTCAATAGTGTCAAATTTTTAAATAAAATGACAAAATGCAATTTCCTTATTTTATACATTTTAGCGTAACTATTTGAAAATGCATTGCAACGGTGGACGCTTTAAGGAAGAAATAGCTATATAAGTGTTTTTTCCAAGCACAATGACATTCTAACTCACGAAAATGTTGTTGTTGGTCATTTGCTAGCACCTTGTCTGTATATGCCTTGTAGGCAAACATGTGTACGTATTTAAACGATATTACCTTTCGGTTTTGTCAACATACATACATACATACCTATAAATACACATATTTTTATTGTTCTCTCTTTGTTTCTCTCCGATTCCTATATTCAAACAAATCTACATAGCACTCTTTATAAACGCACAATAAAACGATAAGGAAATCATCAATCCAAGAGTTCCAAACTGTTGTATTCGCCCGTCAGTTTCGCTTTATCGCTGGATATGAGTGGTTGTTTCAATTGGCTGTGTTATTGAATCATTTAAACTTAAACTGAATCGAACAAATAAGTGGAAGATTTTCACTTCAACTGTCTATTTTTGTGCTGCTTCTGAAGTGCATCGGCCGAAATGGGGTTATTAGTTCGGATCTTCCTTGTCCTCCTTGTGGGGGTCCTAGCCGTTTTCGTGCATAAATTTGTGTCTTTGTTGAGTTCATTACCGGCGCCAGATTTGAACGATGCGGAGTATTGGGGGCCCGGCAACGGTGCTAACTACAAAGAAAATACCGCAATTAAGGAATTTGATATAAGCGTGAAACCAAAGGTAATAACTAATACACATATATTTATGTATGTATGTATGTACATATGTATATATGTATATATATACACATAGGTTTGTTATTCACATATGCAATTAAGTACATATATATGTATGTATATAAATTAATATATAAGTACTTCTATAAAGGTAACTACTAGTTTATTAACTAGTACAGTGATCACTCAATAATCGCAACTACGAAAAATTTAAGTAATTTCTATTTTGAGGCTGTCGTACCTAATGCAGAAAGACAATTTATAATTGAAATGCCTAAAGCTCAAGTGGCCGCTGTGGTCGAGTTGGTAGTGGTGCGTGCTATAACTCGATATGCCGGTGAGTTCGAGGTTCGAATCTCAGTCAGGGCAAGCAAAATCTTAATAATAGAAAAAGTTTTTTCGAATAGCGGTCACCCCTCGGCAGGCAATGGCAAATCTCCGAGGGTATTTCTGCCATTAAAAAGCTTCTCATAAAATTCTACATCTGCCGTTCGGAGTCGGCACAAAACTTTAGGTTCCTGCATTTGTGATAGAATATAAAGGCGCACACCACAAATGGTAGGAGAAGCTCGGCCAAACACTGAGCTATATAGTGTATGCGCCAAAATTATATACATATATATATAAGACTTAGGATACAGCTCTCAAGAAAAATCACAACAAATATTATTTATTATTTCTGTGGCTTGAAAAAGTACTTTGCCGTTGCTGTAAATTTTCTTAAAAAAAATAATTATATGAGCATTTTTTTTCTTAAGAGATTTAGACTAATTTAAGAAATTTTTATAGAAAAAAATTTATTTTTCATTTCTTAAGCTGTTAACTAAGCTTAATGAATTCGGTATTCGGTATTATATTTGGTTCGGACACAAAGCCTACTCTGCCGTAAACACTAACATGCAAAGGATGAATACATCTTCATAAACTAAAATGTTTAGAATTGTTTGAATGTGATGTTTAAAAACATTTTTGTGGCTTATTTTTTTTTACTTTTAGAACAACCTAACAAAACTTTGTTAGATTTAACAAACAAAAACTTAATAATTTCTATCGAATTGCAAAAATCACGCAATTCTGGTTCGAGAGTAGCGTTTACCGAATACAAAGTATACATACATATATGCGAATACACATATTTACATATGTATGTGAGTGCAAATTAGAGTTTATTTATTTACCTTTAAATAATTAAGTTGTCAACTAATCACTTAATTGCGCATACAATTTATTCTCTTCAAAATACATAGATAATTGAAAATCTGAAAGCGCAGCTGTCACAACCGTTGGTGTTACATGAGCCACTGGAAGGCATCGGTTTTCAATATGGTTTCAATTCAAAGTACCTGGAAAAAGTGATTAAATATTGGCGAGACACTTATTTGCCGAAATGGAGCGAGCGCGAAGCGTATCTCAAACAATTTCCGCACTATGAGACACAAATTCAGGGGTAAGTATTTTGCTTTTACACATAGTGCTATATACATATGTATGTATGTATGTACGTGTTGTAGGGTGCTCGTTTATTTGACTGTTTTGTAAAACCAGTTTTCGAATTATTCGAAAAATGGCAGTTAGAAAAAAGCGGTTAATAATTTGTTATTCAAGATAAAAACGAGTAAGAAAAAACTACATCAATGTACATACATACACGCATGTAACTAAATGCAATTATTTCTAGGAAAGAAATCTTTGAAATCAAGCAGTCTCAGTCTCTAATAGAGACAAAAGTCGCAATTTAAGACTAGTTGGCATTCATTAGTTTCAAAAAAAAGGCCTCTTTTTAAAATTAAAATAAAAACAAAAGAAAAAAACGTGAAAGCGAGGAAAAGTAATATATCTAGCGAGAGAAATAATCTAGCTCATTTTAAGACTTGAGCTTATACCAAGTTACTGAATTCGCGCATAATAGACAAGAGTAACAATTTTAGATCAGTAGGCCTTAATTGGTCTCAAGTCCTCTACTTTCGAATCTAAGTATCTCAATTGTGATCAGGTGATAAGCAGATCACAAAAAATAAGACAAAACACACAAAATTAAAATGTAAAAGCGAGAAACAGCAATAATCTGCAACTCATAGTCATAGTCTCAAATTTTAAAACATGAGATTTTACCAAATAACTGAATTTCACATTAAGCAAATTGAGCGAGCAAGAAGGACTTATCGTCAGTAAGGCGTTATACAATTTTTCAAGGTTTCCCTTTCGTCCTCTTATGATATTTGTTTAAATATATAAAATCTTCTAAAATATATTTACTGCGTTGTTTTTTTAATTTTTTAGATTTCTAATATATGTATATAATGGTCTTATATAATTGATAAGCACTTTGTGGTTGCCGTTTCAATAAAAATATAATGGATGTAAATTAGTCGATGTGCTGCCGTATTTCTATTATTTGTTAAAGCTATAGGTAAAAAACAGCTTTTGAATATTAAGAAAACCGATTTATTCGATATTCGAAAAACCAAGATTTCAAAAAAACCGTATAATAATTTATGAAAAAATCGAGTCAATCACCCTAATACGAGTATGTAGATGATTGTTATTGTATAAGCGACGTACAAAATATTTGAATATTTGGATACACGGCGGCAGGCTTTGGGCTAAACGCAGAAATTTTTGCGTATTTCAACTAAGCATATACAAACGTACATACTATAGATATACATACATACATATGTACTATAAGTTACGAAGTCGGATTTTAATACTCTTATCCCCTACAGTTGTTACTCGTACATTTTAAAAAATATTTACCTCAACTTTTTTACTTTTAAATCAAAGCTGAAGCAAAACTTCTAAAATTTTCCATTTATTTTATATAGGCGGGAAAAAAAATTATAGAAACGGTAAATAATGCTTGAAAGTTAATATTTCTCAATTGTTAAGCTTTTTTTTCTTTCTGTAAAATGGAAGAAAAAATAGTCAATTTTTTATTACCACTTTGTTTTATTTGAACTATTTGTTTAGTCATCCAATATTTGTTTATTTAAAAAACCTCAAAAAACAGATATTTGTATATTTAAAATAGCGGGTTATTGATTTTGAAAACTACTTAAATGAAATTGACTTTTCCGATTTTATTACATATAATTTTGAATATACTACGTCTGCGACAAAAATATATTCCACCATATATATAAAATACATTGAAAATGCGTAGTTTTAGTTACCTCTACATATTTTTTATGTCGATTAAGAAAGATAGGGGTATATTTTTTAATATGGAACAATCCTAGGGGATGAAAGAATTAAAGCTCCTGCTCTACTTTTTTGCCCACAATTATTTATATATATATGTATTTTTTTTAACCAACCGAATGTGCATATAGGGGCGTGCACATAAATATCAACAACATTCGAAATGATATTGTATGCAACTTGTATCGGATATTTAAATTAAGTATTGCCATTTAAAGCTTACAAAGCATTATTTATAACATAAACCGTTTAAAGTTATATATGTAGTTTTTAAAGCTTGTGCAAAATTCACTAAAAGCAAAAAAAAAATTAAATATTTAAAGAAACTTCAAAACTTTTATCCAGGCTCTTTTGAAAATTTTCGAGTATGCAATCTTTAAGTGCATTCAATTCTTTATATTTATCCTCTTTTGTCGTTGTTTTCAGTATAAACACAAAATATAAAAAGTTTCAAGTGGCTAAAAATTGGCGTTGCTTTATTCGATTTTTTTCCATACAAAACTTGTTTTATTTATGTGAAAGAAAATGAGTCGAAAAAAATGCAACGGCCCTTTAATTGAATGACCTACAAAACTGCGTACATTAAAAAAAAAATATAACTTTTTTTAAATTTGCTTAACTTCTGTAAACTTTGTATCAGCTTTGGAGCGTAGATATATCGAACTATAGTCGAAATGAAAATGATTAAAAATAAGTTAAGAAGAAATACGTCGATACCTTTGAACTGTTGGACAAATATGCAAATTTCATATCGAATCAAATTGAATCACAAAAAGTGTATATATAATACCTACGTGCATTTCCAAGTAAGTTAAAGTACGCATGTACGCAAAAAAAAACTTTAACAATAATTATACGTACATCTATGTACATGCATCCATAATTTAGATACACAATGAACAACTCGAATTATTAAAAACTAAAAAATATATGTGGTAAACACATTTAATTTCATTTCAGTTTTTATGAATAAAATAATCGTTAAACTGTTTCAAAGTTCCGAATATAATTAATATAGGAAAAATCCAATTATTCGTAAAAATGTTGTAGAAAAAATGAAGATCAGTAATTTTATAAGGAAAACATAATTATCTATTCAGGCGTCTTCAAAGTTCTTAACTAATTGATTATTAAACGATTTTTTAATCATATTAACATCGAATATAAATATTTAAAAAGATAACAAATATTAAAAAAGGGTGTTCCTAAGCCTCGCTTTGAAAGTGAAACTTTTTTTTTTAATAATTTCTTAAATTTTCCATAATCCTGAATAGGTATGGGGTTATTCATGATCACGATCTACATATGTTAGCGCTGAGTTTCGTTCTTTAAAATTGATAAAATTACAATTTAAAACAAAAATTGTATTTATTTTATTTAGTGAGCTGAGTTATGGAGGGTAGGAGTAGGTGATGAGCTCAGGTGAGGTGAGTTAAGGTATGGTATTTTTAAGAATGGTGGGTTTATGTGTGGTGAGATGAGATACGTAAGGTAGGTAAAATTGCAATGAGCGAGTTAAGATATGGCGTGTTTAGGTGTGGTGAGTTAAGGCTCCGTAAATTAAGATAGGGTAAGTTCAGGTATGGCGAGTGTAAGTGTGCTCTTAGCTTTATGTGTGCTGACTGCATGTATGATGAGAAGCAGAACCACTTACAGAACGTAATGTTACTAAACATGTACATAATTATTTAAAATTTTTCTAGACGTGCTGAGTTTAGATATAGAACGATTGTAAATACTTAATAAATAAATTACTAAACATTTCCGTCGTATTCGTAATTTTGATTTTTCAATTTACTGCCTCTGCGAAATAAGCTTTACTTCAAAAATTCTTAAGTTTACAACTCTTTGTAAGATATATTAATTTTGCAGCATTTCGCAAATTAGTTTTACCACCATAACAATGAAACTTCAAGCGACTTAAGCGACCTATCAACATTTTAAGATAAATATCGAACAATCATAGGTTGAAGCACTTAAGAATTATTTAAGAGCACCCTAATATACATATAGTGTTGTGCATAACAAAAGCAACAGCATTCAAAATGACACAGCTTGCTACGCATATTTATTTATTTATTTTTTAGGATTTACAATTAAATTTCAGTTCGTTCTCAATTTTAATTTTAATAGAGCATTTTGAAAATTTCAAGTGGCTATGAATTAGTGTTGATTTTTTAGAATTTTTTTTGTGAAGGGTGTTGCAACTTTCTTCTATATAAAAATAAATGTTGCTTATTCAACGGGCTCAGTGACTATTTTTTTATTTTAAATGACAAAATATTTGTTCATGAAGAATACACATCATATGTATATTATACATACATGTATCGTCTGCTGCATATAAACATCTAAATTAAAAATTTTGAAACATTTATTTAGTTATATATATTTTATTAACATAAATAAATTTTTCTAACTAATGCAAACTTTAATTATAAAACAGCTGTCAGGCCTGTTTCGGTTTAATTGCATTAACTAACTAACCGAAACTGCAATTCTCGCAGTTGTTCCGCGTATTTATACCATGATATCACTGTTAGTATTTCATTGAGTAAGCGGGATTTGCTGACTGAATTGTATGAGTTAAAAAGATATGGAATGTTAACTGGGCCTTAAGAAACTCATACGAGTATAAACTTTATCTCAAATAAAGGGTGTTTTTTTTACAGGTTTGTTTTTCGAATAAAGATAAAACTGGCATTTTGTGGTCAAATCTGGCAACTCTAATGTCATTTATGTTCAGTTTGGTTTGCCATTTCATCATGAACAGGTTGACAAAAGAACAACGCTTGCAAATCGTGCAAATTTAATTCGAAAATAATGGTTCAGTTCGCGAAGTTTACCGTGAGCTCCGTCCATTTTATGGTCGACATAATCGTCCATCAGAGCAATTAATTCGGTTAACCATGGATCGTTTTCGCACTACGTTTACTCTATGTGATAATACGCATCCGCAGAGACGTCGAACAGTGCGCACCGAAGAAACAATTGCCGCTGTAGAGCAAAGTGTTGAAGAGGACCCGAATGAATCGATTCGCCACCGTGCACAGCAATTGGAGCTTTGTCCATCAACTTTATGGAAGATTTTGCGCAAAGATCTTGGCTTGCGACCTTACAAGATCCAGCTTGTGCAAGAATTAAAGCCGCGAGACCATGCAATGCGTCGTGATTTTGGTGTATGGGCCGAAAATGAGATTGATCTCGATGCTGATTTTCATCGCAAAATTTTGTTCAGTGATGAGGCTCATTTTTGGTTGAATGGCTACGTCAACAAGCAAAATTGCCGAATTTGGAGTGAAGACCCATGAGACCCTTGAAACGCCATTACATCCACAAAAACTGACTGTTTGGTGTGCTCTATGGGCTGGTGGAGTCATTGGGCCATACTTCTTCCGCAATAATGCTGGAGAGGCAGTTACCGTTAATGGAGACCGGTATAGAGCCATGATAACCGACTATTTTGTTCCCGAATTGGATGGCATGAATGTGGATGAGTTGTGGTTCCAACAAGACGGCGCTACATGCCACACAGCGCACGTCACAATCGATTTATTGAAGGAAACATTCGCTGAGCGCATAATTTCGCGGAATGGACCTGTCAATTGGCCACCAAGATCGTGTGATTTGACACCATTGGATTATTTTCTTTGGGGATATGTGAAGTCGCTCGTCTACACCAACAAACCAGAAACGTTAGGGGAATTGGAAGCCAACATTCGTGGCGTTATTGCCGACATACGGCCCCATATGCTCGAAAAAGTGGTTGAAAATTGGACCTGTAGAATTGGCTTTATTCGAGCCAGCCGCGGCGGCCACATGCCCGAAATCATATTTAAACATTAATGGCATAAAATTATCCTTCCAATAAAGCCAAATTGATGGACCTTAAAACGAGTTTTTTGTGTTTTATTTCAATTCGAAGTTCTATACCCCTAAAAAAAACACCCGTTATATGGTAGAGCTCTCTGGTAAATCATACGTTATTTAACCGAGAGTGATCTTGCTGTGTTTACACACGAGTATACACACATACATATTAAGATGGACATATTGAATTTGGCATTTTATATTTTGTGTGCAATTAGTACAGTACATAGAGGGTGCGGCAGTTAAATCCGAAAAAATTGCACTTTGTTTTAAAATACAATTTATTGACACAAAGTACAAATGTAAAAAAAAATGTTTTTAGTCAATATTCCTGTGACCTGTCTGGAGTATAATCACTCTATATAAAAGCCCTTGGCCTCAATTACCGCCTCCATCCTTGTCCTGAAGCGCCCGCACGCTCTCATTAGGGTGCCACGACTTGTTGGTAACCCGTTTTACAACGCTGCAAACATTGAAGTCGAGTGGGTTCAAATCCGAGCTATTCGTGGGGCAAAAATATTTGAACCAGAACATGTCCGAATTGTTTGATAGCCAGTTTTGGACTAAATGGCTCGTGTGAGCCGGTGCACCGTCCTGTTAAAATTCATATTCCCTCCCCGCGGCCACAGTTACCATCCACGGTCCCACAACATCCTTTAAACCGTTAAGATAAATTTCTTTTGTGACAATTTGTCCTTTTCCTAAGAAATGTGGCGGCACGACGTCACCCTCACTGGACACAACACCTTGAACGGGAAGGCTTTCAGTAATCGCGACTCTTCGATTGTACTCCGCACTTGAACGTAGCATCTCGGCTATTTTAAGATTATGACTGTTTACTAGACGCCCATGACGTTCAAGAACCTCTATCACGACCTCTAAAGGACCTACGACATGGCGGGAAATTCAAATTGAAATTTGTCCGGATTTAACTGCCGCACCCTGTATGTTTGAATGTACATAATTACCCTTTTCGTGAGTTTCGTTTTCACTATAAATAGTTCACTTTTCACTGTTCGCTTATTAGAAATTTTTGGCGGAAACTTTCCGCTTTCGAACATTGTTTCCTCTTATCGGCAACACTTATTTCGGGCAGAAATTGTTGGGGGAGTAATTGAATATGTGCACTATTTTTTGAGGGGAAAAAATTAAGAGGATTCAAAATGTAAGTAATTAATAAATTTTTTTTACAAAAGAACGCCCTTTCCAGAAACATAGTAGTAAGCAAAGTTCAAAGAAAGATGCACTTAGCTAGAATGCAGGAAAAGTCGGATATTGCAAAAGGATTTGTCAAAGAAAACAAGAAAAATGTAGCTGAGTAATGAAAACAGCTAAGAATGGAGCTGAATAGTTGGGGCCTGCAATGAAAATTGAGTCCAAATGGATAGGGGTAAACAATTTACATTTAAATGTGCGCAGAAATTTAATTTTTTTATGCAAAAAAGCCTTGGACTGGTCAAAAGCGATATGTCTTCCAGAGTAGGTCGTTTTACCCATTGCAGCAACAATATGGACTCGTTAATTTTGACAATTTCTTACAGGATCTGACTAAAAGACAATTGCGCTAGCCCAATTTATAGTATCAACCATCAGAGAAATATAGCAGGCACGCGCTAAGCTTCCCAACCGACGGAATAGTAATTTGTAGTGGTCAAAATCTGGAAAATTGATAAATTTTGACAAATTACTATTTCATTTAATGACACTGAAGATGGCACAACGCCGAAACCGGTTTGTCTTAAAACCAAACTTAACAAGAGATGACGAAAATTCGTTCCAAAACCAATTATTTCATTTAAATAATTTGATGATTTTACACTTCAAGTATCACATTTCAGAGTTGTAATTTCCATGTTCGAATTTCCGAAGCGAAATTTATTTTCGGTGAAACTTGCAATAGGCGTATTCAATCCGAGTGAGTGAAGAAATTTCGGGTGAGTTTTTCATTGCAGAAATGTTTACACTTTGGAAGTTTGTCATTGCCTGCCGAAGGGTGACTGCTAAATATTAGAAAACAATTTTTTCTATGATAAAGATTTTACTTGCCCTGACTGAGACTGAATCCACGAACTCGGCGGCACATTCATATGTAGATAAGTATACCTATACTTCTTTATTTTTTGTATTTCAATGATCTAAAAGCAAAAGCGCTATTTGTACAAGTCATCATTGCTGTCGTTCAGGTTCAAGGTGAACAGCGTTATCATATTTGCATTTCTAATTTTTTATTTCAACTTCAGACTTTTTGCAAGATGGTAATAATTTGCCTTTCTTGTTTGCTAAATTATATGCCAGACTGGGAGAATAAATTTATTAAATCCAGATAACATTACTCAAATGTGAGAAGAACAAATTTTTTTAATAAAATGTAAATAAAATGTTGGATTTAATAATGTCAATATTAAAATATACCTAACATTCCATGATTTATATATGGTATATTATAAATTTACTCAGCTTAAAAGCGAAAAGGATAAACAAAATTTACTTTTTTAATAACAAATTGCACTGAGCGAACTTTAACAATGTTCGTGTACGGCTCAATTATTGAAACTACAGTAAAAGTTTAGATATGTAGATAGAGATAGAGTAAATAATGTGACCTGTGGGTCTTTTGTGCCCTCAGTACCTTTGAGCACTTCACTCAGCCATAGTACCTCCAAGAAAGTGTATAATCGATCCTCGGCGTAGGGAGTGTATGTGATTGGCACCTCTACCTTCTTCGCGCTACGGCCTCACACACCAGGAATAGGTGTGATGGGCTCTCCCTGGCTATGTCGCTGGACCAGATCCCCATCTGGTGCATGAGACCTTTTAGCCTGGAGTGTCTTGTCAGAATGCCTGTTAAAATTAGTGCTTTGTACTTTTTGGTTTTGTACCCCATTAGTAGTCATTTAGCCCGGAGAAGTTCTGAGATGTTCTTCCAGTGATAATCCCTTAATTTAATAATCTTCTTCCTGAGCACCTCCTTCACCATGTGTATTCCCACAGCGTGGAAGGGACTAAGGCAGCTGCCGTCCTTGCTAGGTTGTCTGCTTTTTCATTTCCCTCGATTCCTGTACGTTCTGGTATTCACAGGAGATTATGCCATTTTTCTCTGCCAGGGCATTGAGCTTTTAAACGGACTCCATTGAGTTTACATTTTAAAAATATGCGCTGATTTGAATATGCGCATTCAAATATTTTTCAATTGAAACTACTATGAAACTCGTTTTACTGTTTAGTACTCTTAGTCAAGATGTTACTGCAATTGTTTATGTGATATTTATATAATTATTGTCTATCATTGGTTTCTCCTGTACTTTTAATACAAGAACAGTTCATAAACTAGATAGTGCGTAAATATGTTTGCGCAAATCTATGTGATTACTCTTATCTAAGTACATATGTGTGTGTATGTGTTATGCATACAACAAAGTCAATGCTCCGTCGTAGTTCATAGCGAACTAAAGAGGAGCGTACCAAGTGAAAGTATTGAGATAAGAAAATTACACATGTACAGTACATAGAGCTGACATTAGTATCGCCTCAATATTAGATTTTGGTAGTAGAGAAAAAACTTGATAAACTGATAGCTAAATTAATAAAATCTAAGTGTTAGAGACCTACGGAACCAAGATCGGGAATATACCACGCCCAGCTCTCTTGCGAGTATCAAGATACTTTTGGAAAATCCGAAAACTCCAAATTTGCCAGTAAACACTAAACCAAATATGCTTTAAATTGGTATATAGAGTAACATTGTGACAAGAAACGTGGATTATTTTGGAAGTTTTTTTTGTTTAATTTGATAAATTTTTTGTGAATAATTTTTGGACAGCGAAACCCCGTAAACGGAAAAGTATTATCTTTTTTTAATTTAACATTGCACTGGTCATCAAACATAATATAAAAATTACTCTACGAATTTCAGTTCTGTTAAGCAGAAACGGAATATCCAGTTGTATAAATTTCTAAGATCACAGAGAACATATGGCAAGGGTTTATTTAAGGGATCTACTTTTGGGACCAATAGTTAAAAGTACATATCACCTTCTCAATATTTAGACAAATATAATCCTTCTCAACAGATTTTTTAAGCCTTTTCCACTGGGTTTGAGAGGCGGCTAACAAAAATGCGATAGGTTGATCAGAAAAAAAACCCAAAGAATTATTTCGTATTTATTCTTCATCTTTGTCTTTTTATCTCCGCGTTGCTATTACAGGTACTAGATCCGGAGATCTTAATAAATATACTCGTTATTTCAGCAGTGCGAGCTGGCTCATTGTCATGATGTAAAATGTAGCATCGTAAGTCCTCTTTCTTCCTATTCCCCAAACAATTTTTGGTAAGCAGTCTTCAGTATACTATTTTGCAGTTGCCGCCTGACCCTTTTCCAAGGGAATAGCAGCTACGGTTTTTAATCGGGAGAAGTAAACTAACATCAATACTCTAATTGTTGATTTTTGTTGCTTAGCTTTTACGGGTTTGTGCCCTTCCTGGGCTGTTGTTTGGTTTCCAGTATTTCTTTATAGAAACAAAATTCGTCACCATTAACGACTTTAATAAATTTGCTAGAGTTTCGAGTTGAGTTAGTAAAATTTGAGAAAAATGTAGTCGAGCCCCTTTTTGGGCCTCATTTAAAATTCGTTGGGTCCCATGCGAGCAGATTTCTTCGTGTATCCCAGATGATTACATAATATTCGGGACACAGCCATGGCATTCATGCACAATTCACGAGAAATAATTTCTTCTGTCAATCGTCAACTTTGGACTTCACCAGAGTGACGTCATCAGTGGAAGATTTCGGTCGATCTTGTCGAGGCTCGTTCTCTACAGAAAAATGTCCCGTCTGAAATCTTCGCAACCAGTTGGAAACAATCTGTAGAGATGGTACAATCGTTCCATGTGCACTTTGGCATTTATTGAGTATTTGAAATGGCCTTAGCTTACGCCGAAAACCAAAGAGAATCACATAGCGAATTTTTGTTTGCGTTTATTTAAACCGATATTTTTGAAATTTGCAATGCAGTCTCGTAAAACAATTGCAAACGATTTGGTTAGTCCTCTCGTACTTTAACTTCATATAAAAAAAAAATAAAAAAATTAAAAATCCACTTTTAAATAGGAATTTGGACGAAAAGAAATGAAAAAATCAGGGGCTTACTTTGTAACTCGATTCGAAAAAAATTTTGCATTTGCTACCATCTATAAAAAAATTGTTTTCGATAAATTTATTTTCGAATCGACTTACATAGTAGCCCCCCAGACCTTTACTGCATTTCGATTCCGAACAAATTTCCGAATAATTTTCGTATTTCGCATTTTTTTGGTTTTCAGGTTTCGCGAAAAGAAGTTAATAAATTCTAGCCCTCGAGGAACTCAATATTTTTTTGTAAGATTTCATATTCACAACAATAAACTATCGGGGACTATTACTTTAAGTAGTATTGATGTGTTGTTATAAAAATGTTGCAACATTATTGCGTAAAATGAAATGCTTTGAGAACTCTGATAAAACGGATTGAGACTTCAAAAGAAGCCGATAGATATTTCAAATATTGGCGTCGACGAAAGCAAAGTATTAGTTGAAATGAATATACCATACCATAGCTTTTTTTATACTAACCATTAATTTTAACAAAATAAAGTATGAACTGCTTTTTCCGAAAGTTCCTCTTCAATTTCGAGGGTGGGTGCCATACAGCAAGCATCACTGAGAAAGAGCGGGAGATCTATCCATCTTGCGAAGAAAGCATTTTTGAAAGTTTTTACCATTGAGAAAACACTGGTTATTCGATATGTGAATGGAAGTTTGCTTGCCAAAACTATGCTTCTCCCAAACACAAGCGCGTTTTCAGTTTTGTTAGTTCGAAAGGCGACTCCAAAGTTAGAATAAGCTTTTTTTTTTAATAATTTTACATGTATGATACTCGTATATTGAGTCGACTGTATCTTAACTAAAAATATGCGCCGCCATGTTTGACAAAAAGTGTGCTATACAAAGCACAAATATTGCAGCCGAAAATTAAAAGCACAAAAACAAAACAAAATAATATAATTATAATTTTGTAACTTCGTATAAGTTAGTATTAAGGTTACTCGCATATTTCTTTAAAAACATTTTTATTTTTCTAGAAGCAACTAAACGTCACTCTAATTTAGATATGATAAATGTAATAAAGATAATAGCTAATTTGTTTGCTTATACTTTTACTTTCATATTTGTAATACTAATTTTTTCCATTCACAGCCTACGCATTCATTACATTCATGTGAAACCTACATCCA
The DNA here is from genome assembly GCA_963971545.1 of Philophylla caesio. Lineage (NCBI taxonomy): Eukaryota > Metazoa > Arthropoda > Insecta > Diptera > Tephritidae > Philophylla > Philophylla caesio. Next base: position 77,740,569 of record OZ020606.1, read on the forward strand.
CTAAAGATAAAAAGGTGATTCCCCTATTGTTGCTCCATGGCTGGCCGGGATCTGTACGCGAATTCTACAAATTGATTCCGCTGCTTATAAAATCTAATTCAAAGAGCAATTATGTTTTCGAAGTGATTGCACCCAGTCTGCCTGGGTATGGATGGTCGCAGGTTTGTTTATTCTAAATGTCTTGAACTTCACTGCATTCAAGTGTTACACTGAATTGAAATGGAAAAATCTAAAGGCCTAAATGTTTGTTTACAGGGCGCTTCGAAGGTTAACTTCGGCCCATCTCAAATGTCACTGGTGTTGCGTAATTTGATGTTGCGTTTGGGGCATGAAAAATTTCTGATACAAGGCGGTGATTGGGGCTCTATAATCGGATCTGATATAGCTACGCTAGCACCTCAAAACGTTCTAGGCTATCATTCGAATATGTGCACTACCAACCATCAATTGTCGCAGTTCTTTAGATTTTGGCGTATCTGGTTGCCTTCATTGTTTGTAAAGGACGAACACAAAGATTTCTTCAAATCATTCGGAAACGAGATTTCTTACTTATTGGAAGAGACTGGTTATTTGCATATTCAAGCAACCAAACCAGACACTATTGGCACAGCGCTATTACAGAATCCTGTCGGTTTGGCTGCGTACATCCTAGAGAAGTTCTCTACATGGACGAATCCTGCGTGGAAAAAACTAGACGACGGTGGTCTAACCAAACGTTTTACATTGGATGAGCTCTTGGATAACATAATGATCTACTATGTAACAAACTCGATAACCACATCACAGCGCTTGTATTCCGAGGCGTTAAACTACGCTCAATTGGGTTTAAATGTGGATGCTGTGCATGTTAAAGCGCCCACCGGCTGTGCGCGTTTCATACATGACCTAACCCATTTAACGGATCTTGAACTGGGCGCTAAGTTCAAGAATATCGTGCAAAGTACATATAACAAAGATGGCGGTCATTTTGCAGCGTTGGAAGTACCGCAGATACTCTACGATGACTTTGTGCAGTTTGTGAATAAAGCACTTTCCCAAAAACTTGTCAATTAAGTGCCAGCCAAAGATTTGATTTAATCAAACATGAAGATTTTATAACAAAATCTATTCCTAGAATGGATTTAGGTTGTTCTTTTTATAAATATATTAAATGAATTTAGAAAAAAATGTGTGCAAATGGTTTACATTCGTCAGCCGTACGATTTTTAAAAATTTACCTACATATCTGAGAGTTCAATTGCTTTACAGAAAAAATTTCTTATCTATTATCTTCTACCAATATACACATAAAACATAGAATATGTATAAAATTTAATTTTGATTAATGAATTAATTTAAATTTGATTACTGGCTGAACAAAATGCAGTTCTACAGCCATAAGCTATTTAGTTAGCTACATCAGCTGTTGGCTTCTTCGTGGTAACGCTAAAATATATGAACACAATGGTGTAGCTCATGTCAAGCAATATTTACCAAAAAAATTTTAAATGATTGAGCACGAAGAAGCTGCGTTTTTTATCGACTGGCGTGAATATGTTCTACTTACCAATTAGAGTAAATTGTAGTTTTTTTTGTTTTTCGTTTCCTATTTGAAAATTCAAATTTGAAACCCGTGGGCAAATTAACGTACATATACATACATATAAGCACAACTAACGTCCACTGAAATGATAGCAAAGGGTAGTGGTGCATCGAAAAATTAGCAAATTACTTTTATCAGTATGGGATAGAGAAAATTAAAATTTTCTATACGTAAAATGTATGAGCATTTTCAGAATATCATTAACTGATTTCACATGCTTTTACAAGTTGCGACAGAATTTTTTATAATTAAATTATGAAATATTCAAATAACTTGCTAAGTAACAACGAACAGACTTCGTGTTTATTGCAGAGTTCGCAAAGTCAATAAAATACACCGTCGCTCTGAGGAGATAAGTATGTATATTTTTTTAAAAGCACTCCAATATTAAAAACTCAATTACTCTTGTTTTATTTATATTCCCTTCACTAAAAACTGCTGAAATATTTCGCCAAGCCATACATTTGCAAGAGGAATATTTGTAGTTGAATATATTCGTATTGATGTCATCACTTTTACTTTCATCGCTTCGAGTTTTAAAGTTTTGTACTCGTCTAAAAAGCAATACTATATTTGTTTGAACCAGAGATGGCCAATTAAATATTTTAGTTTTACCTAATTTGGGAAAAAATTCTACCCGAAAACATAAACGTGTATCCAAATTTGAAATATAAAATTCAATTTTTCTATCTGTACCTAATATGATAATTAAAATGGTACCCGTAAAAGGTGTACCATTTCATCACTAACTCGATTCAAGCGAAAATAGAGAAAAAATACCTACATATAAAGTGATTACTCAATGAGCACTCGCTGCTGCTGGAATGAGTTTATAAACGATTGAAACTTGTGAATGATAAAAACTGAATAAGTAATTCAAACCGAACGCTCCTCTATGAGGAGTGATGTTTTGAGTGGCATAAGAGCCTGAAAAAAGTTTTGAGTCGGGAAAAATCGATAAATATTTACGATAACTTTAGTTAAAGAGACCTCGTTCAGAAAATAAATATTGATAAACTATTGGATTGAATAGTAATGAGGAGTAAGATGGAAATTGTATTCTTTAGTAAGGAGTATTTATGAACTCTGTTTTTTTGTGGTGGCTCCCGTTCGCAGGCAGAGTCTTAAAAAATGCGATAATTTACTCTCGTCTAGGATTGTATTTTAATGTCTTTCTACTATCAACGCGGTTTTTTTAGGATGTCCCAATTTTGTATTAATATTATTATTATTTTTTCACTTACTATGTCGTATATAAAAATAGTCGGACTTATAAACTTACTGGTTCCTTTATGGTTAAATGGCCTCTAGAATTGTGATGCCAAAGAATCCTTACATGGATAATCAAATCAAGGAAAAAGTACTGGATAATTTGATATTTGAAATTTTTTCAGCTGAATAAATATCTTACAATGGTGTTAAACTTTTAAGACAAACTTTTTACTCCAGAAACTCTTAATATTTCAAAAGCAGAACAGTGTTTTTTTAATGCAATCGCAGTAAAATCAAATATGTGTAAAATATATAACGAGAAAATTTGTTTTTGTTTCTGAGAATGTTTGGCGCTGCGATAAGAGTTTTGATAAGAGCAGAGAAAATTTCAAGTGATTTTTACATGTGTGTATGTGTGTTGTTTATCTAGCAGCACAACGTTGAACGACAATAAACGATGAGAGTGAAGAAAATCGTTGGTGGAGTTTTCTATACTTTAGTCGCGGTGGTCAACGTGGACTGTGAAATTATTATTATTATTATTATTCGGGCGACCTAACAAGATCTATTGTGCTGACCCTTTTAGTTGTCACTCTATCCTTAGGCTGTTAATGAAATAAAGCACTTTGGAAGGTGTGGTTGTCCATATTCTGGATGGAGATAATAGTCACTCCTCAAGGTGTATAAGCCTGAGTCCACGTATACTTGGGCAGTATGTATGTATGTATATGCTCAGAGGTCTCCGTATCTAAGCCACAAAAAAAAAAATTGGGAACTATCACAATAAGTTTTTGCTGGTCAAACTGTGGGTTCAAGTGGCGAAAGAAAGATTTATGTTTTGTTGACCTTGAAGTAGTGGTGCCCACAATTTCAGCGAGTAAGAGCGCAGTTACCCACCGACGTAGAAATGGCCGAACTTGACAGTTGACACGATCAAACTAATGAGAGCGCCATGTAAATGAAAACTAACTACCGCAGAATTTTTAACGCTTCTGAAATTTTTGTGGTGACGTAAAATTTACTTAGGAAATTCGAATGTGTTTGATATTTCCCGCTATAGACGTTTACGCTACGGGTACGTACACGGAGGTTGGTAATTGCGCTCTAAAACTTGAAATAAAATGTAATTGTTGGTCATTGAAGCGGGACAACCCAGTAAACATTATTCAAAGTGATTTTTACAATGACGTGCAATAGAATGTTTTTTTTTTAATATTTGGCGTATTCGGAATCTGTTGTACGAGTATTCGTAGTAATATTAACTATTTTTACAAGGAATACGGATTTACACAAGTAAATCGCGAACACACCCTGTTGTAATATCTGGCTTCGTGTATTTGTAAATTTCCTGAACGGCTGATTTACGAGTACATATGTATGTGTGTATGTGCCACCAACAAATAAACGAAAAGGCGAAAAAACGAAAATATTAGATTTTATTACTAATAATTGTGAAAATGAAATTGCTAAGATAAGCGATACACTTTAATACACACAAATAAATATATATTTATTCGACTAACGTATTTGTAGATGATTCGACGATTCATCGTTTTTGTTGTGATCCGCTGTGAGAAATGTACAAAAGAAAAACCACATTTACAGCAGAGTCAACCCATTGTATTTGCTTGCACTGTTGTATTTGAAGTGGAACGTATATTTTATTGTTGGATTTTTACTACATTTACTATAAAAACCACAGAAAACACGAATACAAAATACAATGACAAATACAAGAGATCACGAATACCCCTATTATTTAATTTTTTTCTCGAAGCGGTTACTTATTTCGAAGGAAAATTTCTTGTGGTAAAACTGAAAAATTTGGGTCACATGCATACATTGGCTCAAAGATGTGATTTTTTTTTGTTTTCCTGAAAAATTTTATTCGCCAATTTTGTGTAAAAATATAGTACAAATATTTTATAACAAACAACATATAAATTAAAGCCTCAAAGTTTGTACCAAATCTAGGGTTTTAATTAAATATTCATCTACAGCTCGCAGTTATAAATTATAGTTTCCAGAAAGTTTTTAATGTGCAATTTTATAGCGCTGTTCGTTATATTAAAATAAAGTACCCGACTCAAGTGGCTCAGAATTGATTTTTGGCCTTTTATTTTTTTAAAGTTTGTTTTGCTAGATATGTTTATGCTACGCAAACATTTTTATACCCGAGCGTACTTGTACACAAGGGCATTATAGCTTTGTTCGCAGAACGGTTGTTTGTAACAGCAAAAAATAATCGAGATAGATATAGACATATACATATATACTAAAATGATCAGAATGAAAAGAGGAATCGATTTAGCCCTGACTGTCTGTCCGTCCGTCCGTCCGTCTGTCCGTGGTTGGAATAACTTGAGTAAAAATTGCGAAATCTCAATGAAATTTGGTACATAGATTGCTCTTTGGACAGGGTAGTTTGGTATCAAAAATGGTCAAGATCGGACCACGCCCACCTCCCATATAACGGAAGTTTTGGAAAATGCAAAAACTCCGTTTTTTCGGTATCCATTAAAGCAAATTGATTGAAATTTGGTATTTGAATCTATTTATGACATTTTGAAAAATGGGCGTTGCCATGCCCACTTATGAAAAATGTTCTGTATCTCAAGTACGGTGTAAGGCATCGTCACAAAATTTGGTGGACATATTTTCCTTGACATTGCTATTTTTATCGTAAACAATTTTTGAAATCGGACCAAAACCCCGCTCAACTTCCAAATAACGGAAATTTTGAAAAATGCAAAAAGTTCGTTTTTCAGTATTTATTGGAAGAAATTGAGTAAAGTTTAGTACCAGCTGCGATTTGAAACAAAGAAACGGGAATTTTATGAAATCATGGGCACTGTTCATACAAAAATATATCGCGAAGGTATATAAAAATCGGTTTCGCCCGAATTTAGCTTTTCTTACTTGTTTAAACATGTTTCAGTAATTTGTTTTAATTCCGCTTTTCGCGCCTTTTATTCATACGAAAAATATTTTCATTGTACATAGAAAAAAATACAATCTCGAACAAATTTTCAAAACAATGCCAAATATCAACGTCAAATCAGAGCAATTTGAAACTTACACCGTATTATACTACAATCGAAAGAGCTTTAAAAATGTGTTCCGGTTTTTTTAAGTTCTTAATTTAAACTACGATATTTAAATGAAAAAAATTATTAGGAAAAAACAATAGAATAGAAATTGTACAGTCAAGTAGAAATAGCGACAGTACAGCCGCACTTGATCGAAGTAAGTTGTAAAGGGAAAGCAGGAAAAATAACAACAGCTCACACTGCGTAAGCTTAGCTGAATGCGTTTAGCTGCCATGCGTTGTTGCGGGTTCGACTCCCGCAGAAGCCAATAAGAACGAAGTCTGATGAGGAAATGTGGTGATTTCCGAAATAGTACTATAACTTCTACCGCTTTGAGCATTGTTGTTTTTTCCTAATAAATTTCCAATAAACCAATCGGCCTTAAAGCTCAAAAATATTTAAAATAAATAGTTAAATGGCCAAACAATAACAAATAAACTGTGTTTTTGTTTTTTTTCTGTTCTTCATTTTTGTTTGCCTTGATATAAAAGAGTAATTCAAAATAACACTCGAATTCAGAACCGTAGGCAGGAGTGTTTAAATTATTGGCAAAAACTGAACGCGAATAAAATATTTATACAAAATGACAACGAATCGTTTTATTTATTTTAAATTTTTTTTTTAAAAGTTTCCATAGTTTACACAAGTAACTTTCACCAAGTTTTACAAATTTATGAACGTTCTCAGTAACTGCAGCATGAAATAAATGGAAAAGCTTACGTGATAAGTTCAAGGCTACCATTGCACCTAATCCCGTATCGAAGTCGGTTTGCCTACAATATATACGAATAGAAATATTTTAGAAGTCTTTTGTTTTTTATGGACCAGTTAACACCTAGAAAATCTTTTGGGAATTTCTTTCGTGAAATAATATTAGTAATATCCTGGAATAGACTGGAATAGACGATGACGATGGAGATGAAGAATAATATATCAAGGTTGGCAGTCCTCAAAGTGAAGTGAGAAAATTTGTAATGGATTTCACAAGATATATTCGAAAAGATCAAGCTCTCTTCATCGCAAAGTTCAACATCAAGTGAAAGCTCTTCAAAAGCAAAGACGTTCAAGCAAGACCTCTTTGTCGATGCTCAACTGCAGATGGAGTGGGAAAAGTTTGTATATTTAAATGAGAAATATCTTAAAGAGCAATTATCGAATGATTTTTGATAATGAAGATCACTCTAGACTTCTTGCAGGAAACAGAAACTGCTGCCGTGGAACTAACTTGTACATGCGGTGAATTACAGTGAGTTAGAAAAGCGTTTAAAAGTTGATTTTTTTACATAATTGTTTGCACGATTTTTCATAAAAGTATAATTCATGGTTTGCGCAAACCTTCGTGTAGAATAATTAAAATAAGGTCAACAAATTTTTGAATCAAAATCTAAAAAACTTTCTTCATAATTTTCAGAAAATTGTATTTCCCGAAGAATTTTAAAAATTAGTTTGTATGTACTTTATGTAAAAGATGAAATATTTCTTTACTTTCATTAACTTTTACAAAACCTGTACGAAAAAAATGAAGCATATGTACATATCATTGTGAATAATATAATAAATTACCGTATTAGCGATTTTGTAAGTTCCTCTATTAAGCAATGATGTAAAAATAAAATAAAAACTGAAAAATTTTACTTTTTATATTTGAATTATGTTAATGGTTTACTGTGTCAATGGTATACAATACGATTGTTTTTATTTAAATATAAATTTATCAAATTTTATACTTTGTTTAGATAAGAATGCTTTCAGTACAATTCAAGGAAACTTTATAAAAGAAAAAAAAAAGAAAAAATGATCCTATTATCTCTTTATCAATAAAAATCCTCTTTGATATTTGCAACCACCCCTAAAACAATTTGGTTGTGTTTTGAGAGATTCCACTGTACATAAATGTTTTTATTTATATATTTTTATTTCCCTAAAGCTGCTACTTGTTCTATGTGCCTTGAGTTCCACACAAATGTACATACATATGTTCCCCATTGCATCAGTTTCCTATTAACCGAAAAATAATCGTACACTTTGAACAAAGTTTTACCAAACCCGAGAATTTAAATAAGTATATTGCTGGTCATAATTATATCACACCCATGTTTTGACTATTTTTTCCCTTTTACTTAATTTTTTAAATTAAAACATTTACTCTCTAATTTAATCAAGCAATCGGACATTGTAAAAAAACTATTGAAATTATTTCGAAGTAAGCATTTGTTATCACTTTAAAATTGAATTTTATATTAAAATTACAAAAAAAAATTTAAAAAAATGTGTTAATTAAAGTTCGCTGAATTTATTTTTTTATTTATTTAAAACGTCGTAAACTTTGGTTTGTATATTTATGGTTATAGAAATCACTGTATTTTAAATGAAAAACAAGTAGGGAAAATTCCATAATAACCCAAATTCTTTGTTTCAAAAATTCCGTTATACCGTTATATGGAAGGTGGGCATGGTTATGGTCCGATATCAAAATTTGTTTACGATAATACCGTTGGTATCAAGGACCAAATTTAGTGAACATACTTTGCACAGTTATTGAGAAATAGATATTTGATCATAAGTGGGCCTGGTAACGCCCATTTTTCCAAATTTCATAAAAGTCCAGTTTCTTTATTTACAATCGCTCTACATATCAAATTTTGGTTAATTTGTTCCAATGGGTAACGAAAAAACGAAGTATTTTGCATTTTTCGAAACTTTCGTTACATGGGAGGTGGGCGTGGTTATTGACCGATATTGACCATTTTCAATACCAACCTACCCTGGCCAAAGAGCAATCTATTTTCCAAGTTTTATTAAGAAATTTCAATTTGTACTTAAGTTATCGTGGCTACGAACAGACAGTCAGTGCCAAATCGATTCCTCTTTTCATTCTGATCATTTAGGCGTATATACGTATGTATATATATATCTCGATTATTTTTGTCTGTTTACAACCAAAAGGAATGCGAACGAAATTAATATACCTTTGTGTACAAGTACGCTAAATAAATATTCATAGATGTAAAAATAATTGTCAATATTCGTGTGCCGCATAAATATGAAAAGGAGTATGCTGCATATGTAATATATACATACATACATATACATATATATTTTATTGAGTTTTCAATATTTTGTGTCATAATAACTTACATACATACATACATATGCATGTACAGTCATAAATATATACATATGTATGTATGTGGAATTATATTTTCGGTTGATTGAGTAATGAGTATATAGAATATCAAAGCCGATAATTCCATTAAAATTGCATTTTAATACCTTCCGCAAAAACTCCAGCAAACTAAGACTTTCGGCGTGATCTACTTAACATATTCGACCATTTCAGTATTTTTACCGATTTAGTGCAGTGTGTGACGTTGGAGTGGCTAGATTGAAAGAAAGAAATAAAATGACGGCTGGAAATTTGCGCTTACTTTTAGTGTTGGGCTTGCTAGCTGGCGTGATCAGAGCGCAGGATGCAACGTCAACATCTTCTCCGCAAGCATCGCCAGCTCCTTCAACATCTGCAAAATATTGCAATGATTTCTCAAACATGAACTTCGATGTCGCACAAGTACATATGTGAACTAAATAAGTTCAACAAATAGTGCAAAAATAGTTTGAATTCTAAGTTTAATAATTATAATTTTTTAATTTTTAATTCTATTTCGTAGATTTCCGGCACTTGGTACGAAATGGCTCGTCATCCGGCGCCTGCTAACAGTTTACTCTGCGCCCAAATAACTCTGTCTCCGATGTCTGATAATGCCCTAAATGTTTCGTTTACATATTCGAATACACCTTCTTATCCGTGGGTCAATCAGACGATGGATGCTCAAGTGACTGTGGAAGCGAATAATACCCAAGGTTACGACTTATCGTTCACAATGTACGGCCAATCATATCCACTGACCACATACAAGATCCTCGCTACCGACTACACCAACTACACTTTTGTTTGCGGTTACACAAATATTTCGGATTTCAACACATTCTTTTCTATTGTATTGACCCGTGAGCGTATAATTGACTCTAGCACCCTGAACGAATATGAAAATATAGCGCAGGCGAGTTTTGGAATATTTAGTAACACATCCATGGCGACAATATCTCAGAGCACAGAGTAAGAGTCTTTATATATTTATTTATAACTACGAGTTTATATTTGCATATTTATGAATTTGTGGTCAACGTCAAAATAATATCACATTCTCATTATGAGTTGCATGCGATCTTCGACTGCGGTCGAAAGAGCTGATCGCAAAAATTTTCATTTGAAATTATGACGCCCATTCGGTCGCTACAGTATTGAAAACAAAGTAATGTTCGTCAGAAAATTCGCTACTAAACGAAAATTTCGAGATGGTTTCGCAACTCATAATATGAACCTACGTAGATTAAAAATCGAATGCAATTCGTTATAAGCGCCACTGACAAGTTTGAATAAAATAATTTTATTTCTCTTTCAATTTTAACTTTTGGTTCTGCCACAAAAAACATTTAAACATAAGTTTTGTGCTGTATACTAGATTTTTAATATTTAGCCAACTATAACTAAAAGTACATTTTTTTTCAAAAATTGTTAAGATTTTTTTTCATTACCTGGTATGTTGCTGTGCCCAGGCAAATATGAAGCCTTTTTGGCATCTTATCTCTCTTGTTCTTAAATACTCTATCGCCTCCTGTATTGCAGCGACCTCAGCCTGAAAAATGCTGCAGTGATCAGGGAGGCGGAAAGATTTTTCCAATCCTATTTGGGCTGAGAACACCCCTCCTCACACTCTGTTCTCGAGTTTGAATTGAAGTGTTAGTTACAAGTTGCTACAAATTACCGATGATTTTTGCAATTCTTTGCCGCATTTACTTCGATAAACAGTTTGAGCTAAATTTATTAATTTTCAACTTTGTTGCTGATCAATTTATTTTATTAATGGAAAAACGCAACCCGCTCGACAAAAAAAAAATTGCAAAAATCCAAGGATACTTTTAGCGACTTAACATTGTCAAAAATCCAAGCGACTTAACACTTTTATATGCTAAAATTGAATAGGCTACAAAACTACATACTCTATACATACTTTAAATTAAAATTTTTAAATATTACAAAGTCTGAAGCTTATGTTTAAATGGTTCAAACTGTAAAGAATTTCCAGTGATTTCATTCAACAGAAAAACATATAAATATGTTATTAAATACTTTTCAATATATTAATGTGCTTTATTTTCATAATATTTTTCATACGACCAGATGCTCAGCAAACGACGGAGTTGTGACCGCGAAAATTGTTTCATTTCTTATGGCGCTCATGTATTCTTCTTTGGCTCTCTTCTGTTGATAGTTGTAACAGCAACAACGGAACTTATTTGCATCCGATAACCTCCAACATTGCGCAATTTAAAAAAAAATCATAAAAAAGTGTTATAAAAATATAGCTTTTAAAAAAAGATTAAAATTAAAAGAAAAAAAAGAATCATATTGATAATATTTTAGTAACGTATGGGACCGTTTTTTTAACTGTTAAAGAGAGCAACACTCAGATGACAGATACTACATTTTAACTGGCAAATTGGCTGGCGGTTAAATTAGTAGGCGACATAAGCATTAACAAGTACATACATACATTAGAAAACGAATAATGGTTGAAAGAAGAGATGAATTTGAACAGGCAGACGAGGAAATTTGTACACGATGAGCATAGCAACCAGCTCCAACTGTGCCAGTTAAACTGTAATCGAAGCGCCGTTGAAATAAGATGAATTGTAACTTACCATGGGCAATTTTAATGAGATTTTGTGCAACCAGGCTACTGTTAACAGAAGTCATTCATGTTGTATTTTAAATTAACGGCAGAACGAGTTTTTGTAAAAGAGAAAATTGTTTATATCAACAACAGCGCTGCACTCTGTAACTTGAAAAGGCTTCCTGCTGGTAATGGCGCCACCTGTTGGATAAGCGCAACATAAGTAGGTAGTGTGTGTCTTGAATAAAATACGTAAATTTTCGTTTGCCTGAGCACACTGTGCGATTTGATTTTCGCACAGGGATACTATTTGCTAAAAACTGACTATCGCTCCGTGTCCATAATAATAGTTTGAGAGCCTATGATAATTGCAAAATGAGATTTTTTGCTGTTGGATTTTATGCAATGTTTGTTTCCTTCAAAACTTTTTCAAAGCAATGTTGCTAGACACATCTGCTTCAGTATCGGTGTTGCATACTAGCATTTTGCCATGGCTCCACCTCGAGAAGATCTTCAACCGGACCATTACTCTTTTGTGCTGCTATCTTTATTTATTTAATAACAAAATTATTAAAAATTCCCAGTGATATTTATTCAAATCGTCAGCATTTCAAGAGTTAAACATAACAATTGGTGCGAGAAGCGGGATTGTATAGTAAATCATTCAGGAGAGATTACGGAAAATGACAAAAATTTAAAAGCTGAAGATTCAGATTTTCAAGCAGAAGCTGGAAATACACAACTTAAAAATTGGCCTTTAGCTCATTTAAAAATAAAAAATAGTGAAAGGGTATAATTCAAAACGGAAGCAGTCCATTCATACCCCAATCTGCAATCAGCTACTCGTCCCATCCCTCATGGGACCGAAATACCAGTGCCTAAGGTCCCTGCTACCTTGGATTCCAAGTTCTGACGAAGATCGTGCTGTAGCTGAACCCGATGACATGTCAAGTTTTGAATCTGAAGATGACAGCAGTCCGAAATTGTTTTCTCAGGACGAGCTAAATGAGTTGGTAAGAGACTTGAATCTTCGAAATACGCTGATGAGTTGCTTGGATCAAGGCTCAACAACTGGAACTTACTTTTGCCGGGAGTGTCTTCCTCCTGGTTTAGATATCGTGAGAAGCAGTTTACTTCCTACTTTGCCCAAGACGCCGAGTTGGTTTATTGTACCAATATTGATGGTTTGATGGATACATTCTCTTGCTTTTTGTGTCTATGGGATAGTAGAGACCGAACAAATCACTGGACCCAAAAGTGTTGGCCTCCGAGGGTGCTTAAAGTTGGCGAAAAGAATGTCCTGCATGAAACTTTGGTGCCTCCTCATAAAGTTCTTGTACCACCGCTTCACATATAGCTGGAATTGATGAAGCAATTTGTAAAGTCACTTCTAAGAGAGGGAAATTGCTTCAAATAGTTAATATCAAAGTTTCCAGGCCTCTCGGAGGCAAAGTTGATGGAAAGTGATTTCGTTGGACCAGATATTAGACGGCTTATGGCTGATCCACTATTCATCACAACCATCACGGATCCTCAAAGAGAATGGTGGATTGCCTTTAAAGAGATTTTTAGGCAATAACAAAGATCCTAACTACAAACAAATCGTCAAAAGAATGTTAAAAGCATTTCCAGCTTTAGGTTGCTTGATGAGTTTAAAAGTACATTTTCTTCATTCCCACCTCGATTACTTTCCAGAAATGTGTTTAGTGCTTACTAATTAATGTATTTTACATAAATAAATTAGTTTTGTTACGAAATTATAAATTTAAAAAAAATTTTTAATTTCTTATATTTTATTTTAAGATGATAACTTGTTTAACATAGACACTACATTGTCAGAAAACGTGACGTTCCATGACAAAATTAAAGTTATTTTCGGATTCAGCACACCCAAATAATTTTTTTTTTGCAGACTTGTGTAATCAATTGTTCCGTTTAACTACAAGAAATTTAAAGATATGGTTTACTATAACTTTTTGCGGTGACTCTAATAGTGTAAAAATTATTTTGCGAAAGTTAAATGCAAAGTCGATAAAGTTTGACAATAACCCATCAAAGCGTTGCATTTTTAGAATCGCTACCAACTTACATGAATTCGCCTTGGTTTATATATTACACACATGGCGGAATTACACAGTTGACATTTTTATGAATCGTTCTCTTTTTCGCCGCAATACATAAATGCCAAATTGATCTGTTTTCTGATTGGCTGAATTTGTTTGGTAAACTGTTGTCAAAACAATGTGCCATCAGCATTTTTATATTTGTTTACAATTTTCCTACAAATTAATTGTGTATTGTAAGCTGAGAAAATAATTAATTTTATATTGTTGTGCGGGTTGTTCGATATTCCTAAGTGGAAAAAATAAAGAGAATTCAAAAAAGATGTGCAAATGTGTGATACGAGTATGTGCAAAAAGATTGGAAGGGGGAAAAGGTCCCTTTTTTTAAGTGCCGAAAGAGGAGGAAAAGAGGATGCAGTGGGCCAAAGTGTGTGGTATAGAACTTAGGTTGAAGGACAGGATATTTGCGGATCACTTTTACCCTTCCGATACCTACAAAATGTATGAAGAAAGAGAAATTTGTTGCCTGACGCTATTCCAAACTTCTGTGGGGTTGTTCATACAACTTTTTGCGCTGGAGGCAGGTTGGATGGTGTCTTTACATTTGATGGCTGAACATTTTGCCATTTTACGAATGACTTTTAAATGCAAAATACTTGCACAAAAGCTTTAGTATTGACCTTTTTTATTAAAGCGCGCACCAATGTATTTTTTTTTTGACGGCGTGCAATTAAACAACTTTTGGTTTTTTGTTTTTGGTGAATAACAGCCCTATTTGCGTTTTGTTACACTCTTCAATTGTTATGGGTAAATTGTCATTATATTGTCACGGACAGTTGTCATAGGTATGCACCGCCAATAATGACAATAGAAAAGCTCTTCTCACTCGCCGCATGCGGCGAAAACTTCTGTATAGCCAAAACAGCTGATTTGGTTCACAATTTCAAATTTTATTCTTCGTTTTATTTTATCGCGTGATACCGAGGATTGGCTCATGGCAATTTGAAAATTGTTTCCAACGCACTTTTGATATGATCCATGCGCGTAGAAATACAATCAACCAAGAAAACGAATAGTGAATGGGACGCTGGACTCGTGACGGCAAAGTTATTTAGGAAACCGAAAGTTTTGAATAAAGATGGTCTCCTGCATGGAAAATGGATCACTGTTATCACGCAGATTCCGCAGAAGTCGCCTTCTGGCTGTAATTTCTTCTTGCTCCACAATCAAACACATTATAACCACTTGCTCTGCTATAGCCAAAACTCGAACGCAATCTGTGGTGTAAAAACTTAAAAACGCTTGGTTTATTTAAAAATGTAACACCAGTTCGCACAAAGCATTTGAGTTGCAAATTTTTACTTTAGTAAAATGTAACACAAAAACATCTGACAGTAGACACAAAAAGAGCTTTCAAAAATTTCTGCGCATACCAAAAATGTTACAGTTATCACAATCATAGCAATTGTCATTACGGCGAAATTTGTCACTGCCTGCGAATAGGGCTGTAAATGTCAATTACAATTCGCCTGAGCTTATTTTAACAAAATCGAATTCATTTAATTCGCCTTGATTTTGTCGTTTCGACACCACCTTATAGATTAGCCTTGATTTCACATTAAAGTTGGAGATGCCGTCGTATTAGAGTAAACATTAGGGCTGCAACATCGACATCGATATTTTAAATAAATCGATGTTTCATTATAAACATCGAGAGCAAGCGAGCAAAAGTTCAATGGCACCGAAAAGTGAGGTTTGGAGGTTTTTCTCCAAAAAAAGCAATACACTGGCATTATGAAATAAGCAGCTCAAAACCAGTGGAAATACCACCAATCTTCTTTTGCACGTTAAAACCAAACACAAACACATTTTTGGGAATAATTTCAACGATTCAAAGGCTTCAGTCAAGCAGGCTCCGAGTAGTACTCCGAATAAAGAAGCCGGGCGTTGGATTTGGAATGAATGTACATCGGGTTCAAAATACATCGTTCAACCAAAACGTAATCATTTGAGTTTTCAAAGTGGTTACTATAACGTTAACATACTTTATTGTGCAGGTTTTCCGAAACAACAAGTATTTAAAGATTGTTTGAATACCATTTTAACTTTGAAAAGTGGAGGTCTAAAGTCAAATGAAATATCATTCGCAATTATTTGAATGATATGTCAGCTGTGATAGTCAGCTAATATCCATTGTGGCAGATGAAGATTTCCTCTATTTTCTAAAAACTACTGCACCTTTATACAAAATTCTGTCTAAGAAAACTTTTGAATCTCTCCTGTATAAAAAGTATGAAAACATAAAAATTTATGAAAAATTATGCTCATGAGAAAGAAAACAAGGATGGGAATGAGACTGAAAGAAAATACTAGGGGTGGGTAACTCAGCGAGTTGACTCAATGACTCAATGACTCTTGCTCTATTAAGTGAGTCAGCTCAGTGAGGTAGCACAATTGAGTTACGACTCATTTTATAATTGTGTCGCTCTGTGCAACTACGGCAGCACTGTTATCGTGAAGAGAAGCACGTTGGATAATTAAAGTGACAACACAAGTGATAACGCGCCACATGCTAATATTGAGTTTTATTTATAGAAGGTGTCCGTAAAACCTTATTTTTAAGTGAACACGCATGTACATCACATATATTTTTATAATTATTTGTTTTATACATGTTTAAAAGCTGTTATTAAACATTTTTGCAAAATATGAATTTCTTATTTTTATTGCGTTTACATTTATATTGAATGTTCGGGGGTGATTGAACGTCAATGCCAAATAAGTGTAATAAGTGTAATTAACAAAACTAGTGTACATTTAATATATAAATTGCATTCAGTTGTTCTGTTTACATACATATGTATATGTTTTGTTGTCATCAGTATAATCTAATCGAAATAAGGAGGAGTGTTATTAAAATAGTGTTAATGATTCAAAGCCTAAGCATCTATGTACATACTTAAATATTATCAGAAAATTTAGCAAAGGAATAAATATGCAAACTTTTTCATAAATATTTCATTAAGAGAAACCAATTTTTATTTGGTAGTATATTTGATGAAAAATAGCAGTAGTATAAAAAGGTACTTAAAGGAACTTTGATACATAAATCTGTGAAAATCGCTAAAAATTAACGTGATAATTGAACACTAAACTAGGTTAGAGGTAAATACGTTTGCATAGTACAATGAGAACTAAAATTTGTGTTAACTTTTGTGACAAATTTTTGTTTGAAGTAGTAGAATTCCAACTAGTGCGGCAAAGCGCAGTGAATTCAGTGTAATTGCAGTGATGATTAACACTGGTGTGCAAATTAGAGGTGGGTAACGATATTACATATGACGAGATGGCTTGCGCTGTACCAATCGTTAAAGGACTAACACAGGAGTGGGCACTTTTAAGCAACACATTCATATGCCGGATTGGCCCACACGTCGACTTGTTCCCAACTGACAAATGTTGACCGCATACCAAGCATTTCACTTTTTTGTCTTTCTCTTCAGAGAAATGCAATCATACATTGCTGGTTTATTAATTTTAAAAAATAAAATAAGCAAAACATGCAAAATTGATTAAAAAATAAACGTTTCAAGGCGACAAACAGAAAAACGCTAATTATATTTCTATATTACGAACGCAAACGATTTTTTATTGTTCGATATTACGAATGCTGTTTTTTTTAGCTTAAATTTCGCGTTCTTTGCAAAAGCAAGTTAAACCACCGTAGTTTAACTGTTGTAAAGCATCTGCAGAAAATATATGCATATGTACACACTTATGTAGTTTGTTCAAGCTACAATTGACATTGAATTTAACGCAATTCAGCCAGTTCAAAGTATTTTTTAGTGCGGTCGGTTCTAATTCATTTGGTTAAGAAAGTGCAATGGCAAATCGAAAGCGGTTTTCACTGGAAAATAAATTGAAAATTTTGGACGATTCCACCAAGAGTCTTTCAGTTAAGGCTATATCCGCGAAATATGAAGTTCTGAAGTTCGGTTTGTACTATAAAAAAAAATTAAATTTAAAATCGAGGAATACGTTCAAAAAACGCATCGAACGAAATCAGTACGTAAGTCCTTAAAAGAAAGCGAATTTCTAGAATGGGGCAAGCCCTCTACAAATGGTTTATGACTCAACGTCAAAACCATATTTCTATTAACGGTGTCGTTTTAAAGACAATGGCGAAAAAGTTCCCTTCAGTTTTACGAGGGAATTTTTGTGAAGCCCTTTATAAAGAAGGTAGAGGACGTAAAAAAAAAAAATTTCTCCCACGATGCTATTTTTAATGCGGATGAAAGCGGTATTTATTGGAAATTGCTTCCTGAAAAGACATACATATGTACGTTCTCCCCGAAGAAACGTCTGCACCAGGAAGAAAGAACAGCAAAGAAAGGTTAACATTTTTAGCATGCGCCAACGCATCGGGAAACAAGAAATTACGACTATTAGTCATTGGAAAATCTGAAATCGCAAGACCTTTCAAAAACAAATTGCTACCAGTAACCTACATATATGAGCTCGAAGTCTGCTTGGATGAATACTTTCATCTATAAAAATGGTTTTTCTATCTTTCTACCACAGATAGGTTTAAAAAGAACGAAATCTTTAGTTGGTGATATTCATTAACTCTTGTTTTAAAGGTTATTGAATTTTTTAAGGAACATAACCTTCCAAACAAAGCACTGCTTATCTTGGATATTGGTCCAAGCCACACACCTTTAAACGAACTAGTTAAGACTACAGATGACGGATTGATATGAACAATGTTTATGCCACCTAATGTAACGCCACTGATTCAACCGATGGATCAGAACGCTATTAGGCTTGTGAAACTTCGTTACAGAAATAATCTTTTGAGTAAACTTATTGCCGCTGAAACGGATAATATCTCAGAATCTTTAAAACGTATTAATATATTCGATGCTGAATATCTCTTGGCTTCTTCTTAGGAAAAACCGTCAGAGAACTCCATCATAAGATGCTGGAAGAATGCTTTTAATTATGATTTTGAAGGATTCGATGAAGAATATGACATACGAGTACCAATATCAGCGACGGCGAAAACGTCATTGAATCGACATTGACTCTGGCAGCGGCAGTCTTTCGTGATGTAAGACCTTGGTATTAGTTATATTAATTGTATTAACTTTTGTGAATGTAGTGCGCATGAAGGTGAGGACAGGCCGTTATTAAATCGTATCGCATTTAAATATTTATTTTCATAAAATTTAACAAAACAGTGGATAAATATGAAAATACATAAGTACATATCAGATATGACGTTTGAAACTAAAAATCTTGCCGAGGGTAGTATGTCTGATATATTTAAAGTAAATGATTTGACATTTTCATATTTGCCGGACTAGGCCAAAAAATCAAGAGCGATACTCCTTTTCCGTGCGAGCATAATTTCATAAATTTGTTTAAATAAGCTTGTGGATGGCGATTGTGTGAGAAGGGAGATGAGTTGGGTCTGCTTTTATGAACGGAATGGCAACCGCATTTATGAATGGTTGTAGTATTTTAGAGTTTTTGACATCGACGTGTATACATACTTATATGAAAATTGTATTTACTAACATTATTTATGTACATACATATGTAAATATTATTCCAGTTATATTGCATACATATTTCAACCTTCAAATTCAAATTTTTGTCCAATGTAAAATAAGCAGAAAATATGAATTTATTTTAAAGCATATTTAAATAAAAACCTTTTTTCATATTAAACAAAAATCGAATGTGCGCATGCGAAATGCCGTCGGCAAATCAGCTATGACATTTTGCAAACGTGAACATATGAATATCTTCATCCTTCTTCGTGCAGCTAAAAGCAATTTCACAACGAATTCTCATCCGCACTGGTAAATTTTGACGAAAGAACATGTGAAGACGTGTGGAGAACTCCTGGAGATGGACGGCACGAATTCACTTGCCATATTTCAAAGTGTTGTCGCTTCTTATAGATTTACGTTCTTTGCAAATACTACCAGCTGCGCAAGGGTCCAACATACACCTACATATTTTGCCATTCGCAAGTTAGTTTGTAAACACCCTGCTTTTCCAGTGGGTCGTCTTTATTCGTACCATTTTTTAGTATCTGATTCCAAATGTCGTATTAATGTTGGACCTCTTTGGCTTATTTGTAAGACATTTTTCCCGGTTACGTTAAGACTGCCCAGGTCATTTAATTATTCCGCTTGCCTATTTTGTTTTCATGTCTCTTTTAATTTTGTTTATCAGACACTCTTAGTATCCGTTGTTGCCGTTTGTTTTCTATATATTACAAATACGAATTTGTTCGTATCTTAATTTGTTCTAATAGTAGATATGTATGTATATTTAATTATTTCTTTTTCATTCTCTTTCTGTATGCATTGTGAACTTTACATCTTTCTGTTGGTTGTTCTGGTTGAAGAAATCGCAAGACAAAGAGTCACCCTGTCTAAAACCTCGTTTGGTATCAAACGGCTCAGAGAGGTCCTTCCCAATCATGACGGAGCTGGTGCTGTTGCTCAACGTCATTTTACAAAGCCGTATAAGATTTGCCGGGATACTAAATTCAGGCTTTTCGTGCTGTCGAAGGCGGATTTGAAGTCGACAAAAAGATGGTGTGTATCGATTCTTCTTCCTCGGGTCTTTTCCTAGATCTGGCGTATTGTGAATATCTGGTCGGTGGTGGATTTACCAGGTCTAAAGCCACACTGATAAGGTCCAATCAGTTCATTGACGGTGGGCTTAAGTCTTTCACACAATATACTCGACGGAACCTAATACGCGATGTTAAGAAGGCTGATACCACGATTGTTGGCGCAGACTGCAGGATCACCCTTTTTGTGGATTGGGCAGAGCACATTTCCATAAGTTCCAATCAGTAGGCACGCGTTCTTCCGACCATATCCTAGAAATGTGCTCGTGCATGCACATAACCAGCTCCTCTCCGCTGTACTTAAATAACTCAACTGGTAACCCGTCGGCCCCGGGGGCTTTGTTGTTCTTCAGCCATGCTATCGCTTTCCGAA
The DNA here is from genome assembly GCA_963971545.1 of Philophylla caesio. NCBI lineage: Eukaryota > Metazoa > Arthropoda > Insecta > Diptera > Tephritidae > Philophylla > Philophylla caesio. The sequence goes on from OZ020606.1 coordinate 77,761,275, forward strand.
TTTCGTCATAGTCGGGTAATGGTACATCATGTCCATCATTATTGATTTGGGATTCGGGTTCAACGTCATCTCCAGGGTTGTTGCAGTTGCTTCCATTAAGTAGTGTGGAGAAGTGCTCCCTCCATAATTTAAGTATGCTGTGGACATCAGTCACCAGTTCGCCGTTTTCATTCTTACTTACTTAAAACCTGATGTTAGCCGTCGAACTTTTTGAAGAAAATTTCGGGCGCTTTTCCTGTCGGCCACTCACGCATTTCGGCCTCTCTCTTTTTCTCACGAAAAATGCGTCTTGCTTCCTTCTTCAACTCACGATAACGCTTCCGCACAGCTCGCGTTGCGCCCGATCGCAGTGTGGCCCTGTAGACAGCGTCTTTACGTTCCGTAGTGGCGACATTCCTCGTCATACCAGTTGTTCTTTCGGGCTCGCTGAAATCCGGTGGATTCTTCAGCGCCGGTATGTAGATAGCGAGAAATATGGTTTCACTGCTCGGAAATATCGTTCTGTTAATTATTACTCTCAGGGAGCAGGAGTGCAAGCCGAGTGGCGAAGTGGGTGGCTGTCTGTTGCGATTGCACAATAAAATGATACGAGTCGATGTTGGCTCCTCGGATCGTGCACACATTTAGGACACTGGAAGCATGCCTACCGTCTATCACAACGTGGTCGATTTGGTTTAGTGCCTTGCCATCTGGTGACAGCCAAGGGGCCTGGTGAATCTTCTTATGCTGAAACCTGGTACTACAGACTACCATGTTTCGGGCCCCGGCGAAGTCCATCAGTCTCAATCCGTTATAGAAAGTTTCGTCGTGGAGGCTGAATTGTCCGACTGTGGAACCAAAGATACCTTCGTAGAAGCGATCTTTTGTCCCATCGTCCTTCTCTTCCGTCGAAGCGTTTGCGCAAATCAGGGAGATGTTGAAGAATCTCGTCGTGATGCGGATTGTGGCGAGACGCTCGTCCACCGGAGTGAACGACAGTACTTTACGGCGCAGTCTCTCTCCCACCACAAATCCGACACCGAATTTGCGCTCCTTTACATGGCAGCTGTAGTAGATGTCGCAAGGGCCTATCACTTTTTTCCCTTGCCCCGTCCTTCGCATCTCTTGGATGGCGGTGATGTCAGTCTCTGCTCTGCTGAGGACATCAATCAGCCGGGCAGAGGCACCTTCCCAATTAAGGGTCTGGATATTCCAAGTGCATGCCCTCAAATGATTTACCTTTAAACCTTTGCTGTGGTCGTCATCAAAAAAGGGGGGTCTCATCCGAGGCTATGTTTTATTTTTCATTGGAAGTTGTTTTTTTTGTGGCGGGTTCCAAGTCCTGCGCACAACCCATTGCTGGTTTTTTAACTTGGCAGTTCGTTAGATGGTACTTCGACGCTCTGGCAAGTTTACAAAAACAAAACATATTCAAACCGCCGAAAAATAAACAAGGGATCTATTAATTTTTTAACTTATGTAATAGCAGAGAAAAGGTAAATATTAAAAATAAGTTTTCTCGGTAAGTATCAATGAAAGAGATGCATTTGCAAATATTGGAGACAATTTGGTACGTCGCTGCACAATACGAAAAGTATTTGAGAAAAAAACGAAATGGTATTAATTTTCGCACTCTCGAAATAACACGAAAATAGCGCCCATAACTTCAAGGCGCCATATTCGTTCAACGATTTTCCGTTTTGTGTTTTACTACACAAGAATATATAAAAAAAAATATCTTAAACAAATTTTATTTCCAACGCTATTATTTACGCATTGTATAGCACACATCTTTAATGCAAATGTGCATTAAGTGTAAATTGTGAGATACTTTACATTTTTATGACACTCCCAACAGCGGGCAAACCGTCCAGTTCGGGTACCAGTAAACCTTTATTCATTCAATTAAATTTATTGAGTCAACATTATCCATTCACTTATGCATGAATGTATGTACGTACATATGTATGTGACTACCAGAGTTTGTGTTCTTTGAGTAAAAGAGTTGATACATTTGCAATGACTTCCCAATCATGTCGTTCGCCTTCATCACTGCAAGATATACGAGAGTATTGGTAATAAATAATTTCACTGCACTTAACAGCAATTAGGGAAGCGCATAAAATGACAAACAACAAAGGGAGATTGCAAAAAAAACAAAAGTACTGAATCACAGTTAAAATGTCAGCCGGAATTGACGTTACACTTTACACGTTCGTAAAAATTAAGCTGAGCGAGGATAAGAAGGTGGCGTTGGCGACGTAAGTCAAGTGACAATGAAGTTGGCTGGGAAGGTCTGGTTGGCAAAACAAATACATAAATACGAGTATAAGCGACCCATCAACATGTGTATGTATGTACATATGTATGTGTGTATGTGTGTGTGTGTGTGTAGTAGGTGTGATATGGCAGTACTGACCCATACAACGACCAAAGATGGATGGCATGAGTAGGCGTGTTGCCCAACTCACTGTTGGTCTTTCGTGCTGTTGCTGTTCGGTGGATTGTGCTACCGGCACGTGACATACATGCATAATGAGACGAAAGGATTAGCAAGTTGCGAAACGTAAACAGAAGCAATGGCGAAAGAATTGGTCAAAGCACATCAAGATAGGCGACAACAAAGAAATACCCTCCACCCCCACTCGCACTCTGGACGACCGATCAGCTAGCCGAAAGAACAAAAGTCACCGAGCAGTAGCTGAGTTAGGGTTGGGCACAAATGAGTTGTTTCCGTCTTCGTTTAACTATGAACACAATGTTACAAGTTCTACTACATATTCCAATTCAGCATGTGTAGCGGTAATTGGATTTTTATTTTTGACTGGCATTGTGTCGGTGATTTCTATAGAGGCGTTTTCCCTGTACTTAAGAGGTGCAACAGCAAAGTGCCAAGGCGCTAGTTCTATACAAACAATCGTACAATTCCTTGACGAAAAACTGTTTTGGGGCACTAAAAAGTGTTTACGTGCCACTTATGAATGTACAATAATACCTGCCAAGTAGGAAATGGTCATGAACTCGTAAGGCCACAAATATACCCAGGGATGTATTGACTTTTGTGCAGTACACATTCCAGAACGAATATTTGTCATCGGAAAGTCATGTGGCGCGTTGTACTTCATTAATTTTTTTTTTTTTTTTTAAATTATATTTCTCTGCAAATTGAAAGAAGCATCAGCGATGCGCCAGTTAAACATCAATCCTTATGAGTGGATGAAAAGGTTGCAAAACTTTCAGCTACACATCACCAGTGCTGCCTTCGCTTCTATTAACTTTAAATTAGGAACATGCTTAAAAAAAATTATCGTTAAACTCTTCCTATGGAAATATTCAACTGGAATCATCACAGTGAATTAATTTGCTTTTACTTCAAACATTTTGTTGAAAAGTTTCTAGAACATATTGACTCTGTCGATTTCAATGGAACGAAAGTTCGTGACAACCTGGAAACCTTCACTTTACTTGAAAGAAATAATATTACGTATTATCTAAAACCTTTAAAATCTTTAAGTACTTTCAATAAATTTTTTGGCGTTATTGTCAAAAAGTGACTTTTATTTAATTCTTCAGACAATTTATTGAGCTTGGGTCCTGTTTATGAAAGCTTTTATATTTTTTTTTGGAATAAAAATCGTAAAAAATTCTTTACAAAAAATATTTATTTGAAAATAAAATTTCCTTTCCACAATTTACAAATTTTTCGATATTTTTTAAGATTTATTTGAAGATCAATTCTTCCACACTGGGAAGGTTTTGCTAGATTTGACCGTTTCATTTTTGTTTATTTAATTCAAATATTAATTTTATTTCGTAAACCATCAAAATCAGAGCTTCTGAATTTGTGCAGTAATGAGAATTTTTAGAAAAAAGTTAGTTGCAAATAAAATTTTTAGTCATCATTATTTAGAAATAATTGCCGTTATCTGAAAATTTCTGCAAAATTATTTTAAATAATTTGAAGATAAATAAATTGTCCAAATTTTTCAATATGTGTTTGTGAACAGAGTGTGCAAACTAAATTTAAGAATTCAGTTTATTTGAAAAATAAATTTTGGTATAATAAAATGCAAGTCTACTGTGGACTACTCACAATCGCCTACAGCTCAATTTTTGTTTTGCTCTACTTTCGATTTCCCACTGGGTAGTTGAGAGACTAAGTAAGTAGGTGAACACGCACACATCTACTTACATACATACATACGTGTGCTTTGCAAAGGTGACGACGTGACTGGCAGTTCCATTTCAAAATAACATCAGTGAAATGTCAAGTATTTTAATAATTACTAAATGAATGACGGACATATCGGACTCAACTTTCAACATAGCTAGAAACTGACTTTAATGTGAAATTTAAGTGCAATATTGAAAAGGAAAACACACATACATATGTACATATATTTGTATGTACGAGTATGTTAGTCGACCAGTACTTGCTGGTACGAACATGCAGAATAAACATGTGAATGTTATTTGAAAAATTACCCCTTTTACAATTTGATTGCTGTAAGTTAATAAAATCCTAGAAAAATTGTGAAAAATATTTCTATTAGAATTTAATTCTTGTGTTGCAATTTTGTGCGGCAAAACAAAAATAGCATAAGAAAAATATTTTCGGTGCTGAAATTTTACGGTCCGTATTTAGAGATGTAAGAATACATAAATTTCGTTTAAATAAATTCTCATTTTAATTGAAAATCTGATTAGAATTTTTTTCAGTTACAAGCATCGCGCAATTAAAGAAGATTCTTTTGTTCCCCAGATGCTGGCCGTTTAAATGGGTAAGCGGTACGAAAAACCGAAAATCATTTTTGAAATTGCCGTGACATATTCCATTTAGGAGTAAAGTTTTAACAAATTCCGACCACTCCTTCTATTTTTGTCCATTGTTCAGCAGTTCTGTGTGAAATTTAGAGTACATTTTTTGTACGGGAATTTTAACCTTCTCGCTCCTCCCAAAAAAAATGAAAATTATTTAAATTGTGTCACTTAGGTAATACCTTATAGATTCAAATTCAAATACAAATAAGTTTATTCATATGTAATTGTACAATTTTGCGAATACGTTATTTACAATATTTTATAGAATTTTAGAGAAAATAAAGTTCTCTTTACAACTAAGACATGATATATGTAGATAACATAATATTTTGTGTGTGATATAAATTTTAACAGGAGAAAAGTTAACAAAAACCTTAGAAAATTTTATTTTATTATAAAACACTACACCTTATAGATAAGAGCGATGGCAGCACATAATTTTATGTGCTTATTTCAAGAAGCTTATGTTATTTGGGTCAATTTGGGTCCCGTTCTTTTCTAAAACTTCCAATAATGCTGTTATGCAGCTTCTTTGTGATCTGAAGCTTGACAAAAGCCGTCATCTCTTGTAAGAGACTTGCAAAAGGACACTAGGTAGCTTATCGTATAGCAAGGAAAGCAACAACAAAAATAAGCGAGTTGAGTTTAAATAAGCGGGTTGAAATAAACTCGCTTAAGAAATAGCCAACCTCATTGAAAGTGTTGGAAAGTGAGAAAGGGGAGCTATTGTAAATAATCATTGGAAAGTATCAAGGGAAATTCAAAAATTTACGCTAAACATCAAAATAAGTAAAAAACCAAGATAGAGCAGACGTAAGTAAAATCGCCTCTTATAAGAATTACTCATTTTATTTTATTTTGCTAGCAAATTTTACGAACGACCTTTCATTTTGACAGAGTAGTGTTGTAAAGTGTATTCAAAATATAAGAGAGTTGATTATAAGTGAGTTGGACGTTCTTTTGCTAGTAGCTTACAAAAGATGACGACTAAACATAAACATTTTTTTGTTCATTCCAGCTTCAAAAAGGAAAGCAAAACAGAGAAAGGCATGTACTGTTTTTTTGCCTTTTTGACGGGAATCACCTTAGCAACTTTCCAACAATTTGGAAAATACATTTTGTCACAATCGTAAACCGATTTAAGCTCCCCGACACTTAACGAGAGAATTATTGTCAATATTCTTAAAATCGCGATAATAATAATAATTTGGCGCTTACACTATATAGCCCAGTGTTTGGCCGAGCTTCTTCTAGCATTTGTGGTGTGCGTTTTTATATTCTATCACAAATGCAGGAACCTACAGTTTTGTGCCGACTACGAACGGCAGATGTAGAAATTTATGAGAAGCTTTTTCATGGCAGAAATACCCTCGGAGGTTTGCAATTGACTGTCGAGAGGTGGCCGCTATTTGAGAAAAGTTTTTCTATGAGTAAGATTTTGCTTGCCCTGACTGAGATTCGAACCTCGAACTCAGCGGAACGCATCGCTACCCACCCGACCACAGCGGCCACGATAAGTAAAGGAAATGGCTGTTAAAAGGAATGTTTTAAAAATCTTCTTACATATATTTAGTTTGTGATTTAAGGGATTTCTTCAAGTCATCTTAGAAAACAACTTCAAAAAGAGTACTACAACTGAGACTATTTATTTATTTTATTTATAACAATTCATACATTAATAAGAATAAATTAAAAAGCGACACTAACTACATTGCTTTCGGTCGTCGTTTATTCAACAATGTTAACCTTCTACTTGTTAGACTACTCTAATTTTAATAGGCCTACAATGGTGCTTTATATTATGTTTGTAAACATGTCTAGCTAAATAATTTTAAAAATATTGTTGTCTTTGAAAAAATTGTATATGTACATAACGTTGTCATTGCTAGGCTAGGTTTTGCCATTACGTTCTGACTCGGTAATGTTGAGGCAATGCTCTACTGTGTACGAACCTCCACATAAAGGCCTGGTTGGGCCTATTCCAGTTAAGAGATGGGAGTGGGTAAACATTGTGTGACCCAGTCTTAGCAGAGTATAAGGCTTCAGGATGTAGGATAGCAAGTTTCCCGTGTAAGATGGTGTAACTCTTTTAGGGTTTACCTTGTAAAGGGTGTTTTTTAGACATGTGGTTTTTAAGAAGAAATAAATATGTTTTAAATATGATTTCGAATAAATTTCAGCTCAATTTTCGACCACTTTTTGCAGCAATTGGATATTCTCTTCCCAGGCGTCTTGCAATGGCAAACCAAACTGCGTATAAATCAAGTAACCGTTGTCAAAAAGACCAACTCCGAAAAAAGTATTGCTTATTGAAAACCACACGTCTAAAAAAACACCCTTTAGTAATGATGACCTTGCCCAATCTACTAAGACGAGCATGAATCGCGAAGTCTTATTGGCGTTGTACAGGTCATGCTTTCTCAGAACATTTAGTGTTAGTACGGAAGAATTTATCATGTTCTTGGCAGCAGTATCAGCCTGTTCATTTCCCAGGATTCCAGTATGTCCAGGGATCCACATTAGCTTGATTTTGTTTTGAGCTGCCATAAGCAAACTCCTAATGGACGAAATTGTTTTATCTATGTTGGAGGGGGATTTGATTGCAGTGATGTATGCTTTGCTATAGGAGTAAATTATGTATTTCCCTTTATTTCTCTTTGCATGCTCAACAACGAGTTTAATTGCTTTGGCTTCGGTGGTGAAAATCGTGCACATTGGATCAAAAAGGCAATTACATTATGCATCTCCGTTTTTGTTGGTTGCTGCTAAAGATGTGTAGTCTAAGGTTTTAGACCCATCAGTATATATAAAATCCCATCCGAATGCGACTAAAAATTCGACTATATCCGAGAATGATGTTCTATATACTATGTTTGGAGAATTATGTTTAGACAATGTAAGAAGTGTATCGACGAAAGATGTGGAAAAAGATATAAAATTTTCCTTTGCGAAAATAAGCGATCTATGTAAATATGGCTGATGGTACCGTTATTTGCTTTTTGCGTTAAGATAAGTTCTTGAAAGTATTTGCTAGCGTTGTGTTTGTGGAGCCAAATTTTTTTTGGCAAGAACACGATTAGTTGCATCCGAGACTCTATCGGATATGTTCGGCATACCGGATTCAGCCAGAGGAATTTGATTGGTGAATTTGGAAAAGCCCTGAGACATGATAAGGAGCAAAGACCTTGCTAATAGCCGACCTTGCTCAGTGTCCATACATTGGTAGAGCGCATTAGAGTCCTGAGTACATGGATGAGCGTTTTAGGGTGTATATAGCAACGTCTACGGGAAAGATACTTAACGAGATTTAAACTAGATACTAAAGAAATTCTTACATAATTACAATGCTCTTTAAATCTATGTTTAGAGTGAAGCTAAAATGAGTCGAGTAGGATGTATTTTTATGATAAATTCTTAAGAGCCCAGGATTACAAACTTTCAAGGCGATATTACATCCCTACTATATACATATATATATAGAAATTGTTTACCCCATATATAATACACATGAGCGATTTTGAGCAACACAACATATTTTTTGATTGCAAAATAAAAATGTAGGGTAATATATTTCCGACATAGAACAACCCTAGCAGATGTGAGTATCGAAATACCGTCCCTAATTTTTTGCTTCACCCTAATGTGCTTGGGGCTCATGCCTCAGTTAGTGGGCTTTTAGTTCAGCTGCGTAAAGCAGAGGTTCCGAAAGTAGAAATGCATTTTCATACTGAATTACATTTTTGGACTTTTTTAAAATTTTTATATTAAGAATTTTTTTTTAAATATTTGTTTAAAGTACATCTATTTATAAACATGCCTCTAAGAAGAGGCATTCTAGTAAACTTGTTCAAATGACTTTGTAACGACTTCGCGTTTATATGAAAATAAAAATTTGCCCTTCAAATGTTTTCATTACGCTAAAATAAAAGTGAAATTTTAAATTTGAAGAAGATGCGGTAAGCGCGCAACTTACACTTGTATATATCAACTAATGATTATTTATTTGTTTATTTTTTTGCCATTACGAGTTAGTTGCAACAAAATGCAATTTTCTTCAAAGAGAGAAATTCATCGCAAACAACGCCACGAAAAAGTGGCGAAAACTTTTTGTGTAATGAATGCAAATAAAAGTTTTGATGGTCAACTATTAAAGGCATGCAACAAATACTCAAACCACAAACCGAAGTTTTGAAATGAAAAAAAAAAAACAAAAAATGCCGTAATTATCAAAAACAATATTGTGCATGCTTGAAATTTGCTTACAAAGTTTGTATGCATTGTGTATGTGTGTCAATTCATCATACTAACACATTCATGCAGCAAAACATACATTGAACCATAGTAAGTCGTGAAAAAATTGAGATTTTTGCAATCATTAAAAACGATTGAGTGACATAAACGCTGAGTGATCAGATTGGTCACTTCCCCAAGAAAAAGGTTAGATATGGAATAGTGAATTCATATCTACATACATACGAGTACATACATACACATTTTCTAAAACGTGCATATTGGTGCACTCACATGAATTCCCCTTTTGTAGTTTGCGCATCAAATGTAGTTTCGTATATTTTTGTGAGCACGGATTAGAGTAAATCGCATCGAATAAGGGAATTATTTTTAGGAATGCGAAATAAATATTAAGCAAAAAAAAACTATAAATGCATCACTCTGAATTTTTGTAACCCAAGAAATATGATACAAATATTTCTTCAACCTTGGAGTAATTCATAGTTCTCAAGTTGATATCCAATACTATTCTCTTATTTACGTCTAATCTTTCTAAGTCGAAAGGCGGCAATACAAAGCACTAAAATGTGAAATGCTTTTTAAATACCAAGTGAATAACTTAAGTATAGAACGTAAGTAAAACGTTTTAAAAAAACCCATAATAAAAATTAGAGAATCACATTCGAGTTCAAATTTTTAACTAACTTTCTTTCAACTTGGTTGAAAACGTTATGATTCTTTTTTTGAGTAACCGCTGAGAAACAACATTAAAGGTTTGAGATATAGCTTTGTTCAAGTGAAGCTCAAAAATAAATGTTTGCTGGGATACTTAATACCAACTTACCAAGAAGGTATTAGCTTCTTTCCTGAAATGAATAATTCACGAAAACTTTGCACGTCTTGCCAGCCTGTCAGCTTCCTCTTCGTACTAAATGCTCTCCACAAACCAAACAAAGCCGGCTATTGGTATGCCAAAACCTTTTGATATTTTGCCATGTTCTCCTTAGAACCACGTCAAACTTCGTGTGATCCGTCCAGTAAGATGTTAATGTTTACGATAAGGTTGTGGGTACATCTATCCTGTTTTAAACTACTTATAACAACGTTTGTTTCGATTTTTATTTTTATTACCCCCAATCAAGTATCATTTTATTTTGTTTGCGAGAACATCAATTGCAAGCAGAAAAAGATGTGAATTTTTTAAATTATTTTTTCCGTGTCAAACTCAAATGCCAAATTTCTCAATTAACAAAGGTGGCAAAATTTAGCAACAGTTAAAATGAAGCGGAAAACTTTAAGGTATGTCTTCAAACCTTATGAATCTGTTGACTCTTTGTATGAAAAAGTTTCGATTGTTGAAATAAATATACATATAATTTTACCAGTTTTAAATTATAGATTTGATAAAAATATTTGATTAAATAAATCAGCATTTATGAATGTGGTTGGGGTGGCAAAAAGTGACATCTGAAGTGATCCGAGACCGTCGTCAATGAATGAGATCCACAAACACGCTTCGGTGCTAAGATTTTAGCGGAAGGTGGTTAGCAGCACGGATTTGGAAAGGACTATGATATACTAATGGGCAAATCAAATTTTTTTCACGTTTTGAATTCATTGCAGTCTCGTCTAGGCCCCCTATGGATAAAGCTGGAAATGAGTAACTAGGAAAAAGGAATTGCAAAAATGGACATCGATGCAAAATGCAGGCAAAAGTTGTCCACCTCCTCCTTTTTGAATTTGGTGTAATCAACTCTAAATTCAGAATTTTCCTGCAACTATTCCAGTAACCGCGCGTATTGCAAAAGCTTTAAATAAAAACATTTTTGTCGAATTTAATACTCACAATTTCACTATGTTTCTGTTTTATTTAAAATTATTGAAATAAAGTGGACATTCTTTCTGAATGTTATCTTTAAACTTTTCTCCGACAACCAAAACACGTCATAACAAATTCATTTAAAAATTTCCGAAATTGCGACGTAGCCATTCGAACTCAGCGATGTATTTTTCGAAGAATCTACGAAAATCGTACTACGATGGTTTCAGCGATAGGGCGGAGTATTTACTGCTTTCGTACATACTTTGCTTCGCATCTTTGCATAAGTAAATGTGAACTTTACTGTGTGGCGATTGGACTATTTGACAACTGAAATCGCGAGAAGGAATGCAAATTCACATGGTGGTAAGGAAACGGCGTATAAACGTAAACTACGAAAGTGATGACAATGTAACGAAAGGCGATGAAAAGTCTGTCACTTCGCATGATTCGGTGTTAATTAGTGGAACATACATATATGTATGGTATGTATATACCAAATATATATGTTGAGCTTATGATGCTAACAAAAAAATAAAGAAATATATATGTAAATTGTTTCAGCAGCACCTTTTGCTTTTCCTACAGCGTAGAATTTTATTGATTTTTGACGGGATTTTTCGTCATAAAAATCATAAATAAATAATTTGCACTCGGTGTTTGACCGAACTTCTCCAACCATCTTTTGGTTAAGCGGCTTTGTATTGTACCACTAACGGAAGTACCTATAAATTTTATAGATAATTTATTGCAGAAATGCACTCGGAGAATTGCTACTGCTTGCCGAAGGGTGACGGCTGCCAGAAAATAATATTTTCATAAATTTGGTTTTACATGCCACGACTGGTATCACATAAAGCAAGTACTTCCAGAGTTAGAATCCAGTCACGTGTCTTGGTTGGGTTTATAATTCAATCGTCTTTGACGACAGATATATTCCTGTAGCCTTTAGATTTAATTTTTGTCGAATACTGCAAGGGCAGACTCATCCAGTGCTGTTCTAATCAACGCTCTTTTGCCCTGTAGTAGCAAAGGAGTGATAAATGATAGTTCATGAGAAAAGAGATTAAGCCACCAACGTCACTGTTGGCAATTACCACTTTGTAGTAGTAGAAAACTGTGTATGGCAATAATCTTACAAAAATAATCCACAAATTTGGCAATCGCACTATGTTTAATACATATATGTATCTTGTGAAATCCCTTATTGAAATATTTAACCTTCGGGATAAGACTCAGTCATAACACCTAAAACACATTCGCAGGACGTAAATTATGGGGAATGTTCGATATAGCGCAGCATTAAAAAGGGTTGGTGAACGGAGAAAAAGGGGACATGGCACTCCTTTAACACCACTGTTAGAAAGGGAAAGAAATAAACTTTCCATTATTTATTTTTGTAATGAGCGATGAAGGTGGTATTGTTTTGCTTTTCGCGTAGAACTCCGTCTTGCATTAGCGGCCTTGGACCGTGCTCCACAAAAATAACCCTGGCCGGAAAAACTTCGCCTAACACAGCAACAGTATATTTAGCTTATTAGGTTGCATACATTTTCCTTTGGCTACTCTTTTAATCGTTGTTTTCGGTAGTTTAACAAATAAATTTGGCAGGAATTTACATTTTTTGTGCTGTGCTTTAAAATGTAAATGTTATTTCAAAAGTACGAAGTATTTAAAGAGTTACGTATTCTAAAAACAGTGACAATTTTTAATACAGTGTATTAATAATATGTGAGTGCCAAAATTAAAGCATAAGTGGCTCAATATAAAGCATAGTCAATAAAATGCACACAACATACATTTTAAAAAATTGTATAAGTAAAGTTAAATGGTGATGAATTTGCGACCTAATTTTTGCATTTAAATCGGTTATTGGAAATAATATTATTACCAAAAAGCATCAAATATTTTTTCTGCGACAAATTGCATAAATGGCCCCGTAAATAAAAAAAAAAACGTGGCTTTAGTCAACTGAATTTTAATGTGTTTAATCTCATTACATTTCTTATTTGAAAAAGCATCCCATAAATATAAAAAAAATTTTGCTTTCCATATAAGCGATATAATTTAAAGGTAGAATTAGGAATAATGTCTCAAGAATTTGAATCTTCTGTAACCTATCGTTCGCTTATGTTCACTTACAAGAATGCACTATTTCTATCGTAAGTTGATATTGGTTTCATCACGACATGAGTGTAAAGTATTTTTTAGGGGTAATTATTATTATATTTGGGGTATTTTTTTCTATTCTAATTGTTTTTTTTTTCAAAACTTATTGGGAAGGTTATTGATGCATTGAATTCCAAAGAGAGGAAACAAAATTTGTTTTCTCTGGAAACGAAATTCGAAATTTCGTACCTATCGTTGCATATCTATTATAAGAACTTTAAGCTCGGCGAATTTTCAATTAGAGCAATAAAAGAGAATTACAATTTGCCACTGTACACTTCGTTTATTAAAAACCCTAAACTAATTGTTTCATTATTTTGCACGCGAATGTGAACTCGATATTCTGGTATGCTATGACGTCACACAGCTGTCAAGCCGAAACAAAAAAGATAACGGGACTAATTTATCGTTCTTAGTGAAGTATTCCTTCTATTCGCGTGATCTTCTGCTGGAAAAAAAGGAACGAGCCTTCATGATATGGTTCGGTGACCTAAAATCACAAAGTACTCCTGTGAGCGGCTGCGTATTTAATTGTTGAAAAGTAGCTTAAATTATACGAAAACTTGAATATGTCAGAACCAACATCTTCATTCCATGGAAATAACACATTGTCTGCTAGCAAAGGTTGGCCAAGTGGATTTTTGAAAATAAATCAACTCCAAAACATACAAATAAGGAGAAAAACAGTATCTGGCGACGAGAACGCTGCAAAAGAATATGCAAAGATTTAAAAAAAAAAAATAATCTTATGCGACACAGACACGGAAAACGCTTTAAAAATAAATCAAAAGTTCAATCGTCCTATGTATGGTTATCGGGAGATGCAGAAACTTATGAAAGATGCAGCTTCTAAAAAAGAAACAATTAATTTTTTACATGAGTAGATACCGCTGCTGAAGGGATAGGGGAAGGATCTATAAGTGACGACAATTTGCGACGAATTGCCAGTGGCGAATAGTGATGCTTAAATTAGCTAACAATTGATCCAAACATCTCGGACTCGCTCCTGGCCAGCGACTGTTAAAACATCTCTATGGTTCTCTTTCGCAGTCTTTGGCAACGAATTGCCAATCGCGATTAACATTAGATAACAATCGGCCAAACTATCTCAGACTAGCTTTTTAGAAAGAAAAAATAGAATCATTGCAAGTAATTCATCTTTTACAGGATTTATATTTAGATCTCTTTGGATGTTGTCATTCCGAATGTACCATGGGGCCCCAGTAATGGTTCTAAGGATCTTTGATTGCGCTCTCTGTATAACATCAACGTTGCTTCTGCAGGCGTTTCCCCATAGCTCGGAACCATATTTCCAAATTGGTTTTAAGACTGAGTTGTATAGCCAAGGTATGAAACTTAATTTACTTGAGGAATGCTTGTGTTATTTAAGGACAATGCGGGACTGCTTTTCGTGTTTAAGGTAAATGTTATATGTTTACACTTTTGCTCGTTGACTCGGATGCGCCAGTTTGCGAGCCATTTTTTTAGAGTAACCAGATGGTTTGCTAGTTGCAAGGTGGCTTGATTTGGGCATTTAGAGCAACTAGTGATGGCGCTGTCGTCAGCAAATGTTGAAATAAATGTTCGACTGTTTGTTGGTATATCAGCCGTGTACAGAACATAAAGTGTTGGCCCAAGAACACTTCCTTGGGGAACACCGGCTTCAATTACATGATCGTTGGAAAAATTGGTCTTACATCTCACTGTAAAAACTCTTTTATGGAGATAGGACTCAAGTAGCTTGTGGGTATTTTGTGGTAGCAAAGTCGAGATTTTGTACATAAGACCGACTAGCCAAACTCTGTCGAAGGCTTGAGAAATATCAAGAAATACAGCACTACAGTATTCTCGATGTTCGAATGCAGTGCGTACTTCCGAGGTGATGCGGTTAACTTGCTCAATGGTTCCATGCTTTTCACGAAAATCGAACTGATGCGTCGGGATTATGTTATTGTTTTGCAGATGAGGAGTAATATGCTGAAGAAGAAGCTTTTCAAATAACTTTGACAGGATTGGGAGAAGACTTATGGGTCTGTATGACGAGGGCTGTGTTTTGTCTTTTCCGGCCTTGGTTATCATTGTTATGATAGACTTTTTCCATTGATGAGGAATATATCCAAATCTCGTCATTGAGTTGTAAATTGTAACAATATAATTTATTGCACATCTCGGTAGTTCGATTATCATTTTTGGAGTGATTAAATCATGACCTGCTCTTTGATGACTTTGAGGACTTCATTTGTTTGAATGGAAATAGGCGAAATGGCTGTCTCATTTACCAGAGGTGGAAGTACGAAGTGATTTGTTGCTGGATGGAGCTTGAAAACCTGTTGCAAGTGGTGGGCAAAAACATTTGCCTTTTCTTTGTCGCTACTAGCCCAGGTCCCAGTGTTTGTTCTTAACGGCGTGTCAGCTTGTACTGGTGTACTTAAGCTTGGATATGCCCTCCAGAGTGGAAACTTGCTATTGGTGGGTGAAAGTCGTCTGAAGTTGTTCTCTCTCAATTTTAAGGGCTTTGAAGAGTCTACTGGTAGCTGCCCTGAGGCGTTCCCTAGTGGCAGGCGATCTGTATGTTTGCCAGTCTCTCCGTAGTCGACGCTTCTCCTGTACGAGTTCTTCAATGCCTATTTGGCTGAATGTTACTGGATACTGATGGTACTGTAGATTTCGGTGTAGATAGTTTAGCGGCAGAGTGAATTATATAGGTCAGCGCATCAACTGAGGTTTCAATGTCAGCTTCACCGTCGATTTTTGGGCTGAGATCAATATGAGTGCTTATGTATTTTGTGTACTTAAGCCAGTCTGTTTTACTTGATGTTAAAGAGTGTGGGCGTTCCAGGAACTGCGGCTGATCTAGGATGTAAAGAAGGACAGGAGAGTGGTCAGAAGACAAGTCCGCTAGAGATTCAATTCGCGTAAGATCACGCGGCACTTTTCTTGTGAGTGCAAAGTCGATTGGGTCGGGTTGTTTTCTTGGATCTGTGGGCCAGTACGTAGGCCTTCCAGGTGAAATGAAACTAAGCTTGTTCGAGGGTGTAATAATTGCGTTGTACAATTGTCTTCCTTTGGGATTAATGAGGCGAGAGCCCCAGTGGGTATGTTTGGCATTGAAATCGCCTGCTGCTATGAAACGATTGCTAAGAGTATTAAAAAATTCCACGAATTCTTTTTCAGAAATTGAGAAGCGAGGAGGGCAGTAAATGGAGGATATGTTGAGATCGCCGCCAGTTGTTGTAACACGTACTGAGGAGGCCTGTAGGTAGTTTGTAGCAAACGCCTTCAGAGGATGATGCTTAATTCGGCGCTTAATTAGAATGCCAGTGCCTCCATGGGCCTTGCCATCTGGATGATTTGTTGGGTAGAAAATGTAACCCTTGAGTTGAAAATAATTTTTGTTGGTTAAGTGTGTTTCGGATACTAGCAAAACATCGATCTCGCGATCATTTAAGAACTTTTAAAGCTCGTCTTTGTGCTGTGAAATGCCATTAGCATTCCAGAAGCATATTTTTAGTGTAGACATTTATGTGGATTTTTGGTTGACTAAAAGTTCCATTAGTCGATTTTGGTTGCGCATTAGCTCCTGCATGTTATTTTGCATGGATACTATTAAGTTTACCAGTGTGGACAGTATTGCCTCAATTCCACTTGGATTTTGACTAGGGTTTTGTACGGGTGTTTGTTGTGTGCTTGATTCAGGTACATTTTGTGGTTGGTTTCGTGGGATGTTAGGCCATTTTAAGGCATTTGCAAACGTAACTCTTGGCGTCGTTGTGGATGAGGTTCTTGGTTGAGAGGGCGTGTATGCCTGCGACATTAGTGGTACCTGAGAAGTGTGGATTAGAGCCTTACTCTGATTCAAACGGTCTTTTAACTCCTTATAAACGGGACAGCCCCTATAGTTAGCAGTGTGGTTTCCTCCGCAGTTGTTACATTTCTTGAAGGCTGGATCGGATTTGTTTGCCAGACATGCCGCAGAATAGTGAAGGTCACCACATGCAACGCAGACTGGACGCAGAGTACAATACGTTTTTGTATGTCCATACTCCTGACAGTTTGTACACTGAACAGGGCTATTTCGTTTGTGTGGCTCCTCGACAGTAATTTTACGATGTAACAAATACTGCAACTTATAGATAGGATGGACAGCGTTTTTATTAATGGGAGTACTGTTCGGTGTCAGTTCGACTTTGAACATAGGTTGAGGGATTTTGTTTCTGTTGAGTGTATTCACAACAGACTTAATATCAAAGCCGTTTTCCCTGAGACCATCAGATACTTCGTCTACAGAGACGGTTGATTCAATTCCTTTAATAACTACTTGAATACCTTTACTGCTTTTCAGCTGGTATGTACAGTAGTTAGCTGACGCATTGTCTAGGAATTTTGAGACCTTACGATAGTTCTCCTCATTATTGACTTGTAGTTTAGTCTCGCTTATATTTCTCTTTTTTATAGCTACGACGAAAAAAGTATTAGAGCCAATGCTTTTTGTCAGATTTCTTACTAATTCGGCGCAGTTCTGTTCCCTTATGTAAATTGCGGGTGGCTTTGCAGTTTTAGGCTTTTGGGTTTGTTTTTCATTCTGTTCTAGGGCTCCAAGTATGGCAAATCTGTTTTCAGAAGCCACTTGGGTATTGCCCAAGCGAGCGAGCTCTTTCCGTATCACCTAATAATTTTTTTGTCTCCGAAGAAACAATACTGAAGTACGCATTACTTCTTTGTATTGCGGAGAGGCGACGTTCGTCTTGCTGTTGTTGTTTTTGCGCGCGGCTTTGACTTGTGGTTTTACCTGAGGCACTGTTAATGTTATTACGTATTTGTTTTTTCATTTACGGAACAAATCACTGGACCAAAAAGTGTTTGCCTCCGAGGGAGCTTAAAGTTGGCAAAAAGAATGTCCTGCATGAAACTTTGGTGCCTCCTCATAAAGTTCTTCTACCACCGCTTCACATAAAGCTGGGATTGATGAAGCAATTTGTAAAGTCACTTACAAGAGATGAAAATTGCTTCAAATACTTAATATCAAAGTTTCCAGGCCTCTCGGAGACAAAGTTGAACGAAGGTGTTTTCGTTGGACCAGATATTAGACGGCTTATGGCTGATCCACTATTCATCACAACCATGACGGAACCTCAAAGAGAATGGTGGATTGCCTTTAAAGAGGTCATTAAGAAATTTTAAGGCAATAACAAAGATCCTAACTACAAATAAATCGTCAAAATAATGTTAAAAGCATTTCAAGCTTTAGGTTGCTTGATGAGTTTAAAAGTACATTTTCTTCATTCCCACCTCGACTACTTTCCAGAAAACTTACGAAAGATACCAGGGAAGATGGAGCGTTTCAATGATGGCAGACTACTGTTGGACGCTTCAAAAAGACCTTCCCGATGCTTCTCACAAGCGAAAATGTACCAAAAGGAGTCTCACTGAGAAAAAGAAATGTGTTTAGTGCTTACTTCTTAAATTATTTCACATAAATAAATTAGTTTTGTTTCGAAATTATAAATTAAAAATTTTTTTTTAATCTTTTATATTTTATTTTAAGATGATAACTTGTTTAACATAGACACCTACATTGTCAGAAAACGTGACGTTCTATGATAAAATTAAAGTTATTTTCGGATTCAGCAGAATTACACAAAAAACCAAACCAGCTCTCAATTATTATTTTTTGTGCAGACTTGTGTACTCTGTGTTTGGCCCAGTTTCTCCTACCATTTGTGGTGTGCGTCTTTATATTATACCACAAATGGAAGGACCTACAGTTTTGTGCCGACTCCGAACGGCAGATGTATTTAATGAGAACAATTTTCATGGCACAAATACCCTCGGAGGTTTGCCATTGCCTGCCGAGGGGTGACCGCTATAGAAAAAACTTTTTCTATGATTAAGCTTTCAGTCCCAAGTTTTTCAAAGCATGACTTAATTTTTACCACAATTGACTTTAGGGTCACAAGTAATACAGTCTCCTACTCATATCGAGATTTTATGCATATAGACTATGAACAACTTGAAGAAGCTGTTGATGCAATACCATGGACATCAATTTATAGTTACATATCCTCTAACGAGCAGATCGCATTTCTTCAAACGAATATAAATGCCCTTTTTGAACAATATGTACCGCTTGTAACTAAATCTAACAACGCTCGCAACCGTCCTTGGTTCAACAGACACATAAAGGGCCTCATTCACAAGCGCAACATGGCGTATCGCAAGTGGAAACGATGCAAGTGTGAGACAACTTATAGTGCTTTTAAGACTACCAGAAGAGAAGTCACCAGCTTGGAAATGTATTCGTGAGATTGGGATTGGTAATAAATGCAATAGTGTTTCCGAACAAGTAAATGTTAATGAATTGAATGAGAAATTTGTACAATTGTCTGATACCAATAGTAATATATGTCATGAACGGTACAGAGAGTGTATTTATGGTACGATACCCGGTTTCTGTTTCATAAATGTCGATGATTGTGAAGTTGTTAAGTCCGTAATTGGTGTAAAGTCTAATGCTATGGGTCTAGACGGCATTCATCCTAAATTCTTTAAATGTATACTACCAAAAATTCTTCCGTATGTTACTTATGCCTTAAATACCATTTTAACTACGTCTGTCTTCCCGAATTTTTGGAAGGTGGGTAAGGTCATTCCAATTAAGAAATCTGATGGAGATTATAGACCAATCACAATATTACCTTTCCTTTCAAAAGTACTCGAGCGGATAATGCATTCCCAGATAAACTCTTTCCTGAGTCGCAACACATTGGTAAGTCCGTACCAATCCGGTTTTACATCAAACAGGAGCTGCACTACGGCGCTTATTAAGGTTTCAGACGATATCAGACTTAACATTGACAACAATCTCGCAACTTTTCTAACACTTCTGGACCACTCCAAAGCATTCGACTCCGTGGATCACGGACTACTTGGATTGAAACTTAAAAATTTATTTAACTTTTCAGGGCCAGCACTGCATTTAATAAAATCATACCTCAGTGGTCGTATGCAAGCTGTATGTGCTAATAACATCATATCTAGCTATTTACCCATAACTAAGGGTGTTCCACAAGGCTCTATTCTTGGCCCGCTTTTGTTTGTACTATATGTTAATGATCTTCAGAACGTACTAAAATACTGTAATATTCATGTTTATGCCGATGATGTTCAATTATATGTTAGCTGTCCCATTGTGTCCGTCAATAATTGTATTAATAATCTCAACATCGACTTAGAGAGTGTTAATAAGTGGGCCCGCGATAATGGGTTGCTCTTAAACCCAAACAAATCCCAATGCATTGTGGTTTACAAAAAGACTTTTCAACTTGACGACTGCAATGAAGTGAAATTGAGCAATTCCGTTATAAAATTCGTTGACACAGCAAAGAACCTAGGATTAATTTTCAATAGAACTCTGACATGGAATAACCACATTTATAGTGAAATAGGCAAAGTCTATGGCATGCTGCGATCATTGTGGACCACTCAGCACTTCACCCCAGTGAAAATTCGGCTGATTTTAGCAAAAACATTCCTATTACCAACATTACTATACGGGTGTGAACTGTATGCTAGTTGTGATAGTCTGTGTCGGAGTAAACTCAATGTCCTTTATAACAATATTGCCAGATACGTTTATTGTATAAAACGCCACGAACACATAACGCACTTTTCCAAATTATTATTTACTGTACAATTTGACGATTTGCTAAAGTTAAAATGTCTAACACTTCTTCATAAAGTGGTTATTGCCCAAGAACCCAAATATCTTATGGAGCGACTTCAATTTACTAAATCTCCTCAATCCCTGAACTTACTTGGTATGAGATATAGTTGCCGTGTAACCGAACGTCAGTTCTTTGTTTTCGCTGTCCGTCTTTGGAACCTCCTACCGCAAAAAATTAAAACAATCAGAAGCACAGTGCGCTTTAGGAGTGAGCTGCAACACTACTTTGCAAAGTAATTGCTAATATGTATGTACGTAAATCCTTCTTTCTTTGTTTTTTATATATTCACAATCTTAACATTCCATATACATATAATCTTCTTTATACTTTACTATTCCTACTTAGTTCTTCTGCTAATTCGCTTCTTATCCACTATGAACTTACTCTATGTTAATATTAAGATCAGTTATTTAATTTCAAACACTGTAAAATAACTTTTGGTTGTGTGTTTGATAAATGAATAAATGAAATGAAATGAAAGATATAGTTTGTTGGCGTGTAAATATGGCTGGAAATACTGATTTGACGCCTTGTGGATTAAGCAAGGAGTTTCGAGTTGAGCGGATGAGGATGTCTTTGTTGTTTGCAGTGTGATGTGTTATGCAAGGTTTTAAGTGTGAGTCAGATGCAGCATTGTCACCAAGCTCTTTACATCTTATACCTCTGTGCCCAGGTACCCATAACAAACTAATTTTGTTTCAGTTTTTTATGCATATGCCCTTGACTTGCTGTCGGAGCAGATAACGAATTTTGCTTTGTTTTTATTTGCAAACACGCAGACTAGCTTTATTGCCAAAGCTTCGGTGGTAAATATGAAACAATGATTTTGAAGGTTTCTCGAGTGATTAACCACCGCATACGAAGTCGTGATGCACCACCGCATACGAAGTGGAGGTAACATCTTTCTGAAGGATAGAGATATTTAGGTTAAAACGTTTCAGAATCAAATTGTACGTAGCTGATATAACTAGCTCTACAACTGATTGTAGTCCTGCTTCCGCGAGAGTAAAATCAGTGGGAGAAGCTGGGATGTGTTTATGATCATTCTAACTACCGTAGGGTAGGGTCATAGAATGACACTTAATATTAAAATGTTTACTGATTACTGAAAAAAATAGCAGTAAGCATTAAATTTTTACTGATTTCAAATACATGTATATCAGTTTTCCGAATAATGAAATTGCAAATATTCCATGGAAAATAAAGTGAAATAATTTTAAGGTTACTTTCTTCCTCGAAATCAGGGAAATATTTTTGCGGCGTTTGTGGTAAAATATGAGTTTCGGCATCGGCTATTTTACTATACTTCCTACAAAAGTAATGTATATTTTCTTCACTTCCTTTTCTGTTTGCGATGTAGCCGTTTCTAAAAGAACCTTTAAAAATCGTTATTTAATTGAAGGAACAATTATTGCGGTAATAACGGCTCTAAATTACCTTAACCTTAAGGGCAATATAGTAGGGACAAAGTAACGATATGTACATAAGGACATTTGTACCTATGACGAGCATTTACGTAAGGTCAAACTACCCGTTTAAATGACAGGTAAATGAAGTAAATATTTACCTGTTCAATGGCCATTTACGTATTTCTTGTATATCTTGACTTGATGAATTTACAATTTTGTTAAAATCGGTTGTAGTTACATATCAAAATTGAAGAGCTGATCCATCCAAATAATCATCTGAACAGTATATTTGTAATTTATATTGCTCATCTCTCATCATGCCCGTCCTAATGTATTGCGCAGAAGAATGGACGATGACAACATCAGATGAGAGGGCTCTTGGAGTGTTCGAGAGAAAGATTCTTCGAAAGATTTATGGACCTTTTCATCTTTGCGACGGCGAATACCGCGTACGATGGAATGATGAGCTGTACGAGCTGTATAATGACGTAGATATAGTGCAGCAGATTAAGATCTAGCGGTTTCGCTGGCTAGGTCACGTCGTACGAATGGATGAAATAGCTCCAGCCCTGAAGGTTTTTGATGCGGGTGGTAGCAGAGGAAAATGAAGACCTCCTCTGCGTTGAAAATACCAAGTGAAAAAAGACTTGGCAATACTTGGGATTTGCAATTGGTGCCAGTTAGCACGAGATAGAGAAAGCTGGCGTGCTGTGTTGACCTCGGCCAAAATCGCATAGGCTATTGATGCGCCAATTAAGTAAGTAAGTAAGTAATTTATATTGCTTGTATTATATTTTCGTAACACGAGTTATTTTGAGTTCCTTTTTCTTCGACAAGCCAGTACTACAGACTTATTTGCAAAATTGTTAACATCTAACCAATGGTAAGTGTAACCAAAAAAATGGTTTATTCCACCTGAACACACATCAGCAGTAAAGCCCACGTTTTTTGACATATTTATTGTGGCTCTCTAAAAGTAAAGAAACATTTTTTTCTAACAGCGGTCACTTCTCGGCAAGCAATGGCAAACCTCTGTGGGTATTTCTGTGCAATGAAAAAGCGTCTCATAAAAATACATCTACCGCTCGGAATTAGCACAAAACTGTAGGTCTCTCTATTTGTAAACGCTTAGCTATATAGTGCCAAATTATTATTATTATTATCTAAATTAAAGAGATTTTTTGAAATTCCGGAACGAATTCTCCGTTATTGTATGAGTGTAAAGACCTACATAAGTGTATTTGATAAACGTATGTCATTCTCGCTGGGCAAATAATGCATAAATACAAATACGTATAGAACAACATTATTTTACTGATTTGTTATTATTTAAATAAGCTTCGCAAACTGAGCGTATGTCTGTATGGACAAAAATAAATAAATAAACCAAAATGAACGTTTATCGAATTTACATATGTACATACATACATACATAAAAAGCACGGATACATGTATGTATTTCTATAATCATACGCATATACTTATATGTACATACATACATTTATTCGTAACGGCGAAGAGTGAACTAACATGCAGCTTCTACTCGTAATATGCAGCGCGCTTCTGCGCCTAAAACTGCGCTACCAGTACTATGTGGAGTGACGTGGGTGGGAGATTAAATTCTGCTGAGTTGAACGCGTGACTGTTTAAGCCTAGCACATAAAGAATACAACTGAACAACTTTCAATCACAAAAGTAACCAAACAATAAAGTATAAATAACAAAAGTGAACAAAATAACCATTAAGTCTCTTTGTTTTATAAGTACGTAGTTATGCATTTTTGTGTAAATAGATTCACATGAGTGTGTGTGCGCATACAGCCAACTATGAAAATGAAAATAAAGGTACATCAAGGTAGATATATTATTGATTTATATTTTGTATTTAGGCTACTACGAAGTTTTATTGGTACCTAAATAAAACACAAGTTTACGAGGTTATATTAGTTCCCTTAAATATGTTTTGAAAATGTAACAATACATTAAATTCTTTGATCCGCACTTAAAGACTGCCAAGCCATCCAATGATCGGCCTCTTTCTCAAGTCCACAGTTTCCGGTTTGGAAATTTCGTACAGATCTTGCGGTTAACATAGGCCTTTGACAGGATAAAGTAAAGAAGTAGTGCATTAATGTGCGCGGACTGCCTTTCCTTGCACAACCCCAATGCCTGTAACCTAATTGCCCCGTTAGCAGGTGAGTTTTCGATAAAAAGATCTATCGGTAATTCATCGAGTAGTACGTTCAAGACATTCGGTGAGAAGATCTCATTGCATCCGTTAAACGAATGACTGCTGACCTTTGAGTTGCCGACAGTGTTTTGACGGAGTAATCTTTGGAGAGAACTGGCCACCATATCAGCGCTCCGTATGAGAGTATGATTCGTACTTTAGCTGTGTATGTTTTATTTCTTTGAGGGACTTGTTTGCGTTCAAATAGACGGACAGACGGACGGACTAAAGGACATGGCTTAATTGACTTAGTTTATCATTCTGATCATTTAGGTATATTTTTTGAGGGGTCCAACTCTTCTTCATCTGGTATTTACAAACAACGGTAAAAACTTAATAACCCGTTTCCATGAAAGGCACAAAAAAACTGACGCAAGTATGAGAAATTACCCTGCTGATGCGTGCGAACTGGGAAATTTTGTTTACGAACGAAGATTCAAATGTTTTATGAAGTTTTTAATTAAGACCATATTGGTCAGCACATTTTAACGCTGCTCAGTTGTAAGTCTGCCAGTGTAAAAATATATTAGTATGTATCTTTATATGTACATATGCACTCATCACTCTCAAATGCATGAATTACAAATAGCTTTGCTTGTGTATATGCAGCATTTTATTCCGATGGGATAGTTAATGCTTTTTGCAACGCGCTTCAAATAGTATATTCACTTACTTATTTCCTTATTTTTAATTCAATAAATATATACTTTAACAACTGTGATTTAATTACATACAAATGTATTTGGTTGCCAGTACTACGATACACTGAATTCTTTCAAAATAAATTATAATTTTATGCATCGTGTTGCATTTACGCAGAGATCGCATTGAAATTGGAAGCTAATTACATTAACTCCTTGCTTTGGTCGGCATGACAATGTTAAAAACAAAAACAAAAACAAAAAAAAAATAGCAACAGGATCATCTGTGCAAAAATCCCACAATGAATGTGTAATAATAGGAATTTGTACATATGTATGTATGTATTTATGTATTCGTCTACAGTATTCACATTCATATATTATGTACATGAGTCCTGTAGAAAAATTTCAAATAACTTTGTGTCACACATACTCATTCAAACTCGTATGTATGTACATATATTGTAAATCCAAAATTATGATAAAACAAATGGATGAAATAGTTCAACTCTCTTCAATATTTACAGACTAAAGAAGCTGCAACACGTATTATTAATGCCTTTTTCGCCTCCTACCCTGTCCTAATTCCAAAAAGGCAAAATAAGACACTGTAGTTGAACAATGGTATATTCTTCGTAAGGAAGTAAATCAGCAATCTGGTTCTTGGAACGACATCAATTAGGGTCTAACAAAATGCCAAAAACAAAGCCGAAGGTAATTCGCGGAAAAAATTCTATAGCAGAAGATCAATCGTTTACTTAAAGTTGTCTCATAAATATCTACTATTTGTTCATATATTCAGAATTCGGATGGTGACTGTAAATGTGGTTATAAACAAATATATTTAGGGGAGAGTGGTCCCATACCGACCGGTCGTAACATACCGACCCCTCCATGTTTCTCAGAGATGCCGTTACTATCCGAATTGTTGGTAAGGTCGATGAAAAGTTGTTACAGCACAGATATTTTGGACATAGATATCCGTTTTGACTTCTTCTTTTTCGCTGCGATTTTCGGGTTTTTTTTTGTTTCAACACCTCTCACGTGTATTTTCGAGCTCCACAAAACTTGAGCTTATGTGTTCTTATCTTCGCTTAAAGATCGGGCGGTAAGTTATTCTGAGTGTTTATAGTCCTGGCTTTCATGTACGCTATTAGAATATCATCGCTCATTACGTCATTAGTTAATGGCGAGCAGTTAATTAAAAAAGGTCGTGTTACTCCGAAATGGACCGCGAAGTGATGGTTCGAAACCGACCCCCATATATTGGCAGCGTAATTGTCCATAGCGTGTTTGAAAGGGAAAATATGTGATATAAAGTGATATTTATAAATGAGACGGACAGTTTAGCGGAAAACCTCTAAGAGGGATCCGAAGATTCTGCTGCGCGTAAATTCGCAATTCCTTGATCAGCATTACTGCTGCATCGCATAAATAATACAAATACAATACCAGAAGGAATTGAAAGAGAAGAACGTCTGGAAGAAGTGAATGTGAATAATTTAAAAATTGTGACAACGGATTCAAAACTCTAAAATTTAAATTGTTTTAATCACCGCGCTTAAAAAATTCAGGTTGAAACTGTTCTTGGATTTTTAACTCGACTCCTTTCTACGCATAATGCGTTCGTTGTTTTTCTTGTTTTCTTATCTTTACAATCGATTTTATAGCTGTTTAACGCAGAACAGGAAATTTCTCTTAAATTTTCTGGAAAGAGCCTTCAAAATGTTTCTTAATATATGTTGAAATCAATAAAAATTCAAAGACATAGTTATGCTTCCGATTTCTTACTTACTTAATTGGCGCATTAATCGCCTAAACGATTTTGGCCGAGGTCAACAAAGCACGCCAGTTGTCCAAATCTCGTGCTAACTGGCGCCAATTGGAAATCCCAAGTATTGCCAAGTCTTTTTCCACTTGGTCTTTCCAACGCAGAGGAGGTCTTCCTTTTCCTCTGCTACCACCCACGGGTACCGCGTCAAAAACCTTCAGGGCTGGAGCTATTTCATCCATTCGAACGACGTGGCCTAGCCAGCGGAGCCGCTGATTCTTAATCCGGTGCACTATATCTACGTCATTATAGAGCTCGAACAGCTCATCATTCCATCGTTCGCGGTATTCGCCGTCGCAAAGACGGAAAGGTCCATAAATCTTTCGAAGAAAGTTTCTCTCGAACACTCCAAGAACCCTTTCATCTGATGTTGTCATCGTCCATGCTTCTGCGCCATACAATAGAACGGGCATGATGAGAGACTTATAGAGTATGGTTTTTGTCCGTCGAGAGAGGACTTTAATGTGCAATTGCTTACTCAGTCCGAAGTAGCACTTGTTGGCAAGAGAGATTCTGCATTGGATTTCAAGTCTGACGCTGTTATTGGTGTTAATGCTGGTTCCTAAGTAAACAAAGTCTTCAAGTTTTTCAAAGTTATAACTGTCAACAGTGATGTTAGATCCCAGTCGTGAATGTGAAGACTGTCTATTTGATGACAGGAGATACTTCGCCTTGCCCTAGTTCACCTCCAGACCTATTCGCTCTATGTTTGGCCACATTGGATACGGCAGATTCAGATCCAGATTCATAATCAGCAAGCCCAGAATATCTCGAATACGAAGTTCAATAAAGTTTAAACATGACAAAGCAATATGATATTGACCTATTAAGCAGAGAGTTGGTTTTTCTTCATAAAAATCGAAAATGATTTGAACTTTCCAAAAATGCTTGATTTTTTCATGGATGAAAAATCATGTCAATGTTATTATTATTTTATTTTTTTTTTATTATTAGTACGAGTATTTCTGAAATAAAATACTTAAAATTAATGACCATATCTTGAAGTATTTAAAAAAGTGAAGGCATTATTATTCCAACAGAGTTTTCACTTCTTATTGTTCAGAGTTTATTTGGAAACGTGCATGCCGGTTGTGGTGGTCGAAAAGTAAAAAAAAAAACCAATTAATCAATGCATACATTTTGAGGCCTTGCACATCAAAGCGGAGAAATCCATGGGCATTGTCTATGTTAACAGACCGGCAACTTTTTTTTTAACACTTTAATATAGCCATTCATTTGTGTACAGGTATATTTGTACGTATAAATACATACATATGTACATAGTACGAGTACATATATGAAAAACCGGAACTTTAATCTAATTAATGGAGTAAATTTTTCGCAAACGTAATTAAGTATATATTTTAAATGTAAATAAATAGCATACGCGTATTTATGTGACAAGTTAAAAAGTGTTACTTTGTAACTAGGTGCTTAATGAGGCACACATATTGTCCAATAACTCGATCTTTGTTAATTTTTTTTAATTACAGTTACTTATTTCTTTAACAAAAAATACAAAAAGTAAAGCTTTCATTTATAGTACGCATTAAAAAAAATGGCAACTCAAAAAAACTCTTAGGAGAATTTTGAATATCAGCTTTGACGAAGGATTCATACCTTGAATGGTAAATATTGCAAATCCTGAACAGCCTCATGGGAGAAGTTATAATGCGAATGTTTAAATCAGAACAATTGTTTGCATGGGAGCTATGTATATGCTAGAATGATCTGATCATAGATATTTGAGCAGCGACATACTCGTATGTCATCTTATTCTCGCAATAAACTAAAATAGCAGTAAAACCCAAAAAACACCATCTAACTGATGAGAACGTGGTAACATAACTCTTTCTTTCAGAATATTTGCTATATCTAGGTACTCCCTAACATTTGAGTAACATTAGACGTAGAGGAAGTTCGCGTATTTTGGTATATGAGGCTAATGTGGTACAGTCTACTATCTCTTTACAACGTGTGTCATCATCCTAACGTTTGAGGAATTGAAAAAGCAGAGATGTTTTACATTGCTACCACAAAAAGGACTGATTGCTTTTTAGTTGCGTCAAATATGTGATCGCGAGTGGTCGACTTTTTTCAAGCAATTATATATCGTGCTCAGTTTAAAAGAAAAAGTGAATTTTGTCCAAACCAGAAGTTTAATTCCGAGAAAGTAAGCTTGCAGTTATAAAAGTGTAGTGAAAAATTTTTGAAATGTTCATTATCTGTTAATTTATAAACTTGTTATTAAAAAAGTCAGATATCGGTTTTTGTGGTACACTTGATGGAGATAAATATCATATCATACAACATTATCCCACAAAGATCTAGTGTATTTTTCCTGACTTAAATTAGTGCAATTAAAACAGGATATAAAAATAAAATTTTAAAGTTTTTTCAAAAAGGCTCGCAGCTGAGATCACATTATTAAAAATGTTGTTGTTTTCGTTGAATGTAAAACTATTTTCGTTGCATGATATCTGTTTCTTTTCTACTGTAATTATAGTTATCGAAGTTGTCAAAAATTTCGTATTAATAATTATTATCAAAATACTTTCCTAATTCTTACGAATATGTTAATGAGTTTTTTATTTAAAATCTTTGTTCATATCCTATGAATACATTACGCTATTAAAAACTTGCATAATACAGTCACACAGTTTTACTGTTGTATTGTTATACTATTATACAAATTTAAATAAAAATCTAAATTCTAAACAAAAGTTCAATATTAAAGGTTAACTTTCAGCCACTGTTATATACATACATATGTACATACATATGGAACCTAGATCAGAAAACGACACTAAGACTGTTAAGTTGACCAACAGCATTGGTTGACGAACATATTTAAGTTGGGACGATGCACCGTGGCTGTGGTTGACGTGCGCTTTTACCCTTTTATGCTTTTCAACTGAATAGTATTTACTTTCTCTCAATGAATTCAATAGCATTATTTTCATATTTTAGTCGAGGACTTCGTTTTTGTTTTCGCTTGTTGCAGCAACATTTTTCAATGCGCATGCCTGCAACATGAATCCAAATGAATTACAACAGGTGACAATGGAATAACTAGGAAGAATATGTGAAAAGCGGAAGTTGAGCACAATGATTTCGCGCCAAAATTCATAGCTCGCCGTCTGGTTTCCTGCAAGTGTTTTTCTCATACGTTTAAACTTAAGTATGTATGTCAATATTTTGGCACTCTCGTATGTGTATGTACTTCATTCCTGTATATTTAAGCAATGCTTTTTCACTACGAGTATTCAATATTCAAATTAATTACGCAAGCACTACGTTTAATAATAATTCAAAATAAAAATGTAACTCAAAAATTACATAGAAAAATGGTTAAATAACAAGTATTGATCCCAAATTGACCCTAAACAAACATATTTTTATAGTTTATAAGCTTAAATTCGGATAGATCGTCCGTAGTAGCTCTGTTAGATCACCGGGAGCATCTTTGTTCCTGTTACACTTACAATAGGCGAAAAGAAAAGGTTTACCGTTCGCTACCTGCAAGCTCTGTCTAAGGGATTCATCTCTTCAGGAGGTCGATGGAAAAATATTAACTCCTGCATCGGGTCTAAACTAATGTGGCCAGAGTGCGACGTCACACGATCCCAAGGTCTTCTCTTGCGGAGCAGAGGAAAACTGTCCTTGGCTTTATAACAGCTCACATACTGATTGGAAGGCATGAAAAGAGACTGGGTGCCCCCATTAACGACTTCTGAAAGGAAGACACTGAAACCGAGAGGCACTTTCTTTGCAAAATGTTCGCGCTATGAAAATTAAGAAGAAATTTCTTATGTTCTGAGTTTTTCAACGACTTAAGCTACCTAGTCATAAAAAATGCAGAATATTCACGATGGTTTGAGTAGGGGATCCTTGGTCCATGTGGTACCACATTGGGCCTCAACAACCGCCTAGGTGTGCTGGCTGACAGCCGCTTCAACCTTACCTAACCTAACCATCTTTGGACAGATGGAATTCTATTAACAAATCTTTTTCATATATATTCATTTAGGTCAGACCATACCTTAACAAGAATAAGCGCGGTATATATTGAACTCTTTTTTTTAGTTATTCCACCTATAGTGCAAACCGTTTTATTAGAATTTAAAATCGAACAATCTGTTATATAAGAATTTATAATTGCTGATATTGATGTGGCAGAAAATCAAATATATTTTTTTTTTTATATTTGGAATTCCAAACGGGTAAAGTGTTTGCCGATGTCAAAAAACAACACCAATACAATCGAAGCAAATAGTATGTGCATTTGGACAGGTAATTGCAGGCGTGCGTGAGTATTAGGTGAGGCTGTTGCAGTGAATGTTCAACGACTTGAAAACGCAAAATGCCAAAATATTGCTCGAAAACGATATGTAGTATGCTGTCAGTTTCAAATGCATAAACACATATACCTTCCTTTCCATTGTACGTACATAGATATGTATGTACATAGTTTAATTAACAAGCACATATATACATATGTATCAGAGCGCAGATATTTTGGTGTAGCAAACACGAATACCTATCGTTGGCACGTGGCAACTGACTAACAAGTATAGTAAAAATTTAAAAACCTGCAAATAGAGTGAAATAATGCAGTTCTACGTTTGACTTCCACACATACATACATACAAATCCGTACTACTACCCTTAAGCAATAAGGCGGTTATTTTTCTGCAAATCACCAGTGCATCATCGGTAAAATTTTGACATGTTAGAATCCGAAATTGATTTGCCTTAAATATGTTTTATTTAGATCGGTGTCTAAGGAACTAGTCCAAAAAGAAATACAAAAGGTGACTCTCATTCAGTTTTATTATTAGTTTAGCAATTTTAGAATTAAACAAAATACCTTGTAGCAGCAAAGAAAAAATCCTCGCCAATTGGGACCCTCGTCACTGTTGGCAGTTAAAACTTTGAAGTAGTCAAGGATCTTGTATTCCTAGGATCCAGCATTAACACCACCAATAATGTTAGTCTTCAAATCAAGCGACAGTGCGACTTTGGGCTCGGAAGGCAATTGAAAAGCAGATACCTTTTTTGACAAACGAAAATCTCGCTCTACAAATCCCTTATCAAGCCCATCCCTTTATAAGGCGCAGAAACATGGACGATGTTGTTTAGGGATGAGAAGCATTTGTGAGAATTCGAGAGAAATGTTCTTCGCTAGACTTATGGCCCTGTTCGCATGAGCAACGGGTACCCAAGAAGAGAGAGAATGATGAACTGTACGCGCTGTACTCGTGGTTCGTATGGATGATTACAAAATCCGTATCGACACCCATGGGTGAGCAACGAACACACTGAAAGGACCAAGTGCAGAAGGAACTGTCTTCATTTGGTGTGAGTAGTTGACGTAAC
Source organism: Philophylla caesio (assembly GCA_963971545.1). NCBI lineage: Eukaryota > Metazoa > Arthropoda > Insecta > Diptera > Tephritidae > Philophylla > Philophylla caesio. Next base: position 77,793,507 of record OZ020606.1, read on the forward strand.
CAAGGGAAGGAGAGAGGGAACAATAGAAGTTAAATTTAAATATAGGTTGAATAATTTAGAAAAGGCTGAAATAGATTTAAGTTAATTGAATATGTGCTTAATGGAAAAAAGCAATAAAAATTATCTTACATACAGTTTTTGAATGACTAAATCATTTTCTCATGAAACGTTAATAAAATAATAAATAAATACGTCAGTTGACTTATTGGGTAATCCTACTCTGTATTTTTTTCACTTTTTTTATTTCCTTAAATGCTTGTATTTCAGAGTGATGTCACATCACCGTTCCTCTCGTATATGAAACTTCAAACACAATTTAACATGTTTTTTGAGCTGGCCGGAACACTTACTCCGACTATTCACAACGGATTGACTTGAAATTTTTCATGCAGCTTGCTGATTATATTTTCTAGTGAATGTATTTTCAGATTCTTTGTGATTTTTTGTTCTAGGTGCAAAATTGTGAACGGAGTCGTTCCGGCCAAGGAAGCACTACAAAAAAAAAACGATTTTTTTTGCAACAGATGCTGGACCTATATTTTATTTATCTATAAAAATCATAAAAATTTGTTTTATATACCTCAACATATGTAGAATCATATATGCAAAATCATAATATAATACATCAATTCGTTTTCATTTGACAAAGCCAAAAAGCTGACTGTTGATTTAGAGTTCACAAAGTAGGATTACCCCTTAACTATAATGAGAGAATACTAGTGGGAGCAATATGGTCTATCTGTCGGCTCAGTTAGTGTAGGTTGGAATTTCGGCCGGGTATATGCTTACAAACATGCGTATGTGCAATGGAACACCGTGCAAGTGGTGGCTTTCGATTAAAAATGATCGAATAATGCACACAATTAGAGTTCGTGAGTGCGCAATATGAATGCATAATATCCAGGTAAAGCATTTACGCTTTCATTATAATGCACTCACCGTAGATACTAGTGTGCTGGAGAAATTTTATGGAGTATATTAATCTGATATTTAATTATACATGTACATGTATACATACATATGTACATATGCATATATGTATATGTACGTGTTGTTACGGGTATATGCAGACACTGAACAAAAAGAAAAGTTTTTGGGTTGTACTAGGTTTTTTAAGTAAATCCAAAAATTATTAAGATGCAAAAAAAAAACTTGCACAATTGCTTCTCCGGTACAAAAGTTATAAGCAGTAAGAGCTGGTAAATGGGCGTTAAGTTATACAGCTAAGTCAGTGGACACCTCTCTTATCCACGGATGTAAGAGGAACTGCATTAAAAATTTGCACGATGTACGTTGGAACAAACTTCCATTTTATATTTCAGAAATACAATTTTTTTGGGGAACAGTTTAACACTCTAGCTACTAAACAAATGTGTCGTTTTGCGCTTATTATAATATTTATTTTAATACACGCAATTATCTCAGGAACTAACAAACTGATTCAATTCAATTCATTTGCAAATTTTCACATTCCCACCTTTCATTTGCTATATATTTCATCGCTGTAGCTTATGTAGTTTATTAAAGCGAAGCGCTGCTTTTCAGAAGATATGTACAAAAAATTTATTGTTCTTTGAGTTTTAAAATGTTTTTCAAAGCAGTTGAAGAGGTAGAGGGCTAAAATGTTATCCGCGAAATTATCTTTGGAACTGGGGAACACAACGTGCAGTTGCGGCGAATGTCTTTGGCATTTCTCCAAACTGGTAAAATGAGAATTTTGTAAATAAGTATAGTTTTACTAAGCGAGAGTGTCCTTGTCGCTAGTGATGCATTCACAGGGACTTGTTGACAATATTTATATTATTATACTCGTATCTTAGTGTTGAAATTTCAAATTACGCTTTGGTCTTATTATATTCGGTTTATTTTCGCTTTTGCGATTTTTCTTTTTAGAGTTAAAACTTTTTTATTTCCCTTTTGCTTGCAGTTAAAGCCAAAAGCCTTCAATGGTTGGGAACTGCTGGTGGTTTTCCCGCACAGTGGGTCGCGACAAAGCTGCACCGCTGCGGTGGTTTGTTTCGAAGTTGCAAACGATGAGAGGCGAGTCCCGCTGATCCGTTGAACCTGTTATTTAGTCGTCATATCGAGACAGCGGTGTGCGGACTTGCCATCAGCGAATATAGGTAAATTATACACTAAAATACTCTTATAAAGTAGCTATACCTAATTAAATCCATGCATACTTTATTATGCATATATATGTACATATTTCCATATCTATATGAAATAATATGAATAAATATTAAAAACAAATACCCCCATTTTATTATTCTTTGTTACATCTTATTTTCCGCAATTGTTGGGGAGTTTGTACCGGCGAAACTCTTACCTGTTTAAGGCAAACACTTGTAATTACATAATTCATGAATTTATTGTAATACAATTGTTTTTTTTATCAAATACGAATACAATTTTTGTTTATTTAATTTATGCTTAAATCAAAATTAAGATATTACACTGAAGTAATAAATTGCTTCGTTCTTATTATATTGCATCATTGGATTTTTTATGCGGTTTTTTGGAGCTTTTTACATAAAGAGTTTTTCCCAAATAAAATCTTTCATAAACTGCTTTCGAGCGCAATAAAATTGTCAATTATGAAGTATCAAAACTTATGCGGTGTTCGGGATTAAATCCTTCGTTTTTGTATGACTGTAATGCGACCTTCCTAGGCCAGTATACATACGGCAGAAACAATAAGTTTAGTTGGGTATATGAAATTTGTGCTGTCCATAGTTTATTACACTTTGATTACAAAATGTACATTTTAACTTTAACATAGAATAATTCTTCTTTGCGCATTCTTCAGTAATATTTTAATTAATGATATACCGACTACATTCGCCCCGCTTTTAAATGTAACTTTGTTATTTTTTATTCATGTTATCATTTATGTTAACGCTGGTTATGTTAAACCCAATTTTAAAGGGGTGCATTACATTATGTTAAGTACACATTAAATTTAGCTAAACTCCTTTTGAGCATGTTGAACTCACCACTCTTGCTCTCAACTCTCTGCTTTATATTTTGTTAAGTCCATACTAAGTTCGTTTCAATTGCTTTTTGCTATTTAAAGATAACTACTAACTGTTCGCATTTACATTGCATTAAGGTCTTATTAAATTAGTCTCAGTTGCTTTTGATCATGTTAAATCCACCACATTTACACTCAATTTTGTGCATATACATAATGGTAGTCCTTTTTTTTCATATACGATCAATTTTGGATATTTAAATCCCTACTCCAACATACAAAGTGGGGATCAACTACTTCCCTACAATGAATATTTTAATTGCAACATAAATAAAGGGTGAAAAAATAATAAACGCAATACACTGAATTTTTAAAACATCAAAGTTGTTGATTCACGTGTTTCCCTATTTGAATTACGAATGGCGAATCACCCCGTAATTCGTTTGGCATATATGTATGTTGCTGTTGTAATACTTACGTATGTACATACTTTTGCGTCTTCATTCACTCTAGGTTTGCCCAAAGCCTCTTTCATATGATTATTTTATTTACAAACTCAACCTTTGTAACCATTGCAGCATATAATTGTTTCTTCTTTGTTAAATTTTTGTGTTGTTTTTATATTTATATGTACTTTGGCAGCTATTTTCGATAAATTTCCGATTAAAATTAGAGATGATCGATTTTTTCGTGATTCGTATGGTGATTCAGAAAAATGAGATGATGATTCGCTCCCAAAAGTTAGTACGGGGAATCAAATGGATTCGGTAATAAATGGTTGGGTAAATAATAGTAAACAAATTTTTAATCTACATATTTGTCCAATGAATAACACGATTTATGGAAACGGAAAATATTAAGTTATTGATTTAAAAGTAGATCGCGACAAATATTCTTATTTTTACACATCTATTACGTTTCTATACCTTTGATATTAGAAATATTCTTAATATTAGGATGAGCTCCTGGACGTTGAAATTATGAAAAGTGTTTTTCTAATAAAGAGTAAGTGACTATATGGACTTGATTTACCTCCGAAAAAGGTAATTTTAACTCAAAAATTTAGTTCTTTCAATTGTTTTTATTTTATTTGAAAAAGCATTCTTAGAAAATGCGTGTCATTTATACAAATTTACAAAAAATATTTTCGAGACGGGCTTAATCTTGTGTTCAGAAAATAAACTGTCATTAAAAGCGCACATAGGAAACAAAAGGTGTTGCCGGTATGTTTTTATACCCGAGCGTACTTGTACACAAGGGTATATTAACTTTGTTCGCATAACGGTTGTTTGTAACAACAAAAAATAATCGTGAGAGATATATATGTACATACATACATATATATATATATACTAAAATGATCAGAATGAAAAGAGGAATCGATTTAGCCCTGACTGTCTGTCCGTGGTTACAATAACTTGAGTAAAAATTGCGATATCTCAATGAAATTTGATGCATAGATTGCTCTTTGGACAGGGTAGCTTGGTATTGAAAGTGGTTAAGATCGGCCATTAACCAAGCCCACCTCCTATATAACGGAAGTTTTTTGAAAAATGTAAAAACTCCGTTTTTCGGTAGCCTTTACTTGCTGTAAAGTGAAGTTGAGTGAAATTCTGTATTTGGAGCGATTTTGAACTAAGAAATTAGGTATTTATGAAATTTTGAAAAATTAGCGTTGCCACGACTACTTATAAAAATTTCTTTGTATCTCAATTATAGTATTAGTTATCGTCACAAAATTGGGTAGACATATTTTCCTTGATATCGCTATTGCGTCAAGCCACGTCAAGTGTGCACAAGAAATTTTCACCAAATATTAGATTTACGGGAAAAGTACTTTTTCGTAAAGGTGCCATAGCACTTATGTCACCCTATGAATATGTCTTGAACATTTCTTTATTTGTTTAAGTTATCGCTTTAATTTATCGCAGTTAACTTTTGAGCACAATAAAATTGAAAAATTAATAACTCTTGAACGAAAAAAGATATTGGCATGCAATTTTAAACACGCACAGAAAAATGTATGCGCTTTTGAAATCGGTTCTTTTCTCTTCAAAGTTCATAAAAAAAATTAATTTAAAAAAATGTTTCGTATTAAATAAATGGACTGAATGCGTATCATGAGTCAATTTCTCTGAGATTATAGCAAAACTCAAGTCATGCTCTTCAACTTCGGAACAGCAATAAACGGCACCTGATCGCATCTTGGATTTCAAATTTGTTTGCATTGTGCCTGGTTGACGTTCCGAGCGCGTCGGTGTGCGTCTGATGCGTGCAAGGCACGACAAAAAATTCAATATCTTTTGAACGGTGAAAGCTGACAAAAATATTTTTACAGATTCTGAAAGTTAAACGTTTTGTGGATAATTTAATATGATTCTTATTTACTACATCGTGAAGAACACAAAAAAATTTTCAATTGTTTTTTTAAATTTTTATTAGTATTGTTTTTTAATTTAGCGCATACGTTTTTCTGTGCGTGTTTAAAATTTCATGCGAATATCTTTTTTCGATCAAAAGTTATTAATTTTGTAGCAATGTAAAATTTGTTAAAAATTCTTATCGTAGAAAATTTTTGAAATAGGATCATAACCACGCCCACCTCCCATATAACGGTAGATTTGGAAAATGCAAAAACTCTGTATTTTCGGTATCTATTACAACAAATTGAGTGAAATTTGGTATTTGGAGCGATTTTGAACTAAGAAATTATGTAGGTATTTATGGAATTTAAAAAAATGAGCTTTGCCACGCCCACTTATGAAAAAATTGCTGTATCTCAATAACGATGTAAGGTATCGTCACAATATTTTCTGTTATCATCGTTAAAAATTTTTGAAATCGGACCGTAACCTCGCCCAACTCCCATATAACGGAAATTTTTTTAAAATGTAAAAATTTCGTTTTTCTTTATCTATTGGAACATACATATTAATTAAAATTTGATAGGTAGAGAGATAGTAAATTAGAAAAAAAATGCCAGTAGGTATCTCATTAGCGATGTAAGGCATCATCACAAAATTTGGTTTACATATTGTCCTTGATATCACTAGCATCGCCGTCAAAATGTTTTGAAATCGGACCATAACCACGCCCAACTTCCATATAACGGAAATTTTGAAAAATGCAAAAAACTTCGTTTTTCAGTATTTATTGGAAGAAATTGAGTAAAGTTTAATATTAGCAGCGATTTGAAACAAAGAAACGGGGTTTTTATGAAATTATGGACCCCGCCCATACAAAAATACATCCCGAGGGTATATAAAAATCGGTTTCGCCCGAATTTAGCTTTTCTTACTTGTTGTTACTATTATTAGTATTAAAAAAAAGCAACACGATTTCGTTGCTAAGGGAGCGTGTTTAGTTACCAAACCTTTAATAATAGAATCTAGATTTTGTCAAATTCACACATACCGGGTGTCAAGAAATCTGGAAGAAAAAGAAGACTTACTTAACTTTCGAAACTGTATAATACGCTGATAAAAAATATTTAGAGAAAATGACTCTTGAAGGGAATCGTGACGTTATTTTCACACAGACATTGTCTTAAAGTTTTTGACATTGAGCTTTTAAAACCAATTTTATAAATTATTTTGTCTTCTTGAATACAAACTTTATACACTGACTCAACTATATGTAATTGTATTTGTATGTAAATTTGCAAACATTTTCGGAAGCAACTCACAAATTTCTTCAATCATAATAGTTAGGTACATATCTATACACATAGAATGTATGTATGTATGTATATATTAATGTCTTTAATTTCTATATCCATAGTATTGAAAATATATGTATGCAAATGTAAATACAATTGTTTAGCTATCAAATATTTACACAATCATCACGCACAATGCGTTGTTACTCATTGCTGACAAGTGCACAGACAGGAGGTGTTGTGTTGGGCAGGAAAATGTAAGTGTTTGGCTACACAATAAATGGTATTGACTTATAAATAAACAAACGAAGAAAGTTGGGTGATAAAATCACTTAAATATTTCTTATTTGGCATGCGTAGGGTAAAGTGCAGTAAGTCGCTGTGCAATAAGTGGAGAAACCGTAGGTAAATGCGATTTATAAATAGGGAAAACTAGTGACAAGGACACGGTACTGATTCTTCTTTCATTGGCTCGATAACCGCCTATGCGATTTTGGCCGAGCTTAGCATAGCACGTCAGTTATTTATATTTTTCGTTAACTAGCGCTTGGTCTTTCCAACGCAGAGGAAGCCTTCCTTTTCATATGCCACTAGCAGCGGGTACCGCATCGAATACTTTCAGAGCTGGAGATCTTTCATCCGTTCGAAAGACGTGGGCTAGCCAGCGAAACCGCTGGATCTTAATACGCTGCACTATATGTACGTCATTGTACAGCTCGTACAGATCATCGTTCCATCGTACACAAAGGCGTAAAGGTCCATAAATCTTTCGAAGAATCTTTCCCTCGAACACTCCAAGAGCCCTCTCATCTGATGTTCTGCGCCATACAATAAGACGGGCATAATGAGAGAATTATAGAGCGTGGTTTTTGTCCGTCGCGAGAGGACTTGACTGTTTAGTTGCCTACTCAGTACGAAGTAGCACTTATTGGCAAGAGTGATCCTCCTTTGGATTTCGAGGATGACATTATTATTGATGTTAATACTGGTTCTAACTGTCAACAGATACTTCGTCTTGTGCTCGTTCACCTCCAGACCCATTCGCTTTACTTCTCTATCCAGTTTGGAGAAGGAAGAACTAACTGCGCGGTTGTAAAGGCCGATGATGTCAATACCAGTAGCTGTACACTCTTATAAAAGATGATGTCTAACCGATTTAGTTCTGCGGCTCGGATTTTTAATGAGTCAGACAGGGTGAAACCTCGTTTGGTATAAAACGGCTCGGAGTGGTCCTTCCCAATCCTGACGAAGCCGGTGGTGTCGTCAACGTCATTTTAGATATCCGTATATGTTTTGCGGGGATACCAAATTCAGACATTGCCGCATAAGGGCAACTTCTTTTTCTCTCACACAATACGCTCGACAGAACGTTATATGCGATGTTAAGAAGGCTGATACCACGATAGTTGGCGAATTGCAGGATCACCCTTCTTGTGGATTGGGCAAAGTACACTTAGATACCAATCAATAGGCATTCATTCGTCCGCGCATACTTTGCAGATAAGCTGTTGCATGCGCTTAACCAACTCTTCTCCACCGTATTTGAATAACTCAGCTGGCAGACCGTCGTCGTTGATTGGGGTTTCGGGATCATCATCTTCTCCAAGGTGGTCTCTTTCATTACCACTAAGTAGTGTGGAGAAGTGCTTCCTCCATAAACTAAGTTTGTTCTGAACGTCAGTCACCAGGTCGCCATTGTCGTTCTTACAGTAATTCGCCCCGGTCTTGAAACCTTCTCTTAGCCGCCGTACTTTCTGAAAAAATTTTCGGGCGCTTTTCCTGTCGGCTAGCATTGCAAGCTCTTCGTAAGCACGCATTTCGGCCTTTTTGTTTTTCTTCCGAAAACTGCTTCTCGCTTCCTTGTAGGCAGCCTCTTTCCGTTCCGTGGCAACGCGATATTCCTCATCGTTCCAGTCGTTTTTCCAGGCTCAAGATAGTGGTCCGAGTCGATGTTGGCTCCTCGGATCGTGCGCACATCTAGGACACTGGAAGCGTGCCTTCCGTCTATCACAGCATGGTCGATGTTATTTCGTGTTTTACCATCTGGAGATAGCCACGTAGCCTGATGTATCGTCCTATGCTGGAACCTGGAACTACAAACAACCATGTTTCGGGCCCCGGCGAAGTTGATCAGTCTCAGTCCATTATTAGACGTTTGGTCGTGGAGACTGAATTTTCCGACTGTTGGTATTAAAATCGAGTAGCACGATTTTTATATCGTGTTTAGCGCGTTTCTTGGATGGCACTAATGGCAGCCTTCGCTCTGCCGAGGACATTTACCAGCCGGGCAGAGGCACCTTCCCAATTAAAGGTTTGGACATTCCAGTTGCATGCCCTCAAATCATGGTCCTTAAATCGTTTCCCGTGATCGTCATCTAAAATGGGGGTCCTGACCGAGGCTTTGCATGGATTTACATTGGAAATATATTGCACGTGGCGGGTCCCAAACCCTGCGCACAAGCCGTTGCTGAATGTAAAAGTTTTAAATTCGCACTAAAGCTCCCTCTCTACTAGCCGTGACCTACGGCTTCATACGGGCTGGTTACCGTATCTCGCACATGGGTTGCTCACGTTGCCCAGGGTGCACGAACGTGGCCGTAAGAGTAGGGCCGTGCAAATGTAACCACATACCCAGAAGCACCACCGTACCCCATTGCACTCATTAGCTACATCATATTAAGCGACATCAAATTAAACTATAAAATATCTTTTCCCATTTTCTTTTGAATATGATGATGGCCCTTTTTGCATTATTTCCCGAGTTCGCTAAAAATAATTCCCTACAAAAGCGAAATTTTAACACCCGATAATATATGAATGTATAAGGAGATTGTGCTTTTTTTGAACTTAAATATCAACACTAGAATTATTTTATTTATTTTATTTAACTGGAATTGTTTAACAGTTGATATTCCTATATATTTCACATCTACTGTTCACAAATTATAGCTCAACCACATATTGAAAGAATTGGGCACTATATTATTCTTCTAATTAATTGCAATATTTTTTCTAGTTAAATATGGTTCCTTCTCTAAGAAAAACCACAAACACAAATTTTTTATACGATTTACAAAATGTACTATGATTTATCAAAATTTCAAACTTGACAAAAAAAAGTTTTTAGAATTTTTTTTGATTACATAATTGTAAAAAGTATTGTTTTCGAGTGTGCCTGATTTTATCTTTTCTATATTTGATTTTACTTCAATCAGCTCTTTCCCTAACTGTTTTATAATTTCATAAACGCCACATTTTTTTCCCTACAATTATTTTGAGCCCACGGTGCCAAGCTTCAATAGAATTTTGAGTGCGCGGAAAATTGTCTTTAAATGAATCCAAAACACACCAAAATTTAGGGTTATATTACGGACCGCTCGACTTTGTATTTGCGCTAATATAATATTTTTTAAACCAAACACTTATTTAAAGTCACTATCTGTCGATCTGGCATTCAGTTCATTATAGTAATCTGGCACACTTTCGGGAGGAACAAATGATAAGCTTCTCAGCATACGGATTGACATGCTGAAACCTTCATCATTGCCGTATTTTTTAGCAAGTCCTTCTTTTTGAACGCGTCTCCAAATAATCTGGCCGAAATGGAATAAACATCCCTTATACTGGGCATCAGGAAAGTACTCTTTTGCAGCAGACGAAATGGTTTGCTCAAAGTCCATAATTACTCTTTTGGGATTTAAATTAATATTTTGTTCTTGAGCCAAATGAAACAATCGGTGGAAGAATTCGGTGTATGCCTGCTAAATTTTTTGCTCACACGGCAAAAAACTAGAGGCACAAATTGACCATCAAATAAATCTTGAATAGTGAAAAGCTGTCGAAAAATTGTCGGCACAACATAAAATGTTCCATCCATCACCCAGCACTGTGACCTCCCTAATTCTTTCAATGAATCCGACGAGCCCATGATGATATTTTTTCGCCGTTAAAATCCCAATCACTTAAAAGGAAGAGATTCCTCTCCAAGTATTTTAAGTGCTCTGGTATACTACATATTTCTTGTAAATTACGTGGCTCGCTGGCAGTATCCATTGTTTTCCGATTACGATAAATTTTTATTTTTTGAGCTCGTTTCGACGGCAGATACACGCGGCGGTCTGGTTGACAGTCTACAATCGCTTCCCTAATTATTTGGGAAGGTTCCAGTGCAGATGAGCTGCTCATATCTTTCACTTTATTATTGGCATATGCTACAGCTACATGATGGGCCTTTGGATCGTGATTGTGCGCGGTAGGCGCCCGTTGAACCACATGTTCCCCACTGCTTGCTGTTGTTATTAAGACGCTTTTGCACATCAGTACTTTCCTTTGCGCGCAACACCAACGGAACAAATGTTTTTTATTTTTGGAATGAAAATGGTAATGGAATCCATCCAAATATACTTTATCAGGGCCTTTGTTAGATTTTAAAACTACTACTTCCATTTTATTTCAAAATTAAATGATTTTTGACGACTACTTTTTTTAATCGTGGCGATTTTAAACCTAATTTGAATGTATTTCACACAGAAAATGGGGATTTCTGTTTGGGGATTTTGTGTTTGGGGACTTTGATTTTGGATATTTTGGTTTGGGGTTTTTGTGTTTGGGGATATTGTGGTACACCCTCTATGCCACGCCCACTTAAAAACATTTTTCTGTATCTTAATACCAGAATTAGTTATAGTCACAAAATTATCGTAGAAAAGTTTTGAAATCGGATCGTAACCACGCCCACCTCCTATATAACGGAAGTTATGGAAAATGCAACAACTCCGTTTTATTCGGTACCTATTACAGCAAATTGAGTGAAACTTGGTATTAGGAGCGATTTTGAACTAAGAAATTAGGTATTTCTGAACTTAAAAAAAATAGGCGTTGCCACACCCACTTTTAAAAAAAAATCCTTTATCTCAATAACGGTTTAAGGTATCGTCATAAAATTTGGTGAACAAATTTTCCTCTATATCGCTGCTATCATCGTTAACAATTTTTGAAATTGGAACATATTAAAACATATTAATTAAAATTTGATGTTTAGAGAGATAGTTAATTGAGAAACTTGATTTTTATGAAATTTTGAAAAATGGACGTTACCACGCAAAAAACTTCGTTTTTCAATATTTAATGAAAGAAATTGAGTAAAGTTTAATGCTAGCTGCGATTTGATACAAAGAAACGGGGTTTTTATGAAATTATGGGCACCGCCCATACAAAAATACATCACGAGGGTATATAAAATTCGGTTTGTCCCAAATTTAGCTTTCCTTACTTGTTTTATTGTCAGTTTCCTTCGTAAAACGCAAAATCATGATTATTTTTTATATGAAAGGAACTGCTAAGGAGCGTTAGTAAAAAAATGTTCAAAAATCAGTCGTAATCCGTAGCCAACAGAAACTAGCTTCTTTTGTACTAAAATTAATATTATTTTTTGAGAAGTTCGAAATTTTGATAAATGTTTCCTACTTTTTTTTATAAAATTTAAAAATTGTTTTAATTAGTGTTTATTAGAGAATTAACGATTGTTTTATTAAAAAATATTTTTAAATAATTGAACGATATATAAATTGTCCAAATATCTCAATATATGTTTGTGCTTTAATTTGTGAACAGAGTGTAATGCCTTGCAATCTGAAAGATAGGAAATGATATATAAAAAAACAACAAAAATGAGTTTTAATGTTATGTTATGCCGTCGGCACTTGTTCGCAGTGAAACTCAGATAACTATGAAGAGTGAGAGAAAAACTTCCATCGAAGTCGATGAGTTCTCAATTGCGCGTTTTAAGTGGAGCTTAACATATGACCCTGCTTTTACACTGCAGTTCACGATAGTTTTAACGTGGAAACATCTTCGTAACATCCCGTAAAATTAACACTGTACCTCAACAGTATATTTTTGGATAACTGCTCACTGCCAGTTATGTACTCGTAGTATCGTATATATCACAACGTGCTCAATTTGGTCGTTATTTGATCGGGTAACAGACAAGTGACTTCATGGAGATCTGGCTCCGGTCACAACCATGTTTCGTGCTGCGGCGGAGTTAATCAGCCTCTCTACGTTGTCGCAGATAGTCCATTGAAAGCTACATTTTATAAAGAAAAAGGCACTCAAAGCCAAACTTTAGATAATAACTTTAGTAGTATCGTACTGCAGACTTTTCGGGGCAAACAAAATCTCGAAGGAAACTAAAGTATTAAAGTTTAAAAATAAATAATGACATGACCATTTAGTTAACAACATCAGACAGAAACCGTATGCTTATTCATAAATATGTAAGTTCTCGTATATAAAAACGACTTCTGAAAAGTCGAATTTGATACTTTTACTTGTCATTGTAATTCATTGTTTGGAAGAGCAATGTCAAGGAAAACACAGTGATTAAAATGCTACCAGAGGATACACTCATCATGCAATTTTAGTTTAGCTTTGCAACCATTATTATTTGTGCATAGTGCTGTCGAAAAACCTGTGTAGAAGAACATAACTCAATGCACATAGGCGCCTACATTTATACATACATATGTCACTCACTTGCATTGGTTGCTTGGCCTCAAGGTATTTGACACATCAACTCAAAATTTAGCATTGTCCTTGCCTATGGCATTTCAGCTTTCATAAGTAGATACATTCATAGATAGCAAACATTTTAACTGTTTCTAGTATTGAACTAGTTCAATTTGTAACGTAGCTCCGAGTGGTTGGTGTATTTTTTATCCAAAATAAATGTAATTTATATTTAAAATTTATCAAACTCGATGATCCATAGGAGAAATGGTTGCAAATATATCTGCCACCTGCAGGTACAATTTGATTCCAAATCCTACCTACGATTAAAATAACGATTTTATTGACATCTACACACATGGGCAAAATAAAGAGTGGACGGTAGAAATATATCTAGCAGTACTAATGGATGTCGCTTCTAAGGCTTCTCCCCTGGTTATATAAGTAATATTTGGTATTTTAATTACATTTGATTTATCTTAGAAATCCTTCAGAAGCACGTTCTACCTAACATACTTACCTAGTGCAAAAGTGGGATTTCCAGCTAATCCTCTTCAACTCAGTAGTATACCTTTCGAAGATCATACAGAACATATTGGGGTATCCATTACGAGTCGGCAAGCGTTCATTGGAGTTATTTATTTTGACCAACCAATACTTATAAAAGTATAATACCATCGCAGCACATATCGCCTTTTCAATATATAGTCAAATCTAATCCATTCACACGTGATTTTATAAGCATTTTCTAATGGGTATACGTCAGTAATGGGAAAGTACCATTACCTTTCAATTAAAAGTTAAGGTACAATACATTTTTTTACAATTTTACTTATCGTCACCTGAAAAGCAAGAAGGCGTAATTATTTATTTATTACATAAGTAATGTTGTTGGTGGTGGCCGCTGTGGTCGAGTTGGTAGTGGTGCGTGATATAACTTGATATGCCAGTGAGTTCGAGGTTCGAATGTCAGTCAGGGCAAGTAAAATCTTAATAATAGAAAAAGTTTTTTCTAATAGCGGTCACTCCTCGGCAGGCAATGGCAAACCTCCGAGGGTATTTCTGCCATGAAAAAGCTTCTCATTAAATACATCTGCCGTTCGGAGTCGGCACAAAACTGTAGGTCCCTCCATTTGTGGTATAATAAAGACGCACAGCACAAATAGTAGGAGAAGCTCGGCCAAACACTATAGCTCAGTGTTTGGCCGAGCTTCTGTATGCGCCAAAATTATATTATATTATAATGTTGCTTCAAATAATTATAAACTGCCCAACAGTGCTGCTTAAGTATTCAGTCACCAAGCAATGTCGAATTTCTTTCAGTATCTAAAAGACGAAATGAATTTTGTCACCGAAACTTTTATGTACGTGTGGATCGTCCATCTCTTTTCAAAACATTTAATATCGTAGCAAACGATTGTTCTAGCTGTTGCACTTACTCCTATCAGCGATGACTTAATATTCATTCAGCGCTGACAAAACAGCTGATTATTGAACTGGCAGTTATGCATGTATTATGTATCAGATGTGACTAGTCAGCTTTCAGTCATCGCTGTTGTAAATGTTAGGAGGAAGGACGTAAAAACCCGTACAAGATGTCTTAAATATAAAATTTCATTAAAAATGCCATATTTATTTTAATGAAATTGAAGTTACAAATAATTATAAAATATTGATTGAACATTTAATTAAATTAAACTAATATACAACATCCGGTTGTAAACTTATGGGGGTATTTTGGTCTAGAAATAAAAAAAAATTGGATTTATATTTTTTATTTTCAAAGTTTAACTATTTAAGTATATTCAAATTATTTTCGGAGATACAGGTATTTTGCTAAGTGTAAATTTCATGACTTAAACTTTCTTTTTCAAAACGATTCCCATGATTTCTTAGGAAGCTATCCCCATCCCCAAAATTTATATTTTTACTGTTTTTAAAAAATTTGAAAATGTCAAAAAAGTGGTACAAAAATTGTTTTTTTTTCCAGACAGCCGCCATTTTGTGAAAAAAATGTTTCCGACTTTTCCCTAGTTCCAGACATAGTGACATTATTCTAGATTGATAATCTTTTTTGTTTAATTTTTTTCAGATTGCTAGGAGGGTTAAAATCGTGGGTATGGTCACGTGCGTCTGCTGTTGAAACTTTCTATTGATGGAAGTATAAACTTAATTAAAGTAATTGGTACTCGAACCTTCAGTTTTTTTTTTCAAATTTAAAATACTGCCAATTTATATTTTTTAAAACTCAGGAAGGGCTTAAAGTTTTAGTTTACTAGGAGATAAAGTTACTTGCAATAATATTACAAAAAATTTATCATTTAAAGAATTATATACTAGTATAATATATGTATATTGCATTGGTATTCGGTTATAATTTACCTTTTCTAGGTAGCAACTACTTTTAGCAAATAAGAAAATCATCCCTGCCATGGCAGATGACAAGTGTCATCTGATGTACTAGCTGTATCGTTTCCTTCGATACTGAACGTTTGTTTCGCTCTTAAGCGTTTTCAATACAAAAAATTTATAGAGAAATGTATATGTATGTATATGTTGTATATGTGTTCGTTGAAAAGTGTGTGTGTGTAGTAGTTTAAGTCAGCTGTGTCACGTGGGAAATAGATCGAGACTTCGGACTGTTATGTTTCAATATATTATATATGTAAGAAACAGATATTAAATTAAAAATATGACGACTAAAACGGCAATCAACTTGTGAACGACTTCCCAAAAGTGCTCCAAATACTTGAAGACAGGACAGACATTTTTTTATTTATTTATTTATTGATTGTTTACAGTCTTGCGACTTTAAAATGTACAATTTTACAAAGTTTATATATATTTTTCATTAAAGCGTAGGTACATGTTAGATATATTTTTACAAATCAAATATAAAATTGCTTAAAAATAATTATGTAGTTAGGTAGCTGGAAAGGCCTTGTTTCCAGTCGGCCATTATGTGCCATGGGCGGAAAGGCCTAGTCTCCGCTCCGCATTTCTGTTTCTTGGTTTCTAATGCTGGGAAAGGCCGTGTTTCCGATCCATGGTCATATCGCCTTTATTTGGTGTTAGGATGGATGGAAAGACCCATTTTCCATTCCGCGCCGTTACCGGATAGCCAATGTTTTGCAATGGTCATACAGTAATTTCTTGTTAGTGCAGTTTTTTATGTGCGACGGTAATTTATTAAAACACTTTATAGAAAATGTTTCTTTTATCCACTTCGGTTCTATAGAAGGGTAGCCTAAAGCTGTTGTTCTGTCTTAGTAGGATAATAAGTACAGCCAGCAATTATGTTCATACACATCTTATAAGAAATCAGGTAATTTTTTAAATTTTATTTTTCCATCACTGATGTACATACGTACATACATACATACATAAATGCACTCTTTGAAGCTATTTGAGCACAGGCCCAAGGACAAATACGTACTTAATGCTCTCGTATATTTTATTATAAAAACAAACAGGTTTAAATAGTACGTACATACTTGTACATACAAACATATATACATACATACGTATGCTGTCATACAGGGATTTGAATAATTCAAAAAAGCTGTGAGTGGCGAAAAATGTTTGTAAAAAACGAATGCCGATATGCATTAAGTGGGAACAAATGTGGCACATGCAAATCATTCACATTTACATATACAAATAAATAATAAAAAATGCGGCAACTGAACTTGATTCCACGCTGAATTCGATAGATAAGATTGAGGATTGAACTGGTAATGTATGTACGTACATTATGTGGGCGACAAAATTTTCACACATTGATATGAAAAATATTTGTATTGCTTTTACCAAATTACTCGTACACTATTTCACATTTTTTGTCATTAAATTTGTGTGCAAATGGTTTTGTAGCAAGCCTTACTCCATAATGAATTTGATTACCCACACATGGCGCTGGCATCAGTTTTAAATATATTCGATTGCAACCGATTAATGAGATTTGCTGAAAAGCTGTGTCATAAAACTTGATTCGTGGAAAAATAAAAAGCTCTATGAAAAAACTAGTATGTGTTTAAAGTTGCTTATTTGTGAAATTTGCTGAAATAATTATAGCACAATTGTAAGATTTTTTTAAACACACAATTTTTTTGCTTAAATTTCTATAAACTTTTTGTTAAGTTTTTTATGGCTTTTGAAATGTTTAATAAAATATTATTTTATTATGCTTGAGGCCAGTTTATGATAGATTCTATTTGGAAAAAACAGCAACCGTTTTAGCGGTAGAAGTTATAGCCGCTATTTTGGAAATCAAAACCTTTGGTTACTAAGTCAACACGCTACATGCTGTGCAACGCTTGCCGAGTGGACTGTTGTGTTTTTTTCAAATAAAATCTCGCAGAAACTGGCCTCGATTTCAATAAAATCACAAATCATGTAGAAACAAGTTTGAAACCTTTTACACATTTAAATTTTAAATAAAAAAGTGCGCGTAACGCACGGAAAAAAATGTTTTTATATGATAGAAGAATGTATCAAAATGTCCAAAATTTAACGCTAACCTTAACTCAGACCTTTAAACTAATCACTAATACTCTTTTTAAAAAGTATACAAATTTCTGGAATTTTTTTTTATGGTTAAGCATGAAATATTTTTTAATTGAAAATTAATTGACATCAAAAATAAAAATATTTTGCCAGTACTCGTAGTATGTGGTTGGGCTACACGGTTTCGCGCGAGCTGTTTATATGTGCATACATATGTTATGTATGTAGGTAAATATGAATATATGGGCATAAGTATGTATGTATATACATATGTACGTACTTCCTTTTGACCACTTGTTTTTCTGACCGTTCAGTAATTAACGCATAGCGATCCGTTAAGTCACCGCCAATGCCGTTCACCTAATTAAAAAAGCACGAACTGCATGCGTGTGTGGCTAGCAATACATAAATAAACTTGGAGCCGTGAATCCGTCCGTCCATGCGTCTCTCCATCCAACCGATTGTGTAGCAGCGCAACAGCCGTAATGGCATTGCATCCCAATGGACATGCACGTGTGGTCGGTCGTCGGAGCTCCGACATGGTTGGGTGGATTGTTTTATTGCGTTGATTGTACACAAGGATCACTTAAGGATTTGAAGGACCACTGTGATGGATGCACTTAGCTTCAGTGCGGGTATCATTTCGTGCTAAAAGTAACATTTATGAGATTAAATTTGCGTTTTTTGTTAAACGTAAAATTGGCAAATGCATAGATGCGAGCGTTGTTGAAATAGGGACGTATGTAGCAGAATTCATGACCACCGCAATGATTGCGAGGTTTCCCAGCAACTGATAGTGTAATGCGGACAGTGCAACAGTGACAAATGCAAACATAGACACAATTTATCAAAGACCGGCGTAGTTTGGCTCTGACTGTGACAACGGTGTGGTCTTTTGGTCTTTTGTGGGGTTGAAGGAATTGAATAGTGCAAGCGTAACACGGCACGAATTACATATGTTTGCACATTTCCAGCACAAAACGTACTGAGCGGCAATGTGCGCAATTTTATTTGCCATTTTTTTACGCCATTTAACTTCTGCTTAAAAGGAAAAATTTTCTGCAAGGAAAGAAATTTAATTTGAAGAAGTTAATACTTTTTATATTTCACGGTCGGTTGTTAACAACTTGCAGTTAAGCACATACAGTGCGGGTTTAGTTATGGTGCCGAAAAAATTGCTAAATTACTGACTTCCAAAATATATCATTTACTGACATTTGCCCGCGTATTTCACCTCACTTTTTTATACAAATTAAATGGAACACGTTAAGTTTATTTTAAGTTCAGTTTTTTTAAGCTCAGGAATTTTTGAATATAATGCGATATGCTACGGTTTTCTTAACATTGTTTGGAGGTATAAATAAAAAGGTATTTGCGTTACATACGAGAAACATAAATCGCTTAGGTTTGCTGTTGTCATAACAAATGGCTCGACCTTACGTCTGTCTTGTTGATGGACATTGGAAAAGCCGATCGAAAAGGAAACCGCAAACGCTTGCAGTTGAATCAGATAGATAGAAATATCATTGAGAATATTGGTATGAAAAAACTAACTTTCAAAATTACTCAATCAATATTATTACCCCAAAAATTTGGGGATTTTTTTAGGGCTCTACAATTTAACCGGCCAAGCCGGCAAAAAAAGTAAGCTAAGTTAATTAGCTTGCTAACCGGTAGGCTTGGCTAATTTAACCGGTTAATTTTTTAGCTCAGCTAATTAGCCAACGGCTAACCGGCTAAATGGCTAATTTTTTTCAAGCTATATTTATTGATTCCTTACTCACAGACAGGTTAAAAAAACCAATAATTTCAATTATTTATAACAAAAATAACGAGAATAAGGTAATTTATATATTGAATTTTTTTTTTTGTAATACTTCTTTTTTGATAGAGAAAAATTAATAAATTCGCATTTTCGGGAAGTAAACAGTTGGGTTTTGAGCTAACAATATTTCCAGCTGAGGGAAAAACTCCTTTCAGAGAATGTACTTGAAGCTGGGACACCTAAGTATTTTCTTGACAGCTTAGCCAAGTTATTATGAAGAATAATACTTGGCCACAATTAAAAGATATTGATTTCTCTTTCGTTTGCATCATTCAGATATCACTTTCAAAGCTGGTCATTCTCTCAAAATGAAAGAGATAATCCAAATCTTTCTCATTCGTGTTTTTAGAAACAGGTTTTCTGAAATTTTTTCTTAGACTGACTCTCGAAATTATTGATTTTCATCAGACATATTTTTGTATCTGCTACATATTATAAAGCATAAATGAATTTGATAATGAAAGTTTTTCGTTTCATCATTTCATTATTAGTGTATAAATGTATCGTGTAACTATACCTAATAATAATAATAATAATTTGGCGCTTACAGTATATAGCTTAGTGTTTGGCCGAGCTTCTCCTACCATTTGTAGCGTGCGTCTTTGCATTATACCACAGATGGAGAAACCTACGATTTTTGTGCCCACTCCGAATGGCAGATATATTTTTTGAAAAACTTTTTTATAGCAGAAATACTCTCGGAGTTGGCTTGACTGAGATTCGAACCTCGAACCTAGCGGCATATCGTGTAGTAGCACGCACCTCTAATGCAGACGCGGAATCACAATCTTCTTCCAAAAATCGAGTATCTAACTCTTCACGAAATACTTTTTTAAGTGATTGAATTTTTTGAGGATCGTCTGATTCATCAAGATTCAAAAACTTGTCTATTATCGAATGAATTAGTGGCCGTACCATTCCACTAGTTGATTCGGTTTGGTTTTAATATTCGTACCAAATCTATTAAATAACTCCATTCTAAATTGCTTAAAAGCATTTTTTTACACATTCCTGTAATTGTAAACTCAGGATTCAGTAACACACTTTCAACTGCTTATTTTTGTTCCAATAGCCGTTTAATCATAGTGTAAGCGGAATTCCAACGCGTTACGCAGTAGCTAATCAAAGAATGGTCGGATAAATTATGTAATTTTCGCCCTTCTTTAAGAGCGTTTGTTGCTTTATATGAATGTTTAAAGTGACCAAAATTTGCAGAAACTTTTTGAAGATGTGTTTGAAAATGTTCTTCATTAAAAACTTTTTCGACAACAAGCTGTAACGAATGAAAAAAGCAACGAACACTTTGACCGATGTCGATGTCAGCAGTAGAGCTTCTCCGCATTGCAGACACCACATTCCGAGCATTATCATGGACCACAGCAATGGTTTTTTCTGCCCAAATTCATTGTGATAAAGCTTTGCGTAGATGATCGTAAATGTTTGCTGTCGAGTGGCTATCAATCATTTCTAAGGTGTCCAAAGTTACAGAGTATAAATTCCAAAACTCATCTATGGCATGTACTGTAATTGTAATAAATGAAATTGCAGAACGAGAGCGACTTTTTTTTATCGTTTTGCTCGGGATCACATATTGAGGACTGAGAACTTTAACAAATTGCACAAATCCTGGACCTTCTGCGTGTGATAACGGTTACCTATATATTGCTAGGTATTTTACAAGTCACATAGTGATCGCTTCCGCCTTACGATTCGAAAAGAAAAGAAGTATTTTATAAATTTTAGAAAACTGAAAAAAGTTTTCCTGAGTCATGGCTTGAGAAAATGTTTAATGCTGAACCCTGGCCAGCTAATGAAAGAGTCCGTCCTTTTCGGTTTATTTCAAAACCGGATCAAAAGCCAACTTAAACAAAACGTCAATTGATCAACAAGTTAGCATGTATACTCGAATTGACAATAAACACATGCTTTCTTTATATTATCAAAACGTGAGTGGTATGCGAACCAAAACATCTTAATTTTATCGCGAAACAGCATTGCATGAGTATGATATTATAGCTATCACAGAAACATGGCTTAATGATAATCTGTCATCTTCAGAATTTTTTGATGAACACTATTTTGTGTATAGACAGGACCGTTGCGCAGTCAAGTAAGAGGAGTAGGCGTCCTACTTGCAGTAAGTGCTGATCTTTGGAGTATTCAAATTAATCTAAATTCATATGATTGCTTCCTATAGCAAATATGTGTTAAAGTAAATTTTTTTAAAACAGTAAATCAATATTTCTTATATTGTCTTATATTCCGCCAACAAGTAGTATAAAAATGTACCAAAACCACCAAGATAATGTGATGTTTATTTATGAAAATATGCAGAACGCGATGACCAAATCATACTTCTGGGTGATTTTAATTTAAGTAACATCTCATGGTTACAAGCAAATAATAATTTAATACCAATATTAGATATCGAAATCTTTGTATGTAGTTCTTTATCGTCTATTGGACTTACTCAGTTTAGTAATAGTTTTAATGACAATAATCGTATTCAGGATTTTGTTTTTGCTTTCGCAGAGCAAACACTATCTTTTTGTGAATGCTTATCGCCTTTATCTGCTAATATCTTACATCACAAGGCTCTTATTATTAATTTTAAACTTTATAACTTTGCTTCTAAGAATTTTGAGTTCGATATAGTTTCTGAGTAAGCCAAAATTATTTTTCTGCTATCAACGATGTTCTTGGTTCTGTTGATTGGCCCATTTTGAACTCTCTTGATGATCCTTCCGATTCGTATGAAATAATCCGGGATAATTTACACTATTGTTTTGCGAACTTCATTCCTTCTAAAAGGCCAGTTGTACGTAATAAGCCTCCATGGTTTAATTCGATGTCATTTAAAAAATCTTAAGAATAAGGCATACAAAAAATGTTGGCTATCTAATAGCATTGTTGATAATCTATGTCTAATTAATTTAAAGAAAGATTACAAATGTTTGTATAATTTCTTATAAAATATATCTATTTCTAATGTGGAATTGAATCTCAAGCGTAATCCAAAAAAATTTTGGGTTTATGTTAATAATAAACGCAACACTAATAGTTTTCAAACTAGTCTTGAATATAAGGGATTAATATCAGAAAGTTCTTTAGAAACTTGTAATTTATTTGCTAAGTCCTTTCAAGAAGTATATGAAAAAGTCAAGGAGTCGTCCTATGCTAATTCTAATTTTGATTCGACAATGAATTTTAATTCTATAACTAACTTTGTAGTTTCTTCTAATAACGTTTCTATGGCAATCTCGAACCTAATATCTAGTTCTAGTCTCGACCAGAAGGGTTTTGCGCCGGTATTTTTAAAGATTTTCTCTGATGTTATTTGTCATCCACTATCTTGATTGCTGGGAGCTTTGCACAATTACACCAATATTTAAGTCAGGAGATCGGAATCATATTGCAAACTATAGGCCAATTACAAAATAAAGCACATTCGCTAAAATATTTGATAATGTTTTGAACATTAAACTTTTTCAGCATACCAAAGATCGTTTTAGCCAATTTCAGCATGGATTTATTCCTGGTAGATCCACATGCACTATTCTTTTAATTATCTCAAATTAAATTGTTAAGGCTTTCGAACAAAAATATCAGCTTTTGACAAAGTCAACCATTTTATTCATTTACGAAAGCTCTCTTTATACGGAATCAGAGGTACACTTTTGAAGTTTTTCGAAAGTTTTTTAATTGGTTGAAAGCTTTTAGTAAAAATAGGTACTATAAAATCTGATATTACCATGAATGCATGGTCGGGAATACCACAAGGCACTCATTGCGGACCTCTGTTATTTTTATTTTTCATAAATGACTTGCCTCAGCATTTTAAATATTTCTGCCGATACTCAATTCCACTGACTGCCATAACCTGCAGTCAGATCTCAATGTGTTTCAGCTATGGTGCTTCACTAGTCATTTGTTCTTTAATACAAAGAAATGCAACGTGGTCTCGTACTCTAAAGCTTCCAGTCATATTATATTTAATTATTCTTTAAGTAACGTTATTTTAAATCGCTGCGTTGAAATGAAAGACTTGGGAGTGATTTTTGACGTGAAATGTTAGGATTCATTATAAGAAATTCAAATGAATTCAAGGACCCCTGCACAATAAATCTCTTTTCAACTCATTAGCCACCTTGATTATTGCTGTCTGGTGTGGAATCCCTACTATTCATCCCATATTAATAAAATCGAAAGAGTTCAAAAAATTTTTATAAAGATGGCGTTATGCAAACATAATTGGCCAGCGGGCTACCATCATACATTGGGAGACGGAGACTCTTAGGATTACAGTCCTTACAGGACCGAAGAACTTACTTCGCACTAATGTTTATTTACAACCTAATTAATCACAGAGTTGATTGCAATGATTTATCTAGTTTTTTGAATTTTGGTACAACATTGCGTGAATTAAGGCATAAACTTTTACTAGTCGAATCGTTTCACAGAACTAATTATGGTTATAATGAACCAATTGCTAGATGTATACGACTAAGTAATAATTATGCAAACCAACTAGATTTCAATGTAAATTTGTCTAGATTTAAACTAAATTCATTATCTGTATTAAATTAGAAATAGTCTGTAAAGATTACCTGTAGACTTATAAAACAATAAATAAATAAACGTCGCCATTAAAAAATTAAAAAACCCGCGTAATTTAAATCGTGTATCGAAACAAATTTCATGTTAATAATTTATTTAATATTTTACAAAGACTATTATTTTCTATTATATTGTATACCAAAAGCTAATTCTTGTATTTATGTAATTAATATTAAACATAATTATTGATAAAATATATACTTTTACGAACATGGTTTATTTAAACAAAAAAAAAGGGCCATAATATTATTTTTTAAACTTTTTTGTCAAGAAGAAATCAGTTAATGGCTAAAAAAAATGATGCTGAGCTAATAAAGTTAACCGGTTAAATTAGCCAAGCCTACCGGTTAGCCGGCTTGGCTGGTTAAATTGTACATCCCTAGTTTTTTTTTGTTTATTTTTTAAAGTTATTATCATATATTTTCTTTTTATAAAAATTAGAAAAATGACAAATGAAAATACCCGCAAGAGAAAGAGAGCAACAAATTAAGTAGGAATTCGCATGTCACATTATCATTATTATTATTATTCAATATTAGGAAAAATATACAAAGTATTATTAAACCTAATCTTATATAAGAGTACGAGCTACTAAGGCCATCGACTCTGATAATAAAGTTAAGATTATAACTTAAACTTACATTGCTATATTTTATTTTGTAAGTTACATTCGGCTAGATAATTATAAACTCTTAAAATATTTGCATATGAAGGTGTTTTCAACAATTCTTGATAATTTAAAAAAATATTATGCTTTTGCCTAATATTCGCTAAAACTGAGCATTCGTTGAAGATGTGATCAAGTGAAACCGTATTCGTGCAGAAAGGGCATGACGGTTTTGTGTTACTGGTGAGAAGGTGCTGATGAGTGATTTGTGTGTGTCCAATCCTTAGACGTGTGAATATGGTTGCTTGCGGGCGAGATATGTTACTAGGGTAAACCACTTTGGTACGTGTAGGGTTAATGGTAGTGTATCGGGTCACCTTATCAAATCAGGATTCAAAATGGATAAAATGTTAAGCAATTGAGTGCTTGTCCTTCAGATAGAATCCGCAAAAAGCACCTAATAGAAGCGAGGGTAAAATTGCATAAAATATGAAATTTGTATAAATACTTGTAATTTGACTCGAAAACGAAATTTACGTGATTTTTCTTAAAAAATCACGAATTTTACTCAACCCTAAAATTAAAAAAAAAAAAAACTCCACAAAATAACAGAGAAATATTGAAGCATTGTAACTAGAAGTTCTTTAAAGAAAATTTTTATTGTAAACTAAGAAGCAATCATAAACTTGGTAGAAGAAAAATATAATAAAGAAAACGATTTGGCGCAAATTGAATGGCATGGCACGCCAGCAACAAGAAACGGAAAAGCTAATAATGCTTTTTTTTCGAGTAGAATATCAGTATCGAATGGAAAAAGTATCGATAGACCATATGACAGCAATAAAAAAAATCAGGATCGAAACCTTACATGGAGTTCTAGAAACTTGCATTATTCACTACCCCAACGATAGGAGAGTTGACTAGATGTGAAAAACATTTAACTCGTGCCACTTCATATATCAAATATACAGGAAAAGTTTGACTGTTTGCCAATCTAGCAAACAGATTATATTGTAACCGCTCAAACTGCCAGCTCAAAGCTCAAAGAGTCAATTTTTGGAATGTTTGTTAACGACACTTAACCAAAAACATAATGTCAAATTGAATAGTCAAAAAAAATTTACAACATCCGTCAAGAACAACTCTAAAAGTAAAAATAAGGAAATGCACATTTTAGTATACATAGGTGTACATATGTATGTACGTATATTTATTCTCATATTAACTGCAAAATGTCTTGCTCCTTTGGTAATTTTCTAATGCTTCTATGTATTTTTTTAAGTTCCCAATTTCCATTACAATCGTTTTCCCATTTCGCTTTACGAGTATTCTGTAGCAAGTAAAGCTTAGCATGAGTAGCACCGAAGAAACAGCATTCATAATAATTTACTTTTATGTTATTAGCATGAGCTTGTTGCGCAAAAAGTTAAATATCTTTTAAAATAATTTGATTTCTGTGATGTGTCCCATTTTCGTAGCCTTCAAATTATTAAAGACAAAATGGAAGCGCAGGACTTGCAAACAGCTGTAGAATAGTCCAACTATCAACTTTGCAAAATATTAAAAAAAAAATATAAAACTTATGATTTTTCTAATTTCGTTTTTCATTGCATTTTATTAAGTAAGCGATTAGTACAATAAACAATTATGGTTATTATAATATCCGATGGTTAGAGTAGTGTACTAACAAAATAGAAGATACATTTTATTCAATTTAATTACACAATATATGTATATACGTAATTGCATGTTAAGGCAGGAACATAAAGAGGTGAAATAATAATAATAATAATTTGGCGTTTACACTATATAGCTCAGTGTTTGACCGAGCTTCTGCTACCATTTGTGGTGTACATCTTTATATTCTACCACAAATGCAGGGACCTACAATTTTTGTGCCCACTCTGAATGGCAGATATATATTTTTAAAATCTTTTTCATGGCAGAAATACCCTCGGAGGTTTGCCATTGCCTGTCGAGGGGTGATCGCTATTAGAAAAAAAAACTTGTTCTATGATTTAGATTTTATTTGACTTGGCTGAACTTCGAACCTCGAACTCACCAGCATATCGAGTTATAGCACGCACCGCACCCACTCGACCACAGCGGCCACAAAAGATGATATTAAATTGATTTGCTTAAAATTTAATTGAATAGTTTTATAAGTAAGTAGTGTTTAGTTTAAGATTGAGAAGTAGAGTAATACTTATACAGAATATGCTTGTAATTGCTTTGGTTTAAATTGTTTCTTGTAGAAGCAGGGATTGAGTTACAAGTACGTATGGCATTGACGAAGAATGGTATTGCTGAGGAAACATAATTAAAACTTGGTACAATAAGATTACACGAACGAGTGAATTAACAAAATATGAGTTTGTCATAGAGATATGAAGGTGTTGTTGTTGAGATGAGTCGAAAAAGGAAGATACAACTTTGACCTTTCTTATTATCAAAAATATCACAACCCAGTAGTTGAGATCTCCAAGCAGATATGTGATCAAACTTTCGCAGGTCGTGAGCATAACGCGTAATAAAATTATAGACAAGGTCTATTTTGTGAGCCGAACACAAATCTTATTGTAAACCAACTGACAGAATTAGTTATACCGCGAGTAAATTGATTTTAGTTTTTGAATAAATAATGAAACGACCATTACAACGTTCACTTGTGTGCTTTGAAATCCGATTATGACTAAGATATATAATGCATAATATAATGGTACTCTAAGTACCTCTGAGGAATTTAGTTTGCATGAAGGTACCCTGGGGCGTATGAGCAATATTAGTTCGTTACCACGACAGTCGGGTCTACCATATCCGAATGACCTGGATTTATATCTGGCTACAGACTGTACCTTCAGCATGTTTTATGTTGCTACAACAACAACAACAGTAACCTTACTACTTTACCGAGAAACTTCTGCATTGTAACGATGAAAAATCTATCGTCATTGCTTTGAGACCAAACGTAACGTGAGTGACACAACCAACCTTCTTTGTAATAAATTTTTGTTTTTTTTCGAAACGAGACAAAAAATACCCACCTGTTGAGAAACTTGAGTGCTAAAATAGTGTCCACCAAATTCCATCTGTAAATGTTTTTTCTATGTATAATACAATTTTTAAATATATATTTTTTGGGACACCTCTATCATGATCTGTAATTCTAATATTTTTTTGTTGCACTCAGTAGCGGATTTAACGGGCGGCAAATGGGACATTGCCAACTGGGCCCTCCTCAAAAAATAGGCCATTAAACCCTCCCAGAACCAGAAGTCTATGTGGATTTATCTGGCACAAATCGTTGTTGTTGCGTTTACATGCAAAATTGCAAAGGTACGGCTGATCGTTTGACAGTTTTACCAGAATTTGGTGTAAAGGATCACACTTTTAGTTCTACAAAGTTCCAGATTCGCTGATAACGTTGTTGTATTTTCTGTGTGCATAATATTTGTGAATAATAGTGTTTAGTTATTGCTGATTCTCTCCTTTCTCATGTTATTCATATGCGTGCGTGTGTTTTGTCATTAAAGTGATTGTTTCTAGGTACGTGTGTGTGTGTATAGATTTTGATTGCCTCGCGCTTATGAAGTTTTTGTTGTTGTCTGGCGATAATTGCAGAGTGATGTTACGAGTCTTGATAACATTTGGAACAGTATACATAGTTTGTTTGTGTTTTTTTCTTCAAACTTATCTGGAATATAATTTTATATTTCAGATTTAGATAATGGATAACACGAGTAAAGTCAGAAGTGGATATGAAAAACGAAAAATTAGAGAGAAGCGAAAGTTAGAAGAAGCACGAAATGATCCAAAACAATCTAAGCTCGGTTCATTTGTCATCACCACTAGTTCGGATGCTATAACTTTACAAAAAAAAGAAGGCTGAAAGTCAAGATACATCTTCAAGTACATTGATTCACAAATCTATTTTAACCGAAGGTGAGGTTGGTATTTGTTTCCTTTGGCTTACAACTGCTAAAAAAAATAACGAAACACCCGGGAGTGGTACCCAGAGACGTGTTTCGGCTCCAGGATCTCGAATCCGAAGTCGGAAACCCGATATACCTGATAGTTCTCAAGGCCAAGTTTTCATGTGGTTGTTGTATACACAAAAAAAGTTGTCGGTAAAAGTATTAAGCCTGTTTTGGTTGGACCCGCGGTCATTTTTCGTTTTTTTTTGCGGATATCTAAAAGTTTCGGGTTTTCGATTTCGCAGTTGTAAGCTAAAGGTAACAAATACCGTGAGTTTCATGTAGCAGTGAATTGTGATTCTTTCATAACAGGATCAGATACTGCATGCAATATAAATAACCAATCGCATGATGATAAATGTGAAAATTCCACATCTTTAATTGCTGGAACGGAGAAAACATCAGCAGCTAGTAAAATTGAGAAACAAAAAGAGTTGCCAAACTATTTACTACCATTCAAAAATGACAAAGGGCTTTATGATAACAACAATTTATTAGATAAAGAGATTATTCAATCACTATCATTAGCTGGTCCGTGCCAACCAGACAAGTCTGATTTGCCCGACAATGAATTTCCAAAATCTAGTGATAATCGCCGATTTAACTCCTCATTTTATTATATGAACAATGAAAAGCCTGTTATGAACAATGATCGAAGTAAATGGTTATCATATTCTGTGACAAAAAATTACGCTTTCTGCTATTGTTGTTGGTTATTTGGAGATGAATCTACTAAACGAAGTGTATGGTGCACCGGATATACAGATTGGAAACATTTGTCAACATCTGCCAAAGCCCACGGTCGAAGCAAAGCACATCTTTCGAGCGCAATAGCTGCTTCGTCTTTTCGTAAAAAGTTAGATATTCGGCACAAACTTGATAACCAAATTACCGAAAAAGCAAATAAATGGCGCACGCTTCTTAAGATTTTTTCGGATACTGTCAGAACCTTATCTGGTTTAGGACTTGCCTTACGAGGTCATAGAGAGAACTTATTGGAAGATGAGAATCCTGGAATTTACTTAAGTGTTATCAAGTTAATTTCTAGACATAATCCAATATTGCAAGCTCATATTGAATCTTCCGAGCGCGTAAAATATTTGAGTAAAACGATTACTTTTGAATTGCTCGAGATATTAGCAACAGAAACCTGTCAAGCAATCGTCAACGAATGTTAAAGTGCGAAATTTTTTGCATTAATAGCCGACTCAACAACAGATGTCGCTCACCTAGATCAAATGGCTGTTTTGGTAAGATATGTTGTGATTAACAAAGATATTCCAAACTCTCCTAAAGTTGTAATCAAAGAGAGTTTTCTGTGCTTTGTCCGATTGAAAAAAGGAGATGCAACCTCCATTTGCAATAAAATCACAGCAATCTTGTTTGAAAAATTTAATTTTGAGAAAAAATATCTGTGTGGGCAAAGCTATGACGGTGCCCCTGTCATGTCTGGGGGTAGCGGAGGTGTTAAAGTGAAATTAAAAGAATTTCTCGACGACGGCGATGGATCATTTGTGCCGTATATTCATTGTCTCAGTCATCAATTGAACTTAGTTTTGATTCATGCTGCAGAAAAAAATGCAAGTTCCTCAATCAAAGTTGTTTTCGCCACAATTGAAAGCATTTTTGTATATTTCGCTCACTCACATCGACGATGGGAAGAAATTTTGAAACAGAGCGAAAGTTCATCACGAACCTCTGACGATTTTGGCATCAAGCTTCTAAAAGAATTAAAGAAAGAAATATTTGGTTTAACTAATAAATCTGGAGAGGACGCATCTTATGATCGAATTGGTGAGGAATCTGTCACTAGTGAAAGGATACTACACATTAAAGGATTGAGTACAACACGTTGGGCATCTCGAATTAAAGCTGTGGAGGCGATAATACAAAACTTTGAATGCATCGTTAACTTCCTGGAGAATGAAATTTCAAGAGTCGGAGCATCTGGGGAAGATATCATCAAAGCTCAATCATTATTGTCCTCGATGAACTGGTTGTTTTTACTAAACTTGTTATGGTGGCATTCAGTTCTTAGCGCAATCTATTCTGTCCAAATTCAATTACAAAAAAAAGAAGTCGATCTAATTAAGGCGCAGCGGTGCATGGCAACGGCCTTAAAAAAATTGAGAGATCTGAGAGATGAACGTCCCATTATCAGTAAACGTAAAGTCAAGAAAATGTTCGATGAGAAGACTTCCGATTCAGCATTGGAATCTCATGAAAAACATCGAATGGAGTACTATGAAGTTTTGGACACAATGACTACCGAACTACAAGAAAGAGCGGAAGGATTCAAAGAAATAAACGACGTTTTCGGTTTTTTGATGCCTGAAACTTTCAAAAATCTCGATCTGGATGATTTGAAAAACTGTGTTATCACTTTATCAAAGATGTACTCAGAGTTTTTCACTACTGATTTGAAAAATGAGCTGGTTGCTTTTACTGACATGTATTTCACAGAATATCGGGATTTTACTGACGACAGTCCATTACAGTATTTGGAGTTTGTAGTTGCAAATAATATGATGGACAGTTTTCCTGAATGCTGCAGTTTATTTAGACTGTTCTTAACCTTTCCTATCGGATCAGCTAGTGCCGAACGAGTCATGAGTTCGTTGAAAATTGTCAAAGAATATCGCCGAGCTTCTTTAGCTGAGGATACACTGAACAATTTTTGTATTCTGTACATCGAAAGATCAGTAGCGACGTCGATCAATTTGGACTCTGCAATGGAATTATTTGCTGAACGTAAAGCTAGGCGTGTATTCAAAGTGACATAATTCAATTCAATGTTTACCATTCTATTAATATTAATTATCTGGGAAACCTAAAAAATTTAAATCATACAAATTATGATATTTTATGTTTTTATCTATGATTAAAATTACTTTTGATTACTACAGTAAATTTTTTTCACTACGAAAGTGGGCCCCTAGGTACCATGCCAACCGGGCTTTTTCCCTTAAATCCGCCACTGGTTGCACTCAAGGCAGATCTAACAGGTAACCGCAGTAGAGAAATTGGAACCCTGCTGGATTTTTGATATACCTTTATTGTCAATAAGAACTATCAAATCAGTCTAATTAAAACAAAAGTTGACAATTCACAAATTGAATTCATCCAAAGTAATTAATTACAAAATGCACATTTTTATTTCGGAACTCTATGTTTGAGAATTGGGACAGAGTTGGGCATCAAGTGAACGCGTTTTGCGCCGACAACTAATTCACAGCTCGCGAAATGATCTATGGACACCACTTGTTTCTGAGAACACAAATATAAAAAATATTCACTCATTTCATATTTTTTTACTAAAATGCACGAATCAGATGCAAACATATATATAATACTCATATATTGGCATAAACCTATCTGCACAATGTGTAAAAATTCAGCAATCAAAGGGAGATAGTTTTAAATTTGAAGAGGGTTGCTTCACTGTAGGGGGCTTATACCCTTTTTTGACGAAGTTTCCTCATACAAAATAAAGTGTGCTGATAAAGTATAAAAATTTTAACAAAAACAATTTCTTTTTGTTTTTATCGAATGAAAACAAAGTTTGACAATTAAGGTAAATCAAAAAAATTAAATTATTAACTCTACTGAGGTTACCTGTTAAATCCGCTGGAAATAATTTTGAAACTAATGAAAATGTGTTTTGTCAAAAATACTTTATTGCGTTAAAAGCCGAAAAACATGTCAAAAATTTCTAATTAAGAGACCTATTCCAATAAAACCTCACAACTGAGTTGTGAGCAAAAATGTGTGAGGTTTCTTATGAAGTCTATTTTGTGAGGTTATTCTTTGCCACACCTCAAGAAAAAAGCTCAACAAAATCACCACACGAGGTGAAAAGCGTTTTGCTGTCAAAAACAAAGAACGTAAATCTATAAGAAGCGACAACACGCTGAAATTTAGCGAGTGAATCCATGCCGTCCATCTCCAGGAGTTCACCACACGTCTTCACATGTTCTTTCGCCAAAATTCACCAGGACGGTCGAAAATTCGCTGTGGATTTGCTTTTCGCTGCACGAAAATAAGAAAGAAGAATGAAGATGCGGCCATTGAAACTCATTACCAATATTTGATTTCGCATTGCGATAATTAATATATGCAAATAATCTGGGTATTTTACTGATTAATTTAATTAAATACCCGATAGAAGTCGGCAGAGTTTAAACAAGTGATGTAATCACATTCATATGTATGTATGTAAGTATGTTCACGTTTACAAAATGGCATAGCTATTTTGCCGACGGCATTTCGCATGCGCACATTAGATTTTTGTTTAATATGAAAAAAGGTTTTTGTTTAAATATGCTTTACAATGAATTCATATTTACTGCTTACTTTACATTTGGGTAAAAATTTTAATTTGAGTGCTAAAATATGTATGCATAAATATCACATATGGAATAATATGTATGTACATACATATGTAAATAATGGTAGTAAATGCAAGATACATACATATATGTATACACGTCGACGCCAAAAACTCTAAAATACTATAACCATTCATAAATGCGGTTGTCTTTCCATTCATAAATGCAAACCCAACTCCTCTCCCTTCGCACACAATCGCCATGCACATGCTAATTTCAGACTTTCGCGACCAAGAATTTGAACAAATTTATGAAATTTGAGTCTTCCGAGCTCGCACCAAAAAGTTTTATCGCTCTTGATTTCTCGGCCCAGTCCGGCATTAATGAATATGTGAACACATTTACTTAAAATATATAAGACATGCTACCCCCGGCAATATTTTTAATTTCTAAAATCATATCTAATATGAATATTCATGTGTATCTATTGTTAAACACAGTTTTGTTAAATTTTATGAAAATAAATATTAAAATTTGATACGATTTCCCAAATAAGGCGTTAATTAAATCACGGCCTGTCGTCACCTCCATGCGCACTGCGTTCATATGTAAGCGCACATATATGTATGTAAATATGTCACCGAATTTTGTCGCATTTGCACGCCAGTGTTTATCATCACTGCTATTACACTAAATTTACGGCGCTTTGCCGCCGTAGTAGGAATTCTACTACTTAAAAAAAGTAGTCCCAAAAGTTAATAAAAAGTTTTAGTTCTCAGTGTACTATACAAGCGTATTTACCTCTAATCTAGTTTAGCGTTTACTTATCACGTTCATTTTTAGTGATTTTCTCGCAGATTTATGTATCAAAGTTCTTTTAAGTACCTATTAATACTACTGCTATTTTTCATCAAATATACTACCAAATAAAAATTGTTTTCCATGAACCCCATGGTATGGCGATGGCTTTTTGAGCTCGGCAATATTGAAAACGCGCAGAAGTAGACGTATTGATATATTTATGCAAAAGTTTGTATATTTATTCATTTTCTTAATTTTTGATAATATATGTATTTGGACATAGATTCTTAGATATTTAGGCTTTGAATCATTTACACTATTTTAATATGGCTCCTCCATATTTCGATTTAATTACACTGATGACAACAAAACATATATACAGAAATAAATAAATGCATAGGTTTCAGAACAACTAAATGCAATTTATATATTAAATGTACACTAGTTTTGTTAATTACACTTGTTACACTTATTAGGCACCGACGTTCATGAACTCTGCAACACTAATTTATCACTAACCCACTACTCATGCAACATCATTTTAACACAAAATCACTCCCG
Organism: Philophylla caesio; assembly: GCA_963971545.1. NCBI lineage: Eukaryota > Metazoa > Arthropoda > Insecta > Diptera > Tephritidae > Philophylla > Philophylla caesio. Next base: position 77,827,868 of record OZ020606.1, read on the forward strand.
AATATTCAATATACATATGTTAAAATATTATTAAAACACTATTAGAACTACGCGAGCAAACCATAATATCATAGTTTAATATAATTTTTGCAACATTTTCCACAATTTTTCGTGTATTTAAAATTTTGGTTGACACTTCAATTTCGGCCACACTCATTCTTTGGCACTTTACGCTTTAATACCGCACTATTTTCACTCATAACTGATTTATATTGACACGAAAATTAATATAATACATTTATTATACACATTTTTCACAATATTTAAGATTTTAATTGAATTTTTAATAAAAATATGCAGCACTTAAAATTCCATTCTTGCTTTTATTTGTTTTGATCGCAAACTAGCCGGCGAAAATATTTTCTTCGCTTCTTTCGTGCGGACAGCGTATCAAAGCATGTGGTGAACTCCTGGAGATGGACGGCACCATACGGTCTCAGAAATCTCTGAAATTTTTCATTTCAGCGTGTTGTCGCTTCTTATAGATTTACGTTCTTTGCTGTATATTGTAACTTTTTTCTTGATTTCCAAAATACCATTTATTTATACGAGTATACAAATGTAAATAAATTAGGCAGGTGTTATATTTTTCTTCAAATCATGCCTTATGTCGGTTGAACTTGTTCCAAAATGTGGTTGTGGCTATAGTTTGCCTTTTAAGCCTTAACTTTTGGCCAAAGAATGCTTATGCACGAATACTTATGCACAAATATATCAATGGAAAGTTAAACGCCTTGGGTAACATCAATGTCGGAACTTAAAGTACTTTAAAAGCAATTGAAAAAATACTTTTTTTCTAACCACAAGTGGTTTAAATTCATTATATTTTCTTGTCATCAACTAACTTTTTTAACATGGCGATGTCCTAGGAGCAAATCAATTACCCGACTCTGCATTTGATTTCAATCACTTTCAAAAATATATTTGAAATAAAGAACATTAATATTACTTTTTTTGCAACTGCAATAAAATGTATTTATTTCCAGCTACTTTAAAACTGCTTTATTTTATACCTACTCTTTTCTAACTTTTTAGAAACGCATTTTAGTTTAGTTTTTATAAAATATATTTACATATGTATTTTCGTTTAAACTAACTAAGGAATTCATTTAATTTTTAAAGTTCGTTTACACGTTTTAAATCAAATTTAATTTAGTTTCTTCTGCATACATACTTCGTTACAACATTGTTCTTTACCGCCTGAATGGCCTTGCGAGTAACTTCCTCTGGGCATTTTATGGGCTCGCCGACTCTCTTACCTTTCGAAAGCAGATATAAATTAGCAAAAGCTTTTAATATTTTTTCCGTGAGTTCCATCGAGCTTGAAATTCATTACAACGTCCTTGGACAAAAGAGCCAAAAGCATCTTTTTAGGTTTTCGCTTGATTAGGGACTTCATTACATCAAGCTATGGAATATATGGGAAAACGCTTTGATATATATTTTGAATTTTATGAATATATTAGATTCTCACGTTAATTGTTTTATTTTCTTCGTAAATATTTTCGACAACGGCTGTCAATTCGTCATCTGTTTTTATTGGAAATTGTATGTGAATGACACAAAAGCCTTGTGCTATCGGATGAGAGTTTTTATGAGTACAGTGTATGTCTATACTATACACATATGTATGTATACTATATGGATTCACTTAAATAACTTTCTAGTTTCTCTTCACTACAAATGTTTTTAAATTATTTTGTATTACGCTCATATAAATATACGAGTACGAAGAATTTAAGACACGCACGCTGCATTTGTTTTAGAGCAGTTGATTTCCAACTACTTTAAAATTGGTTAATTTTTCAGACTGTCTGCTTTTTTCCGACAGGGATGTAATAACACATATGCAAATAGAATAATTATTTGAATTTTTGTAAAGTAATCATTTTCGAACATCGAAAATTTTGTCACCGGTTGTGGCCACACCAGGAAAATACCTTAGAAATGAAAAAATTTGAAATGAAACCTAATATAACTTTTAAAAGAAGAATATTTTATTAATTTTCAAAACTTTCAGTAGGATAAATAAAAGGAATAAGTACAGCAAGTAAGCCGTCAGACGATAAAATTTAGAAATATGAAAAGGGCAAATAAATGAAAATTAAATTTAAAAAATAAATTATCGACTTTGCAACGCTTAATGGCTTTGATGTATGCATTGAAATCAATGTTGGTGAACGGCATAACTAAAAAAAGGAACAAATAAATCCGTAAAAATGTAGAAAAATTATTTTTTAAATACATTTTTTTTTCTCACTTCATTATTAGAATTCCAGCTTTTCCAAAAAAAAGCAAGAAAAAAAGATCTTAACAAAAGTTTTGCAAAATTGTCTTCTCTCCCTCCCGACGGTTCTGGTTCCACTATTGTGCATACATACATACATATGTATATACATACCTACATCGAGATAACCTTCCTGATACCCTCAATGAGGTTATGTTAACATAAACAACGATTTTGAACGGTTTATAGAGAAATACGCACCTTTAAGCGATGAAAAGTGGGTGGCCACAACCGGTGACATATGGGTGGCCACTAGTGGAAAACACGTTGCTGTAAAAAAAAACGAGCAAATTTTCTGAAGAAAACTTTTTGCTTCAACCAATACACAACAAATACAGCGTTTTACATTTCCAAACATGATTTTACTAATCTGTTTGCAGTGACGGAGTGTAATCTGTCGCACTTTTCACAAGATAAGTATTTACCTACCGATCGTAGCTACTTATCATATGAATGTTTTGACTTCGGAGTCAGCACGAAATCATCGCAATGACATTGGGCACCAACAAGAACTGCCATATTGACTGTATCTGCCCCCTGCGAAAATTATCCAAAGATCGCCAAAACCGGTGACATTCCCCTACTAAATTTTGCCAAGATCAATTTTAGTTTATTTTCTTTATCTTCTCGCAAGGACTCTTTAAAATTGTCTTTAAAAAATGTTTTCTCGTTGGCCGATTGCTTTTGGCACTCAACCAAGCTGTGAAAATATTAGTCAGAATTCCAAGCAGGTCCTCATTGAAAAATACCCACAACTTGTATTCATCAATTATGGGCTGCTAAAAACTTCACAATATTAATCACTTACTTATTTTAGCAAAATATATAATATAGAAAAAATTTTATAAAATGAACTTTTTTTGAATTCACTTCCAAACTTTCCATTTGCTTTTACATACATGTCTGCTCCATGTCTTTATTTTTTTATAACGGTAAATATCACATATGCTAAATGTCACGAAAATTTGGTGCTACCAGATTTACAATATAACAAATTCATAATAACAAAACTCTGATCAAATATATTTTAAAATATTGAACTCCAAAATGGACGAAAGAAATTTCCGATTTCAGTCTTTTTTCTACTATGCAGTAAGAGCCTGCTGAGAGGCCTCAGTTAGGTTAGGTTAAAGATACTACTAGCGATCCCGCCAGCACACTTAGGCCTTTGTTAGGCCCATTGTGGTACCACGCGGAAAATCCCCCTACTCAAACCAACGTGTGGAATCTACGAACCCTGCTCAGCACCAGAAGACCTTGAGTTCGCTTGACGTCCCACTCCGGCCACATAGGCTTAGAATTAATACGGGTGCTACCGTTTCGGTCTCCTGCTTCCTTAAGGTATAAGTCCCTTAGAAAGAGCCTGCAGGAAGCGAGCGGCATGCCTAAACCCTTCCAGCGTGATGAAAGCGGAATGGATGTTCCCATTTTTGCAAGCTCTTCAGCTGTTCTTAGGTAATCCACCGTCTCCTGTATTGCTGCGACCTCGGCCTGAAAGACGCTGCGGTGGTCAGGAAGGCGGAAAGATTTTTTAGTCCTACCTGAGCTGAGAAAACAACCCCTCTCACTCTGTTCTCAAGCTTTGAGCCGTCAGTGTAGAAAGCACATGATTTCTCCGATCCAGGGGGACCATTGGACCACCAGTCTCTTCGAGGAATTAGTATACTGAACTTCTTTGTGAAGTTTTGAATAAGGGCTCAGAAATCCGTTTCTTGCGAGCCTAGTTTGTTTACGATTGTTGCGTGTCCTACTTGACTAGAAATCCATACAGGCAACTCCCGTGGTCTAAGAGCGGCACAAGTCGCGAATTGTTTTCCTGTGATGTGAATCGGCACTATATTTAGTATGGTGTCTAATGCTTCCGATGGGGTTGTGCGTAGAGCGCCACCTATACATATCAGCTACGATCTTTGCACCCTTTGCAGTGCTGATTGTGTGGTTTTCTTATCGAGACTTGGCCACCACACCAATACCCCATACAGCAGGATTGGTCTGACTATGGCTGTGTATATCCAGTGCATAATTTTGGGAGATAAGCCCCCTTTTTTCTGATGGCTCCCTTACAGATATAGAGAGCCACCGCTGCCTTTTTACTGCGCTCCTGAACGTTCTGTGTCCATGTAGCTTTTTGTCGAGTATCACGCCTAGATATTTTGCGAAATCCCCTAACCTCAGAGCTCTATTTGGAATTACGGAAAATGGGATCTCGTATTTCCTTGTAAAAAGAACAAGTTCAGTTTTGTCCGGGTTAACACCCAAACCTTTATCACTGGTCCAGTTCTCTACCTTTTTAAGTTTTTCCTGTATGATGTCGCACAACGTCTGAGGAAATTTACCCCTTACTACCACCGCAAGGCCGTCGGCATATCACAAGGTCGTTAATAGCCACCACCCCCAGAAGTTGAGGAAGGACCCCACCTTGCGGGGTTCCTCTGCTTGTACAGCGTTCTAAAGATGTATCCGCTAACTGTGCCCTCACAACCCTGTCAACCAGTAGGTTTTGTACGAGGGATAACAGATGTTGATAGACGCCCAGTTTCGCCAGAGCACTTGTGATCGCCAGAGGTTCTATGTTATGGAAGGCACCCTCAATGTCTAGAAATGATTTCAGTGTACCCCTTGACCTGCAGGGAGTTCTCTATATACGACACAACTTGATGCAGCGCCAAATCAGTGGACTTCCCTTTCATGTTAGCACGCTGGGAAGATATTAATTTGTGCGTTATTGAATCTCTGATTTGACAATCATATCATGCATCCAAGTTGCGCTTAGCTCCCATAATTGCTGAAGCTGCACCGGTGAGACTTCATCTGGCCCCGGCGCCTTGTAGATTTTAAAATACTCAATTGCCCAGGTTTATTTCTCTATTGTGAGGAAGTCAGCAGCCACCGGTTGTTCACTCCATGTAGTCGATCTGTTCAGGAGCCCACCCGCTGCGTATGGAAAGTGCGTATCCACGAGAAGTCTGAGAGTGTCCTCTGCCGACCCCGTCGACGTCTCGTCCGACCTTAGCAAGGTTCTCGGAGCTATGCGGGGTGAGCCAGAGAGAACCCTTATCAGCCTTGATCCATCTGACACAGATTCCATAGAGCTGTAGTAGTCCCCCAAAAAAGATCTCTTCGACTGCCCTAAGAGCTTTTTATAGTCCCCTAAGTGAGACATGTAAATTTTCCTTTGTGAGTCACTTTAGATTCTTTTGGCTAGGTTAAATAGATTCCGACAAATTCTGCGAGCCTTGTCAATATCTGCATTCCACCACGGAGGTTTCTTTTTGCCTTTTGCCTTTTTTATTGGGAAGGCCTTATCAACAGCCTTCCCACATGCCTTGGTAAACTGGTTTACCAAGTATTCTAGCTTCCCTGGGCTACACGGTACTCTTACTCGTTTCCCTGAAAGTTGCTTATCTAGTTCATTCCTATATCTACACCAGTCAGCGTTTTTAAAATTTCTCCCAGCTGAAAGAGATGTAGCGATGGTCCGAAAAGGAGTGGTCATCAAGCATTTTCCAGTTTCTGACCACAGCCTCTGCCTTCTCCGAGATGAGGGTCACGTCCAGGACTTTCCTTCTGTTATTTCTTACAAAGGTGGGTTCACTACCCTTATTACTTATAGTTAAAATAAATTTTAGTTTCGAGTTAACAAGAATGCAAGCTCTAGGTTTACCCTCAGTTCCCCACTTACCAGTGCATACTCTGTCGTCTGAAGTCCACAAATTATATGCTCAACAGTCCAGGGCTTCTGGATGAGGGCGATGGCTGCTGCCCCCTTTTCGCCGGCTGGAGCAGCAGTCCAACAGACGCTGCTTTACAGTGGTGGAGATTTACATGGCTCTGCATCCCCTTCTTCCTCGCTAGTCTGGTCCACCACCGCTTCTACGCTGCGCGCTGCATTGACGTCGTTGGAGTACACCCTAACGCGAGCGGTGCCGAACCCATATTTGATAGTCCCTTCCGTCCTTTCGAGAAACGTTAGGGATTATCTGTTCACCATCAGAACCACCTGACGCGTCGCTTTGGTGCTGCTCTCCACCTTCCAATTTCCTGCGGGAAGCGCGGGATTTAATAGGCGGATATTCTCCAGAACACCCTCTGGCTCAGCGGGCTTCTCCGGCAGCCACACTCTTGCCCTCGGTCTGGAGGGTACCTCCTTGAAGTCCATGGCCCGAAGCTTCGCATCCGGGTAGACCTCTCCCAAACTCGCAACCGCCTTTTTGTACATCTCGGCAGATCTGGTGTCATCGCCAGCTACCACCTTCACATTTCCCTGGAACCAACCCGCATTCTTACAGAATGGTGGCGGTCCAGGGTTCGCGCGAAGCACGCTTACCGTAATGCCCGATAACTCCGATTCCACTCATTTCCAATGGGCTCGCAGAACCGGTTCATCGCCGTGGTTTTCATCCACCACAGCTAGTATGATCTTCTCCTTTGCGACTTCCGCAAAGGATGGACCGTGGGTTTTGGTTTGTTCTGCGCAATCTCCATCGATTTTTGGCGCTTGTTTGCTGTTTTCTGCACATCTGAAGCAGTCAGCTGGAAGTTGGGTATGATAGCATTGGCGCACTCGATTTCTGCCAGAATCTCCGCACGATCACCGGGCAGCGCCCGATTACAGAGATCCTCCGCTAGTTTGAAACTTTTAAAGATCCTGATGATGGCAGCCTTCCTGTGTCGCGAAGTTGCTGCCTCCGTGGGTGCTTGCGGAGGCGCCCAAGGGATCCTCGTACTAGCTTTAGCAGCTCCCATGGTAGCAAACTGCCTACCAGGTTCGCCTCTGCTAGTGCTTGGAACTAGTCTCGAGAGATTCCCGCCCCCTAAGCGTTTCTTTGGAGATACAATCCTCGGCATCGCCAGATGTTTGCTGCCCTTAACTATCTTTTCCACTTCGCTTCTTGGGCGACTGCCCTTCCGACATATTGCGAGTGTAGTTGTCATTGTTTTCTGTTAACGTTGGTTTTGTTGTTGTTGCACGCATGACACCTTGATGCGGCCCCTATCTTAGAGACCACGATCAAGAACCATTTCCATATAACAGAGCCATTGAGAGACATAAGCACATGAAACTGATCCCTGATCTTAGCTGAGCACATTCCCGACATCGTACGGGATTGCTTTGTAGTGCTCATTTCCAGTCGGCACCCTCGCGGAGGGTTCAGTCCAAGGATTTTTTGCCAACCTCATAACGTCTACATTCCGCAATATATTTTCTTAAAATGTTGGACATATTTTAATTGAAGTATTTCGTATCAATAGCGGTCACCCCTCGGCAGGCAATGGCAAACCTCCGAGGTTATTTCTGCCATGAAAAAGCTTCTCATTAAATACATCTGCCGTTCGGAGTCGGCACTAAACTGTAGGTCCCTCCATTTGTGGTAGAACATAAGAGACCCATACCACAAATGGTAGAAGAAGCTCGGCCAAACGGCTGAGCTATATAGTGTACGCGGCAAAATTATATAAATATATTTCGTATCAAACCTTTTACTTAGATTTGTATGATTGTAGCGTTTATGTTTGTCTCTACAGGCTACACTGTGCGAAGCAACGATCGTCCAGCGCGAAAGGGAGGAATATTTGCTTTTATTCTGGTTTTTTAGCTTCCGCGTTTTCTAAATACACTTAGGTCTTTATTTATGCATTATTGTTTTCAATGCGGATTTGAATTTATGCGACTGTCAAACAATTTTTTTTCACCTTAGCAATTTTTCTTTTTATGAGATAACACTTTTTTTTTAGTGTGAAAGAGACATAGACGAGGATCATGACGAGTTTTTTCAGTTTTTTTATTCGCCATATCAATTTATAAATTTATTGTAATACTAACTTTTGTTACTGATTACATACGAATACAAGTTTGCTCATTTAATTTATGATTAAATCAAACTCGATTTTTTAGTTTTAAATATAATAAGACACATTAAACTGAAGAAATAAATTGCTTCGGTCTTATAATATTGCTTCATTGGATTTTCTTAATAAGGTTTTTTGGGTATTTTTTCATGTAATAGCTAAATTTATGCGGTTTTTAACTTTTTTACTCGAATATATATTTATACGATCATCTGAGGAACGCATACACCGCATTAAAAAAGACCTATGTAAGTGTACAAACGATTTCGCATATATACATACAAAGGATTGCAATGAAGTCGGCCGAAATAGCTTTGAATTACAACAGCGATTTATTCGCTGCAGGGTATGAATTACATTTTCAATCTCTTTAAATCAACCAATGATACACGAACTCTACTAAAATAAGGCGCCTGAGTTGTTAACTAATTGGGAATTTCTCTGCAGGATACACACATGCATACGTATTTATAAGTATGTACCAGTAAACATTCTCATTGCCGGTCCTTAATTAAAATAGCAATTAAACATTTTAAGCTTCCAGGCGCTGCTACATCATTAGCATTAACGGGATCGGTTGTTCTTTTCTTGACATCATCACCGTGTTTGTCTATAAATTTTAAATGTGGCTTTTCATCCTTCAAGGCAAACACATGCAGCTTCCGTTGACCGCTGCAGCTGTAAAAATATAAAGTGGCGTGGCCTTTTACGGTGATTTCAGCGAAACGTAAAGCTAAAGAATAGCATCTGCCCTTGACTGCAGTACAATTATATGTGTGTATGTACGAGTATGTCTGTATGTATGTACTTACAAGCAAACACGCTCAGCCAGTTTCATCTTCCAAAAGAGTGCATGCACATATGAATGTATGAATGTATCTACACATATAAGTATATTTATGTACATAAGTATACATGGCAACTATTGCATTTGTCGAGGCTGCGAAGCACTTGAACCCATAGTTTCTGCGCAGCTTTAAAATTAAATATGTATGAATTTGTACAACATAAGTAATTAATAAGATCTTTCTCGTTAATGGTAGAGCGATCACATCTACATACATTTATATTAGGGATGTAAATTTTGGGCATTTTATTGATCCCGGGATTTTCGAGATCAAAAAACTATTTCACGAGACAATCCCGGGATCCCGAATTTCACGAATAATTTATACTTTAAGTACCAATATACATATAACAGAAGCAAATGCACCTGCATAAATAAATCTATTTTTAATCACTGTTTGAGACCAATATTAAATATTTATATATTACCATTCAGTAAAAAAAAGAAATACTTCAATAAAAAATAAATGTTTAACCCATTAAATTTTGAGCGAGGCAGAATTATTCCTTATTTTGATACAAATGCAATCTTAAAGAAATAAAAGCCTTAAGTGTGTAATCCTCCTACCTGGACCTAAATTTGTTGCATTTAAAATATGCAGTGGAGAAGCACTGCTGCGCCTCAACACATGTTGGTTGGATTGTCGACAAAAAGTTAAATGCTCCCTATAAAAATAGCCTTTAATGCCTCATTACAAAATCTATCAATTTCTTTTACGAAGCCTTTTGATAAATTATATGTATGCCTTTCGATTAATGGACAATTGCCATCTGATTTTTAAAACTGGATGCAATTTATCTTTCAGACATTCTGCTTTATCCAGTTCAAGCACCTCTATTAACAGCGCTTTCATAGTTAGGCTAATTTTCTGCTCGAGGAGGATATTATCCAGCTAATTTATAATGGCAAGAGCAAAACGAATTCCAGGGAGTTCACCAGCCGAGTTATTTGTCGTATTGGTTATCGTAATACAACAGTTGTAAACTTGTTGTTTTTGTTACTCATGTTGAATTTTCTTATTTCAATTCGATCGGCTGTTTCTGTTTTAAAACATTTGAGGTCTACTTTTGTTTGAGAATGTAAATAAAAGTTAAATGGAATTGCGCGTATACATATTTTTAAGAAACCGACCCCTCAAACGGTTTATTACTGATATACTGAATATCACATATAATAGTAAACGAATTGGCACAGTGCATCCATACGTTCCACTATTATTTTAATAGCAGACTATAGAAATACGACAAATAACACTGATTGTGAACTGTGTAAAGGCATTGTTTTGCCCTTGCAAGGTAAATTTTTGTTGATACAAAATTTTAAAAATAAATGGCTATTAAATTCAATTGTTTTGCAATTCCGGAATTTGAATAGACTTATCCCGGTATATTCGGTAGTTAAGAAATGCCGGGATCCCGGGATTGACATGCCTAATTCATATGCACAGAAATACAAACCGAAGTGTTGCTGTAAATCAAAATTAAACCTTTGGCATCTGCAGTGAAAAGATGTCAACATACGTATACAGTGATTCAAAATTGTTTTCCTACTTGCTTCACACACATTTTTTTTATTTTCTTCTCAGATTTTATGTTCGCCAATAAAACAGGTGTACTTGACCCACTGATCTTACGTTTTCTTAAGAACCATTATAATCCTTCTTTTAAAATAATAAAAAACTACATATATATAAATTAACATATTTTCCACGCAACTATCTCAGGAACAAACAAACCGATTTGCAGTTTTCTGCTTCAAGACCTTTCATTTGATGTGTATATATTTCATCCCTGTATATCTTAACGCTGCAAATTTTTTTTATATCAAAAAATTATGAATAAGCGTCAGCAAAAAATTTCTCAAAAATAAACGATATATTTTAGCCTTATGAAACTTGCTTATTATTAAAATGAACAAAACTATTCACTCAAAAAAATTTGATTTTTTTTAAGTTCGAATTTTTTTATGAAATCTGGTCCTACATAAAAATTTTTTTTGACGTTTACAAAAAAAATTAAAAATTTCCAATTCCATCTTCATTTATCAATTTTAAACGATTAGGTATAACAAATTATACAATTTTTGTTAAGCAGAGATGGTGCTGAAAACCTAAAATATATGTAAAGAGGTAAAGGGTAAGGGTTATAAAGAAGAAAGGTTATAAATTGCATAAAATTTTTTAATTTTGCATTTTTTTGCGCTTACTGAAAAATGTAGACGGAGTACTGAAATTTCACCACAATTTTTTTGTGGCCGACACCGAAATTTTTACATGCGCCCGAAGGCACAAAAGGTAGTCGTTTACTTGTTTGGCACAGTCTAATGCACAAATGCAGGTACCAAAGTATGAACTCGTATACTCTAAATGTATGTTTGTACATACATGCAGAACATTGAAAAAGTTTTCTTTGTGCAATATAAGTAACAGCATTAAATGGTTTTTTTTCTTATGCAAGTCCTTCGCTCAGGACAAATTTACCTTGACAATGTCAATGAGTGCGCTTTTTTCGACAATCAGCGAACAAAATTTTTTTTTTAATAAATAAAGGGAGCAACTTGAAATGCTTCGTAAGTAACACATATGCAAACTTTCGCTTATGACATGGAAAACAAAACAAAGTGATTTGGTAATCTTATGGCTTAAGAATAATACTTTATTAATTTAAGTTCATTGTATAATCGAACAGATCTTCGCAAGCTGCTTTTGAATGCAACCAGAATCAGCTGTCGTCAAATATTTACTCTCCGCTCGTTTGCAATTTAGCGAACCACATTTTAAGACAAGGTTGAAATCGTTGCTGGTGCTCACGCTAGCAAACCTAGACCCGAAAACAAAAAAAAAACAAATCTTAAAAGCAGACCTAGTTGGTTATTTCTTATCTATGTTGCCTAAAGGATTTAATAACTCAGAACCCATGAATCTCCTTCTCCAGGGCGGAACTATCAAGGTTATGTTATGGTATGATGGCTATTTTCTGTTATATTTTAGTTATGTTTGAAACTTCTATGCGCTGGTTGGTTGTAATTCCAAATGGCAAATGAAAAGAAAAAACGACATTATTTTTACTTATCAAAAAATCGTATTTAATGTTCGCTGTGTATCTTTTTTAATTAAGTTAAGTTATGGCATGTTATTTTATGTTATGTTATGTTTTATATGTATGTTATGTTATGCTATTTTATGTTATGTCTTATAATGTGTTCTGTGAACTTCACAATATGATATTTTGAGGTAATGGTATGTGATGTGACCATGGGATATAATCTGACGATGTGATGTGATGTTATATGATGGGATGTGATGTGATGTTATGTGATGTGATATGGTGTGATGTGATATGTTTTGATATAATGTTATGTGACGTGACGGAGTGATTGAATTAGCGTTAGCAACGTTTTGTACCTGCATAACGTTATCTCTGTTCTAATTTTTTAGTTTTGCCCAATTTAAAGAATCAGCTGTTTGCGTGATGTCATATTAGAATGTAAATTTTCTTGCAACCTATTTCGAAAGTACTTAAAATTAAAATTCTTAATTTTTGTTATGTTTACCGATTAATGAATCAATTTGTTACTCGTAAAAACAAAAATATTGGTTATTTTCTTTTCTTTACCTTATTCCACCAAAAAACTCCATATCACGAAGTTTTCTTTCTATCTTCAAAAAGGCCGAAATTGTACCTTTCACATTTCATATAAAGCTTCCATTTCCACATGAAATGTGAAAGGTACAATTTCGTGAATGTGCCATTAAACGAGAAGAAAGTAATGGCAAATATTTTAATTCTCTAATATAGCTTAAAGGCTTAATGTGGTAGCTTTTCATGTGTAAATACATACCGTGTAAGAGGCCTTAAAGCGGGTATGCGATAGGAGTGTTCGAGTTTTGATGAAAATGTTAACTACCAAATTTTCTAAAGAAAAATTTGAATTTCGAAATATTTTGAATGAGAAACTCACTTTAAATTTTATGTATGGATTATTTTTATGATATAAAATTCAAGGTTACGACGAATTATACTACGTAACATAAGAACGTTATTTTAAAATGATCAAAACATAATTTTATGAGGTGAGGTGTAGTTATAGATCTGAGTTGAATTAAGTTACGATAAAGTGATTTGATTTGCAGTGAGGGAAAAAACATAATATAACACAGGAACATTCAACATGACATAACATAGCATAACATAACGTAACGTGACACAAGATTACTTAACATCAAATAATATAAGATAATATATCAAAAATATACCATAACAAAGCATAGCACAACATTTAATTTAACATAGCTTAATTTCACTTAGCATAACATAACCAATAAAACATTCGGTAGAAATTAGTCCATTATTTATTATTTAATCGTTGAAAACTTTACGACATAGCACAAAATACATTTAAGTGCTTTAATTTTAAGGTATGGCAAATTTATGTAGGCGTGGTGGGCAAAGGAAGTACTTATTGCCGTCGCCTAACATTTCCGTGTGGACCTCTCTTATTAGTACGATCTTGGCCGCATTCGCCATGTAAATGTGTTAATTTACTGCCGCCTCTTAGATTTTATTACGAATTATTATTTTTAGAAGTTATTCACAAAGTTCAATTACTACCATGACGCTTAAGAAATTTTTCAACAAAAATAATAAAAAAGAGAAACTTAAAAAGTCAATTCAAGTCAATATCCACTTGTCTTTTATAACTCATGTACTTTAATGCCGGTGAGTTGAATGTTCCATTATGTGATTGTGGAACATACATACCTCGAACTAACGCAAACCAGTCCCAGGGTAGCAAAGAGTCGAGAGAGAGACAGTTTTTTAGTAGCAGCACTGCTGCAAAGCAGCCTTCCTAGCTCTCGCGCAAAAATTATTTATCACCACATATATTTATTATTTTGTTTTAAGCTACTCTCGAACTCAACCAACTGACTCAACATATTTATATTTATAACAGGCGCATTGTCTCTCTGCCAGCATAACCTTCATATGTGCATGTTCATACATACTTAGACTTGTATCCATACATATTTATATAACCAATTTGCATGCCAAATGGCCTTGAGCTTTTATACGAACATGCGAGCATGGCTTAGCATAAAGTCAGTCTACGGTTTTTTTTGGCAATTTGAAAAGTTCACCGACTGTTTGTAAAGGATAAATTTGTGGGTAATGTAATTGTGCAAAACTATTTTAAGGTGAACACTCTATTGTTATTTGTTTACAAATATGGGCACGAGTATGTATTACAAAGCCTGTGGCTACTTATTCAAGTGGTAAACGCATCTAAACCAATTAAACTTTTAATTGCCGGCTATGCTTCTGTGAAGTTATGGTTTCGCGGAATGTGCAAACATTATCTATAGCAATTTCCTAGGGCATTTTCCATTGTGATTGTAGATTTAAAACTATGCGGATAGGTTCTATTATGTTTCCACATCAATGCTCCGTAAACACTTCTTTGAACTTCTAAATTAGTCTTACTTTATTCATTCAATGTTCTTACTTTTTTGGTAAGGCACCTGTTGAATCGCTATGATTAGAATAACTTATACGAATATGAATTTGCATATATGTATGTAAATACGATAGTACAATTGCTAACTATAAGATATAAATAACACAGTGTTACAAAATGGAAAAAATTGAATGAACTTTTAAAGTGACATATTGGAAATTGTTCACCTGGTCGAATATAACTCAAAACGGTTTTTGGAAAATTTGTAACACCCTCAAAATCTTGCTTTACCGTTAAAAAACCGTTCTTCGGAAGTGTACGCGCTAATCTTTTCATTACTTGGCCATTTCTTTACCGATTTTCAATATGAAATATGTTTTGGAAAGGTAAGGATTATACCAAAAATTTTGAGTGCTCATGCAATGAAATCGGACAAAAATTGACCAAGCTATTAAATTTTTTCTGCTATTAAATAAATTTACGTTGCGAAAAGTTTTTTTTTTTTAATTTTTCTACTTTGACCGCATTTCATTGCGTTATTTTACTAGAAACATAGCAAGTATGAGGAATTATTTTAAACACATTCATTTCCAAAAATTTTGAGTGGTCATCTAATAAATTTACGCCGTCAATTCAACCTTGCGACCGCTTCGCAATTACATTGTGTAATAAGTGTGGTAAAATGTGTGATAGGCGCAACAAATTTTGTTACGCCTGCGGTCTATTTGTTGATAAGAAATATCGGTTCGATTTAAGAACAAATAAATCTGTGGTTGAAGCGTTCAACCTCTTTTTCAGTTGCTCATACGTGGAAAGTGCTTGGTATGAACCCGAATATATTTGTTCGATGTGCTGTACAACATTAAAACAATGGAAACCCGGTAAATGCGATGACCAGCGTCTGCCGTTTGTGACTCCTATGGCTTGGCATTATCAAATATATCACAAGCCGGAGGATTGCTACTTTTGCCAAACAAAAATCACTGGTCACCACTATAAATGTCGCCACCTCATAGAATATGCCAATGTGTTGACTGTATCGAAACCGATTCCAAGAGGAAAACAAGATCAGCGAACTAAAGACAAAAATCCAGCTACATTTCCTGATTCAAGCCACAAATCTTCTAATGAGGTAAATGACGAACCGTACCTTCCAACCAAAGCAATATGAACGGAACGTCATTTCGTGTCAAATCACGATTATTGTGATCTTGTGCGGGATATGGATCTGTCTATAAGACAGACAGAGATTCTGGCCTCCAGATTAAAGCAGTGGAATATAGTAGACAATAACTTTAAAGTAACGTCTGCACGAGACAGAGACCTATCTTCGTTCGAACACATTTTCAAAGCTGATGACACCAATAACAAACTAGTTTATTGCGTTGATGTGGATGAATTGTTTGCTGCACTCGACCACGTGCACTGTCCACAAGATTGGCGATTATTTCTAGACGGTTCTTGCGAAAGTAAGTATTTAATGTGTTATGAGTGTGAGAGAACTAAATTTGAATACAATTTATCAATTCATTTTCAATTGACTAACATCGTAGGTCTGAAAGCAGTATTGCTGCACAACAGAAATGAATTGCCATCAGTTCCAGTGGCATACGCTACTGATATGAAAGAGACTTATCAACGATGGAAAAAATTCTACGATTGCTTAAATACAATAAATTTCGCTGGCAGATTGTCTCGGACCTTAAAGTCCTGACAATTCTACTTGGAATGCAAGGTGGCTACACTAAATATCCTTGTTACTTTTGTGAATGGGACAGTCGTGCCAAAAATCATTACAAGTGTAACATATGGCCACCGAGAAAGTTTCAAATTGGCAAAAATAATGTTCTCAATATTGCATTAGTTAAGCCTGATGATATAATTTTGCCGCCATTGCATTTAAAATTGGGGTACATGAAACAGTTTGTTAAACGACTCGAAAAAAACAGCGAGGCTTTTCTACACCTGAAACTTGTATTCCCCAAGTTGAGTGACGCCAAGATTAAAGAAGGTACTTATAAAAATTTCCCAACAAGAATTCTTCAAAAAGAATTCATCCTAATTTATTTTTACATTTTGATCATGAATTACAGGCGTTTTCGTTGGACCGCAGATTCGTAAGATTATGACTGATGATGACTTCATAAAAAAATTGAACCCAGTAGAGAAAAGAGCATGGCTGAGTTTCATTTCTTTGTGCCGAAACTTTCTTGGAAACACGAGAAGTTCAAATTACGTTGAGGTGGTCCATGAATTTTTGGAAGCTTATGGAGAAATGGGATGCAACATGTCTATAAAAATTCACTTTTTGCATTCTCATTTGGAATTTTTCCCGGATAATCTTGGTCAATTCAGCGACGAACAAGGTGAAAGATTTCACCAAGAAATCTCCAACATTGAAAAACGGTTTACAGGAAAGAACCAAGTTAGGATGATAGCTAATTACTGCTGGTCACTCAAACGTGAAACAGATGACTCGTCTTATAAACGCAGAAGATCAAGCAAACATTTTTAGCTATAAAGTTATTTAGCATTTTAATGATTAATTTTTTTTTATTTTCAGTCACAATAAAAATTTGAAGTTGAAAGATAATCAAAATGTATGAATTTTTAAATATGGTCATCATCTCAAATAATTTAAATAGTAATAACTCTGTCAATTTCCAACCGATTTTCGATTGAAATAACTTAATCGACGCAGTACTAAATTCACTTTAATAATATTGTCTTTGATAGGTACCTGAATTAAGACTATCGTAAAATCGTAGTCAAAGTTTCAAAATTAATTTTTTTTTATTAAGTTACGATTTTTTTTCTCTGTAGCTTCGTCAGTTCTCGTTTGATTTTGATGAGTTATACGCCATTAAAATAGTGATTTGTCACCTTTCAAAATATATAAACAACTTTTGAATCGGATGAAAATTCGCAAAGATATTGATGATTGACTAGCGAATGACCTCAAAAACAGTTTTTTGGCCCTAAAATTAGATTTTGGGGGTGTTTCGCAAATTTCAAGTATACAGTTTTTCTTAGTTTTATAAGGCCTAACGCCTAGGCTAGGTCTCTTTCAAATTTCATTTTCAGTGTTACACAGTGTAATCATAGTAAAAGTGAGAGGGAGTGGTGCCTCTGCATCTGCCCGGCTGGTGAATGTGCTCAGCAGAGCAAAGGCTAAAGGAAAAAAACGGTAGGCCGTTGCGACGTATACTACAGCTCTGCCATGTAAAGGAGCGCAAATTTGGTGCCGGATTTGTGGTGGAAGAGAGTCTTCGCTATCAAGAACTATCGTTCACTCCGGTGGATGAACGTCTCGCCAGAATCCGCATAAAGGCGATATTCTTCAACATCTGGCTGATTTTCGCCCATGCCCCGACGGAAGAGAAGGACGATGGGACCAAAGATCGCTTATACGAATTTCTCGAGCGCACGTTCGAACGCTGCCTCGCGACAATATAAAAATCGTGCTAGGCGATTCTAATGTAAATGTGGGCAAAGAGCGCGCGCAAAAGGACTCATGGAAAGCTCTATGTCGGAAAGCTGCAATCACAACAGACAGCCACACACTTCGCTACTCCTGCTCTCTGAGAGCACTAATCAAACAGCGATATTTCAAAGAAATGCACAGTGGTTTTTAGTTTTAAGATATACTGAGCATTTGTAATAATTTAAGTTATATTTACTTTTTTGATGTGGAGTTATTTGTTTTGTATTGTTTTGTACTATATTTACTGCGAAAAAATATTTAATGGGACTGAAAATGAGAATATAATTAATTCTTATAGTATGCACATATATATGCGCCGACTTCCCGGTTAAAGGGATTTATTTGGCCAATTCAACCCGAAGTTTTATTTTAATAGTGATATGTATCTTATTTGATTTTAATATTTATTTCTTATATTCGTCGATATCTTAGCGTTCATTTCAAACTCGCGAATGTGTGTATTCAAATGAAGTGTATATGTGCTTGATTGCGATTTATTCATGGCATAATAAATGGTATGAAATGATATTCCATTACTTTGCTTTGTTGACTAATACTTTTTATGTGTTAAGTAAAATGTATTTATTATTGCATCACTTTGTTAAATTATATCCTTCATTATTGATTTTATATTAACCGTACGTGTATGTTTGATGAAGTTATCGAGTGTTTTGTATATTTTGGTAACTTCTGCTTGTTATAAATCCTTTATGGAATCGTGTTCTAGCAATTTCTGGTGTTGTGCTCTGATATCGTTGTACATATTTATTGCATTTCAATATGATGTACTCAGGGGTTTCAACTTGTAGTCTACAAGTTTCGCATACAGGGTCATCTGCTACTTTAAACTTTACCAATGTATGCCTGCAAAATGCATGTCCGGAAAATATTAGATTGATTTGTTTAATTTGTTTTGCACCAAGATTATTTAATTTCGAAAACCATGGTTTCTTTTGCAGATTAGGGAAAATACTATAACATTTATTCCTTTTTCGTTACTAATTTCGTTATATTTTTCTTGCCATTCCATAGTTAATTGACTTTCTATTTCATTAATTGCATCGTTTATACTCCACCCAATGATTATCTCTCCTCCAATGTTATTTGCAAGTTTTGCCCCTCTATCCATTACACAGTTTTGGTGTATTTCAAATTCCGTTATGTTACTTGAATTTATTTTATTTATTAAATTAACTTTTAAGCTATTATTTGTTTCTTCCTTTATTATTGCTAAGGCACCTGATTTACTGTCCGTTAATATGGCAACTTTCTGATATTTGAGTGTTGTGGCAAATTCTATGGCTTAATCAAAGGTAATGATTTCAGCTGATACGGATGACATTAGTTTATTTGTATAATATGATTTAGTTGTATTGGTTCGTAGTTAGTGCGTTTTTATTTAAGTTTGCAAACGACGATGCTGCATATTCTATTTTAGACCTGGCGAAGCTTTGTAGAATTGTAGCGCTTTACTGGACGATATTCCAAATTTACACCCGCTTAATATCTTTAAAAATTTGCGTTGCTTGTTAACTTTACTAATTATTTCATTAATATGTATCTAGTATATTTGCAAACTGTTTTTAGAAATACATCTTCCAAGATATTTGATTGAGTCTACTTGGTTGATGTTTATGTTTTTTATTTGTATATTAAGCATTTGTTTATTGTTATTGAAGTGTATTAAATTGATTTTGTTAAGATTAAGCTTTAAGTCTATTTGATTACAGTTTGATGTGAATACTAATATTTTATTTTTTAAATTTGGTTTTAAGGAATCGAAATCATTATGTGCAGTTATTATGAAATAATCATCGGCGAAATGAAATAAGGTTATACATATTGTCATTATTATATTATTATTATAACCCAACGGAAACCCACTTTCCCGCCCAACCGACACGAGGGGCTCAATCCGCATAACGTACGGATGTTTTTTATATATAGAAATCTATGGCGCCGAGTCGTGACAGAAGAAAGTTTGTTAAGCGTCGAGATCCCAAGCTGCTCAGCTACAGAATAAGAATTCATCAGCCGAATACAAAGTTAGAGAAATGCAAAGTAAGAAAATTATATCGTTAGCTGTTATTAAGAGAGGATAGAACAGTTCTTTTAATTATAAAAAGTGAGTCCGATACATTAAAGGTGCTGCAATGATTGTTAAAGTCTCGGCATAAACCCCGAAACGGTGCATTCAACTCAAAGTTAGTTCTGCATAGTTTCAAGAAAAGTGATTTAAAGTTTCTCGTTGCACGGGAGGGAACATTAAAATTAATTTGCTATAGAAGAAATGGACTTGAGATCCATCCATTGACTAATTTTACCAGAAATATTATACCTAACATTTCTGGCGAATCCCATCGAAGATTTCTCAAAGCAAAAATAAGAATTGTTTTTGTATTGACTCTAGTTGGTCTGAGTGGACCTGATAACGAGGATTCCAAACTATGGAACCATACTCCAGTATGGGTCTTACCAATGAAGTAAAAAGTGTTTTAGTTATATACGGGTCGCAGAATTCCTTTGACCAACGCTTTACAATAGCCAGCACACCCCTGCTTTATTAACTATGGAACCAATATGAAAATTAAAATTGAGTTTACAATCCATACCAACCTCCAGCTCAAAAAAACTGTTTACATGTTCTAGGACCTAGTTATTTATTTTGTAGGAGGCCGGCTGAATGGTTCGTCGTGAAAAGCAGATGAATTTACATTTGTTAAGGTTAAGCGGCATATAATTAATGCTGCACCAATTGACTATGCTGTCCAAATCTTGCTGCAGCAAGGATCTTTCTTCAGCCGAGGCATAAGTCTTAAAAAGTTTAACATCATCCGCGTACATCAATATTTTAGAATACTTTACTACTGTAGAAATGTCGTTTATAAATAGCAGGAGCAGAATCGGAACTCCCGAGGAAATATCAATGATCTCGGAATGAAAATTTTTAAAAACTACCTTTTGCGTCCTACCGGAGAGATAAGAAACATCCAATAGAGGATACCAGGTTGAAAACCAAGCAGATCTAGTTTACGGATGAGTAAAGAGTGACATACTTTGTCAAATGCTTTACTGAAATCGGTATATATAACATCAGTATGTATTCCCTAAAGCCATTTGAAACATGGGTGGTAAATTCAAGTAAATTTGTGATGGTTGATTTGCCCTGTTGGCAATTTGCTATTATTGAGGAAATCGGATAAGTCATTTGATTGGTAACAATAGCTTCAAACAACTTCGGGATAGAAGAGAGCTTAGCTATACCACGATAGTTTTCAATAGAAGACCTGCTTCCACTTTTATGAAGGGGAATTATGAAAGACTGTTTTCATATTGACGGAAAAACTCCTTGCTGGAGGGACAAATTAAACAAGTTCGATAATGGCAGGTACAGGTGCTTTGCACATTTTTTTAGGGAACATGTCGGGATCATATCAGGGCCGTACTAATATTAATAGAGATATTGTATTATGTAATTTGGGAGGTTAAAAAGGACAGGACTTAGTCCACTTCCTTGTAGAAGTCATTTGTTAGATGTCATCGAACAGTTACCAAATTTCAGTATTATCTTATTTAGGAAGTTTTTGTGTCCATTGAGCTATTGAGTGATTTATTCCCTTGTCCTTCAGTATTTCAGCCAATTTATTAGCGTTAACATAATAATACGATTTTCAATGTCAGTGCATGCTCCTGCTACATGTCTACATATATTTAGTTTTTTGTATTAATACGTTATGTGTTACATCATTAATGCAGTAAGTGGTTGACCTTCTTTGCCTGCAAGCATATGAACGCGGAGGTAGTAGATCTAACTTGTTGATTGTGTTTTCTATGCGTATTTTAATTATTTCTTCTAATAGTTGGTACGATGTTGGTAATAAAAATATCGGTATGTAGTTCATAATATCGTTAGGATATTTAATTGGTTTTAGTATTGGCACTTTTTTATTTTTCTCCATTCCTCAGGTATTTTTCCCTCTATCCACATGTTTTTTAAACTATTGAATAGAATGTTTTTTTGTTTTTCTGGTAGGTTTTGAAGTATTTTGAAAGATATACCATCATATCCTGTTGTCGAATCTGGTTTTCTTTTGTTTGGGTAATTGCTGAAATTTTGAAATGTCATTTCCGGGAGTTCTCTATTTTCTCTGTTTATGTTGTTTGGAATAATAGATACGTTTGTACTATCTTTGTTGCTAATATACTTCAAGTAATTTATATTTTTTTTATTAGTCCAGCTGTTGTTTTTTTTTTTTTTTGATTGTCTATATTTTTTAATGTTGTTTTTTTCCTCCATATTTCCTTCGTGTTATTCGTTGTGTTAAATTTTCTAACAGGTCGTTGAAGTTTTCTTTTTTCCTTTTAGCGACTTCCGACTAGAGTGATTTTTGTGCATCTGTTAATTTGTTTAAATTTTCCAGGTTTCATATCTTTTTCGTGCATTATTTCTCAACTTGTACAATCTATCCATTTTTTGGGTATATATATGTTTTGTGGATGTATTTGAATTGTATTTTTGTGTTTGATGTTGTTTATTGTGTTAGTGACTGCTTGTAATGTATCACCTAGTTTGCAATTTTTAATTTCGTCTATGACCTTGCTTTGAATAATTTTTTTAGACTTATTGAATAATATTTTTGTGTTATTTACATAGTTATATTGTAATAGGTTGCTGTTCGTTATTTTAATTGGTAGTATCTGCCACATAATAATGCTTAAATTCATATTGGTGAATGTTACATAAGGATTGGATTCGTATGTCAACGTCATATATGTTGTGCTTCCATCATTTAAACATATAAAGCTGTTATCAAATTCCATTGCTTGTAACATGTTGCCTTTCACATTATAACTGACACTCGCCCATAATGAAGATTTGCAGTTGAAGTATCCTCCAATAATTGACTTGTTTCTTAAGTTTCCGGCTAATATGAATATTTTTACTATTTCGTTTTTAAAAATATTGTTGTTCATATTTGGTGGAAGATATTTTTATTATTTTTTAAGTTAATCGCGGTAACGGCTATTACCTTAGCAGTACTATTTATATTAATGTTTGAATATTTAATGGATTTATTAATATACATACCAATGCCACCATATCCATCCGGTCTGAATTTTCAATAGCAATTGTAATTATTTAAACTTAAGCAGGTATTATCTTTTAGCCATGTTTCACATAATAGCAGTATGTCTATTTCGTTTTTAACTAACACTAATTCTAAAAGTTCTTTATATTTTAAGTAACTTCATTGTTTGTATCCGCTAAAGCGTTTATAATATTGTAGCAATATTGTACGTCATGTAGCGTTTTTCTAATATCCCTGTTATCATTTGACCATTGTAATAGTAGGTGTGTAATTTATTGTGAATTGTTTCCATCAGCTTATCAATTTTTTTAATTATTGTCGTATTTTTATGAAAACCTTCCCTTGGCTTCTCCAATGCTCAGGTTTTCTAAAGTCATGATTTTCTTTATATTGTGCCCTTTAACCCTTGCAGGACACTCTTTGAAAGTCGCCCTAAGTGAACCTTCGCAGTTAATACATTTAGTATTAATACGCTTGTGGTTAATTTCGCGAGTGCAGCTGCACCCCTGGCATATGTCCTATCGAGATTTACGTTGCTGCGCAAAATTATTGTATTTAAAGTATATATATAAGAAACTTCCTTGGGTATTTTTCCGCCGTCTTCTGCTTTCTGTTGGATTCTTATAATTTTAATAATGGGAACAGATGAATTAATTTCTTTCAGGAGTTCCTCCTCTTCAATATATGTGGGTATGTCAAACACAAAGCCAATTTTATATTAGGTGTGCAAAGATTTTTGGTTCGTGTTTTAAATCCTTTAATCGTTCATATTCGCAAAATGCGTTAGCTGCAACAGCATTTCGAAATGTCAACTTGCATCTTCCGAATCCCGCCTTGGCAACATCATCTACTTCACTTATATTTATGTATATTCTTTAATATTTGTGAGACGCTTATTGCGCTAAAGGGTCTTTTGTCTCCGTTTTCCGTTATAAACAAATTTTGTTGTACAAACATTTTCCATTGTCTTCTGCGTAATACCGGTAGTGCCCCTATACTCCATTTTTCCATCTTTTTTAGTTCTTTTTTTCATGTACACGTCAGAATTTTTTTTTTATGTACTTATAAAGTATTTTTTCTATATATTCTTTATATACTTTTATACATAAAAAAAAAATCTGACGTGTACATGAAAATCTCCGATACACATGTATTTTTATTTTTTCTCCCCTTTCCGAAAAAGTATATTTGGTTAATAGGACAGAACTAAAGCTCGTTTTGTAACGCAGTGTTATAGGCCTATTCTTTTGTATACGACTTCCAAAAGAAATAAAATATAAAATATACTTTTTTTTCACAATTTAAAAAGGCAAACGTCGAAGGTGGACGCCGGAGGAGGCAGACGGGTTTTTGCGGTGCTATTTAGCCCACAAAGACGAGTTCTGGCACCCGAAGAAGAAGCGGCTCGAATACTCCAATGTGTTAGAGAACATTTTGTCGTTTGGAGTTTCAGAAAGAACACAGAGGGAAGGATAAGGACGTTGCTGCGAGCATATAAAACTGCGAGGGACAACAACAACCGCACAGGTTCCTCCTCATGTTTCGCTCCGTATATGGAATTGATGGACGAGGTTTAACCCCAGCCGCGTCCACCCCTACCACGTCTCAAGCAGCATCAACATCCGGGTCAGCATCCAGAAAGTGTTCTGCACTAGTGCTTTATTTTGAAAAGAAGCTGGAGCTGAAGAGGAATTCTTATGAGGAGAAAAGCAGGGCAAAGGAAGGAAAGTTTTCAAAGAGATGCTTCAACAGAAGTGGGATGAGGATAGAGAAATTGAAAAGAAAAAACTAGAACTGCTAGAACGTATTGTACATAAGAAGTAAGCATTCTGTAAATTAATTAATTATGAACGTTTTATGGAATGTGTTAATGGTGTTATGCTAAATTTGGCTAATTTATTTGTTTTATTTTGCAATATAAAGCTCACCAGATATACTAAATCGTAAATGAAAATAAGTCAGTAAAACGAATTGATGTTGGCCATGGCAATGGTTGTATGAAAAAGTTATATGATGTAGTGTTGTGTTAAGTAGTTAAAAATAATTTCTCTACGGTCATTCGATCCTTTCAGATTTGACTCCTCCATATTCTCTTCAACTCATTCTAAATCCGTTTCATTGTCTTCACACAAATCATCCATAGTTATGCAAATATTATGCGAAACGCATGTACTGGCAACGATATTTGTGACTGCTTAGTAAGCATTAGTAGTCTTCGAAAACGACAATTTAGTAACCCAAATTCGTTTTCGGCAACCATTCGCGTGGACGACAGTATTTTATTAAATTTGCGTTGACTTTCCGTTAAATTACCATAATCTTTGAAGGGTGGCACGATCCAATTTAGTTGTCCGATTATAAAAGTTGAATTTAGAAACATTTCTTCGTATCGAGTTTCCGTAAGTTCATATATTTGAGACCATCTCAATACTCGTAATCATGAAGAGATCCCGGGTCGCCACTAGTTATTTTTATTCATTTTTTATTGCAATCCACCACGGATTGCAATACAATCCTGTACCTTTTCTTTCGGTTGAAATAGTTCGATCGATGCTCTTTTCGACCTTTTATAGAAACGTGCTGCAGTCGATTGCCCCAATAATGCCGGGAATACGCTTTTTTCTTCGAAGCCTCGAACTTCTTCTTGTATGTAGGCACCTTGCGGCCATTTAATATATTCGTGGCTGATTGATATCAACCATGAAGTCACTCGACGCACGGATGCCCATGCCGCCGAGGAGGCTACTGCAAACAAATTTGCCAAGTGCCTAAATGTAACTGTATTGCTGACGTACCATATACATATACAGCCTTTTTGGAACTAACGCGATATCTTCCATTCTTCATTTTTACTAACTTATTAAAAAAATCTACGGGTGAACGTTTTAAACGCATATGCCACTTGAAGTCCATTTCGTTCATCGCGTCAAGCGTTGCCTCGAAATCTGTGCATTTTGGGTGCTTTTCCTGGTCGCTTTCAGATTCCGAGCTGGAGCTTGAACTCCTAAACAACGCGTCCATTGCCTCCTCCAAATCTTGCTCGTCTTTAAAGCGGAAAGAATTGGACTTGCGGAAAAATGTATTTATTTATCTCGTAATCGGCGGCTACCAAACTGAATTACTGCTTTGTATTTAATTAAAATGCTTTATTTTGCTACTTACCAAATCATTAACACAATTTTAAATTTTTTTTTTAATTAAACAAATATCTGAATTTATGTATCAGAAATGACATTTCTTTCATTTGGTTTTGGTTTCATCCAAGGCACATCAAATAGGTAGCCGCAGCAAACTTTTTTTTTTGAACTTTTTTCATATTTTAATTTAATTTGAATTGTCAAATTTTGAATTTCGTTGTGATAAGAATGCTTTCAGTACAATTCAAGGTAGTTGATAAAATATTTTTGAAATTTTAGCTTTTAAAAGAAAAAACAAAATATACAGAGCTCAATTTTTTTTTTCAATTTTTCTACTGCTGCTACCTATTAAATGTGCCTTGGTTTCATCTTCTTTTTCGATGACAGTTTATGATAGTGCTGCCATGCCAATGTTAACCGAGTTGAATGTTCTTTTGTAGCTCGTATAGAAAAAGAATACGGCTTATGTTGAATAAGCATTTTTCGTATAAAATAATCGAAGTATGTATATAAATCGGATATTATTTCTTAAAAATAATCGAAATAAATCGGAGTTACATCCCTAGTGCGAAATAGTCCGTCAGTTACATAAAGCTATCGTGATAGACCTTTTTTAACAAAATCCCAGAGCCGTTCGAATGAGATCTCCTGTATTCGCGCAACTATTTGAGGCATATGTGCAGGAAGGGAAACAATCTGATCAACCATCAACTTTTATAATTGCCTAACACGATGGTAAACATTCTCGAACGCATCTTATACGCCCGCTTAGAGAAACATCTCGAATAACCTGGTTCTACCCGAAAAATCAGGTTGGATAGATCGATGGCATACCGACGATGATAAGAAAAAACTACCACTGATAGGCAAAGAAACTAAAAATGTGTGCAGTGACGTTGGACTTTCAAATGAATTTAGCTCGACGAATTAGGGAATAGAACATGATAGTTACGATCCTCTCACATATCTATGCAATATAATCTGACACTACTTTAAGGGCAGAATTCTCCTTTGCCATAGAAACAATGGTATTATAAAGCACAAAATTCATTAGTGGCATCCATCTATTATGGAACGCATTATCTGAAACGTCCCCAAACTTCACTTGCGCGAGAACGCAACACTACTTAGTTAACGGGCTTGATCTCCTACAAGCGCTTAGGAAAAATACATAACTGACTGGCGAAAGTCTAACTGTAGCTGGCTTACCGAAAACAACGAGCTGGTTTTAGCAAGCTCTAGACAGTCGTCAGAAATACTAGTTGTAACCTTGTTAGTTCGCATATCGCCTCAGAGCCATGCAATTAATGTCAAAAAAGAACATCTTAGAGGGTTGAGTAAAAGAGAGACTAGAGTGTGGCAAAACGAAGGGAGAAACACGGTGAACAACGTCAACCAGTAAACTAGGAGAAAACGTAATCAAGCAAAATTTTGTGCAATTATGTTTGTGCCAATCCATGGACGGTTGGAGTGCGGTGAGCGAAACCGCGTTAGTAATCTTTTCACGCTTGATTACAATTGAACGAGAGTGTAACTAAAGCGGCGGCACTTAAAGAACTTTATACCCACGTGACATAATGTTTAATATTGGATAAGTTATTAATTGTCAACTAATAGTTAATTAGAAATACAATTGTGTCAAATTTTATATGCAACTCTGTGCAGCTTTGTTTTGGAACTTATTTCACAACCAAATTGCAGTAAATTTTCTGTGATGATTTTATATGCCGTTTCCGCCAACAGCAAATCTGTAAAAATTATTGTTGGCACAAAATTAGCTGATGAAAATCAGAAAATATTGTAAAATGGTTGCTGGTGAACTGCGTATTTCTACTAAAAACTGATAAAGATCGAAGCTATTGTTGTCTATCGCTAATTGAACAGCTGACTGTGTGTGACTAGAAAGTTCTGAGAAATTAAATTAAGTTAGTTTCTGTTATGAACTTAGTGGATAGTTGTTGTCTTGATATGGAAAACCCAATTTAGTATCAAGCGCATGAAATCGATGATCTTTAAGTATTGGTGAAGAAGCTATATTTTATTAGAAGCTTTTTCACGGCATAAAAAACTTATCCGATTAATTTATAATTGTACTCGGCAAGGCCGGTCGCGGTTGGGGTTAGGCTTTGTGAGGGCTTTGGGGGTTTAACCATCCTGTTGGAGGGTAGCTTAGCGATAAAATTCAATTCGATATAACGATAATTTCGTAAATTTCATGAGTGGTTAATGTTAGTGAAGTTTTTTTTACTTACCAAATTATAGACTACATTATTTTAATTTCGATAATCTTTTTATTTTAATTGAATCATGGCGAAATTTTCAGTATATAGTCGACCCTCAGACTTGGAGGAAATCGAAGCTCTTCAGGAAGAACTCTCCGAAATACAGTTTGATCAATTATGTAACGACATGAACTGTGTTCGAAAATTCCGCAGGTAATTGATGGCGGTAAATATTGCTTGCATCAATCCTAGCATTATTTATAATCATAACACTGCGTTACAAAAACGAGCTTAAGTTCTGTCCTATGAACCAAATATACTTTTTCGGAAAGGGGAGGAAAAATAAAAATACGCGTGTATCGGCGATTTGCATGTACACGTCGTTAAAAAATTCAGGAAAATCTTAGAATTGATAAAAATTAATTTTTGCAAAAATTCAGCTCGATTGGATCACGGAAAAAGAGTTAAAAATCGGTTAAAAGGGTAAAAATTGTTTAAAAAAAAATTCTGACTTGTACATGAAAATCGCCGATAGACGTGTAATTTCATTTTTCTCCCCTTTCCGAATAAGTATATTTGGTTCATAGGACATAATGTGTGTAACGCGGTGTAATAGGCAAATGAATGGTGTCCAACGAGTAAACAGAAAGCATTATAGGATAAGCCTTTATAAAGAATTGGCAAAACCTTGGCTTCAGTGTCGGTTTCAGTTGCCAACTTTGCAGCGCTCATACAAACAAATGATCGGCGATATTTTTGATTTGAAAATGGGGGATCATCAAGTGGTTCCTATTGTCCGTTTTAGAAACACATATTGATGTCACTTAATTGCAGGCACTGCACTTTATTTTTAAGTAAATGGTTCATTCTCAAATAAAATCCATAAACACAGTGATTTCTTTTTAAGTAAATGGTTCATTCTCAAATAAAATCCATATGATTTAACCAAAATTCATCAAAATTTCGAACTTCAAAAAAAAAGTTCCTAGAATGGTTTTGAGTATGCAGTTTTTTGGCTCATTTATTTTTAGTGTTAAATAATATTAGTACTATAACTTCTACCATTAAAAACTGTTGTTGTTTTTTCACAAAATTCTTCCATAAAATGGCCTTGAGCTCAATAAAATTAAAAAATCAGTGTTAAATCGTAGTCACTAGAAACTTGCACTTTGTTGTACTAGAATTTAATAAGCATACCACAAAAGTTTCTAAAAAAATGATGGAATCTTGATAAATGTCTTATGTTTATAAAAAATTAAATTTAAAAATGTGTTTTTAGTGGTATTTTTTTGGGGAATTAACGATATGTCAATTGAAAATTAATTCACAATTTTATTGAGCTCGAGGCCAGTTTGTGGAAGATTTTATTTGGAAACAAGTAAGAAATGGTAAATTCGGGCGAAACCGATTTTTATATACCCCCGCGTTGTAGTTTTGTATGGGCGGTGCCCATAATTTCATAAAAACCCCGTTTCTTTGTTTCAAATCGCGGCTAGTATTAAACTTTACTCAATTTGTTCCAATAAATACTGAAAAAGAAAGTTATTTGCATTATTCCAAATTTTCGTTATATGGAAGTTGGGCGTGCTTATGGTCCGATTATAACGATTCGATTTCAAAAATTGTTGACGGTGATGCTAGTGATTTCAAGGACAATATGTTCACCAAATTTTGCGACGATAGCTTACATCGTTATTGAGATACCTACATACGTTTTTAATAAGTGGGCGTGGTAACGCTCATTTTTCTAAATTTCATAAAAATCAAGTTTCATACTTAACTATCTCTCTAAATATCAAATTTTAATTAATATGTTCCAATAGATAAAGAAAAAACGAAATACTTCAAAATTTCCGTTATATGGGAGGTGGGCTAGATTATGGTCCGATTTCAAAATTTTTTAACGATGATAACATCGATATTAAGGAAAATTTGTTCACCAAATTTTGTGACGATACCTTACACCGTTATTGAGATAAAGAGATGTTTACCTAAGAGGGAGTGGCAACGCCCATTTTTCAAAACTTCATAAATATCAAATTTCTTAGTTCAAAATCGCTCCAAATACCTAATTTCACTCTATTTGTTTTAATAGATACCGAAAAAACGGAGTTTTTGCATTTTTCAAAAACTTCCGTTGTATGGAAGATGGGCGTGGTTATTAAACGATCTTTTCCATTTTCAATACCAAACCTGTCCAAAGAGCAATCTATGTACTATGTACCAAATTTCATTGAGATATCTCATTTTTACTCAAGTTATTGTAACCAAGGTCAGAGGGACGGACGGACAGACAGTCAGGACTAAATCGATTCCTCTTTTCTCTCTGATCATTTTAGTATATCTATCTCGATTATGTTAATTATGCGACTCCAAATAAACTAAAGGAATGGACGGTCAGTGGAAAGTTAGTCGATAGTAAATGGACTGAAATATTTTAACATTTTACGAAAAATTGCATACCGTTTCAAATGGTCCTACCGAAAGAATATTTCATATATTAAACAATGTACGGACTAATGAAAAATCACAAATGAAAATTGAGACAGTTAAATCTATTTTAACAACGAAATTTAACTATGATTTTAATTGGTTAGAATTTAAGGAATATTTACAAAATGAGGAAAACATATTTCAAAAAATGTATGCCTCAGAAAATAACCAGTGATTTTCATTTGACGCATTTTTGTGATGTAATTGTCGATTGAAGTTAAAGCCAATGAAATGTGATCTATATATTTATGAATATTTTATGTTTCTATTAATAAAAAAACAAGTTCCTATAAAACAAATTGTTTAAATTTTTCTATATAAATTTATAGTCACCGTACGCATAAGAGGAAATAAGAGTAGTCCAGCTGTAGTTCAGGGAAATCAAACAATTTTATTAGTACGATGGTGATGGCGCGTCACACGTACATATATAAACAAGTAAGAAAAGCTAAATTCGGACGAAATCGATTTTTATATACCCTCGCGATATATGTATTTTTCTAAGGTCGGTGACCCTGATTTCATACAATTCCCGCTTCTTTGTTTCAAATCGCAGCTAGTATTAAACTTTGCAATATTTCTTCCAATAAATACTGAAAAACGAAGTTGTTTGCATTTTAATAATTTCCGTTATATGGGAGGTGGGCGTGGTTATTAACCGATCTTGACTATTTTTAATATAAACCTACGCGGTCCAAAGAGCATTCTACGTACCAAATTTCATTGAGATATCTCAATTTTTACTCAAGTTATTGTAACCACGGACAGACGGAAGGACGGACCGACGGACAGACAGTCAGGGCTAAATCGACTTCTTCTTTCATTTTAGTATATACATATATGTCTATATCTATCTCGATTATTTTATGCTGTTACAAACAACCGTTATGCGAACAAAGTTATAATACTCTTGTGTACAAGTACGCTCGGGTATAAAAAGTGGTTAATATTTTCACACAGCTAGAACAAAATTAGCTTCTTTTTTACCAGTCTACAAGCGAACGAAACGCACCAGATTTCTAGCTGGTAGCTGGCTTGCAGGGAATTATTTGAGGTACATTAAAAAACTCTAAATAAATACATTACATACATATACCTATAAAGTCATAAACAATAAACGTTTTTATTTATTCTCAGTTATAAACTGAAACGTATCTCTAACATTGCATAAATCCAAGCTTATAACTAAGGATTACATTAAATAATACAGAAGCTGTCAAAGGAAATTTACATACCGTTAATGTTACCGTGGTCGAAAGCTGCTTGAACATATCATCAAAAACCGATTGAAAGAGTACACAGACAGCCAGCTGTCAAGAAATCAGTACAGATTTAGAAAAAAAAGGGCAACCACAGACGCGATAGATGCTGTGAAAATAATCGCTGAAGAGGTCATTTCTTGGCGGTACAAAAAAATACCTTTGATGTGCGGTATGCGGTATGACACCGAATATCAAACTATTGATCACGTATTGTCGGCTGGAGTACCACAAGGATCCGTACTTGGACCCCTTCTGCGGAACATCTTGTATGATGGCATTTTACGAACTAGGGTCGATGAAAACGCAACGCTAATAGGCTTTGCGTATGACGTATCAGTCGTAGTGACAGTGAAAACACCAAGGGAGGTCGTTAACATTGCGGAAGAATCAATAGAAGTAGTGAAACAGAGGCTAAGTTCAAAATCAATAACGTTAGCTAACCACAAGACAGAGGGAGTTCCAATATTTAAGCAGCCGAAAAAGAGTAGAAAAGGTAGCACATAGAGTAGGTGCGAGCGTGATAAAGTCAAAGCCCTCCGTAAAATACCTTGGGGTCCTTATAGACCATCGTCTGATTTTCTGGGACCACCTAGAGTACTCGAACCGAAAAGCTGCAACGACAACAGCTGCCCTAACCAGATTAGTGGCGAATAAAGACGGGCCAAGACAAATGATAAGGCAAATTCTAACAGAAGTGGAACGATATATTCTCCTATACGCTACAACGGTTTTGAGGGACGCTTTCAGTCGTTCTCATTTGCTCGGGGTATAAAGGCTTTGTGCTCTTAGAATATGTTCAGCGGCGCTAGTTATAGCAGGCCTATGCCCACTCGATCTTATTGCACAAGAAATGTGTGATAAGCAATATTCAATTCGTGAATCATTGCACACTACAGGAAGTGTGAACAAAAATTCTCTGAGGCAACGCATCATATGCCAGTGGCAGGCAAGGTGTGAAAAAGCTTCCAATGGTTAATGGACATTCCGCCTCATACAAAACATTAAAGACTATGTTAAACGGCAACACGGAGAGGTTGAAACAACGAATCTTTAAAGCCCCTCACTTGAAATGCAAAGTGACGACAAGGATCGCAAAGGCGGCGTATCTTCCACGCATCTCTCCCGCTCTAGACCATTCTAAGCTTCAGTATGGTATTAACTGCTCTTCTGACTATTCAGAAATGTGTTATCAGTAAAATTTTTAGTGTTAATCGATTTCACCAATCCATGGAACTATTTAGAAAGCTCAGAATTATGCCGGTAAGACATATGTATGTATTATTACAGGGCTTTAAAGATATTTTTCATTCGCTGCGGCTATCTACATAGCCTTATTTCAGATAAGTATAACATTTCGTACTACACATTTCAAAAACAATTATATTATAGTTTCCTGTAAGCTGTTTAATGCCCTACCTGTCAGTATTTGTGTCATTAGAAATTTGCACATATTCTCAGTTGAAGTTCAATCTTTTCTTTTAGAGCTATCACATAATGAAATCAAGGTTTTGCTGGACCCTTGTACTTAAATCTTTCCTTTAAGCCAAATATCAAACTGTTTTTATTTTGTACACTATTAGAAATTCATTTTAAATAATGCCTTACTTTTCTTACATTTTAATTTTTATGTTATTAATCTAAGCTATTCTTATTTATGTGAGAAAACTAAATAAATAAATTTAAAAAAATAAATAATACCTAACGGTGGTCCCGCGGGGGGTGGAGACTGAGCAGGCTTATCTTGGTTTCGATGGGCCACTTGAAGGTAGCGAGCTACCACAACGTCCAAAGATAATTAAGAATAGTATTAAGAGTGTAGTAAAGAGAAAGGGTGGTGGGTGAGGTCAGTATGTGACTATGTACAATATTTATTTATGTGAGCGCACTTGCAATCAAACCTTTTTTCTATTTCTATATTTTGTTAATACCAAGATAATGGGCTTATTACGGATCAACACAGTGCCTGAATATCTAAATTATCAGCAGGTTGCTCTAGTCGAAATTCAAATGAACTAAATCCCATATATTATATTCTCGTATATCGCACATTTAACTTCTGCCATTCTGCATTGGTATACGTTCATCATAAACTCTTGCATAGTCGCACCCACTTCAGATCGCCGCTTACACCACCTGATTTTCCCAATATGCAATCATATATGCATGTACATACATACATACGTACTACTTTTAGTACAACTGTGCACTCATTGAAATGGGAGTAGCTCTACAACACACACACATACACACACACACACACACTTACATACGCGTACGTATGCAGATATGCAGAGGAGCATTTGTATTAGTAGTAACATAACCTTAGATTTTTATCTCGCGAAAGAGTTTTGAAAATGGAAATGGGGGCGAAAGTCGGTAAAACTTTTGTTATCCCAGTAAATTGCTGCAAAATAAGCTGTGCTGTCATATCAAGCAGCGGAGCGATAGAGCGATAGAGCGGCAAACGGCAGACGTGTGCGCAGCCATTAGACATTCGACTTGAATGAAGCCGTTTGGCAGTGTGTGATTGCAACTGATTTTGGGCGAGCGAAGAGGCGGTATCATTGGCGGGACTGAAAGTTAAAATATGAAAGCAGTCGGAAAGCTGATAAGCTGTAAAGTGGTGGGATGACATTGCAAGACGGGTCGTGAAGGAAAACGTAATGTGGTGAGGTAGTGTAGTTGGCAGGATAACTGCAAAAATTGCAAGCTCAAAAAAGCAAACAGAATTTAAGACAAACAAACAAAAAAAAGCTAAATAAACACACATATACATATGATTGCAACAAATGGCAAACACAAAAAAAAAATTGTAAGCAAAATGCGAACCATTAAAATAAAATCCTCCTTCGAGATCATGCAGGGCGCTGCACGACATGACACTAGCACAAAAAGGGTGTGTGCGGCATAAAGCGGGCCCGCTCCTCAACACACGCAACCATATTCAAGGGTAATAAAAGCAGTATAAGCCGAAACTGGTTACAATATAAAACAATATACAAAACGAGCCAAGCTAAAAACAAAACTCTTTGAAACATTACTCGTAAGTATTGTATTCTCGAACTTACGATACATACTTATGTTTGTACCTAAGTACATAAAAAATTCCTTTCTTTCTTTCCATTCGTTTACCTCTTACATTTTTCTCCAACTCTTTAGCTGGCGTTGAGAAGAAAAAGTCACCGAGTAATAAAAAGTCTTAGGCGAAATTTAAGCTACATCTATTACGAAAGGCAGCCAGCCATCAGTGGCGGCTTTGCCATCAGATGCGGCTGTTGTGTCTACAAGTAAATCCAGGAAAATTGTAAAAACAAAGCCAAAATACGCTTTCTTTATATTTTGAAATGAAAAAACGATGAAAGCAACGCCAACAAAAACCCATTCATATTTATATATATTTGCAATGTTGCAAGCATTATTTTATGCACAAACGAGTGTATATGTATGTGTGTATGTTTGTGTACCGGAATGCCACAAAAGATGAACGACCAAGGGTGCTTCCTTTTTCCTGTTTAGAAATAAAGTTTTTACGCTTAAACTAATTTCATCTGTGCGCATCAACTGTCGCTTAAAGTGAGCATTGCGTTGTGCGAAGTTGTCACCGAAAGCAAACCAACAATTTCTATCAGCCTAATGAGGCAAAACATGGACTTTGTCACAAATAAATTTCTATTATTTCCTGCTTTAGTGCCTTGTCCAACTTTTTTGTAGTTTGAATGCAGTCTCATATTTAACTAAGCAAAACGTTTAAAATAATTTTTGTTAAAAAATTAAATTACATTTTTTTGGCTTTTACTTTGTTAAGAAAATATATTTTTTTTATGTCGGCTAAAACTTTTTAAATAATTTTTTTTTTTTGTTTCAGGTGGGTTGGTATAAATAAAACTAAAAAAAATCGACTATAAGTACACTGGAAAAAATACAAGTTTCATGTGGCTGGGATAACGTTAAATTTATTTGCATTTTTTTTAGCGTTTTTATGCTTTTTCTCCATATCAAAATATTTCTCACAAGCACGAGTTAGGAGAAAAAACTTTTATCCATAAAAAAGTGTTTTGTTCGCTCACTTTGGTTCACTGAACCCGTAAACAGCATTCTTTTTTTCAAAAAAGCGTCTTAAAATTGGATAAAAATGTGTTTTTTTGTTATTATCTATATTGATTTCAGGGTCAAAATATATAGTACACATTTTTCTTCTACATCGAACTTTATATATACAGATAATTTTATATCAAAAAACATCGATTTAAAATGTGTAGTTCTCAAAAATATAGCCAAAAAATTGTTTTTGGAAACATTTCAAAAATGCTTTATTAGCCGTTTTCCAGTAATGATTTATATTTTACATCGGACAAGTTTTGACCAACTTATTTAAATCAAAAATAGTCGCTTTAAAAAGCACAAGAGCTTCAAAATTGTGGATAAAATTTTATTTAAGTCAATAAATAGTTAATAAAAAACTACATTTCAAGTAAAATAAAAAATATATTTATTTGTCATATCGAAATTAAAAGAATTTTCAAAAGCCGCGGAATTGTCGTAAAGGTTTGCTGAAACTTTTGCTGTGCTAGACAGCTTACAGATGTTTATTTTTTTATAGTTAATAAGCTTACTGATATAACTATAATTGAAAGCAAATTAAAAATTCACGCCTTCTTAAACTTACGAATTTTCTCGATATATTTTACTATTAAACAAAAGAAATAAATTTTCAAAATTTTGTAATGCAAACTCTACAGATCTTTTAAATTGTAAAGTGAAAATGCAAACAAATTATTATAATAAATTGTTTCTGTAAATCTTCTAAGGTCACCGAGACACTTTACCAGTACTGGCTCTTTCATACAGCCAATGTACAGAAGTGTTAAGCTCCTGCTGTTACACAAGAACATTCCACATTCACATTCGCCCACATATCGAGTTTATCCTTGGAAGCTTGAAAATTAATCTTAAATTGCGAAGCAACAATTATTATTTTAATTTACACAAGCAGCTTTAAGGTGCACCAACTATTGCGGCCTAAAATTTTGTGACGCTACATATCTATGTATGTGATTACTAAGAAGGTACAAACACACTAGTGCTTACACGTAGGTACATATGTAAGTAAATGTGTTGGAATGATATGCAGAAGTGTGTCATAAACCAAAATCAAAATGCGACTTGACTAAATATTTACTTGCAATGCGGATATTTAATATAATGTACGTATGTATGAATATTTTAAACATATACATATGTACATACATACATATTAATGTAAATAATTACTTGTACGAATACAGGCATAAGTTCAAGTGTACTTGAAGCACCTTTGCAAATTTCGTTAAATATATCTACATACACGTACATTAGAGAGATGAATGAATGAAATATCAATTTATTATTATTATTATTATACAGAAAGGAGGAGATGAATCACCAACTTACATCAAATTAATTGCAATTTAATATAACTAAAAAAAGTATTTGTGAATCGTCACCTTAATTCACAAAGGCATAAACGAAAATATTTTCTATTTTACAGAAGATGCAAAAAGCACTATGAAAAAAAATTCAAAAATGCCTTTTAAAAAGTGGCTTTACTCCGTTGTTTTAGTAGTAAAACTTTCAAAATTTTAGTGAAGGTTTTTTTTAATATGTCTTAGGATAAACGCAGTTGCGAAAAAAGTACTGTTTAGGGCGTTTATGAATTAAAGTGACGATACAAAAACAATTATTTTTTAGACATGTGGGATTTAAGAAGAAACTAATCGCATATAATTTAATACTACGGCCAAGAATTTAGTATTATTTTAAAGATAAGGGTTTGCCATTATGTTTTAAAAATGATTTCGGGCAAGTGACCGCCACGACTGGCTCGAATAAATTTCAGCCGAGAGGCCCAATTTTTGACCACTTTTTGCAGCAATTTAGGCCGTATGTGAGTATAAATCAAGTAGGTAGGTAGATATATGTGGCTGTTATTGATGCATCAGCGACCCACTTACGCCAAAATTGGAGGCCCGTTGTGATACCACTAGCTTAGCGTTCATTCTTGACGAATCTCGTCAAGGATCTTGGGTCTATAACATCTAATTCTCCGAGGTCTCCAAAAAGTGGTATCCCTAAAAAGCGTAGCCTGCTAGCGTAACAGCTGTCGAAAAATACAAATCCGAAAAAAGTATTGATTCAATGAAAATCACAACTCTTAATAAAAATACTATAGGATTTTCAAAAAATTAAAATTTTAACCAATTTTCGACAATTTTAAAGCATAAATCACCGATACTGCTGTAATTTAACGTTCGATATTCGTACGAAGTTCATCCATCGTCGCTGGCTTGTTGGCGTAGACCATAGACTTGACGTAGCCCCACAGGAAATAGTCTAACGGCGTTAAGTCGCACAACCGAGGCGGCCAATTGACTGGGCCATTTCGTGAGATTACACGTTCACCAAACTTGGTTTTCAATAAATCAATTGTGGCATTCGCTGTGTGGCTTGTGGCGGCGGCCTGTTGAAACCACATATTGTCTAAGTCCATTTCATCCAATTCGGGCAAAAAATATTCGGTTATCATTGAGCGGTAGCGCTTCCCATTCACAGTAACGTGCCGGTCTTAATCATCAAGGAAGAAGTACGGCCCAATGACGCCGCCGGCCCATAAACCGCACCAAACCGTAATTTTTTCGGGATGCAATGGTAACTCATTGAGTACGTGTGGGTTGCTGTGTGACCAATAACGCATATTTTGCTTATTGACGAAGCCATTCAGCCAGAAATGAGCCACATCATAAATTACACGTAGCGCTCTTAAAGTTGAGGCCACTGACTCCGAATTTCGGTAATAAATTTTAATAATTTCTGCTCGTTGTTGGATCGTATATCTTTCCATAATGAAATGGCAAACCTTACTGAAGAGAAATGTGAAGAGATCGGGAAAAAAATATGGCGTCGTTTTAAAACCCCTTTATTATATATTGGTAAAAACCTTCCTTTTCAAATGCCGTTCGCTTTTTTTGTTTCAGAGATCCAAATCCTGCAACCGGATCATTTTTTTTTGAGGACTCCACTTTGGTGCCCTCTGTAAGTGTATAAATGAAAAAAAAAATTTTTGTTGTACTCTCTAGAACTTAAGTACTCGTAATAATGTGTAAAAAGTTTCATGTTTATATTTATTAAAGGTGCTGAGAAAAAAATTCTTTAAAATATATGCTTTTTTTTGGATTTCTTAAGTGTACTAGCACCTTAACAATGTTTTTTAAATGAGATTGCTTTCTGTACGATTCAAAGCAGTTGATAAAATAGTTTTTTAAGTGTTAATTTTGATAGTCTTTTCTGATTTATTGGGCTGGTGTACATTAACAACATTCTATTCCCTTTAGCGGCAGAGTGTATTTACTTTTTCGGTGTCATAAAAAAATTCTAAGAACGACAAATATTTTCTTTGTTCGCTCCGCTGCTGCTGCTCTCCAATTTATTTTATGCGCCTTGAGTAGAAAGTTTGCTTCTATCAAGTAAGGATACACCCTAATAGAGAATTAAAAATTCTTAAGAGTCATATCGGTATTACACAATTGTTGTAGGCATTGCCTATATGGTGATCAGAGAAATCGCATGAAATCGTTTAGAGATACATTAAATATCTGCAAGTACTTTTTGTAACGGTCTACCCAAGAATTATAGTGCACCTGATCCCATTTTTTTCATTTCTAAGACGTGTTTGTAGAAAATAAAAAAAACAATGGAAAATTTCAAGAAGTGGATAACGAACTTAGGCGCTTTTACATTGTTCAATTCGTTTAAGGTTTCTTTGAATTCTTTTGGTATTTCATCTATTTTTCCCATATTTGTTGTTGGGAGAAAGACCAAAGCAAAACTAAGAAATTTAATTTTGTGAATAATTTTAAACTTGTGAATAATAATTATTCTTTTATTTTTACCTTGAAACAATATTTTAAAGTTGTTACTAAGTACAACAACAATTATTTCCTTACTTAATATTTCAACGACCAACATTATTATTATTATTATTATTGATTGACTAAGTATTATAATCATATATTAATACTAAAGTATTTGGATATGGTTTTTACATTCGCGGTGTTCGTCTCCTTAAGTAGAGTAGAAGGGGGTGAAAAATCAAAAGTTAGTGTTCGTGTTGTGGCTAAGGCTATGCCTTTGATCGAGAATGGGTTCCACAGATGGGTACGCTTGGCAAAATGGACAAGTTTCTGCACTTGCCTCACGAAGGAGATGTGCATGAGAAATGTTAGTATGTCCAAACCGAAGGCGGATAAATACACTAATTTCCCGCCTAGACAGGCTAGAATGATAGATCGCTTTTTCGCTATTTGGATTGATTGTGGGGTAATTATGTTGATACTGTGACCATTCCAACATTTTTTAATTACGTCAGTGCGTATGTAAGTAGATATTATAGTCGATAGTGGACGATGTGAGAAATGTTAACATCGGTGATAAGCTGGCGTCTTTAGCCGCTTTATCGGCAAACTCATTTCTAGGAATGCCCTTGTGACCAGGCACCCCCCGAAAAATTCGAAGCTTATGCTGGTATCTTACAATCAAGTCTCTTATTTGCTGGATAATCGAGATGTCGTTGTAGATATTGGAGATCGCTGCTATGACTGACATACTATCTGTGCATATGACATACATATGCCTTTATTAACGATACAGAATTCAGCCGCTTTTTTTGATTATTGCCATCGCTTCTATAGTGAAAATTGAATAGCGCAAAGGTACCTACACATCCGACTGTAATTAGTATTCCATCCTGATGAACAACAGCAAAAGTAGTACTGTGCATGGATTTTGACCCGTCCGTAAATATTGGAATCCAATTAGCTAGCTCATTTTGGTTTAACTGTTCCACAAATAGTTGTTTAAATATATCTTTACTAGTAATCGTTCTTTGATACTCGCGAAGATGACTGTTTAGAGACCGGGTCTGCAGAACCCATTGAGCTTGACTGTTAGTTTTGTTACAAGCCGACGGTATTTTTAGATCTAATTCTTTACATAACGCCAGACAAAGTCTTATTGTAGATTTGATTGAAAAGTGACGTCTGTGACTAGCAGCTAACTTGAAGGCATCAAACATGATCTTGTTTTTAGTGTTGAAAAGTTTTGAAACAAATCTATGTAAATTTAAGTTGCGTCTCTCTATGATAGTTGGGAGCCCAGCTTCTGCCAGAATGCACTAACGACCAACATATCTATTACATCCTTTAGAAACTATTGCTACTATTTTGTAGTTTTGTTTTCTTAATATTTTTATATAACTTTCATAATCTGATTTATGTACATACTCGTGTGTTCATCGCTATTCAAATGAAAAGCTAAATACGAGTGTAGACAAGAACGCAAAACTATGTACCAAATACATACACATATGTACATACATACATACATGTTATATACATATACATATACTCGTATAGGAGTATGTGCATACGTATCTGCAAATGCGAGGATGTATGAAATATGTGCAAGCTGGCATGAATACACGTCAAACAGCTTCTGCGAATTAAAACCATTAAGTTGGGCGAATTTCCTTCAATTATTCAAAGCGTGTAACTGATGAAGCAGAAATGTTACGTGCAACTGCATCTGCAATAACATATGTACCAATAGAAAGGATTCGTCGGTTAGTGATGTTGAATGCGTTGGAAAATTTAGTAGTCGATTTCAATACCGAATAACTTAAATTTGAAACTTCTGTCAAGCAATAAAATTATGTTTATTTAGTTGTAAAAATTGCAAGCAGTTATGCATTCGATGTAAATACACGCCTTTGCTTTCAAATTCATTGTTTTCCTTATAATAATATTTAATAATTCGTATGTGGCGAAAAGAGTAGCAAATATTCGTACATTTTCATTTTGCATCATAACGATAATCGAGCATTTCGAACGCAGAGTACAAATGAGCAAAATACGAAATATTAAGGTAAAAGTGTATAGCAACGTTTAAGCACATGCATGGCTACTTAAATATGTGTTTTTGTACTTACATACATACATACATACTTATACATAAGGATGAGTACATTCGCATGGCGGCTATTTAGGCAGCCGAGGAATGATAATAAATTGAACAAGATGTTACCATAAACCACACACTCGTATGTGCCTATACATACATACATATAAACCAGTATGCAAACTGGTACACATGCACTTAGTACATTCCAAACACATTTGCGTAAATCTAGAACTTTAGAACAAAACCCAGTGAAGGCTAATTAAGAAAATGAGTTTGAAAGGTTTACTTAGCGAATTTGGTCAATTTAATTTTACGCAGCTAATTTCGAAAATGTGTCTCAAGTAGGAATGCTGCGAGCTAAACAATTGAACATATTTTGTTTTTAATATTTTTGAGCTTTAAGGCCTATTGGTTTATTGAAAAATTATTAGGAAAAAACCACAATACTCAAAGCGGTAGAAGTTATAGTACTATTTCGGAAATCACCACATTTCCTCATCAGACTTCTTTCTTCTTGGCTTCTGCGGGAGTCGGACCCGCAACAACATGCGCAATACTTAAGCCGGCAGCTAAACGCATTCAGCTAAGCTTACGCAGTGTGAGCTGTTGTTATTTTTCCTGCTTTCCCTTCAGAACTTACTTTAATCAAGTGCGGCTGTACTGATTTTTTACCGTAACGGAAATGTTATTTATAGAAAACTTTTTTAAGAAAATATATTTTATAACTCAAAAAAATCGCTTGAAATTTAAGTTTTGAACAATTAAAAAAAAATTTATTTTATATTATACTTTTTACGCTGTTTAAAAGCTCAATCATTTCAGAGTGAAATTTAAAAATTCGAAATCAAAAAAAATATATTTTATTTTTTGTGTTTAAATATGCGTCAAACCTTTAATGTGTAAAATCATTACGAATCAATACACAATGTTTTAAAAAAGGTATTATGCTTTCTAAGAAAAAATTTTCAAAAAAACGATTTTTTTTTTAATTTTTGAAATCTGTGCAAAGATTGATCCACTTGAAACATTTACTTAATTACCAATTAAACACAAAAACAATGGACGGCGAACTCTCCACAGCCGAATTTTCGTTAATTAAAACACACACTATTATAAGAAATTGCATATTATTTGGTATGATTTTTTGTTTTTGAAAATATAATTACTAATTTGTTAAATCTGGCTTGTAATTTAATTCCTTCCAACATTTAAGATTACTTATAACTTCCCATAATTAAATATGTGCGGAAAAGTGTGTTCTCTGTCGCTCGAATTTTTTTAAAGTATGCGAATTAATGGAACGAACGGTGACCGCCGATATCGCTAAATGTGGTTAAATTTCCGCCGTCCTTCTGAAGTTGATTAATAGCAGGATGGGCTTTAAAGTTTTAAGCATTATATATTTTATATTTAATTATTAATTATATTTTTAGAAAAAATTAATAAAACTAAATGAATTATGTGTTTTAATTTAAAAAAAACTGAATAATGAA
Source organism: Philophylla caesio (assembly GCA_963971545.1). Lineage (NCBI taxonomy): Eukaryota > Metazoa > Arthropoda > Insecta > Diptera > Tephritidae > Philophylla > Philophylla caesio. The sequence continues at coordinate 77,871,477 of OZ020606.1, forward strand.
AGTATGCCCCTAGTTAAGATGTTTTTGAATATCTATTTGTTGAATTTTTCGCCACAATAGTTATACATTTTTTTAATTTGTATACATTTTTTTTGACAAGAAATCTTAAACTTAAGCAACGTATAGACGAATCGACAGGCAGAGCTTTAATATCTTTGCTTGTTGGGACTTATAAGCTGAACAATGTGTGGTTGTGATGGCGCTTTGACTTACATATGCATTTTGAGACGATTCCAATTCACACAACATACGAGTATGTAAATACATATTTCACTGAATTCCTTTTGATTACGAATTCGGTTTCCGTCTACGTTTGAAAAACCAGAAAGGTTTTTTCTCTTCACTCCTTCGGAACGGTTTTGAATACGAGTTATCGATTTCTTTTATTTTTTGATCTTGATTTTTATCAAAAGGTTTCAAATAGTATTTGAATTCTTTAATCCTAAATGACTAATCATATTTTACATGAATAAACGAAAATGTTAGCCTATTAACCTGGCGTTAGTTTGCAAATATATTTTGCTGATTATTGTAGGAGTGGTCATTTGCCCAGCACATTTGTATATAGATCGTTGGGAGTGCGACCGTATGTATCATCGGAGCCATCATCTTTACTAATACTCATACCCTTTTCTGGTTGTTCAATGAATACACAAACTACCTGCTGATCAAATTCATTTTGTTCCTATGAACTCATCTCTTCTAGGTAGTCTTATATATTCGTCAGCAATAGTATACTAAAAAAAAAGTACAATAAAATGTAGTAAAAGAAAATATATAAAATACCATAAACAACAATATATTGCGTTATAATGGTATACAATATGATCGAATAAAATGTACCCTATTGACGCTGGCGTTGCCATATGGAAACAACAAAAAAATCGAATTCAATAAAATTGCTAACATTAATTATTTTTCTTTTCATGTATTTATTTTCCAAAAAGGTCGCAGCCCTCGTATTTTTTATAAAGAAGTAGTTCATACTGTAAGTCATTTGAAATGATATTTGTATCACTTGACTTCTTTAAAGAATAAATTTATTTTTTTAACAGTTGGCAACACTCTTTAAAAACCTAAGAGTTTTATATGTAGTAACTCGAAAGTTTTCCGAATCGTTTCCGTTTGTTACCAATACACAAATATATTAATATTTAAATAAACCTTTGTAAAAACATAATATTTTTGACTGTTCAAATAGGTGGAAACCTTCTTCAAATTTATTCAAACAAATACCTTTTTAAGCCCCTTTCATATGATGTTCATATCATGATACATATTATTTCAATTACTAATTTGAATAACTTCAAATGGGATTTTACTTTTTAAATAGGTGGCAGCGACTTTCATTTAGTTCTATTTTGAGAGCGAAATTCAATAACTTATTTGATTCGGAAAATTTGAAAGGGTTACCTAGATTTCCCGACTGCGACCGAAAAATAACTTGAAATAGTTGCTGAAAGTTTCTGGTCACTTTTTCTCTCTTCATAAATGAAATATACTTTTTATCCTTAATTTCATTACTTCTCTAAAGCAATGAAAACGAGCTTAGCTGACTGAGTGGTAATCACAAAAAACTCTGGATCGACTAAAACTTCAATTCAGCCGAATAATTTCTGTTTAATCAAAGGAGTGGCAAAAATCTTATGCGATGCAAATAATTCGCAAAGGCACGCTCGTATTTTGGTTTAATTATTCAACGAAAAAATATATAAACATTATAAAATTATTTTTTATTACGCCAGAGGGAAAAACTAAAAGCACCCCATAAATAATTTGAGTTTTTATAAGTTCTGACCCGAATAGAGAAATTGTTCTTATTATAAGCTACACGAATTAATCGCATATATTCCGAAGCTCAGTGTTTGGCCGAACTTACCACAAAACAGCTATCATACAAAACTTTCTCGATAATTTAGATAATTAGCTGAAATTCGTAAGAGAGAACTCAGCGACACACCGCGTTACAGCTCGTACCGCTACGCACTCAGACACAGCGGCCGCTTGAAGAAAATTGTATTCTAGTGAAAAACTCACATTTTGATATACTAAAATATTCTCTGATTGATGAATAGTTTTTTTCTATTATATATTTTAAAATAATCATAACTTCGGTCCTTGGACAAAGCAGTTCAACACGTACACGAGAAATATGTACGTATGTGAGTGTGTTTGGGACCATCTCAAAAAACTTTTCTTAAGATATGAAACATACATAAATTGGGCTTTTTTAAACTGAAACAATTCTAAAGTGCATATCAAACTTATACGACACCACATTTTGATTGACAAGTTTTGATTTTTTTTTTTTGGTTTACGCAGTTTTAATTATTTTCAATTAAAAAACAGTTCATTCTGTAACAAAAATAATGTAAATCTAAGTTTTAAGCTTTGTACAAAATGTATAATAATTCTCCATAACTTCGTTAAAACTTCAATCTAGTTAAAAATATTCAGTGTGTGGTTCCAGTGTCTACAAATCATCTTTGATTTTTGATATTTTCTTATCAGCACCCCTTTGCAATTGGAAAATGGCTGAATAAAATATTTTAAAAACCAAAAGTTTTATTAGAAGACCCTTCACTTGCACATTAGTCAAGCTAAGCGTGCTGTAAAATTGTATACTCGAAAAAATTCAAACATTCTTATATGTAAAAGTCCGATATTTTGATGGAATTTTATTTAATTATAAGTTATTATGTTGTTGATTCATTTGTATTGGCCATAATTATATAAATTATATAAAATAAAATAATTTACATTTTATTCAATTGTTTTATTTTTCCGGCCTTGAGCTCATTAAAAATCTATATATAATAAATTATAATGTTTGAAAATGGGAGTCATATGGTTTTTGTCAGAGAAGGAAATTTATTTTTATTGAAAGATATTGGGATCTAAATAAAATAACATTAAATAGTGGAATCTTGCACATTTCTGGGTCCCTTATAATAGTGCTAAGCGGTACACTTACCGTGTGTATCTTCACTGATAACTTCGTATCCGATTTCGAATATTCATTAAGGGTGTCCCTTACTTTCTATTGGCTGCCGGCTCAAATTTAAAACCGTTTGAAATTCACGTCACATTTTCGATACAAATTCTTTTGTGGTTTATTTCCCTTAAACAATAGTAACAGTATGGCAGTGGCTTTTATATTTTTTTTAAAGACAACTGAAGTCTATAATGATTTTTTAAATAAAATATTTATTCGAAAGTTACTCAGAATCGAACTTGAACGTCTTCCTTTGATGGCAAAATAGTCATTAATATTATTAAATATTATTATTGACAATTTTATTAATTATGGAGTTTATTATTCCATTTTATTTAAGTAAATATTTGCTAAATATTGTAATATGGACACATTGATTGTGTGGAAAATTTTTTAGACATTTTTTTTATAGGACAGCGGTATTGGTTTCAGACAGAAAAATTAAATGTGGAAAATGTAGTTTCCGAAAAAATTTGCGAATGACAACAAAAAACCAGTAAAAAAAAAGGCTGTCTTCAGCTATGCCGAATGCTTCATACCTTTCATGAATGGAAGATTTGTATGGGAGCCAAATGTTTCATTTGTCAATATAAATGATTTCGACTGCTATAATAGTGCCAATAATTATTAAAATTTGTGAATGCAACTATTGAAAACGTAAATCATTTAAAAATACTCGGTATCATATTCGATTCTAAAAACACATACAAAGAACACTGTATGTACCTTAGAAAAAATCGTATGACTAGACTAAACATAATCAAATACCTAACTTCAAATCACCTACTTATTCACACCAATAAACTTGTAGATATAACAAGGGCGTTAATTTTATCTCAAATAGACTATGGCCTTCCTATATACGTTGAAGCGTTTACGCTTTTCCAACTTCTCCAACTAAATGTGTCCTTGCTGAGGCTGGGCTGCCGTCTATCCCGGAAAGATATAAAACGGCCACTATTAAACTAATTCCAAAACTTCTGACTACCACCAACAGGCCCCTGTTTGATATTTTTAAAAAGGCTTATCGATTCCAGTCTTCTTTCATTCCAAAAAGATAGTACGAGCTCTTTCACGAATTAGTTAGCAAGAAATATTTAGCCAATATGTTTCATAAATACACAGATGGTTCCAAAGTTTAATACAGTACCACTTTCGCTGCTATTGATTATAACGGTAAATTATTAATAGGAGGGCGTTTCCCAAGCCATTATTCCATTTTTTCAGCGGAAGCTTTCGGAATTCTGAATGCAGTAACTCACGCATATAATAATAAGGGTACATTTGCAATTTTCACAGACAGCTACTCTGTCGTACAGGCTATGGAGAATATTCACAACAGCAATCTAGTTATTTCTGAAATTCGTGAGTGGTTAATTAAAAAAGCGGGTAAAATAAAAGTAATATGGATCCCTGGCCACCAAGGAATCACTGGGAACGAACATGCTGATCATCCAGCCAAAAATTTGCACTTTCCTCCTGTAATCACTTTTGACCCTCCCTTTTAAAATGATATCCGTAACCTTAACACTATATATGTACCTCACGCTACACGAACTCAATACATGGACGCTTTTCAATCACCCCTACACCAACTTCATACCCGAACGCAAAAAGGCAACTTTTCCCTATACGCTATCTACAAAGCAAACCAGTATTTTTACCCGGTTAAGGATTGGTCACTCAAAACTAACACACGAATATCTCCTCGTATACATCCCTCCGCCCTCTTGTCCCTTTTGCAGGCTATCCCACTTTTCCTCAACCCAACCTTCCCTGCTCATAAAACATATCACCACAGATAATATCCTTAAGATGTTTAACTTTTTAAAAGATGCCGGCTTAATTAATAGCATATAATCAAATGTTTATAAATTTACAAAAATAATTTGTACCTGTTAATAAATTAGTATAACGTTTAAAAAACCAAAGCACCTTAGGCCTAAGTAGCTAGTGTGCTTCATTAGTTAGTGTAATATTTTTTATTGCTCTAATAAATAATAATAATAATAATAAAATCTGTAGAAAATTTCAAGTCTTTAGCGGCTTAACTGAAAGAGTTATGGAGCAATATATAACAATCGGCTTACATATACGTTATAGTCTTTCGATCTGGCCTATTCCGAAAAATGTCTAAAAAAATCATTCAAATATGGCAAAAACTGTGGGACTTGTTTGCGTTCAGACGGACATGTCTTAATCGACTCGGCTCAAAATGTTGATCAATTCGGGTTTGTTTTTTATTGGTCTAACTCTTATCCATCTGGTACTTACAAACATCAGACCTAACATAACATAAATACCATTTCTATGAAAAGTATAAAACAACGAACTTTTTATTATCAGACACCCTAATGGCCCTACATTTATACAAATGTACATATGTATATGTAAGTGAGTTTATATGTAGCATGCCTTTGCTCAATTTCATCTCCTCTATTTTTGACATCAGCGGCGATGCTTTTCGTCGTTGTAAGACGTGTTCGGCTCTTTGCCGGCAGCGCACTGAAATGTGCAAAGTTTTTTGACAAGCTCTTTTGGGAAATTAAACATTTTCCATTTGAAATGTGTGAAAAACTTTGAAAGTAAACATTGACGGTGCAGTGGACGCTTAACCGGCGGTGACACCTTGCGTTACACACATACTCACTCGTACATAAAACGCGTATTTCTATACAAAAGTGTAAGCGTGTATACCTTTGAAATTATGTTTGCGTTCTATACGCGGCCTTAAATACACATATGTAACTATAATTAAGTATGTCTCCAATTGCAAGTTGTTTGAATTCGAAAATCTGCGACCATGCAGACTGCAGTGAATTTCGTAAAATAAGCATAGTTGAAAGTATTTTTTGCATATTTGTTAGCGTCACCGGTGGAAATTGTGAAGTTCGGTGCTTAAAATGAATAACAAAGTGACAATTTTTGATTTCATTTTTGCACGCAATGGTATGTATGCACCTATGACCCTAGTATGTTTGATACAAAGTTAATACACAATGTAGAATGAGAAAATTTGTTGAAAAAATATTGCCTACTCTAAGGAGTTTTTTCACTCGAGTGCAATTATAGTTGCGTATACGCCCGCTCTTTAGACAAAATGCAGTCAGTGCAAAGAAAAATACTTCGTTATTGCGCTGCCTTCATAACTATTACTATTTTTTTAAAGAATAGGAGAATAATACTCTGACTTTTTCGCTTGTTACTTTTTAGAATTTCGTTTCCTTAATTGCTCATTTTCACTGTAGGACAATCTTTTCGGTGAATAATGAAAAGTCTTTATACCTGTTTAATGCCACATGACTTTTTTTTGGCATATCAAGGCGCTTACAACACATAAAAAAATCTTAAAACATTTTAATAAAGCTTTCTTTATAAAAACACTTATATTTCTCATAATTTTTTTATAGAAATAAAATTTACTTCTTTAAAAGTGTGAGCAAACGAATACTGACATCGCAGCAACACGACGTACAAATAGTTCTAACTAATCTTTATTTTTCATTATACTCGTAATATATTTTTAACTCTCAATGCCTATAATGAATTAAATAAAGGCAACTTAATTAGAATAAAATACAATTTACTCGTCTTCAATCGCTCTAAGTTCAGAAGGGAATTTTTCCCGAAGAGTTAAAAAAAAAAAAAGACAGTAGTATCTCGATAGACCGGACACCCTTTAGCCCGGACATATCTATAATCAGGACATTGCTATTATCCGGACAGTTTTACATTTTTTACTCTTTAATCCGGGCGATAAAAAAATGCAGACTTTTGTTTCTCTATTCTCTTTGGTATTATGTTTTTTACTTTACTTTGTGAATTTTTGCTGCAGCAGTTCGAAGAATATCGGTACTTTAACAGGAAAATGTACGTATGTATGTACTACATGTATGATGCTCAAAATATCTTCTAACTGAAGAATTGCCTTAAAAAACTTTACGCTACGACATAGCGTCACACTTTTAAACAATGCTTGGCTAGGTATATCACAGCAGAATATTGTATGCAGTTGGAATCAGTTGTTGTGTAGTGACCGACAAGAGTGGATGGAGGAAGATTTGATACCTCTGGCTCAACTTACAGCCGATAATTCATACATGAATGAAATTCATACCATCATCGCTTCAATAAATCTGGATGCACAAGTTGATACTCAAACCATAAATGATTGGGCCACTGGAAGAGATGAATTCGAATACGATTTTTCTGTTCGGGAAATTGTGCAGTCCGTGTTGCAAAACGATAATATTGAGAAAAATGATTCTGACTCTGACTATAGCATAGTTGAAGTGGAAAATAAAATAAGTAGTTGTGAAGCAAAAAGTATTTTTTCCAAAGCGATTCAGTGGGCAGAACAAATTGCCGCTTCGGCTATGGACATTTTAACCTTAAAACGCTTAAAGGAAACTGCAGATAAAATGTTTCTGGAAAACTCTAAACAGACCAAAATTGCTACGTTTTTTCAAATGCACAACAATTAAAACGTTCCACGTTTACATAAATTTTAATAGAAACTGAATTTCAATTAAAAATATATGTTAATTGTGTCATAATTATTTCGCGCAAATAACTATTAAAAAAATATATATATAATCCGGACACCGCCGTTATCCGGACGACCCCCAATATCAAGGGTGTCCGGTCTATCGAGATACTACTGTACATGTATATTCGCAGGAATCCAGTAGCTGCAACCGAATCACAATAACAACAGCACTTCGGTAATACAAAAGCGCATGTTGCTGTACAAAAGGAGTCGCGTAAAGTCTGATTATAATTTCGTCGGACTAGAGTAAAACGCGTATTGAAAACAACGGCTCTGTTGCGCAAAAGCAACATCAACAAAATAATATCTGCGCGAACGGCAGGCAAACGCAGTACAACGAAGCGTAGCAACGGCAAGCAGAAGCTAAGCAGCGAAGTCGCGACGAACGCAACGTATACAGGCAACGAAAGGTTTACAAACAATAACGAAGCACGGCTCTGTTGCGCAAGTAGACAACAACGACGAAACTTGTAGCGGCGGCAAGGAGTAGCAAAGCAACGAATCGAGTGGAACGAATTCTTTTGAAATTGTAACGTTCAAGAGGGGAAAAAGTAATTCTCAGCAAAAGCAAAAGGCAGGTAGACAGCGGAGCGCAACGAAAGGAGTGGAAAAAGGGGTAGATCAGGACAGCAAGTTACGACAAGCGGACAAAAATTAAAGTACCTCAATATAACGCAAATAAACAAGCTCTTACGAAGAGATAATTTGTCAAATCGCATAAAATTGCCATGTTAATCGAAGATTTAGAAAGCGACGATATCGACAGTGAAAAACTCGATGAGATGGATCCGTGGAGAAAGTAAATCAACCAATTAATGGAAATTGTTTCTGGCTTGGCAACATCCGTGAACAACATGAGGACGGGCGCACAACCAGCGGTGGTGGAGATACAAGCAGGCACAGCGCATAACGAAGAGGCAGAAGTGCAGTCGGCAACGTCAGCAATTGCAATGCAGATGCCCCCTAATATACACAACATCATTGGTGTTTTGTCGGAGTTGGATCCGTTAAAGAAGTCTATGTTATCTCAACAATTTGTTGCAAAAGTAGAGCAGCTGCAACGAATGTATCACTGGAGAGAAGAACTTATTTTATTCGCGGTGCAATATAAGATGAAAGGTGTAGTGCGAGACTGGTTAGATGCACAGCCCGTTCTCCAATCATGGGCTAGTTTTGTGAGTAAGCTAATGAAGGATTTTCCATGTACGATTAAAGCTGCTGATATTCATAGGGAATTGGTGCAAAGAAAGCAGAAGCCTGGAAAATCATTGGTGCAATATTACTACGTTATTCTGGCGATTGGCAGGTGAGGATGTCTGGATGATGCTTCAATTAATTTATACGTCATTAATGGGTTGAAAGATATGAATCTCATGCTTTCATGTTTTCGGCAATAAATTTCCAAACGAGTAACGACTTACTGCGGTCATTCGAAAATTTAGACATAGTTCAGCCAGCGAATATGCCACGACAGGCTGCAACAAAAACAACAGAGCCACTACTGCAACGAATATGGCCAAATTGCAGCCAAATGTCCACGTCCTTCTAAGAAACCACGGTGTGGAAAATGTTCCAAGCCGAGTCATGAATCGAAAGACTGTCGAGCGGCAGCAAAGTCGACGATAGCTGAAGTTAACATGAACAGCAAAGACGACGTTTTGGTACCTCCAATTGTAGAGCACGTGTGCATAGGCGGTACGATAGTAAATGCTTTTGTCGACATGGGAAGCGACCAATCGTTGATAAAACAATCGAGTATACCAGCAGGTATTAAAATAAATCCGACTTATAAAAGGTTTGAGAGTTTTGGTGATTCACTAGTCGAATCAACAGCGATAATAGATGCGGAACTCAAATTAATCAACGAAATGGTATCAGCTCGGTTATGTATATTGTACCAGACGACGTTCTCAAATACGAGATGCTATTGAGGAGAGACGTTCTATGTAGAAAAAACTAAAGAATGATTATTGACGCAGGAGCTTTACAACTACAAGCACGCAGTCAAGACAAGTTTAACGTCAGCAAGGATATCAGCGTAGTAGAACGTAATGGAATATTTAAATTGTTGGATGAGTATGTTGGATGCAACAGTACGTCAATGAAAATTGAAGCAGCAACCGAAAAGCCAGTAGTAGCCAAGCGGAATCAAGTGCCATTAGCAAAACAAGAGGAATTAACGACAATATTGAACAAGCTTTTGTATAATGGAATCATCCGTTGAAGTTCATCGCCACACGCAGCCTCGATGATTCTGGTAAACAAGAGTAACGGCGAGAGCTGAGTCGCATGTGCGTTGACTTTCGTATCGCTAACGATGAGACGGTACGTTAAAGCATATCTCGCGTCATGTCCGGAATGTTGTCTAAATAAAATAAAAGAAGGGAAACACGAAGGGCAGATGCACTTGACGGAGATTTTACCAATTCCGTTCAGGTCAATGCACATGGACCATTTAGGTCCATTTCCACGAAGCAAACGAGGCAATCTACAATCTACTGGTGTGTGCTTTTACCAAATACACCTTACTCGAACCACTGATGTCGATCTTTGGGCAGCACTTAAGAATTACCACAGACCAAGGAACGTCATATACGTCAAAGGAGTTCTAAGCCTTCATCAACGCATATGGTATTCACCATGTGAAAACCGCAGTTCGGACCCCACAAGCGAATGGGCAAGCTGAGCGGGTAAGCCGCACCATTCTGGCAGCTATGACAAGTTCAGCAAAAGACTCTGAAGAGTGGAACTTAACACTTCCTACTATTCAGTGGACTATAAATTCGCAAAGCAATTCTACAACATAGGTTAGTCCATATGAGTTGGTGTTTAACTTTAACCTACGAAACGTCAGCGAGAACCGTATCATTCACGCCTAGCATGACGACACCGCACAAAATGATGAGGACCAACGAAACGCCGCGATAGTGGCAGCCAAAGAAATCATCGGCGCGGAGAGACTAAAATGGAAGCATCGACATGACCAGAAGCATAGCAAGTAGTCGCTACAGTTGAAACGCATAAATTAGAGCCAAAGTATAAAAGGCATTACATCATTACCAAGGTGTTGGACTTCGATCGATATGTTGTCGAGGATCTCCCTGATGCGCAACTCACCAGGCGACGATATGCAAATGTGTTTTCCTGTGATCTTATGAAGCCATGGTGTTGATCAGTACCCGAGATACCTCTAGATGACTATGATGATAACGACTACACCGCTGATTCGTCCGAAAGGACAAATGTCAGGAGAGGCCGAGCTGTGAGCAAACGAACACTGACATCGCAGCAACACGACGAGTTGAGTTCGGTTTGAGCAGCGAGTGCAAGCAGACGGTTGCAATAGACAACAGTTCGTACAAATAGTTCTTACTAATCTTTATTTTCCATTATAATATGTATATGTTTAACTCTCAACGCCTACAATAAATTTAATAAAGGCAATTAATTAGAATAAAATACAATTTAAAATAGTGCCAAGTCGCAGATGTAGATTAAAGCTGTGGATTGTTCACTGGATATGGGTGGTCCTATTCTGTAATAAGGAGCGCTGCCCTGGTGGTCAAGTTTCATTAGAGAAAAATTTGAAGTGAAATTATCCTACTAACTACGAGCACCCGAAGTCGTCTTCAAGGCGAAATGTTTACAATTAAAGATGCTTTTAGCTTAATTAAATACCGCGCAATTACGAGAACGCGAGTAAATATCTTTTGACAAAGCCTGACAGCAATTCGGGTTCTAGCTTCCCTTTCGGCAAGATCGGAACAAGTGTAGGACTATGGAAGCGAATAAGTGTCAATTTGTGTCAGAGAAGAAACAATATAATACGAGTATCATAAAGGATTACAGTATGACTAATATTCTCATTAGAATCACAACTCTGCTAAAAACTAACAAACAAATGTTTACATATAAATTCACTACTATCTGCAAAGGGGCACTGGCTCATGGAAAACAACCGGCATATCCTTTGCAGGAGCAATGACCCAAACAGAAAGAAGACATTGAACAATGTCTGTGCTAGTGCCCAGCTCTCGCATGGACGAGGCTAAATATATCCCAACAGAGTCCCCAGTAAAAACTATCCTAAGAAACAGACTCAGGAGAAAAAGAGGAACAAGAAAAAAGTCCACGCTACACAATGTGATAGCTTTAGCAGAAGAAATGGACGTTCCCAATTACACTCACCCAGGAACTCTCCTAGCTGCCACTCCGTGGGGACTTGAAAAAAAGTGCCATCTTACTTTCTTTGTCCAAGTATAAAAAGGAAGATACTTCGCCCACAATCTACATACAAGAGTTTTTAAGTATTTGCAACGCACATAACGGTTGGCAAACACTGTACACAGACGCTTCAAAACACGAAAGCACTGTCGCCTTTAGTGTAGTAGAAAATAATTCCACTCTGATGGCTGCCATACTTCCTTCGGACTCATCTGTTTTTACTGCCGAGGCTACAGCTATAATGAGCGTTTGCCAAATAGCAAGAAAAAGCAGACACAAATGCTTACTCTGTAGCGATTCGTTATCTTCTTTGTTAGCTGTGCAGAATATAAACTGCATGGACACAACAATTTGTCAGATCAGAGATATTCTGATATCTAGCCATTGTAAAATAAAGCTCCTTTGGGTACCCAGTCACATTGGTATTCAAAGAAATACACTAGCTGATTCTGCAGCTAAACTGGCAACAAAATCTCCACTGAAACTGATCACAACAATAAACAAAAAAGACATAAAACAGGTTACATTGGAATACTGTCGAAAATCCGCAAGTCAACAATGGTCAAACTATAGTCATTTTTACAAACCAATAAATCCTAGACGTCAATCGCTGACTTTTCCGTCTACACTACCGAGAAAACACTGCATAATTTACACACGTTTTCGCCTAGGACACACCAGAATAACACATAAACACTACCTCAAAAAACACCTCCACCTACATATATGTCCATTAGGGTGACAGTTAATTTCGAAAGTGATATTTTCTTTGGTCTCAGTATTTTTTTGTGTGTAGTTTTATTTAAAAAAAATTCTAGTAAAATTTCAAGGTCGTAGGAAGAGGATTAGGGGGCGCGTCGGCCCCCCAAAGTTACACAAAATACGTTTTTTCACGCAAATTCTTACTTTGACTGCTTGTAACTTTCTCTGTGTTTTTTTTTTTTAAACATTACTGGCGAAAGATGTTCATTAATATGTCTACAATAACATCTGTCAATAACATTTTTGTCTAATGTTAATATTTAATGAAAAAAACTTAAATATAGGAGAAAAAGTACGCCTCAATGTCGATTTATTATACTTAAATAAAATTACTTATATGATTCAAATTTTGGATTTTGTTCAGATTTATTTAATTAAAGATTCATATAGAAAATTCCTTATGATTTACGTAAGAGTAGCTTCAACAATTATATACAGTAAGACCTCGCTAGTCCGAACTTCAGACTTTTTTTGTTTACTTTTGTTTTCAAGTGTAAGAATTGTCTTTAAAAGTTTGCTTCAAATTTTTTTTGCCTGTATGCTGAAGCGATCTATAATATTGACAATTGTGACCGAGAATATTCCCGTTACAACCTCAACAATATTATTCTCAATGCTTGCGTAAGCTACCGACAAAAAATCAGCACCAATGTTTCTCGGAAAATAGATTCTTATTTTACAGTTATATGCAGCAGCCGCAAACATTTTTTAATAGCATTAAATTTGCAAAAAAATCATTCGAAGTGAATATTTGAATGTGAAAAGTCGAAAATGTCTGCTAGAAATTTACGTGAACGCATATATTTAATTGGTTATTGTACCAACTCATTAACGGGAAGTAAACTACCCTCCAATATAGAAGTGTTGAAAGTTTTGTTTTTCAATTTACGTGTAGTAAAAAAAAATTTACGGGAAAGTTCAGATTTAGTTGTAAAAGAACTATTCGTGTTCTGGGAAAAAGCCCGCATTCCGGTCAAGGATAAACAACACTGCATTACAAATGTAGAGAAATTGTATAAAGAATGGCAAAGCTTTCAAAAAGATTCAAAGAAGACTTCTAATTTCCATAAGAGCAAAGTAAACACGTGGAAAGAAAAATTGGATATGCTTTTTGACGTGGCGCATGCAAGTGCATTAAAAATAATGTCGAATCAAGAAGATATTGATTTCTTGATAAGTCAACGAAAAACGGGGCGTCCAGGCTTTATGTATGGTATCGATTACGAAGAAGTACGCCGAGAGTGCCGACTTGAAGAACGCAACAACAATTTATTACAACAAGTGGAGCGGAATAATCGTGAAATTGCATTAATTGGTTCGTTGTATGTTATTGTTTATTTTTTATTTTCTTTAAATTAAGTCGTTTTTATTAGATGAAACTGCAGAGTTGCTGTCATCTGAATCTTCAGAGAATGATAACAGTTTTCCAGATATGGAATGTTACCCACGTTGTAGTCAACCTCCAGCCAAAAAATGTAGGGGAACAAATAAAATACTAACACCAAAACTGGCGGCCGCACTCGATGTCTGTAAAATCAGTGACAGACATGCGGTTCATCTAATAAGCGCAGTCGTTGAAGCTCTGGGTAATAATGTTGAAGATTATATTTTAAACCGAACGTCTGTACACCAGGAAAGGGAACAAATCCGTGAAGAAAGAATTTCAGCATTAAAAAATAAATTAAAATTAAATGAGCTAGACGCTATCTGCCTTCATTGGGATGGTAAACTTTTGCCGGCGCTGACGGGAAATGATAAAGTTGATAGGTTGCCTATAATAATATCGAGCGGTAAAGTTGAACAGCTTCTTGAAATACCTGCACTTGATTCCGGTACTGGAAAAGAACAGGCATCCGCTGTATGCGATGCTATTTATGAATATGGTCTGCAAAATCACATCAAAGCTTTAGTGTTTGATACAACAGCGGTCAACACTGGGCGTTTCAATGGTACCTGTACGTTAATTGAAAATAATTTACAAAGACAACTTTTATGGTTACCATGCCGTCATCATATATACGAGATTGTTTTAAGATGCGTTTTCGAAGAAAAAATAAGCTGTTATGGAAGTCCAAACGTTAAAATGTTTGAGAAATTTAAAAATGCTTGGGCTAAGATTGATGCTAAAAACTATGAGTATGGCATCAACGATCCAACTGTCAAGACGTACATGAAAGAGTCTGCTGTTCGCATTATCGGTGCAGTAAATAATATCTTGGAAGAAAAACAACCCAGGGAAGACTATAAAGAATTCTTGGAACTCACTTTGCTCTTCCTGGGTCAAAAACCAGAAAAGACACATCCAAACAGCCTAATGTTTCGATCGCCAGGAGCTGTTCACCATGCAAGGTGGATGGCAAAAGCGATTTACTGTCTAAAAATATTTTTATTCCGTAACGAGTTCCAGCTTTCAGCAACTGAATTAAATGGGCTTCGTCAAATTTGTGTTTTTATTGCTGAAGTCTATGTCGAAGCGTGGTTTTCTGCTCCTTTGGCCATTAAAGCGCCATATCAAGATTTTTCATTTTTACAAAAACTTGAAAACTTCAAAAAAATTGATGCTGCTGTATCTTATGTTGCTCTTAAAAAGTTCAGGAACCACTTGTGTCATCTAAGCCCTGAGGCGGTTGGTCTTGCATTTTTTGACAGCAACGTATCCCTTTTTTCAAAACAAAAAATGGTGGCGGCTTTGGAAAATGATTTTGAACAAGAGCAAAACACAAAGCGAGCTACAATAAATGGTAGAGAAATCGTTGAAATATTCCATGACGGAATTGAACAGTTCGTCTCTGCCGAAACAAAAGCATTATTTGAAAGATTTCAAATAAATACTGATTTTCTTAAATTAAACCCAGACAAATGGGAGCAGGACCAATCTTATTGTAAAGCGGCTGAACTGATGAAAAAATTAAATGTTACAAATGACACTGCCGAAAGGGGGGTTAAATTGATGGAAGAGTATAATAAACTATTTACCAAAAATGAACGCCAAAAACAATTTGTTTTAAAAATTGTTAGCGATTACCGCCATCGGTTTCCGGACTGTAATAAAAAGACATTGTCTCAAGTGCTTTAAACAATATTAATAAAAAGAGAAATCATATACATAAAGAGTTTTATTTAAGTGATGTATTTTGGAACGATTTTCCGTCGATCCTTGTCAAATTTGGTTTTGAAACAAACCGGTTTCGGCGTTGTGCCATCTTCAGTGTTATTTTTCGTTCTGTTTAGTTTACGTCTGGCGGTCCCTATTTATTGTGTTTTGTCCTTCGTAGGTATCGGTATCTGTCGTTAACTAGCAGCCAACAAATGTTTGTAGGTGTATGCTACCTGAGTTTAGGGTTTATTTGTCAGCGTCAAGTTTTTTTGTGGTATGCATGGGTAGGTAGAAGTCAGTAATTTTTGTCCTGCTGGATGTTTTGTAATGGTCCTGTGCGTTAGTTTCTTTCGTAGTACCTAAGTTCGTGCTTTGTTTTTTGTAAACAAGTTTCAATGGCTCAAATATTACGTCCGAGTTGGTGTTCGTCTGTTCGTTTATTATTCTTCCGTCAAATGTTTTCTGTTTGTATATCTCCATGTTTTCCAGTGCGTTTAGGCGCCGACCTTTTTGCTGCACATGCAATACCTTTACGGTTTTCTTAATGTTTGCTGGTGTACATTTGCTGTGGAACATGTGATTTGCAAAGTTAGATTCAGGTGTTGTGGTGGGTTTCCGTGACTTCTTGTTGTAATCCCTTATGTGTTCGCGGAACCTTGTTCTTACTTTACGTCCTGTTTGTCCTATGTAGCTGTATTGGCATTCGCAGGTCAGTTGGTATACGCCTTGGCTGTTTAGTGAGTCCTCTGTATTTGTACTTGTCCGTAGTATTCGTCCTAAGTTGTTTACTGTTTTAAATGCTGTGTGAATGTTGTGTTTTTTGAAAAAATTTGCTAATTTATGTGTCGATTTTCCTGTATAAGTTAATACTGTCCATGTCTTTCCGTCTTTATCCTTATCGCTTCTTTTTGGGGTCCCATTGTTTCTTCTGATTTTGTCTATCAGATCTTTTTTATATCCGTTATTGACCGCTATGTTGTAAATAATGTTTAGCTCTCTCTTGCGTGCTTCTGGTGTTAAAGGTGTTCGTTCTAGTCTGTCAACTAGTTGCTTTAACGCCGCATTTTTGTGCTGCTGAGGGTGGTTCGAAGTGTTATGAATTACCGTGTCTGTGGCTGTTGGTTTTCTGTAAATTTCATAGCCAAGTTTTCCTGTGGTCTTGTCTGCCCTAATTGCCAGATCTAGGTAGTTAATCCTTCCTTCGCTTTCTGTTTCCATTGTAAACTGTATGTTTCCGTGTTGTTTGTTGAGATACTCCAATACTTGTTCTTCGTTGTTGCTGGTTAGAATGCAGATAATGTCATCAACGTATCTCGCGTAAAATGTAACCCCCAACTCGGTTGTAAGTTCTTTCATGTATTTTTCTTCCAAATTCTGCATGAATACTTCCATGAGTACGGCTGAGGTTGGGTTCCCCATTCCAAGTCCGTTCGTTTGTCTGTAGATTTTGTTATTAAATTTGAAATAGTTTTGTTGTAGTGTGGTTCTTAGAATTCTTGCGATCTGTGCAGCCTTGATTTTGTTTTTGGTTTTCTCCAGTATTTTTGTGTATACCATGTCTATTGTCTCAGGTAGTGGTATCGAGGGGTATAAGTCCTTAATGTCAAACGATACTAGTTTACTGTCCTTTGTGATGTTAACGGTCGTCAGTTTCGCTATCAGTTCCGTTGTGTTAGTTATTGTGTGTTCGTTTTCAAGTTCTAGGGTGTCCTTCAGTATCGTCTTTAGATGCTTTGATAATCTATATCCAGGTGCTAACTTGTAGTTGATTATGGGCCTCATTGGAATGTCCGGTTTGTGAATCTTCGGTAATGCGATCAGTGGTGGGGCTGCTGGGTTCATTTGGGTTAGTTGGTGTGCAAACCCCGAGCTTATGATGCCGGTTGCATCTTTTATGGCTCTTTTTATTTGCGTTTGGTATTTGTCCGTTGGGTCCTCCCCCACTCTCTTGCAACCCATTTTTTCAATGAGTTCTTCTGTCTTGCCTATGTATTCTTGTTTGCCGATGAGTACTGTTGTATTGCCTTTATCCGCCTTGGTTGTTACGACATTGTTCCTCCTGAGCTTCTGTTTTAATTCCCTTGCAACGTCTTCTTCCTTGCTGTTCTTTGTTTCTTGGTCGTTTTGTATTTGGTTGCTTATTATTTCTCTGCACATGTGTCTTGCGTGTTCCTGCTCTTCGCTCGGCATTAGTGATATTGCGACCTCTGCATCTATAATGGCTTGCTCCACCCGTCTCTTCCTGTTATTATCCTTAATGTTGTGTTTGAGGCCTTTTTGTAATAGCTGTATTTCTTCTTTGTTTAGTGGTACTTCCGTTAAATTTGTCAGTCTAGTATGAAAATTGTGTTGTTGGTTTCGGTCTTTTGATTCGCGCTGTCCCGCAAGTTTGTTTAACTTCCTGTTCAACGTTCTGTATTTCAGTGTCATTTCGTGTTCGATGTCATTCCTTATGCGGTCGAATATGTCCATTAGGGTGTTGGTTGGTATGTAGTCCGTTAGTCTTAAATGAATGTTTAAAATTTCTATGTTTGTCTGTTCTTTCTTGGCGTATAAGCTTCTCACTTCATTTTTGATGAAGTCCTTCTCAGCCTTTCTAATCGTTTTTCGGCTTGCCTCTGTGTTGGTTTTGATTTTGATTTGTGCAAATTTTGGTGTAACATTCAGTGTTAGACATTGTTTGTTAAACCAAATATTCGCCTTAATCGTATGTATTTTTAGTACGCGTCGTTTGTATACTGTCAATAGTCCGCTGGTTTCTAAGTTTAAAGCCTGACTGGCATTAACAGTTTTTTGTTGTTTTTTTACTCCGACAAGGTTGAAAGTTGATGTATTTTGGAACGATTTTCCGTCGATCCTTGTCAAATTTGGTTTTGAAACAAACCGGTTTCGGCGTTGTGCCATCTTCAGTGTTATTTTTCGTTCTGTTTAGTTTACGTCTGGCGGTCCCTATTTATTGTGTTTTGTCCTTCGTAGGTATCGGTATCTGTCGTTAACTAGCAGCCAACAAATGTTTGTAGGTGTATGCTACCTGAGTTTAGGGTTTATTTGTCAGCGTCAAGTTTTTTTGTGGTATGCATGGGTAGGTAGAAGTCAGTAATTTTTGTCCTGCTGGATGTTTTGTAATGGTCCTGTGCGTTAGTTTCTTTCGTAGTACCTAAGTTCGTGCTTTGTTTTTTGTAAACAAGTTTCAATGGCTCAAATATTACGTCCGAGTTGGTGTTCGTCTGTTCGTTTATTATTCTTCCGTCAAATGTTTTCTGTTTGTATATCTCCATGTTTTCCAGTGCGTTTAGGCGCCGACCTTTTTGCTGCACATGCAATACCTTTACGGTTTTCTTAATGTTTGCTGGTGTACATTTGCTGTGGAACATGTGATTTGCAAAGTTAGATTCAGGTGTTGTGGTGGGTTTCCGTGACTTCTTGTTGTAATCCCTTATGTGTTCGCGGAACCTTGTTCTTACTTTACGTCCTGTTTGTCCTATGTAGCTGTATTGGCATTCGCAGGTCAGTTGGTATACGCCTTGGCTGTTTAGTGAGTCCTCTGTATTTGTACTTGTCCGTAGTATTCGTCCTAAGTTGTTTACTGTTTTAAATGCTGTGTGAATGTTGTGTTTTTTGAAAAAATTTGCTAATTTATGTGTCGATTTTCCTGTATAAGTTAATACTGTCCATGTCTTTCCGTCTTTATCCTTATCGCTTCTTTTTGGGGTCCCATTGTTTCTTCTGATTTTGTCTATCAGATCTTTTTTATATCCGTTATTGACCGCTATGTTGTAAATAATGTTTAGCTCTCTCTTGTGTGCTTCTGGTGTTAAAGGTGTTCGTTCTAGTCTGTCAACTAGTTGCTTTAACGCCGCATTTTTGTGCTGCTGAGGGTGGTTCGAAGTGTTATGAATTACCGTGTCTGTGGCTGTTGGTTTTCTGTAAATTTCATAGCCAAGTTTTCCTGTGGTCTTGTCTGCCCTAATTGCCAGATCTAGGTAGTTAATCCTTCCTTCGCTTTCTGTTTCCATTGTAAACTGTATGTTTCCGTGTTGTTTGTTGAGATACTCCAATACTTGTTCTTCGTTGTTGCTGGTTAGAATGCAGATAATGTCATCAACGTATCTCGCGTAAAATGTAACCCCCAACTCGGTTGTAAGTTCTTTCATGTATTTTTCTTCCAAATTCTGCATGAATACTTCCATGAGTACGGCTGAGGTTGGGTTCCCCATTCCAAGTCCGTTCGTTTGTCTGTAGATTTTGTTATTAAATTTGAAATAGTTTTGTTGTAGTGTGGTTCTTAGAATTCTTGCGATCTGTGCAGCCTTGATTTTGTTTTTGGTTTTCTCCAGTATTTTTGTGTATACCATGTCTATTGTCTCAGGTAGTGGTATCGAGGGGTATAAGTCCTTAATGTCAAACGATACTAGTTTACTGTCCTTTGTGATGTTAACGGTCGTCAGTTTCGCTATCAGTTCCGTTGTGTTAGTTATTGTGTGTTCGTTTTCAAGTTCTAGGGTGTCCTTCAGTATCGTCTTTAGATGCTTTGATAATCTATATCCAGGTGCTAACTTGTAGTTGATTATGGGCCTCATTGGAATGTCCGGTTTGTGAATCTTCGGTAATGCGATCAGTGGTGGGGCTGCTGGGTTCATTTGGGTTAGTTGGTGTGCAAACCCCGAGCTTATGATGCCGTTGCATCTTTTATGGCTCTTTTTATTTGCGTTTGGTATTTGTCCGTTGGGTCCTCCCCCACTCTCTTGCAACCCATTTTTTCAATGAGTTCTTCTGTCTTGCCTATGTATTCTTGTTTGCCGATGAGTACTGTTGTATTGCCTTTATCCGCCTTGGTTGTTACGACATTGTTCCTCCTGAGCTTCTGTTTTAATTCCCTTGCAACGTCTTCTTCCTTGCTGTTCTTTGTTTCTTGGTCGTTTTGTATTTGGTTGCTTATTATTTCTCTGCACATGTGTCTTGCGTGTTCCTGCTCTTCGCTCGGCATTAGTGATATTGCGACCTCTGCATCTATAATGGCTTGCTCCGCCCGTCTCTGCCTGTTATTATCCTTAATGTTGTGTTTGAGGCCTTTTTGTAATAGCTGTATTTCTTCTTTGTTTAGTGGTACTTCCGTTAAATTTGTCAGTCTAGTATGAAAATTGTGTTGTTGGTTTCGGTCTTTTGATTCGCGCTGTCCCGCAAGTTTGTTTAACTTCCTGTTCAACGTTCTGTATTTCAGTGTCATTTCGTGTTCGATGTCATTCCTTATGCGGTCGAATATGTCCATTAGGGTGTTGGTTGGTATGTAGTCCGTTAGTCTTAAATGGATGTTTAAAATTTCTATGTTTGTCTGTTCTTTCTTGGCGTATAAGCTTCTCACTTCATTTTTGATGAAGTCCTTCTCAGCCTTTCTAATCGTTTTTCGGCTTGCCTCTGTGTTGGTTTTGATTTTGATTTGTGCAAATTTTGGTGTAACATTCAGTGTTAGACATTGTTTGTTAAACCAAATATTCGCCTTAATCGTATGTATTTTTAGTACGCGTCGTTTGTATACTGTCAATAGTCCGCTGGTTTCTAAGTTTAAAGCCTGACTGGCATTAACAGTTTTTTGTTGTTTTTTTACTCCGACAAGGTTGAAAGTTGATGTATTTTGGAACGATTTTCCGTCGATCCTTGTCAAATTTGGTTTTGAAACAAACCGGTTTCGGCGTTGTGCCATCTTCAGTGTTATTTTTCGTTCTGTTTAGTTTACGTCTGGCGGTCCCTATTTATTGTGTTTTGTCCTTCGTAGGTATCGGTATCTGTCGTTAACTAGCAGCCAACAAATGTTTGTAGGTGTATGCTACCTGAGTTTAGGGTTTATTTGTCAGCGTCAAGTTTTTTTGTGGTATGCATGGGTAGGTAGAAGTCAGTAATTTTTGTCCTGCTGGATGTTTTGTAATGGTCCTGTGCGTTAGTTTCTTTCGTAGTACCTAAGTTCGTGCTTTGTTTTTTGTAAACAAGTTTCAATGGCTCAAATATTACGTCCGAGTTGGTGTTCGTCTGTTCGTTTATTATTCTTCCGTCAAATGTTTTCTGTTTGTATATCTCCATGTTTTCCAGTGCGTTTAGGCGCCGACCTTTTTGCTGCACATGCAATACCTTTACGGTTTTCTTAATGTTTGCTGGTGTACATTTGCTGTGGAACATGTGATTTGCAAAGTTAGATTCAGGTGTTGTGGTGGGTTTCCGTGACTTCTTGTTGTAATCCCTTATGTGTTCGCGGAACCTTGTTCTTACTTTACGTCCTGTTTGTCCTATGTAGCTGTATTGGCATTCGCAGGTCAGTTGGTATACGCCTTGGCTGTTTAGTGAGTCCTCTGTATTTGTACTTGTCCGTAGTATTCGTCCTAAGTTGTTTACTGTTTTAAATGCTGTGTGAATGTTGTGTTTTTTGAAAAAATTTGCTAATTTATGTGTCGATTTTCCTGTATAAGTTAATACTGTCCATGTCTTTCCGTCTTTATCCTTATCGCTTCTTTTTGGGGTCCCATTGTTTCTTCTGATTTTGTCTATCAGATCTTTTTTATATCCGTTATTGACCGCTATGTTGTAAATAATGTTTAGCTCTCTCTTGTGTGCTTCTGGTGTTAAAGGTGTTCGTTCTAGTCTGTCAACTAGTTGCTTTAACGCCGCATTTTTGTGCTGCTGAGGGTGGTTCGAAGTGTTATGAATTACCGTGTCTGTGGCTGTTGGTTTTCTGTAAATTTCATAGCCAAGTTTTCCTGTGGTCTTGTCTGCCCTAATTGCCAGATCTAGGTAGTTAATCCTTCCTTCGCTTTCTGTTTCCATTGTAAACTGTATGTTTCCGTGTTGTTTGTTGAGATACTCCAATACTTGTTCTTCGTTGTTGCTGGTTAGAATGCAGATAATGTCATCAACGTATCTCGCGTAAAATGTAACCCCCAACTCGGTTGTAAGTTCTTTCATGTATTTTTCTTCCAAATTCTGCATGAATACTTCCATGAGTACGGCTGAGGTTGGGTTCCCCATTCCAAGTCCGTTCGTTTGTCTGTAGATTTTGTTATTAAATTTGAAATAGTTTTGTTGTAGTGTGGTTCTTAGAATTCTTGCGATCTGTACAGCCTTGATTTTGTTTTTGGTTTTCTCCAGTATTTTTGTGTATACCATGTCTATTGTCTCAGGTAGTGGTATCGAGGGGTATAAGTCCTTAATGTCAAACGATACTAGTTTACTGTCCTTTGTGATGTTAACGGTCGTCAGTTTCGCTATCAGTTCCGTTGTGTTAGTTATTGTGTGTTCGTTTTCAAGTTCTAGGGTGTCCTTCAGTATCGTCTTTAGATGCTTTGATAATCTATATCCAGGTGCTAACTTGTAGTTGATTATGGGCCTCATTGGAATGTCCGGTTTGTGAATCTTCGGTAATGCGATCAGTGGTGGGGCTGCTGGGTTCATTTAAGTATAATAAATCGACATTGAGGCGTACTTTTTCTCCTATACTATGTTTTTTTCATTAAATATTAACATTAGACAAAAATGTTATTGACAGATGTTATTGTAGACATATTAATGAACATCTTTCGCCAGTAATGTTTAAAAAAAAAAAACACAGAGAAAGTTACAAGCAGTCAAAGTAAGAATTTGCGTGAAAAAACGTATTTTGTGTAACTTTGGGGGGCCGACGCGCCCCCTAATCCTCTTCCTACGACCTTGAAATTTTACTAGAATTTTTTTTAAATAAAACTACACACAAAAAAACACTGAGACCAAAACAATAAAGAAAAAAAAAATACTCCATACATTTAATTGTCACCCTAATGTCCATTCTGCAATAGCAACTGCCTTACAGTGACACACATAATTGAAGGATGTCCGGAACTAGAACAAGCACGCCAAAAAAACAGTTGCCGTAGTCTTTGAGAAATGCTTAGAAATGTAACACATTTAAATATTTAAGGCTTTATTAAATACATATACAAATTAAACATCATGATAGTATTTTCCATAAGTAGTTATATATCTATCTTATTACGTAAATATCCAGTAGTTAATTAACTACATTTATTAATGTTGAATATAGGAAGCTGATGGCCTTAGTTGCTCGAGCTTATCCCATATTGTTAAGGCGTAATTGTATTATCCTTTTACAATAAATAATAATAATAATCATAATATATCTACAGAATATTTTAGAGTGCAATGCACTGTACTTTTTTGTATATAGTCAACGTACTAAAGTTTGGCAATGCCACCAAATGGCTGCGAGTTCAAGAGTTGTGGAATCAAAATGGCACATCTTGCTAACTGGTTACAATCGAGGAGGTAATCCACCAAAACTTAAGTTTTTTACTTGCAAATTGGCAGCAATTTACTTTGATTGGTGTTTACAACAGAAATGTCAAAAAAAAAATAGCAATAGTATATAACAGTATTGCTAGGACTTCGAAAATAATAAAGCTAGGTCGACCAAATAAAAAAATAAACCAAATAAAAAGCTAAATGCCAAAAAAAAGGTTATAAAAAGGCCAGGCTTTTCATATTTCATTAACATTTTATATTTTATTTTTAACATGTACTAGAAGACCCGGCTAATTTCGACCCGCCCAAAATTTATTAGATGTAAATGAAATACTGAACTCCGTTGCATAAGTATTTAATGCCTTTGTTTGTAATGAATGTATAAATGCCGTCGAAGGAATAACTATTCATTTTAATTCAAAGCTCTGTGGTAAACTACGTTCTTCATTTGGTTGTCTAGCGTGTAATTTTGTCAAGACGACGGCCATCCTGGCAAATCCAATGAGTTAAGGAATTCCGTCGGACAATTGGTGCTTCTTCTGCATTAGTCACACAATCTATTGAATTTAATAATACTAATCATCGTCATCCTTAATTTTTTCAGTAGCTGAGTTTGTTGGGGTAAGTGGTATTATGCTATAAGTTCTTTGAAACCGCCGTTTGGCGTTAGTTCATTTATCGGCTTATCATAGTTGGTTCATCACTTTCGGTTGAATATTCTGTACATGTACTTCGTCAAAATTTCACTCAAAATTCAAAGTTAAACAGGAAAAACCATTTGCTACAAGCAAAAATTCTGATGTACATAGAAGTGAATCGACCAAGAGATGGTGTGTGTCGACTTGTTTATCTAGGGTCGTTTCCATGATTTGGTGTGCTGTGAGTATGTGGTGAATGGTGGATTTACCAGGCCTGAAGCCACATTGATAAGGTCCAATCAGCTGGCTCATATACGGTTTCAGTCTTTCACACAGTATCGTCGATAGGACCTTGTATGCGATATTTAGAAGGCTGATCCCACGGGAGATGGCGCAAACAGCGGGATCACCATTCTTAAGGATTGGGCAAAGTACACTGAAATTCCAATCTTCTGGCATGTACTCGTCAGACCAGAATGTGCTTAAAAGCTGGTACATGCTTCCTACCAGCTCTTCGCCGCCGGCTTTGAACAGCTCAGTCGGTATCCCGTCTGGCCCAGTCGCTTCATTGTTCTTGAACCGCCTTAGTGCTGTTCTCACCTCGCCTTGGTCGTTAAGTAGCGTTGATGACGAGTGCCTTAAGTGTGCTCTGTACGTCCGTCACCATATTTCCATACTCGTCTTTGCAGGAACCAGCCCCGGTCTTGAACCCACTTGTCTGCTGCCTTATTTTCTGAGAGAAATCGAACCGCATTCCTGCTTGCTATCATCTTAAGCTCTTCGCACTTACGCCTTTTCGCCTCTCGTTTCTTCTTATTGGAAAAACATCTCTCTTACCTCCTCTTCTCCCGGTATCGCTCGACTGTTGCACGCGAAGTAATTGGCTGCAGGGTGGCATTGTATGCTGCGTATTTCTCTGCAGCAGCGACGCGGCACTCGTCATTATACCAACTGTTTCTTCGTGGCTGGTAGTACCAAACCACCTCCTCCGCTGCGGTACGTATAAATCGGTAGATTTTATCCCATTGCTCGTTAATATCAGGATGATGAGGAGTTGCTTAGTTTAGCAGGTTTAAGCGTCGAGATTGAAAATTCTCAGCTGTCCGTTCCGATTGCAGCTTTTCGACGTTAAGCTTTCGTCGCGATACTTGATGAGCGTTCTTCAGTGCAGAGAGGCATTGGACTTGAGTTTAACATGGCGGGTCCCAAACCCAACGCATAACCCATTGCTGATGGTAAAACAGTTAGTGTTCATTTATATACCGAGCCGCTTGCTCCAAGACAGTGGACCCTTAAACCGAATAAGTCGGAGTGGCTCCACTAAAGCTCCCTCGCTATTAGACGTGACCGAAGGCTCCACACAGGTTGTGGACCGTATCTCACACATGGGTTGCACACGTTGCCCAGGGTGCACGAACGTGGACGTTAGAGTCGGGACTGAGTACAGCCGCGCAACTGTAGTCGCATACCCAGAAGCACCGCTGTACCCAATTGCACCCCATGGCAGAACTAAGAAGCTAAAAACTAAATTGATAAGCTCACAAAACGAATTTTCGTGTAATGCATTTTTAAACTTCTTCTTTTCTTTCCAAAAGTCAACTGTTGAAGCCAGGTTTACTCAATACTCTTGTGAAAAAAGAAGTCTCCATTAAAATTCAATCAATGGTACATTATCTGCAGAATACTTAGACTCTTTGTTACCAATAAGATCAAGTACGCTCGATTTTTGAAGTGTATCTACATTGCTGGATAAGCGCCGGCGTTGCACTGAATTTATAAAATAATTTAGTGATATTTATTGTGGAAGATTTTCCTTGAAAAAAAAAACCTAGTTTGTAAATAAGAAAAGGCTAGAAAAAAGCCACGAAGCTAAATCCTACATTTCAAAGCTAAACGACAAAAATAAGCTAGATATAGCCTTAAAATGGCTAAGCTGGCACCGCAAGTACTTATTTGATATTGAAAATATTAATGGCCACTTGTCATATGCTCTCCATGCTGGTTCATTATTTATATTCCGCAATGTAATATCGAGACATTCTTAATACTCAGCTCAGTCAAAACTTTTGCATTGAAGACGTGAGCTTACACTTCACTTTTTACACTTACTCTTGTTCAGTGTACGAGTATATTTTACTACAATCAGATATTGTGCCAATTTTCATATAATATTTAAATTCATATTTTAAAAATTAAAGCCAAAGAGCAGTTGTTGATTTTTTCCTTTAACTGTGTTGCTTTGGTTTTTATGAGTGGGCAGTGAATCAAACTAACAAACAAACAAACAAAAACCTACAATCGCAAGCACATACCTTCGCTTCTTTGTTAGATATAGGATTTATGAAGCAGCAAGTCGTTCGCAACTATTGCATCCATATCCACGCCAAAGTCAGAATCCCGTAAGCCTTCGGGACTGAGGCCATTTAATTCGCTGAACTTGCGTGACCGCAAAAGAACATGTTTGTTAATGTTAGAAATGAAGTTATGCAGAAAATTTTCTACTTGGCTTGAAATTTCGATCGGCTTCAAGGCTTGTTGGCGATAAGAAATTCAGTTAATTATCCGCTCGTCTGAGCTAAAGCTTCAGTCTACGTAATTCTTCTCTACTTGCATATTTACATGAAATTTCATTCCAAATATTGATTTGGATTTTGCAAGCATGCGAAAAACTAAAAAAAAACTAAATGATTTTTCATTCAAAGTCGAGTCAGCTCATCGGATGTTTGAAATCATTTTTACTCTGGATCCTGTCAGTCGCTTACCTTTGACCACACAAAATTTGTGTTGGATCCTGTATTTCCGTTTAACCGCATATGCGGGATTGAATGCCCTATTTTCGACTAGTTTTCCTTCGTTGTCAGAATTGACTTTACTAGCGCAGCTGCAACAGTAGTTCATAAAAAAAGAAACTTTCAAATACAAGCGCGGCGAAGGAGTTGATGTTCCAGCATTTGTTTTCCGCCACACAGCGACGCTGCCATTCTATACCGCACTGCATAAGCAAAAGCATTTAAACACAACTCTGCGAAATAAGCAACTCGGTTAAAATACTGACAAGCAGCTAGTGAGAAGTGAGGACTCAGTCACATTGGGAGTGGTTGGAGCGCTCGCTATGCGAACTCAGCGAATGCATTGCCGCGCAAACAAAAAACAATGAAAAAAAAAAACACAAAAGGCGCAAAAAAGAAACACAGAATGACACCTGTAAGCCGCAACACTTCCCTTTCCCCTTCCACTTCACCGCATCACAGCAGCAGCGTGTCAAATCCGGTGAGTCCTCTTTGAAACCGCTGACTTTTGTTTGGCGGCACTTGACACACTTTTCATTCGCCACATATTTCTCTTAGCGCCACTTTTGCCACTTTGTTTAAGGCTCATACCAACGATTGCCCATTTGTGCATTTCAATGCAATGTTGGGTTCCTTGTTCCGGTAAGAGTAGTACACTTATACATACTTCTAGTGACATGTCAGCTTTTACATACATACATATGTATCATATGTTTGTTTGTATGTGTGCATGTGTGTAGTGAGTAATTTTCTAGTACTATTATATTCTTTTCTACGTGCAGACATTTCTACGTCGGCGTTTCAATTTCTGCATACGTGCGAAAATTTATGCTCTGCACATGGAATGAAATGCTGAGTTGCGTTTCTAAGCATACATATTTGTTACTTTTCATTGTAAACGTCTTTAATGAACGCTTTCGCTGCATGTTAAAAATAGAATGTGGAAAGAGAATCATTTGTTATTATTGCATACATATACATATGTATTAGGGTTGTAAATTTTTAGCATTTTATTAATCCCGAGATTCTCGAGATCTGAAAACAAAATACCGAGACAATCCCGGGATACCGAATTTTATAAAATTTTGATTCGTAATTTTTAATTAGCCAAAAAATGTAATACTACTGTACTCGTCCTATTATAGTAGTATTCAAAATAACATCAATACGAGTACAACTAAGAAGAACACTTTGTTGTAATTCATGTATGTATGTATATATTTATTAGTATTTTCAATTCCAAAAAAAAAAATAATTATCGTAAAATATGACCAACGTACAAAGTAATTTATTCTGCAAGTACATAATTAGTACAGTAGCAAATGTATATACATACAGTAAAAATATTTTTAATTACTGTTTGAGATCAATATTAACAGCCCAATTCTGGTTCTTGATAAACTATCATTTACATATTTACAAATAAAAAAAAATAAAAATTTACCAAGTTTTATGTATTCTAATAAAAAAAACCGGGTTTTCTTTGCTTAACTATTTATATTAAAAATGTTATTGTCCTGTTGCCGTTTGGGTTGGCAGAATAAATTTAAGCGCAGGGTGCACTTTAGACTAATTCCAAGAGATTAAAGATTTTGGTTATCTTTTTTGATATAATTCATTCAGTTTATTACATTCAAAAATTTGTAAAAGTACAAGAGCATAGTTGATTGCACTAAGGACGGTTTGCCGGAATGGCTATAACTAAAAAGAGAGAAAATTGTGCGATGCGGTCGTGGCGGCGGTTGGTTTTAGACTTCCTTTTTTAAACTTTATTTGAACTTACGGATACGTAGGCCACTTACAAATACAAATTTTTGAATAATTATAAAACATAGCAATGACAAAGCGATTTAAATGTATTCATTCACAATAACATAGTTATACAAATTAAGGGTTGCCAGCCGCTCGCATATTATTAAATCACCATACATTTTTAATCGAAGTCGATAAGAGGACCCATGTCCTCAACATGTCCAAAATTTAAACTTTTAAATATTTGTATATGTTTGATAATCTAAAAAGAACACAGAATCGGACAGTAAATAAGTATATTATAAAAATAAAGTAAAAATTAAATACATCACCCATTTCTTTTTGAGTGAGGCAGAATATAACTTTTTTTTGATCAAAATGCGATCTTAAAGAAATTAAAGCATTATTGTTGTTACCTCCAAACTGTACTTAAATTTTGTGCATAAAAACCTGTATAGCCCCCCTTATAATAATTTATTTTACCAAACCTTCTGAAAAATTGTATGCCACTCGCTCGTTAAAACTTGATGAAATTCTACATAAAAGAGGACCATTATCTAGGTCCTTTCTAAGGACAGTAAAACATGACGCCTCTGAAAAGTCATAGTTAAGATCATATATATTATTTAGATTAATTAAAAAGTGTTAATGAAAAAATTTATTACTCAAAGTAGATTTCTTAATTTTTTTTCCTTAGCATAAAATTTAAGGCGATGCCACATTTAAATAAGTCCATGTTGCGAGCACATTAAGCTCCAAGAATAACTCTGACTGGGCGGAGCTGTTTAATCAAATATAAAGTTGTGGTACACATTTAGAAATTATAAATTTAAAGATATTCGTCTGAGCTTTTGCATTCTACTTGCTGGCCAAAAGTCGATAAGTAACCAACTTGGTTTCAAACTTGGTGTGTGGAGACTTTCAAGATCGCTGATTTCGAATCTAATCTCAGATTTTTGCGCTTCAAAATTGCGGATTCAATTAAGCAACTGAATTTTATAATTTTAAGCCCTTCACCTTAAACTTGTTCCAACAAGTAGTTTTTTATGTCAACGATTCTGCTATATTATATACAAAAAAAAGAAAAATTGATAATGAAGTTTTTGTTTGTGTTTCGTTTGCACAAATTTGTTTTTTATTTTATTTGAATATACGCCCAACAATTATTTTCTTTAATTTTTTTCTTTAATTAAATTTTAATTGCTATTGGAAAAAAAAAACAGTAAATGCTCGTTTAAAAACCATACATCTATACTATTATATAAAATTGATTATATGGAGAATGTTTGGCTCTCAAAGTACTGAACTGATTTTAATAATTATTATTTTTTAAATGATGCTTTTGTTAAAAAAAACTGAGTGGCATAGTTATATTTTTAATTCCTGAAATAAAAACACCCTTTTTTTGGGGGTAAAGTTACAAAAATATCTAAAGACGTACAAGCATTAAACTATTTGGTCGCAATGTATCTTTAATAAATTTCTTTTTATATCGGGGGAGAACCAAAAAGTTGTATTTCATACGAATAAAGACAAGTACGTTGGCAACGCCGCGGGTAAGTGCTAGTACCGTTGTTTCGAAGATATTTCCTAATTTATATTTACGCCCTTTTACTAAACCACTCAATATAAAAAGTAATAATAGTGGCAACGCTTTGAGAAAAATCTGAATAAATATTTCTGAACAAAACGTTTGACAGTGACTGGCAAATCAGAATGGTGTGGCTATAGTAAGTAGTAAAAGCTGTCAAAAGTTAAAACACTTAAAGCGGCCAAATTAAAGGAAAATAAACAAAAGTTTGATATTCAAATGCAATATAAGAAACAAAAAAGTATTCGTCATTAAACAAAATTAAAAGTGATAATATCTTGTGGCTTTTCCTGTACAACGAATGACTTTACGCAAACGTCTTGGCATAGGTTTGACCAGATTTCGCATTACTTCTCCATCAATTTTAAGCTATCCTTCTTTAAGTAAGTAAAGCAACCAAAGCTTTGTGTTGTATGCAAAAAGCTTGGTTTCGCAGCAATACGTCACATAATTTCTTTTAGAATATTTATGTAGTATTTATGATCTATGATTCCATTGATTCGAACTATATTTTCTACTCCTTAAGCTGCCACACATCCCCAAACCATTTAACCTGCTCCTCCATTTTTGACTGTAGCAACCATATTTCTTTCTTCGATCTCTGTGCTCGATTTTTATGTTCTAAACTACTCTAAACTGCGCACAATGTGAGGCTGTAGTAGTAGCTAAGGTAAAATTGAGCAACATATCTTGAACTTATGTGGCGCTACACTGTTGACAGTTTAAAATTTGAAACTAAAAATAGAAAATGGAAAACAAGAAAACTTAAAAATTTTTTGATTAAGAAAATAGCACAAATTCACTACAGCCGTTAAAAACGCGGCTTCTTAGTCCTCTGTAATTTTTAAATTTTTTGGAAAATTTTGTTTGACATGAGCTACACGAAACAGCTTAGGGCTGTTGTACTGCATTCTGTTCACCCAGTGAGTTATACATTTTTTCTTAATTTTTGAACACTTTTTGTTCGGTGCCCATGTCATAACATTTCACTCATCTTTAAAATTTTCGTTTGGTAACAACACTATTGAAGCATTTTTCATAATTCTAAACAAATTTAATTGAACTAATTTATTTTTCAGTCAGATGGCAGTCGCCTTGAAAAATGAATTTTCGAATTCAGACTTTGTCCAACCTAGGCTTCCAACGATACTTTTAAAGTATCGATGCTCGCCCATAGTATCGCCCGAAAGTATCAGTTCGCGAGTAGGTATCGAATGGAAAGTATCGAAACCTACTCGTTATCGAGAAATTTTACACCAATTTCAATTTTAATATTAAATTAATAATAAAGCACATCAATCTTTAAAAACTTGGAAAAAGATTTATTTTAGAACAAATCAGCTCGCTTAAGTTTTACAATAATAACACTAGTCAACACAAGTATTGTTTCCTTTATCTTTTTTTTTCTGTTATTGGGTATTTCTATGGTGCTGACTATCAACAAAATACTGGGAGATTGCTAACAGCTTTACTATTTAAAAGATACAGTTCAAACAAGTAAGAGCAGCTAAATTCGGGCGAAACCGATTTTTATATACCCTCGCAATGGATTTTTACATGGGCGGTGCCCATAATTTCAAAAAAACTCCGTTTCTTTGTTTCAAATCGCTGCTGGTATTAAACTTTACTCAATTTCTTCCAATAAATACTGAAAAACGAAGTTTTTTGCATTTTCAACATTTTTGTTATATGGAAGTTGGGCAAGTTGGGAAGTATGGTTCAAAAATTATTGACGGTGATGCTAGTGATATCAAGGACAATATGATCACCAAATTTTGTGACGATACCTTGCATCGTTATTGAGATACCAACAGCCACTTTTTTTTATATATTTCAAAATTTCATAAATACCTAATTTCTTAGTTCAAAATCGCTTCAAATACCGAATTTCACTCAATTTGTTTTAATAGATACCGAAAAAATTAAGCTTTTGTATTTTTTAAAATCTTCGTTTTTTCACTGGACCATAACCGTAGACATACCACACATTTCTGGCATACAATAAGATGAACCCATGGCTTGTCCTGATTACACAATTTTATTTTAAAGTATTGATGATACGCAGTTTTTACAAAGCCCGATACAAGTTTTCGATATTTTGCAAATACATATTCACCACAAATATAGCTAAATCAATCGGGATTAAGCACACAACATCTTCTTGACGAAGCTATATCGAAATAAAGAACAAAATACTGAAATAGTCCAATAAAAAACGCAAATTTAAGTAAAAATAGTAAATGTGGCTAGTTAGCTGTAACTCAAAAACAAAAGCTGTTTGAGAAAAAAAAAAATCACAGGAAACAAACCATTTTTTTTTTTTGTTGGCCAGTGTAATTTATATTCAGTGGCGAATTTAAACTGATATTTATAGATAATACATTTTAAAATCAATTACAAATTAATTAAGAAATAAATTTTGTGGCATAATGCCTAGAAATAAAAGTGGATCGCGCCTTGGAGAACAATCGTTTCTTTTTTATTATTGATTCGAGTATTCTCTTGCACAAGCGTTGCAATTTAACTTTTTTTTCTTTTGGAAATTTTCTTAAAGTATCAAAAGAAAAGTATCGATACTTACGCGGTACCAGGTGAAATAATTTTTGTATCACAGGAGAAATAACGAGTAACTCGCTGGTATCATTTGATCCCTAGTCTAACCTTATTATTTTGAGGCGTATATTGCAACATTTCATTAACCTTACTGTTTCATGGAGTTAAATTAATTTTAAACATTTGAAATAAAGTTTTATAAAGCTTCTTGAGTTTGAAACCCATTTTATAATAATATGCAATGTATCATTTCAGTTTAATTGAATAAATTTCGAAATAACTGGCAATTCTCTTCGGAAGTATTTTCCAAAATATGCTTTCCAGCTTTAAAAAGCTGAACGATGCTAAAAAGAATTCACGAATGAGAGACAATTATGCAACTACTTAGGATGGTATTTCTTACCATCATAGATGGACGGACAAGCGATTAAAAAAATAATATAAATCTTCTTGTCTTTTTGAACAAATTTGAACAAATACATAATCACTTAAGTAAGTATGAAGTGAAGAATTCTGCTTTCATTTTCAAATATTTTCAATTGTTTTACTAAAAATAAAAAAAATATGATACTATTCACTTAACAAAAACATAAAAGCAATATAGTAATTTTATTGTTTTCTTCTCTTTCTGGTCCGACACGGTGGAATGTTGATATTTGTTCGAACGATTTTCCATCATCCCTTGTCAAGTTTGGTTTGCCAGAACGAAAATTGACACTGAACATAACACAACGCCGAAACCCATGATTCAATTATACAAGGTTGGATACTTATTGACGTTTAAGTTTTCCGACTGCCTTGTAAGGTTGCATTTAGGAAGGTCTGATAAAGGGGAAAATATTTTATCCCTTTTCGCGCAAAGGTAGTAGAAAAGTAAGTAACTAGTAGCGAAATGCGGTTTGTACATAGAACGAAACATATTTGCAGAAATTTGATGTTTCAATTTATGTAATATAATATAACCGAATATTCAACCACACATGTATGTACATATATACATAGCACCTTAATACAACAAACTATATAAACAAAATACGCAAGTGTGATTTAGGAGCAAATATTTTTTACACATTTTATTAACAAAAACAATGTGATTTCAACCTTTTTAAAGTTTTTACATGCAGAAAATAGAACTATCACGTTTGGAAAAATGTTGATAATACATTTTTCTTTAATTCAATATCAATTTTAGCAACCAAAATAAGAGGTATATATTAAAAGCCAGTAACCAGGATTGTATACATATTTCATTACAATTTCAAACTTTTTTTTAAATATAATTACTATTTTTGTAGATCATGGTAAGATTCAAGTCACTAAAAATGTAACATTAGTTGTTCGGAAAATTTTTTTTTATATGGAAAGCACCACACAATACCTTCGTAAAAAAATTAACGGAATTTTTATTGATATACATCTGTTAGAAATCAAGTTAAGACGTTAGTCAAAACTGGTCAAAATACTAATAAATGTTCTTCTATTCGATATTTTAACTGTATAATTTTATGGTTGTTAATATTTATATAAATTCTTTTTTTTTTAATTTTATGTTATTTTATATAAAATATATACAGTAAAAAATTTAAAAACATAAAATGCTTTCTTTGAACAAAATATCAAACAAAATGATCTGACCTGACCGGGAATCGAACCAACGACCAATCAATTTCATACATGCAAAGAAAAAAATTTCAATTTCTATGCGCTGCTAGATAAGCAAGGCTACTGGAAAACATACGAGAATGCCGTCAATTCGATTATTTAATGTAGGGCATGCTGAAATAATTTGAAAATTACAAAAAGGCACCAGTGTTGCCTGCCATGCGATTTCACAAGAAAAGTACTAATTTCCACGTGTTTGAAAACATTTTTTTTCCTTAAATTAAAAGAGAGCAACACAGGCTACCTTAAGGCAGCGTGCAAGAGTGAGACAACTGCCTAGTTATCCAACCTTGTATAATTGAATCATGGCCGAAACCGAATTGTCTCCAAACCAAACTTGACACGGATTGACGGAAAATAATTTCAACAATTATTAGAGTAATTTTAATTAAAGTGAAAGTATGTAAAAATTCACATCACAAAAGTAAGTATACATTAAAACTTTAAATTAATAAAAGCCCCTTTTTTGCATTTAAAACGCAAAAATCAATATTTGGTTGGGTAACCAGCCGAGATGGCATACATTTTACCAGGTTCTGCGTTGCAATGGGAGGTATCTAATACCACTTTTCCATAGGAACCCTTTTTAAGTGTTGCCTATTTCTTATATCATGTTATATACAATTTTGGCGTTCCAGATTTTCCCAAAAATGTTCAATTGGATTAACATCCAGTGATTGGAGTGAGGTTTTAAGCTGTGTTCGCACATTCACTTTCTTTCAAATAATTTTTAAGATTGTTTAAATAGGTATATCGGCCCATTATGTTCTCAAAATCATTAAATGCTTAACACTACCAGCCATATTGCACGGATTTAGCTCATCTTTCACTTTTGTCCACATTTTTTTTCGTCCATCCGAATCTGTTATATTTAATTTGCTCGCGTCTGAGAAAATAATATTGTACCCCAATTTATGATATTCTGTAGCGAATGATGTGCGTTTACGCAGATTTTGTTTGCTTACAACTGTCTTTTTTCTAACAATTTTTCGGTGGTAACCTGCAAAATACAACACACGGCGAATAGTTTGAGCATAAAATTGTTTTCCGTTTCCATTTTCCACTTAAATTTTTATTTTTCAAGCACTTGTCTTAAGAATTTCTTTTATTTTCCGAACGATAATGCGGTTTTAGGAATCATTAGAAATACGAGGTGGCCCATAACGTGGATTATTTTCAATAGTGCCTGAACTTTTAAACGGTTTTTTATTATGTTTTCGATTATAGGATGGTATTTTTTCAACCATTTTTACAATTTCCCGCAAACTTTATATGCGCTGAATTTTTCAGTATTTGTATATACTCGTATTCATTTTACATAACTATTTTGATTTGACTCTTGCCAATTCAATGCTCACCAAACAAATATCTACTTACTTCTGTGATGTAATTTTTGAACATATTCTTGAAAATAGTTAGCTGGAGGTAACGGAAAGCAAATATTCCGCGTACATGACAGTGCAAGGTATAATTTAAACATTTGGACTAAAACCTGCTGTTTAATTTAAAAATGTGGGCCAAATTTGCTGAAAAAAAATTAAAGAATTAAAAAAAAAAGTGTTGGGGATTGGTCGAATCGACATTGTGGAAGATGCGAATACGTAAAGTTGGCATGAGAAAAATTATACCTCAGCCATCTTATTTACAAGATAAACTCGTATATAGTTCCACTTTTTTTCTTTCCCAAACTGAAAAGACCCAGGAAAAGAATAAAGATTTGCTGTCATTAATACGAATACTTAAAGGAAGATTCAATATATTATTCTAAGCACTCGAATCGTCGTTTTTTAGCTTATAAGAAAGCTAGTTTTGAGTGCACTTAATTGATTTTTTGTTTTATTTTTTTTTTGTTTTAAATAAGCTTAAATTTCAGTTATTCGATATAATCAAAAAATATATAATTTACATATGTCCTAGAAGTAGTGATTGAAGCAAAAAATTTAAGTTAAAAACAAGTTATTTATGTAATGCAATGCATACATTTTGTGTATCAGCTGAGATATATTCCATTACAGTTGGAAAACATAATGCTAAATTTGTCAAAAAGTATGTAGAATGGTTTAGAAATGTCATTACCGCTGAAAGTTCACATGCGCGTGCGTAAAAGACGAACGAAACAATATTTCTCTGAACATTGCGATCGAATAAAACGTATGTAGATGCCTGACTGAAGTTGTAAGCTGCAAAAGTGTAGAAGAATTATGTATGTTTAACTTCAGAAATTAAACTCTGTAAGCAAGGAAGAAGAAATGCTGTCTCCAAATGTCAAAATAATTCATCTATTTCTGACACAAGTGCACAAAAAAGGAACTTATTTACAAAATGAAAACGTTTCATATACGACCAAAGAAACATGAAGACTGTTCACCAAGTGGAAGTTGTCTCACCATCAATATATCGAACTAAGGGTATCAGCTCTACGTAAAGGTTAAAAAAATCTGTATCTATCTTACTACAACAAATTAGAGGAGCAATCCAAATGTTATCCGCCAAATATTATCTTGACACGTATTTCAGCTGAAAAACCACTGCAGGATTTACTCAACCACACGGCTACTCGAGAGAATCAAAACGATGTTTAAGTGTCCCTTGAATGTACCCAGAATCTAATATCCAGATACACAGACGTGCTATATGTATGTTTATGTAAAGCAACATCTGCATAATTCAATAAAATTGTAGAAGCAGAACGAATACATTTTGATCCTGCCTCACTTAATTTTGGACCATCATCTTTGTGTGCTTTCATAAGATTTTTCGATTGCCTCCTCTACCTAGATATCGTATTAATTACCGATTTAATATTGGCAAGTACGTTCTGAAAAAAAATCGTTTCTGAAAGAACAGTAGTGCGTTTCTGTAACCCATTTCGATCGATGTTCTCGACTCCAATTCTCGATTTGACGTCACTCTCACTCAATGTGTTTCTGTAAAATAATTACTCGATTCAATCGATAGTCAGCTGATATGTTCCATTCCATTTCAGTAGGAATGCTCGATTGAATGTGTTTCTGTAACCAAATTGAATGAAATACTGTCGATTGGTTTTCTCACTTCCATTTGAGGTGATGACAAAAAAATTTTTCGTTAAATTCAAAATGAAATTAGTTGAATTTAAAGCAAATGTAAGTATATTTTTGTTAATATATTATATATGAATAGTTAAAAAAGATTTGATGCATTTTCTTTACAGAGAAGTACGTCGGGGCGTGTTACGAATGGCCAAAAGAGGCGGTTACTGCACTTAATGCAGCAGCACCGCAGCGTTGGAAGGGGCCAATTTATGAAACCAAACGCGAGGAAGGAGCACGAAGAGGTTTGGGCTGCCGTCGCTGCTGAATTAAATGCATTGGGAGGGTCCCACAAGTCCCCTAATCAGTGGAAAAAGGTAAAACTAAAATATTCTTGTGTATAGCATTACAATTTACATATGTGTGTTGGTTTTTTTTAGTGTTGGATAGACTGGAAATCGGCAGTCAAGAAGCTGCACAATGTCCACAGAGCGTTCGCCAGACGATTTATTTATTAATAAGAATTAAATATTTGTGCACACATTTCTATAATGCTTACTTTTCTCAATAATAGTTTCTCAAACATGAAGTTGTCAGTCCGTTTCGATAGATTTCTTGTCGATTGGCGTTCCATTTCTCTCACTGTTTCATATTTTGTCGACTTATGCTTACAGAAACACTCGTTCTCGATCAATCGACTAACTTGGATCGAATCGAAATGACGTCACTATAATCGAGTATATTGTCGATTCCTTACAGAAACGCACTACAGATGAAATACAAAAGATATTTAGGATGGTTGTACATGTTCCAAAATATGGATACGATAGGAACACGGCAAGAAACCTTTTTTGAAAGTCCTGAAGTTGCTGAAAAAATAACTGGATTATCTTGTGAATTAACTTCATCCTAGAAGCTTTAAGTTGTCCCCACAAAATGTATGCTATACGTTTTGATGACAATGCGAGAGAAACTGGAAAAGTCTATGTTTAATTATACGATTGCTACCCAATTTGGACAACAGTGCATCAAATTTTAATGCCCGGAAAAGACATACTAGAAAAATTTTCTTTGCCTATTGGACAACTAGGAGAAGACGTACGAGAATGTCGCCACAAAGAAGTCAAATATTTTAGGGAACTAAAATGAGTCGTAAAGTGACCAGTGGGATTTGTTTTATATAGTATTACTTACATCGGACCCACCAATATCTCTATTTATTTATAACCAGACACATAATGTGTACATAAGTATGTATGTACATACATACTTATGTATATGCGGAGATCACAAAGGCATGCGTGCGATTGCATGTTTTTTGAATGATTGCTTCTTTGTTGAAACTTGTCACAAATCTTTAATATATCACCCATTTCATCATTTAAGAAATCTGTAGCTCGTTTCTGTAAGACAAGTGACGTCACATCGATTCGATCCAAATTAGTCGATTGATCGAGAATTCCGTAATTTCCGTAAGAATTAATCGAGAAAATATGGAACAGCAAGAGAAATGGAATGCCAATCGACAGGAAATTGATGACATCGGATAAGCAATTACATATTTAAGAAAATAGTATTGTGAAAAGGGAGCATTTTGAACAAAATATGTAAACAAAACATTAAATATTGACAAATAAAGATTGTTTCTATTTCAGCTATGAGTTTAAGGGTAATAACACTCGCCATACGGCAGGACCGAAGGAATATGTTACGAGTACAAAGGTGAACTTTAAGGGATTCTACAGATCCATTCAGCATTCCAGAAGCGCGTTTTCTTGAGTTATTCCGCTTTAGTAGAACAGGAGCGCAGGCACTTCTTATGGAAATTCAGCCTTTAATGGATACAGGAGTAAGAAGTACATTCATTCCAAATTCCATTAGGCTGTTTCTAGCGCTCCATTACTATGCTACAGGATCGTTCCTTAGGGACGTAGGCCAGGATTTTGTCTGTCCTATAAGTAAGACTGGTAAGCCGCATACTGCATCAAATAACATAAATTTTGCAAAACCATATGGCGCAACGTCATATCATATTTCCAACTACATTTATAATAATAATAATTTGGCGCTTACACTATATAGCTCAGTGTTTGGCCGAACTTCTCCTTCCATTTGTGGTGTGCGTCTTTATATTATACCACAAATTGAGGGACCTACAGTTTTGTGCCGACTCCGAACGGCAGATGTATTTAATGCGAAGCTTTTTCATGGCAGAAATACCCTCGGAGGTTCGGCATTGCCTGCTGAGGGGTGACCGCTATTAGAAAAACTCTTTCTATGATTAAGATTTTACTTGCCCTGACTGAGATTCGAACCTCGAACTCACCGGCATATCGAGTTATAGGACGCACCGCTACCAACTCGACCACAGCGGCCACCAACTACATTAGAGCACCAGAATATAGTGAAGCAACGGCAAGTGAAGTGTTATAATCTTAAAGACTTGCGGTTATTTATTGCTGATTTACATTTGGGTTAATTTGCAGGTTCTTCCCTGCAACTGGATTTCCTGGCGTCTTAGGAGCCATTGACTGCACTCACGTCAAAATTAAGAAGCCATCTAGTGATGTAGAATACTGCTACATTTACCGGAAATTATACTTTTCAAAAAATGTGCAATTAGTGTGCGATTTTGATTTAAATATCTTGGTGTGCTTTGCAAGATACTCCCCGTATGCATGACGCTTACATTTGGGAAAACAGTATATTAAAGTCCCATATGCTGAATGAATACGCAGGCAATGGCTCTACAGGTTGGTTGCTTGGAGACTCTGGTTATCCGTTGCAATCGTGGCTAATGACTCCATTCAGAAATGTTGAGAATGTTAGCCAGCAGTGCTACAACGATTATCACGAACGTGCTCGAAATTGTGTGGAACTTCTAAATGGAGTTTTAAAAAAAATATTTGCTTGCCTTTCACAAGACCAGGGACTAATGGTGAATCCCGCATTTGCTAGGTCTATAATTAATGCGTGTTGTACACTACATAATGTCCGAAAAAGATATAATTTTCCGCTGCCTGAAGTTGGTCCATCTGAAAATTCACCGTCTGGAGATAATGCTGCATTAGTACACGTTTTAAATGAAGGAAGAGCTGTACGAAATACTATTGTAAGAAACCACTTTTGTAGTTAATGCACATACAATGGTGTTCAGAAAAATAAGAGTAAAATTCAAAATAATATGGCTTGCAAATTATTGTGTTTTATTTATTTTTAATAATTTTCATATTATTAATTCTTTTCATATAACTAAAAATATAACGAAAAAAATTTATTCTAAAAACTTATTAATTAAATTAAATTAATACACAGCCTTCTAATGTATTAAGTCTTTCTCTAATAGAGCGCAGTTTTATACATATGCCTCTGCAACAATTCCTAAGAAAAAAAGCACAAAGTAACGAAAAATTGTATTGCAATTTGTTACTTCCCGTCATGGTTTCCAAAAGAGCATTTATTGTGTCATGAATGCATTTCAAAGCAGCCATATGCTCCTGATGCTGTCTCTCCAAAATACTTTTTAATTGCGCGTGTTGTGTTTCAATTAAGGTGCTTGCTTCTTCTACATAACTTTGGTTGGTGCGCTGTTCGGGTGGTTTATCCGGCACAACTTCAAACTGAGCCAGGGGAAACTCTATCATTTCTTCACCATCCACCACATCCTCACCAAACACATTTAGGATTTCGCAAGTTGACTAAAATATCAAACGTATCACTAAATTGCTTAAACTAGCCATTTTATTGTTTTGTGATTTGTTACTTACTTCCAAACCAATGTTGGTAGTAGCATCATCCACCATATCGACGATTTCAGCAGTTGTCTGTAATATACACTAATTTTATTAACACAACTTTAAATTTTGAGAAACGTTACCTCCCGCTAAAACAAGTTCGGGAGTGATTTCATCTCCGTCCACCATGTCACTGGAAAAAAAATCTCCAGTACTTCTTTGTCCATCGTGACCAATGGTGTCGGACCGTCCTGCACCAGCAAGTTTCCAGTCCGTCTGGCGAACGCTCTGTGGGCATAATGCAGCTTTTTAACAGACGCTTTCCAATCAATCCAACACTAAAAGAATACCAATTGTACGTAAATTGTAATTCTATACGCCAGCGTATTTACTAATTTCATCTTTTTCCATTGATTTGGGGATTTATGTGAACCTCCTAAAGCGTTTAATTCGCAAGTAACTGTAGCCCAAACTTCTTCATGCTACTTTCTGACGTTTGGTTTGCTGAATTGGCCCTTACCAACGCAGCGGTGATGTTGCATTGATTTAAGTAACCGCTTTTTTTTGGCCACTGGTAACCCGACCCGACGTATTCCTCTGTAATAAAAATACATAAAAGCTTTTTTAATTATTCATGTAAATTATATTAACCAAAATAAACTTACACTGGCTTTAAATCCACCCGCGTTCATTTTGAATTACGAACTGTGTCACTTAAATAACTAATTCTCATCACATCAACAGCAAGTGAGAACAACAATCGGCAATATTTCATTTCATTTGATTACAGAAACCCTTTCAATCGAGTGTTCCTACTGAAATGGAATGGAACATATCAGCTGACTATCCAGGGCTGTCGATCAATTCGTCTAATTTTATTACAGAAACACAATAAGTGAGAGTGACGTCAAATCGAGAATTTCAATCGAGAACTTCGATCGAAATGAGTTACAGAAACTGGCTACTGTATTTAGATCATCTCTTAACAATGTTCATACTTACGATGCGTATTCATGCAATTCTGCCTTTAATTAACAAAACCTTCTTATCAAATAGCTTACAATGTTGATATTAAACTTCACTCTTCACTTGCAATAATATCAGTATATGTACGTACATATATTTCTACCAATATGTCAAATTAAGAACTTTAAAATACTTATTTTTGGTTGGCAACGCGGTTGATAGTTACGATCAGATTTCAGCATACCAATTTTCGAACTTTCGGAACGGAGCTACGAATTCGTAACTTTGAATATTCGGATTACAGCATAGGTGTGCTAGTTTTGTTGAATGTTAATTATATGTTGGATATAACGGATTTAACAAAAGAAGGTGTTGTTGTTATTGGAGTGAGTGAGTGAAATGGTGTTGTTGTTGTTACAAAAATGTAACTCGCTGGTCATTTGGTAAAAATTGATGGATTTTAACTCTTTTTTTTAAATGTGTGTAATTGTTTATACTTTGAAGCCGCATTATCAAGAACTGCCACAATTTGTCATTTATATGTCTAATAATAAAAAAAGGTGAAATTTTTTTCAAAATTTTTTTTTTTTTGTAAAAAGTGAATTTTTTTCTCTCGAAGTTTGTTGTCAATGAACAGATTGGTTCGATCTGTATTCTGGCAAAACGGCTATTATCGAATTTTTTTTTTAAGTTATGATCAAAAAATGAAAATGGTGTTTTTCTCCATTTTGACGGCGTTCTTCTAAATATAGTCGTCTCACATTGTTTTATATTCGACAATTAAGCCTTAAACAGTTATAAATACAAATATTATTACAACAAAAACAGAAATACATATCAACAATGAAATTAACTTTTCCTTTAATCGTTTCCTATTCACCACTTCTTCGTAATCAAAGTTCTCGCACACAATAGCGCTTGTCATTATTATGTAAGTATGTCAGAAATTTCGCGC
The DNA here is from genome assembly GCA_963971545.1 of Philophylla caesio. Lineage (NCBI taxonomy): Eukaryota > Metazoa > Arthropoda > Insecta > Diptera > Tephritidae > Philophylla > Philophylla caesio. Next base: position 77,915,035 of record OZ020606.1, read on the forward strand.
TGTCATCAGTTGTATTCACTTTCTAATTTTTTACCCCCTACCCTTGCGATAATTATGTACAATTAAAGCATCCGCCGAGATACGAGTATCTAAATTTTAAATTAAACGAATTAAAATTCATTGGCATTGCTGCTGCGCCATAGTTTCGAGATTTTCCAATATCCAGGTAATAAAATTAAATACCGTTCTGTTCATTTACAGTTACGGCGATTTTTTTTTTTGCTGTGGCGACTACATTCACACAATGGCAGGAAAGAGGACAAACAATCCAGTTGGATGAATCCGTAACTTGGAATTAATTAAACGAGTGTCACGCGGTAAACAATAATTACGGTGATTAGCGTTGATTGTGACACAGCTGCTGACGTCAATTAAAAACTGCGACAACAATAAAAACGCAAACAGTTCGTATTCAAACAGCGGTAAGGTGTAAAAAGAACTGATATTGCAAATAACATTCGAGAATTGTGAGAATTTTACAATCGCACACTGCGATCTAAATTTATATGCAAAAATGTACTCGTAAGTATGTATGTGTTCGTATGTATGCGTGCAAGTGTAGATGTGGTCAATCAGCAAATATGTTCATTAATAGGCAGATACTTTTGTGTGAGTTGCCAAGGACACATATAAACATGTAAACATGTTTACAATTGCAAAATTTCCATGCATATTTAGCTAATAGCTATGTATGTATGTAATTCACACGCTTAATTGTGATTAGTTTTCAGCTTTTAGCAAAAGCGTGTGTTCATCTGTTGTAAACGCTAGCAGTTAGTTTAAATTTCACAGACTTCTAAATTATGTTGTACAACATTAAAGATTTTTGTTTTTTATTTTAATCTACAAAAACTCATTGTTGTGCAACTTTAATTACTAAGCTTCGTACGCGCGCTTACACACACACCCAGCATTGTGCTTGTGTGTATGCGAGTGTGCGTTGGACTGTGTTCAACGAAATCGAACCATTACCTTTGGTTTCACTTCAGCTTCCATAAATGCATAACGAACCCCTTAACGCTTCTAAAAATGTCACAGGAAATAGCCAACTCCGCAGATAAAACACCTCCTGACTGTGAGTGAAGTGAAGTGCGAACGCCGGTCTAAGCGCTTTTCAACGTACCACTACTACTACTGATGCCACAGCAGCTCGACTCGGCTAAGAGCCAATTTGGCGTGAATTTGCACACCAAGTCGTCGTCGACTGCTGCATCCCTTGAGCAAAGTAAGTCATGCCAAATTGCAAACCTGAATGACCGAATGGCCGAATAGCGCTGTAGTCCAGCGCTTGGCTAGCAGTTACATCGAAGATGTACGAGTATGTGTGTGTGTGTGCGTGTGTGTGTCTTTCTGAATGTGGATGTGGCATATGCAAAGGGAATTCACCGTTTGTGGCAAAGCCAAATCGCTACGGAAGCAAATACTGGTGGTGTATGCATGTGTGTGTGTGTGTGTGCAGCGAAAACATTTGCTTCGACTAGGTGATATGTTGGTCGAGCAAATTCGTACAGTGTAGCGTTCCCCAAAGAGCTGGGGCAGAAAATATTTTCAAGTATGCTGTTATTTCTCTGCTTTATATTCTTACTCCAGTCAAGGACCTAAATATTTATCCTCTCAAAAATCTGAAATTGGCGAACTTATGAATAAACATTTTCGGGTGTTTGTTAGACCGAATAAAGACTTCGAGTTTTTCACTCACCATTTTATCGGCAGATTGCTAAGCTATTGCAGAGAAGTAGCAGCATATTTAATTATCGAAGAGTTAGCGCGAAAGCAGGTCAGAGTACTCTGCTATTCCCAATTCAATAAAAGACCATCTCATGTCGAAAAGCCTGAGGGATGATATGGCATTGTATCAAAGGTTTCGTTGAAAATTCCCCTCAGTATTTACCAACTTGTGTACCACAGTGAAAAATACTGCGCATTACCTGTACATCATCTAATTACATAGATTTAAGTAGGGCTCAGAACAGATGCTACCTTTGCTCTATGCTATCTGAGCTAGTAAAAGCCAAGCTATTCCAACAGCATTGGAACCGGTTCGTTTTTCTACAAAATCTTCCAGAAACCTAAGTTGGGGTAATAGAATGGCTGATGATTTGGCGATTTGGGAATATGTTGATTGCTCAATGCGACCGGAACAGGAACTGACAGTTATATTAGGGAAGTTATAGATCGGATTCATAAGGACCACTGATAAAATAGTGTTTCTATAGAGAACCTCCATTATAATTCCTTCGAGAAAATAAAAAATACCAACATGGTTGATGAAATAAGACCTGTAAATGCGTTAAAGTGTGATAAAAAGATACTCAAAACTGTGGTAAAGAAAACCAGCTTGTACAATAGTTAGAATAAAATAAAATGATTATACCACAGCAATCCGGGTTTCGTAAACGATATTATTGTGAAAGTGCTTTAAACTTAGTCATGGCAAACTGGAACGAATACTTAAGTAGAATTTGAAGGGGTTTTTGAAACTATTGACCAAAAGCTGCTCCTAAAAAATGTATTCAATACAGGCACTAAAATGGTTCAAATGCTATATTATGAATCGGAATCAAAAAGCAGCAATTGGATCAGCACTATCCGATAAAAGATATGTTTCTGTTGGACTTCCACAAGTGTCCGTGTTAGCTCCCATTTTGTTTAATATTCACATCTATGATTTTTACAATTGCACTCATTCTAAGTGGAGATAAAATCAGATATACATATATCAACTACACTGCAGGATAACGGATCCTTTTTTGCAGCACTATGTCTACGTTCTTGTAAAGCTCGTACAGCTCCTCGTTCCATCGTCGCCATCGCAACGGCGTAAAGGCCCAGAAATCTTCCGAACAATCTTTCTCTCGAACACTACGATCGGTTAGACTTTACATAAAACTTAACTTCAATAAAACCAAATACATAATCATATAAAGAAGAATTTTGAGGAAAACGAAATATAAACAACGAAATTATTGAAAAAGTTAGTACGTTGAAATATCTAAAAATAAAAATTGAAGGTAAACTGAACTTTAATGAGCAGATAGCTAAAAAATTGTTCTTCACTCAACGAACTTGTGAATACTTAAATAGAAGATACAAGACTATGTTGTATAGATCTATAATTGAACCAAGCCACATTAAACAAGTAGCAGCATTAGAGAAAATTCAACCCTGGGGTATATTATGTGAATTGTTGTGGTCCATTACCCTTCAAATAGAGATATCAAATTTGACGAGTTTGATAATTCTAAATGTAAACAAAGTGTACGCGTTTCTACATTTTGCTTGAAAATACATTTGTTTTCAACGCAAACAGTGCAAGACGCATCATACTACAACGGCTCCTCAGGAAGCATTGCTCCTGGTCACAAAACTCTGGAAAGACTCACGTTGTATGCCTTCAAGAATGCCAAAAATGGTCTAAAAGCGAGAATTTGAATAAGTTTTTGTAAAAATTGTCAAGTATTTGTATAATGAAACATTATTTGTTCAATTATTAATATATAAAATTTTATTGGCAAGAAAAAAATATCCGTTTTTTGATAAAGTATAAAAAATAGTTCTCCATAAAATCATAGTCATAGAAGAACTCCCATTTCTCAGAAGCCGCCTTCAACCGACTCGATCGTCTCGTCAACGTCAATTTTTCGTTTCCTCCGCTCGTCTTTGGAACCAGCTAATTTTATATTCAATTTAACCTATGGATGTTTTTCTATTTAACCTATGTAATTATACCATAAAGGCTAAAAGAACTCCATGGACCTGTATATTTATGCTTTTTCAGTTATCAATTAGTATTTCTTTCCTAAAAATCCCATCTTCAGTGCTTTTATGCTCATAATCATTAAGGATTACCTTCAGTTTCATCATGATCCAGTGATTGGAAATATACGGTATTATTGTGGGAAAACCAGTGCGGTTCTACTTTTCCGAAAAAAAGTTAATCGCTGGACAAACATTGTTATGTTGTTCGTAAAATCGTCAATCATTTGTACTTTTCCTAAGAACGGCCTTCTTTTATTCCCGTTTCTCTAATACTTCCAAAATACAACATTGAGCTAAGGGCGTTCAAACTGGCGCTGTCACAACGTACAACACCTTTCATTATTCCATCATGGTTATAGACCACATATATTAAACAATTCCAATCAGCTGATAACATTATACTACATGTTTATTGTACCATGAATTGAACCTTATCTTATTTACTGTCCCACAATATTCTTTATAATAAGAGATAGTCAAATCTATAAGCAACCAATGCAACAGAACCGAGCAATGAAAAACACACCTAGCAGAGATAAACTTGCCTCTTTAATTGGCAGACCGTGAACCGAACACTTTTGTACCATAGCTTAGTATACATTTCTCAAGAAAATCAAAAAATTCATATAAAATAACACTCAAGAAATGAAAAAGAAATTTTCTTCTATACAAATTTCTTAAATCAGTCTAAAGCTCTCAAGAAAACAATGCTCGTTTATTTATTTCTTCAAGTAGTACTTTATCAAGCAACAGAAATAATGAAAAATATTCGTAACCAAAGGAATTCCAACTTAACTCTCTTTTAGTAAGAAATATATGAAGGGAAAAATGAGATAGTGAAGTATGTAATTATATTTATTGGAAAATATATATTGTCTTAATTCTATAAAGAAATATAAACTTAGTCTTGAGTATAGCATTTAAGTTAACTAATGGCATTTAATGTGGTATTTCAAAAATACTCAAAATCGAGTTTCGTTGTAATTCCTTGTGACCGCAGATATTGCTTTCGATTTTTTTGAGAGCTGTAGATACTTAGAGAGTAACATAAAATATTTCAATAATGTACACTCCACAAATACTCGGTACAGAAATGATTTTAATGTCCCGGCTTATAAAACAGGATAAGATAAATGTAACTTGTATTACAAAGGATTTAAATGTTTTAATAAATTGCCAAATAATATTAAATGTAACAATATTACTGAGTTTAAAATGAAATTGTACAATTATTGTAGGATACAATTAAGTGCAACATGGGCGGTCTTACACTTCAGGGTCTTGCCAGAAATCTATGTCGGTCCCACATGCAACCACTCCCTCATCTCCCCTCAAAACGCATCACTTGATCAAATCAGTGCATCGTCGTATGGACGCTTACTTCGCATTTTGTATACATAAACGGCCTATTTACTGCAACCGAATGACACCTACAATCATTGTGTTAATATTTATTCTTTGGAAGCTCAGTCCTTTGTTTTTCATTAACACTTAGCAGTGCATATAGTATGTACATAGATTTTACTTTATTTTTTGTTATGGCTATACATTTTACATTGAGCATATAATCAATAAAGCTGTAAATAAATTAATAAACTAATAATGACGTCTTTATGTACCGAACGAGACGGAGTTTAATCTCAAGCACAGAATTCATGGGCTACGAACTTTTAAAGGGAAAATAATAAAACACAACTCATGGCGTTACACACTTGCGCATCCTGCCGGAAAGATCATGATAGTATACAGCATTTTCCCTCTTCAAGACTAAGAATGGAGTAGTCAAGATCTGTCGTTCGCGTAGAGTAAGCTCTAAATATAAAGTGACGAAAAACTGTCAGTAAAGCCGTCAATAAATTTACAAATGTGTCAAAGTTTCTTAAATTTGAATATTCAATTAAAACAGATTGTAAAAATAATACTAATACTAACACACTAATTTCGAAGAATTGAAAGGAAATTTGTAAATACATTTGATTCAGAATTATCCAGAAATATTCAAGGCACTATTTAAATTGACAAAAGCGCTCTCCAAAACACACTTCTCAAAAAAAAGTTTGCAATTTTAGTGAAAGTTTTCTGAAACTCACTGTAATTATCTACAAAGTTTAACACTTCGATTTGAATGATTTTTGTTATACTAATATGTTCTGTTCGAAAATGAAAGCACGTTTTGCGGATTGTAAGCTCAAGGTGTTCACTATGGCTGTAAGTGTTTTTCTATACGCCTTTGTTTACATTTGAAAAACTTACATGAAAGTGATAAGTTACTGAGTTGTATAACTTATTTAGGATCTTCAAAACTACGATGCATCCTGCAAACCACTTCTTTGAATTTTTGAATATTTTTTTACCACATTTATGAAACTTTTTTACCATATTTAAAATACCTTAAAAGATTAGGACTTTTTACTATAGAGAGTAATTACTTCCTCTATTTCTTTCCAAACCTAACAAGGCAGTGCATGTAAAAATTGTCAGTATATTTGAAAATTAAAGAAGAATTTTTTGGTATCTGAACTCTTTTTAAGTTTAAAAAATGGTGAGAAAATACTTAGTTTCATCCCAATAAACGACAAGGGCAATTAGTTTATAAACTTCCACGTTCAATAATAAAACTTTCAATATTTTTGTCCACCTTGTTACACTGTGTGTATGGCTCAAGTGCCGGTTGAGGTTGAATGGCTTTTGGGGTCTTTTTGGGTGACACGGTGACAAGGTGACAAACTGGAGGAGCTTACCGTGCAGCAGAGTGCGGATCAATGTGGTGAGTCGAGTATGCACTTACGTGGTTTCGTTTCATTTGGCGATTTGTGTCGCATCCGGTATGTGGTTTTCCGCTCCTATGCGAAAGTGCCCCAACGAACCGTGAAAGCGATGGGGCGCAACAGCGGTGGGTAAGACGCAGTGAATGTGGTGGAAGCAAAAGGGTATCCACGTACTTCTCGATGCTCTCGAACTGACTTTCACCTACGAACGTATTATGTTCGTATGTTTGTTTGTGTGTATTTATGTAAATACTTACATATGTGTTTCTATCCGGTGCCCGGCCGCTAAATTAAAGTACCGCTACAATTTGTAACAGGAAAAAATAAAACAACAAATCTGATTTTGGTTACCGATAAATGTAACACATTTGTAATTGACTGTATTTCAATATCGGATAGGGACATTGCATTTGCTTCACTATTTGCTGTGTATAGTTTGCATTGGAGTTGTATGTATGTATGTATATGTGTGAAGAATAACAATTGCAACACCCATACATACATAATATGTGAATCTGTTTGTGCGAAAGAAGTCTACAATAATTGTTCGATATTAAACATTGAAAAACAAACAACAAAGTAAAAAGAACAGGCGCATATATGTATGTATGTATAATATAAACTGCAAGATGTACATATAATCTTAATAAATATTACTTAAGTGCTTACATTTGAACAGAGATACATAGTTAATCTTTCTTCACAAATATATCCAAGCCACATATTGACAAATTTGGAAAATTTTTTTTTTTGGAAGTATTTAAAATGAATTTTCAATTAAAATACCGTTCATTCTGTAATCAAATTCATAAAATCCTTCTTTTTAACCTTTATACAAAATGTACAATGATTTAACAAAATTTCATCAAAATTTTTAATTAAAAAATATTTTTTTTTTTAACTTTTTTGAGTACGCGGTTTTGCAGCTTCTTCAATTTAAGTAGTATAGTATTCGTACAAGTTTCAAGTATCTATAAAATACCACCAATTATTGACAATTTTTTTACTGACGCTCATTCACGGGTTTGAGTTATTTTGACGAAATTGCCAGTGGTACATTGACAGGTACTTGAAACTGGCACTTTATTATATCAAAATAAAAAAAGCTTAAAAATTGCATGCTCAAAAAAATTCTAAAATAATTTTTAATAACTTAGGAACTTTGATGAAATTCTATTAATTCATTGTACATTTTGTATAAAGTTTTAAAAGGCGTTTTAATGGTTTTTGTTAGAGAATAAATGGTACTTTCAATGAAAAATAACTTTAAATAATTAGAAGAAAAATAAATTGTCCAAAAGTGTCAATATGCGGTTGTGCTATAATTTGTGAACAGAATCCATGTACTCGCCTAAAAGTATACTTCATACGCGGATTCTCGGTCACAACAAGTTAATTTTAGCCTTAAAATATTTGTAAAGTTAGAGACTAAACGTTCAACGGTGAACTCTATTTGAAGGGCATAAAAATTTAGGTACAGAAATTAAAATATAAACTTTTACACAACAACTGGCACTAAGGTTATAACTATGTAGATATAACCATATATGTACATATATAATATATTATATATATTATGTGAATGTGCCTTTAATTTTTTTTTTTTTGGTTTTAAAATTAGTATATTTTTATAAATAACGATAAGTGCGTTTGATGCAACAATAATATGTTGTATTATGTTCTATGTTGCTCATTTTCAATATGTAAACGTTTTTAAGTTCATATTTGTATATACTTAAATTTTTTTATATCATAAAAACTAATTTCCAACATGATTAATCATAATTAACTTATGTACTTGATGGACTTAGGATAAAAAATACAATGATTGACATCCGATAGTTTAGTTACAAATGTAATAAATGCAAAAGGCAGGAGTTCCGGTTAATGGCAAACGAAGTTAAAATGATTGTCCAATTCAACGTTTGGTCGCTTACAACAAAATTTTACTTCTCCTTTAACTAAATAATCATCATACCGCCCTCTTATTAATTGTGTTGACGTTCAATCAGTGGCAAAAATAAGCCAAATCGTTTGTCAGGGATGTTATTTTTGGATGCGTTCGAGAAAATATGTCACGTTGGAACGCATTTCGCTCATGATTTTGTTCAAATGCTTTGAAATGAGTCATTTCGGTACTGAAAATTTGCATAGAGAAATGCGTGCTTTGGCTTCGCAATTGAGATTTTATACTCAAACGATGCATTTGGGTTAAATGTAAATGTATTATTACCAAGCAGTTTTGTTGCTCACTAACTTTTATTGCAATCAGAAAAAAGAATAATAATTTTTATTTAAAGAAGATTAAAAAAATTAAATTCGAATAATTAGAATTGAGCAAAAGCATAAAATTAGAGTTTTAGTTATTAAATTCATTGAAAAAAGTAAAAAAAAAAAGAAGCATTGAATATTGCAGGTGTTCGATAGAATGCGGTAAAGGAGACGGCGTCATTCGTTGTGACGTTTGCCAACTTATAGACCGTGTGATAGTTTTCATTACTTTGTTTTATTTTTAAGATGATAAAATACACTTCGCTATGAACTATAGAAGTCAGAAAAAGTTTAAGATATTTTCAAAATTTAGCGAATATGAAGTTTTAGTTATTGAGAAGATTTCTATTTTGTGATCTGATCAAAGTGGGGTATACCGTTGTGTGTACGGCCAGCCAAAAGAATTGGGCGAAGAGGTTCAACCGAAGTTAAGTTACAATCGTTCAGACTAATCAAGGAGATATATCGAAAAAAAACTATATCGACAATTGTCAGCAGTGACAGCCAGCAGAAGAAAATTAAAAAGAGTACTACGAGAAAAATTACGTTCAAGCTAACTTTATCGAGGGCAGATTGTACCCGTACGGTTCTATGTCAGAACTTTGTAAAAATTTTGTTCCCAATTTGTGAAATATGAAAAGTGAAATATTTTTACTTTAAAAACTATTGATTTACTTTTGTTATTTACTCTTACAATAGTTATGTCTATGGATTATAACTTGGTATTAAAGAATTTGGTGATGGGAGAGTGTGTGTTATAATAAATTCTTTGTAAAACCTAATACTATGGTCTGATTTCGCAGAAAAATCGAATTTGTGATTTTGAGGTTTTGAACAACTGTCATGTTTTCTCATTGAGGAGTTTAAGAAACTTTGAGTTTAACTAACATTTGTTTATTTACTACCAAATACAAATTTTGTTTTGTTTATTTTCAAAAATGTTTGTGAAAATACATTTGTTTAAGAAAAGTGCATAAAATTGGATAATGACGACTGAGCAAATGTTGAATGAGAAGGCAACTTCATGGTAGACCCCGATTGTGGCGTTGCATCAGTATTAAATTTTTGTTTCAAATTTAATCTCCCGGTAGTATTTATCAAGCAAAAATATTGCTAAATCGGCTTACTTAGTAGTTTATTATAAGATGGCAGTTAAAGGCAGAAATGATGAATTTAAAGTTTCTGCGCGGGAAATTCCAAAAGTCGCTGACGTAACAAACCGCCAACCGTATTTGAAATTATGAACTGTCAAACCAGTAAACCGTGCAGCAAAACTTTTAAACAATGATAAGGGTTGTACGCCCATAAACACAAAAAAAAAGTGGTGTTTAAAGCGAGTTATACAAAAACATTTGTATGTTAAACTCCGAGTTTATGAAAAGTGTTTGGCGTTAAACTCCAAAATTGCTCAGGATTTCGAGTTAACGGAGCAGTCAGAACATATTATAAGTCTACAAAAATTAAAATTACGTTTGTATTACTATTCCTAAACATTTTCTGTAAACAAATTCTCAAAAATCAACGGAAATCCTTAGTGACCCGAAACTCGCAATTAATTATTGTTCTAAAATTGAATGCGTACACATTAAAAAAATTAAATTCTATGAAAAATTTTAGGAAAGTTTAATAAGTTTTAATTTTTAATGTTCAACAAAGCCTGAATTTTGATGACGAATTAACTGAATTTTAATTTTAAAAAATATTAGGTCTTCTATCACAGAAAAAAATTAATCAACCAAATATAAGATGAATAAAGAATGCTGTGCCAAATAGGCAATTTCAGTATCCTAAAAGCTTCCACGTCAGTCTGTTCGATACTAAGTATATAGTAGCGATAAATTTCGACTCAAATGACGTCGATATTGCTGTTAGCTATGCCGATATTAAAGGTCCCTTCAAACCAATACAAAAGTTTCAAGATGTTAACTTGGAAAATTTTCGAACCAATCGACATCGCTTTTTTATTCAACTGACAATAAGACGTTTCGAGATCAAGAGCTTAGTACTGATGGTATCGATACTACAGTCTGAATTGTTGAAACCCACTTAAGATTTTTTTTTTATTGAATTCCAGTTTGCGATAACGTTTATTAAAATTGAATTTGAAAAGGAACTAATTGTCTGAGAGTAAAAATCAGTGACGCAATAATACCGTAACATTGGCAGAGCAAAGAAGAAATTTTAAAAAAGAAAAGAAAGACGCGAGCGGTCGATTAGCTGCCTTCACACGGCAATATTTATATGCAACTATTGGGCGATATAAAAGTATGCGAGACAAAATTTGGCACGATTATACATTAATACAAACTCATGTCCCGACAGTAAAAAAATCAAGTAATTTTGAAAACCATCTAATAGACATAAATGATTTAGATAAATTGTTTTCCATCATACGATCATAGTTCTCACCACGTCACTCCTGTTTGCAAACATGTAAGATCGTGTGAAGGCATCTTATAGCATGAAAAGACTATTGCTACGTCATCGAATGGGTGTTTCACTCGACTGTGGGTATAATATGCATTATTCTTTGGTGCTATGCAACGGTATAGGAGAGTTGTTTGCGCTAAAAATTGGAGATAACAAAAATTTAAATAATGGTTTTTTTATGACATTCTTCACGAAGTCTGGATCACCTTGTATTTCATTCCTTCTTCATTTCGCTGATCCTCGCTAATTCTAAATTTCAAAAAAGTAGGAAAATCTAAAGGCATTAATCTGAATTATTGTTAACCCCATCCCGCATTTTTTTTTTCTACAGTTCGTGTTTTAAACTTGACTGTCTCTCTCCCTGGTAAATGAGTGACACTTTCAAGAAAAATGTTCGGCAAAAACTGTTGAAATTCAAAGTTTATTAGCCAAATATTTGTATTTCGCACCAAGAAACTAAGAGTCACCAAATCGCGGAGATAAGATATCGCAATTTCCAAAGGAGCGCACATAAAAGTTTGTTGATGCTTTTTAATATGTATTCCATAAACTTGTTTTTAATACTAAAATTTTGTTGTGAATTAAAATACAAACCTTTACCACGGATGTAAATGCAACTAAATATTTGTTTGTATGATTTTATTTCTAAATAGTAAATCAACTGCCAAAAAATCCAAAGAGTCTCATTTCGAATTAATCAAAGGTTTATTCAAACAGATGCAATGTGCACACAACTCTATTAATTTATAATTAAAATAATTTTAAAATACTTTTCTTAAAATATGCTTAAATCTTATGTGAATTCACGAACTAAATTTTTTAAGTTAAAAACTCATCTTTGCACGGGTGGTATGTGGCATAAAAATTTATAACTTCATGGCCTTCTATTTGAATTTTCAAGTAGTCTTTTATGAAACTATTCAAACACATGCAAAACCATGCTTTTAAAAATCGGGATTGCATTGAAAAGATATACAATCGCAGCAGGGGCGGATACAGAAAACAATTTTGGGGGTGGCCGGGGGTCTGGGTCCAAAAAAATATTTTTGTAGACAAATCATGATAGATGAACTGTTACATACATTTAAATTTTTCTACGCTTAAGGTTCTGATATTTCGAGGTGGTCCGGACATCCCCTGTATCCGTGCCTGAATCTCAGGGTATATTATTTATCATATACGTATGTACATAAGTTTTTAATAAAAAAAAATGTGTGTTAAAATTTTGAAGAAATATAAAAAGTGAAGCTACCATTAACAAGAGATTTGTATGTATGTACGTATGTATGTATTGCATTATTCATTATTTTGTTCCTCTTCCTTCCAGAACGTTTATTTATTTATAATTTATAATTATAATTAATTTCAATGTATTCATTTAAATTTACTAAACAAGTGCATATAAGAGTAAATTTCTACTAAATCTAACACTCTAAATACTTGTGTATGTGTTTGCATTTTTTTTTTTGGTTCATTTTGTCTTCTAAATTTGTGAGCAGATAATTTTGTGTTGAGTTTTCGTAGGCCCTTTAAATTTTCGTAGGTATTTAATCCCACTTAAATTGTCACTCTGTTCACAAGTTCTAGCACAATCAATCACATTTTGATACAATTGAGCAATTTATTAATTCTCTAACAAAATCCATAGAAACAAACTTTTTAAACTTTATACAAAATTTACAATAAATTAACAAAATTTCATCGAAATTTTGAATTAAAAACAAAAAAAGATTTTTTTAGTATAGCTTATTTAATTTAACGTTCTTTAACAATTCCTTCACCAAAAAAAAAGAAATTCCCAAAAATTAATGGTTGCCGGTAGGCACTTGAAACTTGCACTTTATTGTACTAAAATTCTAACTGCATACACAAAATAATCAGGGACCTAAAATAACTGTTATGTGAAAAATTGTAAAATTAAAAATCAATCCGAGAAAGTCGTCGCAGACACATATTTCCTTATAGCAAAATACTGAATTTATTTAGCTCAATTAAATTCAACATAATGCGTTTTTTGAACCAAAAATAAAAGTTACTTTATGACAGATATTTTTTTTGCTTTTCGAAACAGTAAAACTTGGACTTTTATTTCTCTGTCCTCAATTAAAAGTCCATATTCGGGATTATATTCTCAGTCAGGGCAAGTAAAATTTTAATAATAGAAAAAGTTTTTTTTTCTAATAACGGTCACCCCTCGGCAGGCAATGGACATTTTTTTCATAAAATAAATCGGTCGTTCGGAATCGGAATACAACTGTAGTTCCACTCTCCTCAAACACAGGGGGAGGGAAAGGAACTTTTGAAGCATCTTGTGTTTTGCAAACATTCGTTAGGAGAAGCTGAGTCATCAATCGGAGAAGATAGAAAGAAAATGGCACACTTCTTTCAACTAAATAAACTTTATCAGAAGTGAATGTTAATTCGTTAGATATGTTTTCGTAACCTAACGACTCGCCCACTGACAAAAACCACCAGTACTACCATTACCCCCTCCCCCCCTAATTTTCGTTGGGAAATATACGTACTTACATACAAATACCCAGAATTAATGAATATTACCAATAAAATAACAATCAACCTCATCTTCAAGTAAAAATTCATTACAAAACAACTAAGCGAAAATATGCGCATTTCTGCGCTATAGATCATTACTTAAATATATTAAAAACTACTACGCTGTTGTTAATATACTACCAAAAATTAAGGACTTTTATAATATTTTCCTACTCATTAAGCTCTTAAGGTGACTTTTTTCAATGAATTTAAGGACAGAAAAATAAAGGTCCTGTACGAAAATCAGAAAATATATCAGTTATAAAAAAATTTTATTTCTGGTTCAAAAAGTAAATGTCAAAAAAACCACATTTAGGTGATACACAAAGTGTCGTATTGTCATAAAGTCATACAAGTTGGAAATTCCAAGTTGTGTAATTTTCCATCCTCTTTCTGTGGAAGTAACAAAAATAAATAAAATAAATTGCGAACCACCGAAACTTTTTATGAACTTACAACTTTACGACATTTTACGACACCGGTAATTATGTTGAATTTAATTGTATGGATTAAAAAATAATTTATTCGTTTTGACTCTAACAAACTGAAGGTAATTTTATATAAAAGACTCATAACATTTACGGTCCCAGAAAAAAATTCTAAAAAAAAATATTTTTTAAGAGTTCGAAATTTGTATTAAATTTTCTTAAATCATTGTAAAATTCGGATAGAATTTAAAAAAAATTGTTTTTTATGGCTTTTATTTAAGACTTAACGATAATTTAATTAAAACAGAATTTTTTTAAGTAATTAGAAAAAAAATAAATTGTCCAAATGTGTCAATATGTGGTTGTGCTACAATTATCAAACCAAGGGTAGCTCCTTTGAGCATCAACCACTTACTGTTTACTAACTGTTCATGTTATCCTTAGCACAACTGTTATATTAACTTCATTATTCTACCTTTCATTATCATACAGAATAAAAACTTTCTTGTAACACACTTTGTTTTCTTGTTTTCGCTTTGATTGATACAGCTGGATAAACGCTCTCTATTAAAATTTCATACCTAATTTTTTTTTTTACTGCGCGCTCATCAAAATTCGTTGTTTCCAAAACAAAAGAAAGTCAAATTACTAATAATGATAATACGAGCTTATTAGTAACATTCACGAAAAAAAAAAAATCAACAGAGCAAAGTTATATTTGCTGCAATTCCGCTATTCCGTAACACTTCATCTATCTGGTATGGATATGTGACGTCAGTGCAACAGCTATACCAGCAATTAAAGTCACCACCAAATGGCCTAGGCTTGAGTGAGATAGAGGCACGCCGTCACCACTAAATCCATCACGACACATTTCTGGATGTCGTGTAAACTCCTCGCAGTAAAGCTGAAATTAGAAAAAATATGTATTTTAGCAATTGTGCTAGAGTAAATTAGAATAACTAAAACAAAATCATAATTTTAACGATTCTTCAATATATTTTCACACACCTTAGTTAAGCTATTCGCATATTTGTCGACCAGTGCGCGTGTAAATTTCGCCGCATCGGGACCGCATATTTTACGGGCGGCACCCTCAGAGCAATCAACCAACTCATTAATTGAACTGCGTGTGCAAAGTAAATATTAAATGTTAAGATTCAATATTTTTTATTTTCAAAATTTAACTCACCAACAGATTGTCTTTATATTCTCATTCAAAGTCATATTCTCGTGTGCTTCTTGATTCTTATTCGGCTTTAAGAAAACCATTGTTTCCTTATACCGATTGGCGCAAACGTCGAACTCCTTTTTGGCCATTTCCGAGCAGGGCGCATGTTTTAAATACTCTAAAAAATATATAACTATTTTAGCATTCATTTGACCGTAATAAATGTACGATTATATTTGATGTAATTAAATAAAATTGTATTGCATATTAACAATACACGGCAAACAAATAGCACACCCACATATTGGCAAATTCGCCAATTATATGTTACATATGTACATACAGCTGCGAGCATTGAAATAGAAGCGAGCACTTGTAGTTAACATTTCTTTCTGGTAGACTCTATGAGAAATCATTATTTTTACTGCAAAACTGAAGGAAAATTGCATTACTAAATGTAGGGTCAAAAGAGTTTTATTTACATAAACACTAAACAAATTAATTCAAGTAAGATGACTTTCTTATGCAAATTACTGCGAGCAGCAAAATAGTAGTATAACAGAAAAACATAAATTCGTGTTAAATTGCCCGGAGAACCGTAGCCCACAGTTCGTTTTTATTTTCCGGTTTTTCATCCCATACGGCTTTTTAAGGTCGCTCCAAAGGTTTTATACGGGGTTGAGGTCAGGAGATTGAGCTTGCCACTCCATGACCTTAATTCCGTTGACCCGAAACCACAAAACTTGTATACTTCGGGTCGTTATCCTGCTGTATAACCCTTTTAATAGCATTTATTTTTTAGCGAATGAAAGCACTACATCTCTCATTATTTTTACGTACTCATTCTGGTCCATAATAGATTTATTCCAAAATAAAAGAAGCAGCCCTATACCATAATATTGGATCCCCCATGCTTCAACGTCTTCGCATTGGACTTTGGATGATATTCCATATTATAAATAGGCCAATCTAGGTGTTTTTGGCAAAATCTAAACTGTGTACTGTGTACATGGGTTTCTTTCAAAAGAACTTCTTGAATAAAAGTTTTCTTCTCGGAAACGTCTCCTTACGGTATTTATACTACGTAAGTTTAGGTTGTGCAAAATTTCGACAGCTGATATTGTGGTCTGAGTCATCGAATATTTTATAATTTGTCGTAAAGAAGTTGTTGATAATTTCTGCTTACCAACACCTTTTTTCCAATTGATTTTGATAAGTTACGGTATTTCGAATCATGGTGGCTGATCAACCAACTATATTTTCCATGTCTTTGTATGTTTTCCAATTTTTATTGAGGATTTTAATAAAATCACGTTTTATGTGAGTTCGGTATACTCCTTACCTCACTAAAAAATTTTAAATTACGTTTTAGTCTATTTCAGCTAAAATTATAGTAAGCCAAGTCATTAAACTTACTTTTTATTCCAAAAAATTTTATATTTTCACTTCAAGTTTAATTTTGTGACCACTATTTCACTGCTCGCCAAAAATGCCATTCACAACAGAGCCTGAAGTTAAATCATACACTAGAGATGATTATTTAAAAAAAAAAAGCTCGATACCAATATCGCGAAATATATGAAATTAAGGGCACAAAGCATTTCGCAAGTGCACACTACTATTTCAGTGATCGCAACTGTACATATTCGTATATAATAAAGAGTGTTTTTTTTAGACATGTGGTTTTTTAAATGAAAAAAAAACTCACTGTGTTTTAAAAATGATTTCGGGCAAGTGACTGCCGCGACTGGCTCGATTAAATTCCAGCCGACAGGCCCAATTTCCGACCACTTTTTGCAGCAATTGGGGTCGTATGTCAGCAATATCGCGACGAATATTCTCTTGCAAGGCGTCTTAAAATGGCAAACGAAATAGAGTATAAATCAAGTGTTGCCTCATCGAAAACCACACGTCTAAAAAAAACACCCTTTATATGCAAATATATATTTATATTTAATTGAAAAAAAAACTTTTTTATTACATGATTTATAGCATTTAAAAAAATATTGGGTATCATTGATTTGAGTATGCAGTTTTGTAGTCCGTTCAATTTTAATATCACGAAGTGCAAGTTTCAAGAAGTTAAAAATTTCTGTTGATTTTTTACAATTTTTGTTTGTCACAGATGGTGCGACAAAAAATCAGCAATAATTTTAGCGACTAGAAATTCACACTTTACTCAAATGGGCTACAAAAATATAAACAAAAAAGTTTAAAAAATAAAAAAATGTGCGTTTTAATGAAATTGTTTAAAATTATTAAAAAGCTTTTACACAGTTTACTACTTTAACCCTTAATTGGCGCATGGGGTCAAGACCATTTCAAATTAGAAAAAGAGTTTAATATAATGCTTGGAGCGTGTTCGCTATCTTTCTTGCTTCCTACCAGGCCGGGGCGTACGCGAATTAGTCTCGACCGAAACATCGACGCGTAAAGATTAGTTATTATTTATACTCGTATAATGTCATTTGTTTTTTTCGAATGAGAACGAAAACGACACTAAAGATCGCACAACGCCGAAACCGGTATGTCATAAAACTAAATTGGACAAGGGATGACGGAAAATCGTTCCAACATTCATCAAATTTCCACCCTGACGGAAAATCAGAAGAAAATCAAAATATATGTATATGTATTGTTATAGTACGTGTTTACTTATTATATTTATTTATATTTCGAGAGGGTTTTTCTTCTATTCTTTATGTTTGCAGTTTTAAAATGGATAAAGAGGGAAAAATGCTGCAATGGCTGGAGAAGTCGTCGGATAAAGAGAACGAATTTGTAATCGTTACTGCTGTAGATTATTCCCATGATTCAGAAAACGAAACACTTTAGCAGTCAGATTATTTTTTTTATGTTTGATCTCGGCTAAGTCTCAAATTTAGAGTTTTAAGAGAACTTTTAATTTAATTTCAGTTTGATGTGAAAGTTATGTTTATGTTTCTAATAAATAATTTTAAAATTTCTGAAAACACTACTTCATTTTGTTTATTTCTTATACTCCTTTCCCAAAATTTATTTTGGGGTCACCCAAGACCCTATGCCACAAATTGGGTGATTTTCTTTATGCGCCTAATTAAGGGTTAGTTAATTTGAACAAAAAAAATTATAAAATACATTTTCCAAATTTATTACTATTTGCTATATTTTTGTCGAGTGCTGTTGATATTAACGTTACTTTAACTTACCATCTTGAAATTCACCCTTTGAACACAGATCACGAATGAATTGATTTGTGCCGTGGTATAATTTATTAAATTCATTCCTTTGCTGAAGCTCCATACAGCGCCGCGTAAAACTTTGAATGCAACGAACGCCCTTTTGTAATTCTCTGAAAAATATTAAAAACATGAATAAATTCCCGAAAGGCGTAGAAAGCATAGCAAAAGTTATTTAAAAAAAGAAGGAGGCTGTGTCAGAGACACGGCCATTAAGTTTAACGTAGAATACGCCATCCGATAAGACAGAAAACATATGTATAATGATAATTTATAATGATAAATAATGCAAGCAAATGAATTTCTTTATTTGATAGTTACTTTTGATGATATACATAAGCTTATGATAGGAAAATAGGATAAAAATGTTTAAAATTATCAATTAAATTTCTCGCAAAAACGAAGTCAATGGTAGTTATCAATAGTAAAGATAAATGATAAATAACAGACCCAAATCTATTTGATTATTTGAAAGTTACTTTTGAGAATATAGGCTTATGATGGGAAAAATAGGATAAATATGTTTTTAAATTAACATTTAAATTTCTCGCAAAAACTAAGGCAATGGTTGTGTTATCAATAGTTGTGGGAGCATCATTTCGAATATAATCCAAATTAAACGTATCGCTCATAAATTTCGCCAATCTAGTATTCGAAGTGATTTCTGTGTTAAAATCACCACCAATAAGCAGTAGTTGGCAGCGCTTTCTCTGCCTTTACTCTACTTAAATTTTCCCGCCTAAAATTATGCAATAAAATAAACGTCTATTCACGCTACAAACTACTACTACACACTCAACCAAACACCACACACATATTTGTGTGCATGTGTTTATACAATTTTCATTTGAGAAATTTAAATATTAGGAAGATATCAACCAACATGAAATGTATGTCAAACGAAAGCTAACATCTTCATTTGACTACAAAAAAATTTTTAAAAAAAGTTACCGTGCCGTTTCCTTATAATTAAAGAAATAGAGATTACAACAATAAAAACCTGACATGGGTGCCCATACCGTAAGGTAAGACGTATTCTACGCCAAAACAAGTAACAAATTTCTAAAGTTAAAAAAAGAATTGTACCTGGTCGAGAGTACATTAAAAAATGCTACATAAGTTATTCATTAGGCTTGCATTGATCGAAATAGCAACGTTACAAGTCAAGTGCATCGACAGTTTTTAAAATTTTTCAAAAAGCATTTTCCTCAAAAGTATCACCATGATAGTATTTAAACAACAAACAAAGTCATAAAAGTGCGTTCTCTTATGTGAGAAAAGAAATAAGATAAGGGTAGCTAGCAATAAAATAAAAATTTTGAATCATTAACTGACTTCGAATTCACATAATTCTGCTCCGACGGCCGGCACCCAATTGTAGTTCCAGCAATAATAATATTACCACGACTCGCATCGTGAAATTAAGAGCTTTTTACTTTGTCACATCGAAACTGTAAACACGAGCACACCCTTTTGTGGTATCTTTATAATATATTCGTACAACAGTTAAAAACGAGATCCGTTGATTTTGTTTCTTTTGTATAAAACATGAACAAAATAATTTTTAATCATCACTTTGATGCGAGGCAGCTTTACATAAAACATGTGTTTTTGATTGAAAAAGAAAGCGTGGATCTCGGTCATATTTAAGTAAGTTATTAACGAGCAAATTAATTGTTCTCCTTAGATTTTATTAAAACTCGTCCAAGAATCGATGCCTTGCATTCTTTTGAACACCTGATCGCGGATTAGAAAGTGAAAAATAATCTGCTTTTATTTTAATCGATTATTTTTTCTTATTATCGATTTTTTATAATCGATTCTTTAATGGTAAACGTCGATTTTTAATAAATCGATTATATGAATTTTACATTTTAAATCAATTTTTGTAAATAATGCCATCAGTGCGATGGATGCAAAATCGGTAAGGTTTCTAACGCATCTCCACAGGCAAATATTATTTATTGATTTGCAAATAATTAAAAAATTCACCATTTCTCGGTCGCAACGTTTTTGGATCCCAGATTAACAAAAATTTGATTAAGATGAGCCATTATCTTCGTCAAACACAATTAATTATAATAACCGATGTTTGAGTTTAAATGCCAGAAATGATGATATTATAGCAGTGACCCAGTCTGAATCATCTGTTTCATCAGAGGTAGCCGACTATGGACAAGATATATGGCAGGTACGTCATGCAAAAATAATCGCTGCTAATACGCCAAAGACCAAAAATACAGAATTAAACTTATATATTGCGGCACCATTTTCAAATCTTAAGGTAAACCCTCTTGATGTATGGCGAAGCTCTGGGGAAACTTTCCCCAAGTTAACCGGCTTGGCTCTGAAACACCTCTCAGTCATGGCCACTTCTGCACGAGCTGAAAGGTTATTTTCGAGAGCAGGGAATATTGTCAGAAAAAAAAAACTCGAAACCGTATTTTAGGAAAGCGATTATCAAATTATTATCATTGACTGAAGACTTATGGCGCCCAGCTGCTTGCCGGGTAAGTACCGAGCTGTCATTGAGTAAGGCAACATTTCTAGTATGTGCGACAAAAAATTTGTTTAGAGTTAAATTATATATTGCGTGTGATCATTTTGAATCGTCCATTGTAAATAAAATGAATTTAAATAGTTCAACGAAAATTGACACTGAATATGGCACAACGTGTCCAAACTCAATTTTAAAAGGGATTTCGAAAAATCGTTTCAACAAATATCAACATTCCACCCTGTCAGACAATAAAAAGAAGATAACAATATAGTTAAAAACCTTTTAATTTTTTAATCACTGTCGAAAATTTTGTAAGGAAAATATGAAAATAGTAAAAAAAAAAACAAAAGAAACAACTTAGATCAGTGTTAAAAAAATGTTTTTACAAACTGCGTTTTATGTGGAAATGCACAAATTTCTCGATTCCAAGAAATTTGAATTAATACAAAAAGTACCGTTGACATCGCCACGTCATCGCAATAAATTACATTGTATATTTAGAAAATACTTTTTTATTTTGAACAGCCGGGTAAAAGAGTGACCAGTGACATAATTGAACTAGTTTATTACAGTTTTTATGAGGGGAAAAGTATTGCAGATAT
Source organism: Philophylla caesio (assembly GCA_963971545.1). Taxonomy (NCBI): domain Eukaryota; kingdom Metazoa; phylum Arthropoda; class Insecta; order Diptera; family Tephritidae; genus Philophylla; species Philophylla caesio. Next base: position 77,936,735 of record OZ020606.1, read on the forward strand.
GTTAGGGATGGTCAAATGAAAAAAATATATCGATATATATCGTATCGATAGTTTTAAACAAATCAAAATATTTATTCAATGGTTTCATTGGTATTCGTCGGCTATAAACATCAGAAAAACACTTTCTTTGATGAGTAAACTGAGGTAAACTGCTTCTATTATCCGGCACAGCTAAATTAACAGAAGAAGCACGTCTTTGGGCGATACTGAGAAAGCTCGAATAATTTAATTAATTTAAATTAAATATTTTAAAGAAATTTCAAAGAGAACCGGTGTGATATTACGAAAATTTAACCAAAACTCTATTGGCTTCACAAACTACGAAGCCGTTACGTTCAAATCAAATCAAACTGAGCTTTTAAGAACTTAAAAATTATCGAATTTTATACAAGTTTGATTTTCGGAGATAAATATCGAGTGTTGATACATCGAGATTAAAAATATCAACGAAATATCAATTTTTTTTTTAAATATCGATAATTCGATATATCGATATTTTTTGCCCAACCCTAAGATATATCAAAAACATTGAGCAGACAAACTGTTTATAACATAATTTATCGTGCGGAGAAGCACGGAAGGTTGAATTTGCACAATTCACCAGGGAGGCCTAAAAACCTATCTGCCTGAAATGAGCGACGAATAATAAAAAAAGTGTATAATAATCCCAAAATATGTTATCAACAAGAGCTTTTGCAAACGAGATCAAATTGGAGTCTGGTGTTGATATATCACATGAAACGAGTTGCGCAAAAAAAACCGCTATTGCCACAAGTAAACATAGAAAAGCGCCTGTCGTTAGCCACCTATCGAAACGAAAAGTATGCTTTACTATAATGAGAGGCCTAATAGAGTGTGGCGTCAATCCTTAACAGACTTGAACCAAAAAAAAATTACACCAATTGTAAAGTTCGGTAAGCTTTTTGTGATTGCATGGGCCTGCATTTCTAGCAAAGGAGTTGGAGATCTTGTTCATATTGTGGGTCATATGGATGTTACGCAATATCTAAATATTTTGCGGTCCCACTTACGAAATAGTGCGTCTAAATTTGGGTTCGAAGGAAATAAATTTAAGTTTTATCAAGATAATGATCCATAACATAAGGCGCTTATCGTAAGAACTTGGATCCTTTATAACTGCGATAGAGTACTAGATGCACCTTCTCAGAGTCAAGAGCTCAACCCAAATGAGAATTACCGCTTAAATCTAAAAATAAAGGTGGGAAAGAGAAATCTGAAAGACCGTAAAGAATTGATACGGTATATTAATGAAGAATGGGCGAAATATCCAGGCGAGTATGACGTGGAAAAACTACTTAAATCAATGAAAAGCGACTCTGGAGGTCAACACCCAAAGTAATTAAATTAATTATATTAATTCAATACTGACTTTATTGTTTTAATAAAAATGTATTTACTAGGAAAAAACATTTCTTGACACTGAAATAAATAGATTATTTTCTTTTTCATTGAAAACTTGGAGTTGTTTTTCAGAAATTTTTGACTGTTTTCGTGTTTTATAAATACTTGTTTAATAAATATGTATATGATATGTAAAAAAAGAAAACAATTTATATATATAAAAATGTATTTAATTAAGAACATTCAGTTAAAAAGGTACACTTTTATGTTTGTAAAAAATTTTCTTGACAAACTGTACATATGTACGTACGAGTATAACGACAGTTTTACCTAACCGTGCAACTTTTAGCTTTCCGCATTCGCCATCCTTAAAACCAGCGAATTAACTATGCAAACAAATATATTTATGTACATATATGTATATGTACATAGGTATTATGTTGTACATTGAAAAATTTATTTAAAACTTATAGATTTTTTCTTGATTTTTCCATTTCAACATATCAATAGTAGTGTCCTTTCAATTGTGATGTCAAGAATTGAAAATTTTAAAACTCAATTTAAGGTATGTCTTTACTTACTTATGTAACGAACCGAAAATTTTTTCAGACTCATTTTGCAAAACAGATCATCCGCTTAGAATTTTTAATGACGTATATTTTTATTCGTTACATGAATGTACGAATATGTGTAAGTGTGCCTTTTTGTTTTACACGAATTGGACTAACTAGCCACGGCCATAGCCAGTCTTAGTGGGCAGTGGACAGACGCATTGAATGTTGAGCAGCAAGTGCTAAACGTTGGCCACCATTGGCCACCGGAATGGTAAGGACACTTGCAATGGAAAAACGAACTGCTCGCGGCAATGGAGTAGTTGTAATCAACACAAATTTTTGAGTAACTAAATAGGCATACGAAAGCCAAGAGCACTTGGTTTTAAACGAGGAAAAATACCAAGCGAAGTGCTGTCCGAATTCGATGTACATACATACATATAACATAGGTATCTGTTGAGCGAGTCCTGAGAGCACGTAAGCGAACGCACGGCTGAATTGACAAGTGGACGGATGGATTTCGAAGCGCACAAAAACATGGCGTTTCAAATCAAAACTTCAAGTTAACTTATGTACACATGATGTTTATGGATGGATGTACATATGTATGTATGAATGAACATAGATATGTTTGTATTGAGGTGCCTTTGAACAAGAAGAAAAAAATTGTTACTTCAAAATTTCAACAATAACAAAAAAAAATGTCATTAAACTTTTTAAAAGCTAAGAAGCTACACATCTCCGCGGTCAACTTGATTAACTTTCACGCTGTAAGCACGTCGTATGTATTTTTTGGCGGGCACATAGAAAATCAATATTACTTGTTCGTTTTTTCAACAGTCTTTAGACTTTATAAGAAAAATTAGCTGCCAGTAAAATTATGAAGAAAAGAGTGCGCGCTAGTTGACAGAATGACAGATCCATAGCAGCCTGACACTTAGCCAATCGAGAGTAAACTCCACTCTCGGCGAGAAAAAAACAAAGCGGCAAGCAAGTCAGGTTCCTTTCGGTGGCAAAATATGTGGAGCTTGGTTTAAATTGCCAAAACAGTTACAGTCCTAATAAGCAGCCGTATTCCCACAAAGCAGCGAGTAGAGATCACGTTTTCCGGGTTACCATTAATAAAAGTATTTCCTAAAGTCGCTTAACTCGTCAAAACCTTCATTTTTTTTTAAGTTGCAGTAACATATTTTCTCTAAAGGTGCAGTAACATATATTTGTAAATATCGCTCATTTATTACTGCCAGTTTTTCAATGCAAGTTTAACTCTGTTTGTCGTTTAAACTGATTGTGTAAGTTCCGTATTCAGTTTTTCAGTAAACTTTAAACGGCCGATATTGAAGGATTAAACTTAATTTAACCTATCAGCTGTTTGCTAACTTCTTTGTTTTGGTTGCAACAAATTTAATTGAGCGCAAAGAAACTTAGTTCAAATGTAAACTGATTATAACTAAGCTTAGTTTAAGCTGAATTTAAACCAACACAGAAAAACTGACCCTAAAAGGCTGTCATAACTCATAAAATACAATAATCGATTTGAGTATGCAGAAATGCCCGTTACCTGTTCTTTTCTGCTAAATATGTAAAAGTTTCAACGTAGTAACAATAAGCAGTAGCTCACTACAACAAAAAAATCATTTAACTAAAGGAGTATATTTAAATTCAAAACTTTCCAGCAGTTTATCTCGGTTATTGGTTTTTTGAGTTATGGCAGTCTTTTATTAAATGAGCCATACGTAAATAAACAAATTTCTTGTGCAATTGCAAGAAAGTTAAAAGTTTTATTAGCAGTTACTTAGTATTAAAAACTTAAAAGAAAATACATTGGAAAAAATTTACAAAACAAAAAAAAAGTTACCAAATTCGCTCTAAAAAAATTTCCTCTTTCGCTAACTCACTATGCCTACGTCACGCATTTAGGAAGGCGCAATCTTGTTGTCTATCATTATTGCCCTATTCCGCCAATACTCTCTCATGGCTGTTAACTTTACTAACGCGTCTAAAACTATGCCGAAAGTCTCGGTTTTAAGCGCTCGTCCGAGAGTGAGGACCAGTTTTTCAGTGCCTTATTCCCACGCCTATAATTACAAAACTCATCACAAGTCTACTGAATTACCTAAGTCATCAAATACTGACAGCAATGAAGCATTGTTTTATATAACTTTAGGTTCGGTAATTAAGACAATTTTGTCATATGTGTGCAAATAGTAAGTAAATTTAGTTCAGATTTAGTCCTGTGAGTAGTTATTTATTCAATATAAGCAACTATACCTTTTTTTAACTCAGAAAGTAATGCACACAAATTTCTCCGAACCAGAAGAGTTGGCGTAACAAAACAAAATCTAACAAATGAAATTGTTAATGGGAAAAAATTAAATTAACAAAATCACTCCGATTTCAATAACCAAAATCACTGAATTTTCATATTTTTTGGATTTCATTTGAAAGTCTTCAGTTTGTATTTAATACTTCGTGTGATGACCTTTTGCTTGCTTTTCTCGCAATCTTCGGATATCTTTTCATGTATGCTATTAAGTTCCCAGTGACGTCTACCGGCATTGATACCAAAATTTGCTGGTTTGTATTATTCAATTAATTTCTAGCATTAAACCTTCTTAATCGTAGCTGCTTATCTACCTGAGCCCACAAATGCTCTGCGGAATTTAAGTCTGTATTCTGTAGCTGATATGCGAGTAAAGATTTGGCGTACTCCAGTTGCATTTTCTGTACTTCTTTGTATACTAAAAGCTTTTGTTTTAAAGCCGAAAAAAAGTTCTTTCGTAATAATAAACAAACCGCTTATTCAAGTTAAGCCAGTTTGGTATCATTTTTCGTATCATTATTTATTGTTAGAAAAGGACTTTTATTTCGGCCTTCTTGTCCAGGAGGTCAAAGGAGCATTGATAACTTTCTTTTAAAACAATATTTTGTCCCGGACTTATATAGTATCGATAAAATATAACTGTTATTTTCGTCACGAATATACATAAATTTGTTTTCTTTGTACATATTACTCCGTTATCAGTTCCTTTTATAGCGCTTTTTGGCAACTTCTTCCATGTAACGTATGCTCAACACTTTATTTATAAACAAAAATCAGTAGTCATTTGTAGCAACTACATAAACACAATTTTTTACACTAAATTAACCTACAAAACTGCATACTTACAAAATTCTTAGAAAAACAGTTTAAGGTATTGATGAAATTTGTTGTATTTTTTTTTAATTTCTTCAAATATGGTTTGGTTTTATATGGTCACTGTCAACAATTGTCACTTTATGATTTTAGTTTTGAGAAGGGATTTATATTAATCTGTTTCATAGTTGCTAACTCCTTTATAGATCTGTGTTCACCTCAATTGCAACGGTTTTCAAAAATTGTGGTAGCTTAAGTATTTTCCTTTCAATAATTTTAAAATTATTTTAAATAAAATTTCTGCAAACATGTGCTGATTTAAAAAAAATCAAGGGTGACGTGTTTTTTTTTCAATAAACAAGTAAAAATAAATTTAATTAATTTATTATAAGGTAGCGGTAGAAATGGTCTTAAAAATCAGTGGCATTTTAGCAGCTTTAATCTTACACATTAATAAAGGCAAAAATTTAAAAAGCTAAAAAGCTGCATACTCGAAAATTTCGAAAGCTTTTGAGAAAAAATATGAAACTGTTTGTTTAATTACACAAAAAATGTTTTAGTTTTATTTTCAAAAGTATTTATTTATGGTTTTGTTAATGAATGAACTCTATTTTTATTGAAAAGAAATAAAGTAATTAAAATAATACAAATTTGTCAAAATGAATCTTAGCTATTAAAATGATACAATCATTAGAGGTAGTTTCACTTTCTCATTTCAGACGCCATATTAACCATTTGACAGGAACAGTGTACCGGATTTTCGTACTACCAATTCCTTATTTTAAAAACCTCTATTTTTTGGCATTAAGAAACAAACAAAGACAACAAATAAAAATTGGATAAGCTGCATTTTTGTATATGAGGCGATTCAAAAATCACTTGCCTCAAAGAACAGATGTCGTATGTAAAATTTGGGCTACATTTAGTTAATAATGTAGTTATACTAAACTAATAAGATCTTTTAAATGGTGTTATATATATATTTTTTAAATACATACAACAATACGACAATTCTTCATATAAAGTCCGTGCTTTGAACACTCGGAAAAATATTGTCGTATGCTCAAATTGTCGTGGACAAAATTTAAAAATCTCTTCAATTTTATTTTTTTTTTCGTCATCCCCTGTCAAATTTGGTTTTGTGACATTCGTTCTCGAGAACGAAAACGACACTGAAGATGACACAACGCCGAAACCGGTATGTCACAAAACCAAATTTGACAAGGGAGGACGGAAAATCGTTCCAACATACATTAAAAAAAATAAAACTCTTCAATTTTGTTTTAAAATCTGAATAAAACTTTCTTATTGTGGCACGGACAATTAAATTTACAAATAAAGTTAATAATGCAGTTATTCTTTAACTATCAAGCCATTTCAAATGGGGTTTTTCTTTCTTTGAAATCGTATTTAGTTTACGATACATTGAGTATAATTTGAATCACATTTTGTAATATGTCATACACATTCCAGCAAAACTGTTGCCAAATGCAACATACGAAAAAATTGCACTGAAGAAAATCCTTCACAAATTTAAAGGTAATTAAGAATCATTTGGGAAGGACCTCTCCAAGCCGTTCGATACAAAAAGAGGTTTTAGACGAGGCGACTCACTTTCGTGCAACTTCTTCAATGCTGGAATCCATAATAAGAGCTGCCAATCTGAATGGCAGTGGCACTATTTGTAACAAAGTACGATGATGCTGGGGTAAGGACAAAACAAAGTATTTTGTGGCAACAAAGAAAAAATCCTCGCGTGTTGGGACCCACGCCACTGTTGGCAATTACAACTTTGAAGTAGTCAATTACTTTGTATACCTTGGATCCAACATTATTAGTGGTATAATAACGTCAGCCCCAAAATCAAGCGAAGAATAACGCCTGGCAACAGGCGGTACTTTGGGCTCGGTAGGCAATTCGTACGTATGGATGATGGTGAAAAAATCCTTCAAATCGGCACCCATGAGTGGACAATGGAGACAAGGACACTCACGAATACACTGAAAAGACGATGTACAGAAGGACCTGTCTTCACTTTGTGTATATTATTAGCGAATGAGAGAGGGAAGTGGCGAAGCTTTTTGGTCTCGGTCCAAACCGACAAACGGTTGTAGCGCAATTAAAGAAGAATTAAGAATAAACCATAAAAATAAAATAATTGAAGATTTTCCAGAGCTAGTAAACTTCAATTGCGGTTTCCCAAAAGTTTTCAACTCTTACATACGACACTAATTAATCCGGGCGGCTGAAAGTCAACTTTGCCAGGCAATTATATCCTATCAAAAAATCTCCTCATTTTAATGTAACTTTAAGGCTTAAAAAATTGTATAAACATTTTTCTAATACCTTCTAAATATAACATTAAGCTAAGGGGAATCAAATTGTAAAGGTATGAATGTTGTGCATATGTCGAACAAATTTTTGAAATTCATCCCTTTACTCAATTGCGAATAAAAGCGAAACGCGTGCATCGATTTTCATGATCTTTGTCTCACTTTGCTCATAGGTTATGTGACTTTGCGCAAAAGTAACTAGACTTGAAACTTATTTCCGTTTTGTATTTTGTAAAAATTAAAAAAAAAAAAATTGCTTTCTTCATGCGCTATTTTGCTTGTATAGGAAAACAATATATGAACAGATTAAGGGAATTGTAATTCTAAATTTTTTAAAATTTATTTTAACCAAATCGGGCTAGTGGCTGTCGAGCTATGTCAAACAACAGGGCCTAAAACGTGATAAATTCCCCTATACGATAGTACTAACTTCAAATCGATATTAAAAATATTTTGGCTGGTAAGAAGACAAAACGAATGATGCAGAAATTATTCTTTTTGGGTCTAATTTCACATACAGTTCTCAGAATTGAGTTGGCAAATCATGTGTGGTACTGTGTTATCCTATCATGATGTGGACGTAGGAAAGAAATTTTAATATTAGGCGGAATTCATGAAATTTGGCCACTACATATACATATGTAAATATTTTTATTTATTTATTTATTAACAAACGTGGAACAATAATATAATTATTTTTACACGAAAAAAGGAGCACTGGCTGCCAGGGCCTTCGGCTCGCTTAGCTATAAGGGAAAAAGAAAAATGTATAACTTAGATTGATATTACACGTCAAATATAAATTTAAAATAATGTCAATAATTAAGAAACAAGGTTAAGAGAGATTGATAAGATATAATATGAAGTTCAGATGAATTGTTTTAAGCCTGTTTTTTCTAAAAATGTTGAAATTTTGGAGACGTTTACTGCAGAGGTAGTCTTCAGGAGCATCGACGGACGTTGGTTATTGAATATATTGCTCCTACTCGCTGTAAAGTGAGGGCAGTCGTCGAGTAGATGGTATACTGTTAGAGCAACTGAAGGACAATGTTGGCAAAAGGGTTGGCTGGAGTGGTTTAGTAGATACGAGTGGGTAGCGATTGTGTGACTAAGGCGTAGACGGACAAATGCCTTAACGTCGTTGCAGCGGCAATTTGATGGAAAGCTAGGCTTTGTGCACTTAGGATTGTGTGTAATGTACTGGTGCTGGCTTGAAACCCATGACTCTATTTGTGCTTGGCGTTGGCGTTGAGATATGAAGGTGTATAGGTCTCTTTTGGCGATGTGGTCGAAGGTAAGTAATGGTTCTTTAGCAGCGAGTTTAGATCTCTCGTCTGCCAGCTTGTTACCTCTTATACCTGAATAACCTGGTACCCACATAAGTTTCACTTCGTTTTTATTTGCTATAAGCTTGTTGCGAATGCAAGATATTAATAATGACTTGTTTGTTGGGTTTATCACCGAAAGAATAGTTGACTTACTATCTGTGCAGATGATCGTTTTGGTGCCTGAGTTTTCTGCAAAGGTGATCGCATGGAAAATCGCTGCAGCCTCAGCTGTGTAGACGGATGCGTAGCAGGGAAGAATATCAGCTGCAATCGTGCTACCATTGGCCTTGACTACTGCGAAAGACGTGTTGGAGTCGTTTTTCGATCCATCAGTAAAAATCAGGCTCCATTCTTGTAGCAGAGGCGACGTATATTCCGCAAAAAGGTGTTGGTAGGCTACTGGATTAGTACTACTTTTTTTTATATTTTTCCAAAGTTAATATAAATTGTGAATGGCTTATATGCCACGACGGGAATGTTTCTTTTTCGCGCAACGTAGGGCGAGTGATACCAAGTTCCATGGCATATTCAATGCAAAGCGAAATTGTGGACTTCTTCCGGCAAGAAGCCTTATAGCGGTTCTGTTCGGCAAGCACTGTTTGATAGAGAGCGTTGTTGTGGCATAGAAACAGTTTGGGAATAAGTTTCTTTACATTGAGCTCAAATCTGTCTTCGATTGTTGGTAAGCCAGCTTCTGCCAAAACGAATTTGGTTGGTGATTTGGGAAAAGCTCAGATGCTTCTGCTCACCGCCGTGTGGTACGGAGCGTACAACAGCTTGATGTGGCTTTTCGCGCAGTTTCCATAGATCGGTAGGCCGTAGTCTATCTTCGATAACATAAGCGCCCTAGTTACATTTATTAACGTTAATGAATTGATTAAACAATATTTGGATGACAAATATTTAATAATGCTAAGCCTGGCAGCCAGTTGCTTTCTTAAATACAAGCAATGTTCTTTGAAAGTTAATTTTTTGTCAAAAATTAAACCTAAAAACTTCAAAGTATTAGTATTAGCAACATGGGTATTATTAATGTCTAAAGTAAAGTAATTACATTTATGTTTGCGGCAAATATGAAAATTTTTGCATTTGTTAATTGCTACGTTGGCGCCCGAGGATTTAGACCAATAGTTTAAATCAGCTAGTATGCTGGTGAAATCTTGTTTGACAGTGTTTAGATACGTCAAGTTTGAAACCAGCAATAAATCATCTGCATAACATAAATGCGAGACATTTTTGTACTTTTTTATTATTAGGCTAATCTCATTGAAAGCTGCTATAAACAAAACGACAGAAAGCGGTGATCCTTGCGGAATACCGTTGTACAGGACATAACGGTCAGACAAAGTGTTATTAACTTTCGAAACCAATCTGCGGTTAGTGAGGAAGGCCTGAATAATTTTAAGTATTTTACCGCCAAGTTTCTATTTCACTAGCTGACGTATGACAACGTGGATTCCAACACGGTCGAAGGCTTTCTCGAAGTCTATGCTTAATACAGAGACATGACTTCTATTAGAAAGAGCAGAAGAAGCGTAATTTTCGAACAACAGTAAGGCGTCTATAGTTCCCTGTCCTTCTTTAAAAGCCATTTGTTCAGAGCTTATACAGTTGTTTTTTAAGGCCCACTACGAAATACGCCTAGCTATTACTTTTTCAAAAAGTTTACCCAGACAGCTGAGCAAAGAAATCGGTCTAAATCCTGAAACTTTCGTTAGAGTATTGCCTGGTTTTCGAATTGGGATGACAACTGCGTCTTTCCTGGTTTGCGGATAGACCCCTTTATTTAGGATTTTGTTATATAGTCGAGTTAGTCTAGACTTCAGGCATAAGGGGAGATGTTGCAATAAGGGGTACGAAATTCTGTCTGCCCCCGGGGTTTTGCCTGTTAAAGAGGAAAGCGTGGATTCTAATTCTAGCTGTTCTATTTCGCAGTCTGTCCCATTTAAGGGACTGTTAAATATGTTGTTGCTATTTATAATCCATTTGTTCTTTTCTGAAATGAACGTGGGATGAAAATTTGAGTCGAGGGAGTATTCTGACCAGTAAGATGCAAAGTGGTTGGAGAGTTCTTTAGCGCTTGCAATAGGCCCAGAAGGACTGGATATAGAAATTGTAGGTGATTGAGAATGAATACCGGAAAGTCTTTTTATATCAGACCATGCTTTTTTGGGGTTTGTTTTGTGGTCAATGGATTCAGAAAACTTGCTTAAACAGTCCCTTTTAGATTGCTTTGATCTCTTTCGAAATATAGCGTTGGCTTTCTTGTACATTTTTAAGTTATTATTTGACCTCGTACGTTTATATTCAGTCCAATAAAAGCGTTTTACAGTTCTTAACTGCGATAGCTCAGGAGAGCAATATGGGACACTTTTTGCATAAATTTTGTTACTTGACTGCGGAATTGAGAGGTGGGCGGAAGTGCGTATAATTTTTGTAATTGTAGCTACTTCTTTGTTAATATTTTCGGAATCTGGAAACTTAGTACAAAGGTTGCTAGCAGTAGCTTGAAACTTTTCCCAGTTCGCTTTATCAATCAAGAAATTTGGCGTGGGAGGGGGTTTATAAAGGGAGGGTGTGGAGAGGGTAGTAACGATGGGATAGTGGTCGCTGCCGTGGAGGTGGGAAAGGGTGTTGGTAATTAGCTTAGGAGCGATATTAGGGGAGCACAAAGTTAAATCGACAGTAGTGAATGTTTTATGCGTGGAAAAGTGCGTAGGTTTGTTGTCATTTAGTAGAATCAGATTTTCTGATAACACCAGGTCTTCTATAAGTATGCCTCTATTATTAGAGGAGGTGGATCCCCAAAGAGGGCTCCAAGCACAATAATGAAAGGAGTGGTTACTGATCGCAAAATATTTCTAAGATCGTTACATGAGAAGGTCTGCTGGGGTGGGATGTAAAGCGAAACGATAGAGAATTTAAAAGGAAAAGAGATCTCAATAGCAATTGTTGCTATGTTTGAAGAGATTGGGATTGGTTTATGAGGAATAGATTTTTTTATTAAGAGTGCGATGCCTTGTTTGCTTGTTTGGTTTTCAGGCAGGTTGTGAAAATAGCTCTGATATTGCAACGGCGCTACTGCAGTCTTGCCAGCAGCGATATGAGTCTCTTGGAGAGAAATGACACTTGGCAAATGCTCTTTTAACAAAAGCTCTAATTCAGTGTAGTTGTTGTGGTAGCCGTGCATATTCCATTGTAAGATTTTAAACATTGGAGCAAAGAGCAATTAATTAAAACAGAGATTAGTGTTGTCTGTGTGAGAGTGGCTAATGATAATCGTCAATTGACATTGTATGTTCTTTTAATTTGTTTTCGTTCAGTTCAGCTTTGTTTTGTGTTAGGAGTAGGCTGTCAGATGGGAAGTTTGTTGTCTCTGACATGGAAATGTCTGTACCTGTTGGGTTTTGATAACCGCTTGCTTGTGCGATGATATTAGCGATAGTTGTTTCGAAGTTAAATGATGGAGAGGAGGTTTGCGGAGTTAGTGCGGAGGGCGTGATTTGTGCATTGCTAAGTTGCTGGATGTTGTTGTCGTGTGGTGAGTTTTGTGGTATTGAGGGATTAAACTGTGGTGGGTTTGTAGACGAAGTGTCGAGTGGAGTAGAGATCGGTGATTTATTTAGTGTAATGGGTGGCGATATAGAGGGGGTATTTGGGTTAATTGCTTTGTTTTTGTTTAGGCTTTGTGACTCTTTGGCGACTTCGGCGAAAGAAGAAGTGAGTGTTTGTTGTGTTTGTGCTTTGTAAAGCTTGAGTGCTTCACGGATAGAACATTTGTTTTGACATTTAATTATTAGTATTTCTTTCATTTGCTTATATTGCGGACACGTGTTGTCAGATGATGGATGGCTACCTGAGCAGTTTGCGCAGAGTGTGCGACTGCAAGGGGGAGTATGTGAAGGTAGATTGCATGATACACATGTGGGAGCGTTGTTGCACCATTTGGTGGTATGGCCAAGACGCTGGCAATTTTTACACCTCATAGGGTTCGGGTAGTAGGGTTTTACTTTAGCATTTCGCCAAGATACGTCGACTTTTTCGGGGAGATCATAAAGATCAAAAGTGAGCAGGACAACTCCAGTGAATTGTGATACTCCTTCTATTGTTTTTGAGAACTTGTACACGTCTACTACGCCTTGTTTGTTCATGTTTTCAATTATTTCTTTTTCACTGACATTGTTAAGGCAAGGTGCATAAATTGTACCTTTTACGCTATTGAGACTCACATGGTATTTTACATCAATATCACATACACAAGGTAGTTTTTTGGTTGCGATGAAACGTTGGGCAATTTGATTATTTTTCACTAGCAGCAGAAGGTTGCCAGCACGTAACTCCGAAATTGAAATTATTTCTTTGCTGATGGCTTCAAGAGCTTTATGTACGGTAAAGCAAGAATATTTTGAGATTGGTTTATTTGGGTCGGTAGCACTAACCGTGATGAATTTAGGAGTTTCTTTTTTTGATTGGGGCATGTCAGGGAAATTATTTGGAGTGTATGTTGGTTTCTTTCTTTTTGGTGGGGGGTCCGAGGTAAGCAAGGCAAACTTGTTATTCCCGAGGTTGGGCGGCCCAGGGGCCATAATTAAATCACCTTTAGCACTCTTAGCACTTCTATGTGAATATCACTTAATAAAAAACAAATGCGGATCGAAATTAAATGGTTATGAGAAAAAAAAACACGTGTGTATATGCGCGTAAAATGCGAATACCGTGTGGAAGAAGTCACAAAAGCCGAAAATATGAGAACAAAACGTCTTCTCAGAGCGAGCAACTGTCAGTGACTGATATGTAAATATATAAATTAATAAATACATTTCTTTGCCTCGGTTTAATCCTTAATATCGGCATTTTTGAAGAGGAATTTCCTTCTTAAAAGTAGAAAACCAAATAACGAGGCAATAAAAATTAATTTTTTGGTAAAGCAAGTTTTGAAATTCTGGCTATTGGCTTCTATAGTTAATTTGGTATGAATCGATAAGTTACCATTATATTCCTTCGACCAAATCAAATTTATGGCACAATAATCAGTTACGTGGTATTGCGAAATTTTTGCAGCTTTGTACTTTAAACGGCGATATTTTTATGTTTTACTTGTATGTAGAAGACAATACGTGCCTATTATATATTTTTTTTGTGTGCTTTTTTTGCTTATTGCAAATTGCATTTATGACTTCAATTAATTAAGAATTCGTACCAAGACAATTTTTGTACGGGGCAACATTTTCTACTTATGGCAGCTGATTGCACTAACTTTAATTGACGATGGCTTGGAGCCGATAGTGCCAGTCTGTTGCCAAATAAGAAAATTTATTTTTACATTTGCTGGAAATTAGAAGGTAATATTAATTTTGCTAGTAAAAACCGCAAATTGTACAGCGCAATTAATTCTTGCGTTGAATTAAGAAGAAGAAAAAAATCCAACAACAACGAAATTCGCTTGCACTCAGTAATTACTTGCGCCCTGCCTGCCATTAGTACTTCGTAGTGATGAGCGCGGCGCAACAAACTGCCGGTAAGTCAGTTCACCGGCAGGCCGGCAGGTAAGGCATACAGCGAGAGTTGGACAACATAAAATTGGGGTAAAGGAAAAGTGTGGAATTAAATAATTGAAAAAAAGAGAAACTTTTTCTTTTATCGTCGATAGCGTTGACTTACTTGCAAAGTTTATCCAGTTCTTCCTTCTTGGCAGCGCCAATGGAAAATTCGGAGGTTAAATGTAGCATTTCCAGAGGCTCAGCACATTTCGTGAACTCCTCCTGATCACACTCCACACCGCTTACGCCTGTCACAAGTCCACTGACGACGAATGCAACTGAAACGATACCGAAAAGTAAAACAGAATGAACAAAAGTTACAGAAAATGTCGTCACATTAGAGATGACAATAATTGCGTGGCCAGATAGGCAGGGAGCTACTTTAGAGAGGCGGGGGTGTGGTGTCGGCGTACGAGCGGAGCATGTGGAAAATAGCATGAAACTTTGCTACCAAATGAGAAACTTCGAGTTGCCACAACTTGCAGTTGCAATCAGTAGCACCATCGACACAATGCAACCCACTGCAGTGCGACTATCTTCCACACACACACACACACACACACAAACACATAGAGAACAAACTCATCACAACACACCGGGCGACGACACTCAACGTGGCTCCACAACAAAGTTGAGAATGTGCACCAAGGGTAATAAAATCCACTGTACGTTAAATTGCTACCAAGCGCAGTAAACGACAATAACACTAACAACAAAGTAAGCGTAGTAGATGCAGAGCATCAGAATAATAGAAGAACAGCAACAGAAATACAGCGCTGCGGCATGGCAGGGAGACAGGGAGGCAGAGAGTTAGTGGCAACTATGATGGTGACCACCGCAACGTTTGGTAGGGTTAAGGGACAGTGTCGTTGGTGCTAGTGATATGCGGCGTTTCGGGGTAAAAGGCCACCAAGCGGTTAAATTGAAATATTGCACTTTTTATTGCAGTTCCTTTGGTCAATAACGCTGATAAATGGAGCTTTGGTAGATTCCAAATCGTATTTATCGCACATGTTTGTTTGTGGTGGTGGTGCTAACTCGCTTCCGTATACATACATGTGCATGTGCGTATGTGTTTGTGTGTGTGTGGGAGGATGAATGCAAACTTTTCTTACACTCAGTACATATGTAATTTGTATGTAGGTGCGATTGTATGCCTCAAATGCCATTCATATTGCTTGCGTACGTACATACATACATATGTATGTACATACATACATACATATTTTGTTGTGATCTGTTTGGACAAATGAGAGATGCTGCGTTCAGATAAAAGTTGTTCAAGACGTGCCAAAGTTAGATTACGTTTCGAAATGAAGATATTCAAGTGATTCGCTGTCTCACAAGATCCATTCAACAAATCATGCCTTATTTCGGTGCGTGTGCGTGTGCATTTTTGTTTGTTGTTGTTTATGTGGTACTACAAGCAAATATATGTTTACTACTTTTCAGCATAACCAAAAATGTATTGACAAATTTGCAGCATTAATTTTGCCTTAAATTAATTTTCATTATTTATCAATTAAAATAGATTGAATTCTCTTTAAACTTTGTCGACAATTTTCTTCAAAACTTCAAGCTTTTTTCACGGAACAAATATTAAGCATTTTTATAGCCTTTTAATTTGAATGCAAATTTTAAATGACTAAAAATGGTTTTTATTGCCAAGAGAAAAATTCAATATTTACTTCCGGCAATTAATAAAATTCAATGCGTTTGTCACTTGAAACATTTTTTTTAGAAAGATTATGTTTTTTGTATGAAAATTAAGCTTGTGTAGTTATTGTCAAAAAAAATTGGCAATCAAATATTTTGAAAATTGCATCTTTCCTTACTAAACTTTTACAGAGATGCATATTCAAAAAAAATAAAATTTAATTAAATTAATTTCTAATTTGACAAAATTTTAACATATATATATTTTAGTTTTTTATGTACTGAAATAAAATATTATAAACAAAATAGCCGAAACATATCAAATTACCGCGTTTCTTTTATTATTGCCACCAGTGTAATATAATGATAATGATAAAGACAATGATAATGATAATGACAATGATATGGATAGTGATAATGATAGTAATAATGATTTTCTAAAAATGTCTAATGCTGGAGTAGACATAAGGAGCTTTCTTTTCGCTTGTGTCGGCCCTCCGATTTTAGCCATCAACCTGCTGCTAAGCTGAGACATTATTTTTGCAGCCTTTTCTGCGGCGTTCTGAATTTGTGCCCAATATGATAATCACGGATTCAGTCTTACACCTAGGTATTTTAATACTTTTTGCGTCGTCAAAGCGTCGGAGGTTGTCTGCAAAGCAAGTTCTAATAAGATGCCCTTTTTTGTGTGTCCTTGACATCACCTGGTTTAATTTTATACGATCTTTTTCGGTGTTTCGAGCTGTTATGACTGCGACGATATCGTCAGCATAGCCAACTAGATAAGGGCCATCGGGCATTTCTATGTTAAGTATACCAGAGGTCGAGGACTAGACTCTACCCTTGGGCTGCTGCTCACGTAACTAGTATGTGGGGCGACCCATCCGTGGTCTGATATAATAGCTTCCGATGTTTCAGGTAGCACCTCACGACAATTCTTTAGTATTTTGGGATTTGTATGTTATGTTGCTTCGAGTGGTTTAATCATATTAGTCCAATTAACGCTGTTAAATGCATTTCGAACGTCTAAAGTTGCTAGACGAACAAGGCGTTTAATGTTATGGCGCTCGTGCTGAGTAGCTTCTACGCCTATGATATTTTAAACAACGTCTAGTGTCGACCTCCCAGAGCTGAATCCATACTGCTTGAAAGATAGCCCACCAGCGCTGTTGATAGCTTGGTTTAAGTAGTCTTTCGAGGAGCTTTTTTGGTGCCGCCTGTGAGGAGCATAATTAATCACGATAAATTGATTGCGATTGCCAACAAGGAGGAATTCGCTCTGCACGAGGATCTGTGGAATAAGGTGGAGGCCATCTATATTGAGGCGCTGGCACTGGCCTCGCGTCAATTGAAGGAAATCGCTCAATTGCCGCCCGCCCCATCGGTGCAGGTTAGGGAGAAGCCGCTGTTTGAATTGATATTCGATTCATTAGTGGTTCCCAATTTTGATGGTCAACTACACAATTGGCTAGCATGCCGAGACATTTTCGTTAGTCTTTAGTACATAACCAGCAATATCCCGAAGCTAACAAGCTGGCCAAGTTGCGACTGGCCATTTTAGTGAAATCGGTGTCCCTATTTGGCAGTCATTATTTCGGTGGATATGAAGAGGTGTGGAAAGCCTTGAAAGACAGGTAAAATAGTCGTCGACACTTAGCTGAAGCCCATGTAAGGAGTTGCTCGATATGCCGTTTATGACAGAAGACAGCCAAATGGCATTGTTGGCCATTGTCTACCAGGTTAGAGACTCTCTACGAGCACGGCAGGTCATGAAGCTACCGTAGCGCCGACCTAACGTTGCAGTCACAATTCTCAGACTTTGCATTTACCATCAATATACTGATCATTCCGTCGATCACGTCCTTTACTCCCGGAGTACACGTTGCAACATCTTCATGGAAACATTTGCATGGTCTCCCACTTGCAGATCAACACTTTGGTACACCAGGCCCAGTAGATATTCTCCTCGGGGCGGATGTTTGGGGCCTAATTGTAGAGTCGGGTGTCGTAAAGGAGCCTGTAGACCAACAGCATGCGGAATGCACCCGTTAAGGTTGGGTGGTATTTGGATCGGCTAGTGGACACATCGATCACTGTCACTTCATGCTAAGATTTTGGGATCGGAGGTATATTTGGAACAGCTTGTCCATAATTTTTGGAAATGGGACGAACTACGCTCAAATACACATGTCCCCGGAGAAAACGAGTGTGAGCAGTTCTTTGCAATGACACATACCCGTACCACAGAAGGACGGTACGTTGTCCAGCTGCTTTTCCGCAGAAGTGTAGACCTGGGTGATTCTTATCTATGTACATGCTTTGCAGCAGTTTTTTAGAACTGAGCGGAGACTAGTAGCTGATGACGAGCTTCATTCAAAGTATACCGAGTTTATGCGTGAGCATGCCGCCTTGGGGCATATGTAGCAAGTCACTAATGAGGAACGTACCGCCGCCGAGTACTATATACCCTATCATGTTGTTTTGGCAAAGTTCAGTGTAGTATTTAATGCTTCTGCTCGTACTCCCAATGGCGTATTTCTGAATGATGTGCTGAGAGTTGGGCCGGCCAGGACCCCCTAGCCCATATTCTCTCCCGATTCCGACGGTACAAGGTACCAGAACTTATAACGGACATTGAGAAAATGTTTCGGCAGGTGGAAGTCGATGCGACGCATCGTAATTACCTACGCATTCTTTGGCGGGATACTCCAACCGCACCTGTCGGAATTTATCGGCTGAAGACAGTTACGTATGGCATTGCGTGTAGTCCTTTTAATGTCGTGCGCGCTCTCCACGATTGCTGTTCAGAAGCGGTAACTGTGGCAGGTAATTTGGATACTATTTTGACTGCTGGTAAATTCAAATGTGGCCTCTGTAATCAACAGCTTATCGGCAGAAGAGAAACAATGGTGAGAGCGGGTCATCGGAAGCCAGAACGCTGCGGTCCTTGGCTTATGCGGGCTTGAATTTCCACCGCCTACTGGCGCCATAACAAAGCGCAGAGTTCTCAGCGAGGTTACGCAATTGTTTAAACCGACAGGTTTAATTGCTCCCGTCGTAGTAAAGGGTATGATATGGAAAGCCCTGTACATCGAGCATTCTTAGATGCTATCATTCGGTTTGTGGCCAGTGCCAGGACTTATTTAGCGACAATGGTGCTGCATTTGTTGGTGCTAACCGCAAATTGCTGGAAGATCTTGTTGCATGGCATGCTGAGCAAAATTAACAGGCCCTTACTCATGTGGGAACAACTTGGCACTTCATTACGCCAAATGCTCCTCACCAATGTGGTTTGTGGGAAACTGCGGTGAAGTCAGCCAAACGCCACTTAGCTAAGGTAGTCGGGACACAAAGCTTATGGCCGAGTCAGTTTCATACGTTAGCGGTGAGGATTGAAGCATGCCTCAACTCTCGCCCTCTATATCCCCTAATAGATGACCCTGTGGACCGTTATGCGCTTACTCCTGGGGATTTTTTGATCGGAAAACCTATAACTGTCATTCCTGAACCGGACCTCAGCGGCGTCCCACGTACTCGGCTTAAGCATTGGCAGTGGCTTCGGCAGTTGCACCTACAATTCTGGCAGCGGTGTAGCGAGGAATATTTGACGACTGTGCAGCGAAGAAATAAGTGGTGTAATAAGCAATACAATGTTAAAGTTGGAGATATCGTCCTTGTGACGCGAGAGGCTCTTCCACCGACATCTTGGCGACTAGGTCGGGTGGTGGAAGTACACCCCAGAGCTGACGGTTTGGTGCGTCCGATTAGTAGATTTCGAACCAGATGGTTCGACCGGGCAGGATGTTTAGTATTAAGTGTAACCTATGGCTAATTTACCGTGTGACCTCATGTTAAGGATTGCAAGATGGCATTGCCACATCAATATTTCGATTTGTTGTTATCGATTTTGTTTTTATGGTTTGATCTCTAATAAAGTTCTGTTCTCCATTGTTGGTTTCGACGTTTGGTTATTTTATTATTTCAACCATAATGATAATGATAATGATAATGATAATGATAATGATAATGTTAATGATAATGATAATAATAATGGTTATGATTATAATAACGATAGTGATAATGATAAGGCCAATTACTTACTTAATTGGCGCATTAACCGCCTAAACGATTTTGCCGATCAAAAAAGGGGGGTTTCGTCTGAGGCTATGTTTTTCTTTTCACTGGTAATTTGCATTTGAAATTATCACAGTCCCTTGCTTAATGACAGACGCCCGCTCGCAGCCGCACCTACTGGTGAACAGACGCAGCAGACCCTGATGAGCCCTTAAGCCGAATATGTCGGAGTGGCCACACCAGGTTCGCCTTCTCACTTTAGCTCACTCCTAAACGGATGTGCGGGAGCTACCCAAAGGACACTTGGATGAAATCATCCGGAGGTCGTGAATTGCTTGATCCGCACGCAAAAGAATTGCTATGGCCACTCCCAGGTGAATGGCAATCAGAAACTTTCCCCTTTTTCGTAGACTTCTGCACACGGATCCATTATTTTTATTAACTTTAAAAGCAAAAAACTTTGTTTCTTATAATGCATGTTCAATATTTTTTTATGTACGGCACATCGATAGCAAACAAAATATCTTACAAATCGAAGGTAACTAGCTACTACAAAATTTGCAATTTGTAACAAAAAATTTTGCAAAAATGCATATGTACATATTGAAAAGTTTCCTAAAACTAGTTTTTCAATAAAAAGGTGTTTAAGTTATTGTATCACAGATGTTGGTACGCTTTGGTCAGATGATTTTACCCGAACCTTACAAAGCACGCCGGTTTTTTTATTTTATAAACGTTGCATGCACTTAGGCCTCGATGCATAGTAGTAAACTCTAGTAAGATATAGATAAGCTGCCACATTCCCTGCGAACTCCATAAAAAATGCGCTACACTAGAAATTCTAAAGCAGCAATAAAGCTCTCAAAAACTAGCAAGCAGCTCTTACGTGCTATAGCTTTGTAAGTTTCAAGTTAGCTAAGTACTCCCTTTCAGCGACAATTCAGATTGTCACAAATGTACACACACACACTCCCACACACTTATTTACAAACAAATAAATGCTTAAGGCCAGTCAAGTTGACCATTTTGAGCCAATTTGATTTCATTATATGCACTTATAGTATCTATGAAGAAATATGTATATGTTTGTGATTTTTTACTTACATACAAATGTAAAGGGTGTTTTTTTTAGACATGTGGTTTTCAGTGAGACAATACTTCTTTCGGAGTTGGTCTTTTTGACAGCTGTTACTTGATTTATATTTACTCAGTTTGGTTTGCCATTTCAAGACGCCTTGGAAGAGAATATTCGGCGCGTTATTGCTGACATATGGCCCCAATTGCTGCAAAAAGTGATCGAAAATTTGGTCTCTCGGCTGGAATATTTTCGAGCCAGCCGCGGTGGTCACTTGCCCGAAATCACTTTTAAAACATAATGGCAAACCCATATCTTTAAAATAAAGCTAAATTCTTGGCCGTAGTATTAAATTATATGCGTTGTATATCGTCTTAAAAACCACATGTCTAAAAAAAACACCCTTTAAATACACTCATATGTTTACTGGTGGTGTTTGTAGATGTAAGTCGATATGTACATAGCACATAGTACATACATATGTACACTCATATGTACGTATATGACTATGAACCATGCAATATTTTATTTGCTGAGCATTCGAGCCGCAGCTGCAATTCTTGTCATTGTCTTTCCCATTTAACTTTTACTCTTTTTTTTTAATTTATTTTCTGCTGCTTTTCAGCATTTTGTTTCTTATTTTTCTTTTCCGCTGGCTGCCTACTCTTTGTTGTTATATTTTAGTTTTTACTAGTTTAAAAAGCCGCTGCTGAAAAAAAAGGTTCGCTATAAATCAACAAATGTTGGCATTGCAATGCTAGAAAAAAAGTTAAAAAGCGAAACAGTGAGCATACAAAAATTGAACAACATAGCATCCTTGGCGGTGCTTTCCTTTATATCATTGTACGTGTATCTGTGTGCAGCATGGCTGGCGAGTTTACAGAGTATGGAAAGCTCGATTGCGTCTTTCTGCGTATGGGCATACGGTACATAAATAAATTTAAAAAAATAAAAATATATTGGTATTTACTCTCGCGTAGTTCGTTCGTTTGTGCATACCTTCCATACATACATACATACATGCATACCTACGTATGTATGTATGTAGTTTTGTCTTTATGGTAGTCTATACAGAACTTATAAATATGCCAGTGTTTGGAGTAGTCAACCGGCGGTGGTCAGTACGTTTGGCTGCAGCATCTACAACATTCCGCCCGCCCAATCCGTCCAACCCGCCAATCCCGCACATTTTCACATTCCCGCATTCACCTGCCGCATAGCGGGCCAAATTGTTCTTGCATGCGCGCTGCGGTTACCATAGTTTTTACATTCGCACACATATTTGTTCTGCTTCCCATTAATTTTTGAAATGCATCGAAAATTGAAAACAGCAGGAAAAGGCTGTAAAGCATTTCCGTTCTGAATGAACAGTACAAACGTTGCGTTGCAATGCGTATAGTTGCGATTTGCTGTGTTGTGTTGTTTTGTGTTGTGTTGTGGTGCGTTGCCCTGCAATGAATTGCACGGATATAAGCGCACTGGCAGTCAGTTGTGATGACCAGCTTTCCCTTCTCCATGATTTGTTCGCATACTTTATTGATAATTCGTCCAAGTTCTCGATTTTGTTTTCTTTCTTTTTATTTGATTGCATTCACAATATCTACGATTATGGCTTGTGAATCGGGGTTCGCACATGCACTGGTGCCGATTTATTAACTCTCTGAGTATGGTTTTATATCGGTGAACATGCACATTAGGGTGGTGCGTGTTTAATGGTATATCCATCGGAAAATTTGTATACTACACGATATGATTGAATCAAATCTTTTGAAATTTGAATATGACCGATTTGAAAAAAAAGGTTACAAAGCTTCAATGGTGAACTTAAGTGAATTTTTTCGAAGAATTATTTAAAGCTAACCTGAGATAAATGTGGCATAAATGTGGCGAGTTTATGTTATTGAGTTAAGCGTTCTGAATTATGGTGCAGCGAATTAACTTAGGTTGAGTTTTTGTGTGGTGAGGTAAGGTACGGTGGATTAAAATATATAGTAACGTAAGGTGTGGTGAGTTCAGTCGCTACGGAAATGTCACTTCAAAAATATGCAGTTTTTTTTAATTAGCTCAGACCAATGCTGGAAGTATATGCAATTTTTTTAATTTGCTCAGACTAATGCCGGAATTCAGTAAGCAGTCTCAGTCTCTTATAGACACAAAAGCTACAATTTTAAATCAGATGGCATTCACTAGTCTCAAATGTAGAGAAAACCGAGAAACGGAGGCAATTGTCTCCTACCCATAATCTCAAATTATTAAACTTGAGATTATATCAAATTACAGAATATTAGCATAAATAAAACCTAACATAACATAGCATGACATAACATAATATAACTTTAGTTCAGAAGAAGTAATCGGTTAATTTATAAAAAAAAAATTTAGGTGCCGCGTTTCAGAATTTTTTAAGCCACACATACACTTTTTTTTAAACTATTTGGAAAGTAAGTGTTTATTGAGTGTAAGAAATTTATCAATGTTCATTATGATTGTGGTCTTGCTATAGTAAGTGTATTTTCTGCAATAATAACTTCTTTCGAAATAAAAGATTCGAGTTCGCTTTATACTTCAAAAAAAAAAAAATTTTATAAAAAATAATGCATCGAAGAAATCTAATGATAAATAGAGCGTTCAGCCTTTGTTTCCAACGACAATCAATGTTTTTCACAAACTCTCAAAATGTTAAGAAGCACAGCTTCAAAAAGTTCCTTGAACTGTTGAAAGTCGTGTGATGCTCTGAACTGTGTGTGGGAATTAGAGCACTGAGTTGAGTTACTGAGCTGACTCTTAGCGATGAGCCGCTCGCATAGACTCACTTCCCAAAAAGATTGAGACTCAGTAGCTCAGTTATAAATTTCAGCCATCTTATTGAGCGCGAGTCGATGAATGTGTCTGCACCAAGATGTATCTATTTATTATAGGTGACATCGATTTAAGACGTGCTTCTTCTTATTCTTGTTGTCGAAAAAGCGTATGTCAAAACTATCAGGTGTGTTGGCTTTGTTTACGTTTTATTGTTTACATCTTTCTTTTGCGAAAAGTATTGTGTTTTGTGACTACGCGTTATTTTTGTGAATAATATTATTTTTTACAAATTTAAAATATGTGCGACATTTGCGGAAAGCCGAAAAGGAGAGGAGGATCATTTTTTCGTGTTCCGGGTGATATGCGAAGCAGAGCTGCGTGGAGTGAATCCGCCGGCATTGCAAATTTTAAAAGAATTCAGTATTTTATTGCAGTAATGTTTCCACTAATACCTTTTAAATTTGTTTAACAAATTCACGTATAATATTCTCTCATACTTCTTCGTGCACATCACTGAATGCTTTTCGCAATGCTCCTGCACTGCTAAGAGTGTTACCACTTACACAACAAATATAAATAAAGCATTAAATTAGCAATTTGTATTTAAATATTTAAAGTCTTTAACTTTTCAATATGTTTCCATCGATTTCATTTCCTTGTTTTACGAAAATATGTAAATAAACAAATCAAAGCAGCTGTCTCTGACTTGTCGGAAAACAGTCGGCAAACGGGATATGTTGTTGTTGCCTGATCAACATAACCTTATATTATTGAGTCATGGTCTGCACTGAGAATCAAAGATGAGCTGATACGATGCTCTTTGTTTTGTGGACAGACACTCTGTAAGAAATAGCATTTGGGAATTTATTCTTGCATTTTTGGAGATTTAGTATAAATGAAAACGCAATAAAAATAAGAATATGAAATAAATACATATATGAAATCAACATGATCACAATTATAAAATACGAGAAATTGAAATTTTGCAAAAATGTTTAATAACAGCTTTTAAACTGCATAAAATAAATAATTATAAAAATAAATGTGATGAACATGCGTGTTCGCTTAGAAATAAAGTTTTACGGACACCTTTTTAAAATAAAACTCAATATTTGCATGTAAATCTCAAAAATACGAGTATTTAATTTAGTTCTCAAGTTAAAGATTTCAACACATATTTCGCCAAATAATAACATTAACTAGCTTTTTTAGTCAAATAAAAATGCTATGATTCTAAGAGCCTTTTTGGGTGCCAGCCCATGATTGGGATTTGATTCCAGCCCAAAACCCATTAGGCAAAAGAAGGAATTTGCATATCATATTATCTATGGCGAGAATAAAGAATGACAGAAAATAAGAACTAGCGCACCTCTCTACGATAACAGTACGAAGTTGCACAAAACGACACAATTATGAAATGAGTCGTAACTCAATTGTGCTACCTCACTGAGCTGACTCACTTAATTGAGCAAGAGTCATTGAGTGAACTCGCGAAAATAGCTGAGTTACCCACCCCTAGTAGGAATGAATCGAAACAATTAAATCCAACTACATACTCGATACTTTTCTCATTTTACTAAGTATTTAGCAGTACATTTCAGCAGCTATTTAAGGAAGCCCGTCTATATTTATCGGTTGTTCGGTCATCTGTCCCTGCGAGAGACTTTTCTTAAAATCTCGAAACCGCCTTTCAGGAAAGCAACTGGTAAAGTTAATGCTTTTCGGAAATATAACAGAAAAAGGAGTTATTTTTATAAAGTTCTTCAGAAGTTTTTATACAAAAAATCCGTATAAAAAAATTCTTTACATTCATACAAATACGGAGCATTCATTCAAGAATTTTCAAAAACCGCATAGATTGAGATACCTCATGTAAAAAGGCCCAAAAAACCTTATTAAAAAATTCAATTAAGCAATATTAAGGAAAACCCACATAAATTCAAATCCGCATTAAAAAACGCATAAAAGAAGAGCAAAGCTTAAACAAAAGATAATCTGGTCTTAAATTTTTGTATGAAAAATTTTAAAACATGAATAATTTTCAAAAAAGACATATTTTTTGTGAAAACAAATGCTCGTTAACTTTCCGATACTGAGTAGGTAGCGACTAAATACCTTGATGATATCGATGTATCCCTAACTGTGAGAAAAGAGTGCATACAAATTTCGAACCAACTTTTCACAAATAAAAAGTGGTAGAGATCAGATAAAAGTGGACAAAGTAGGGATAGGCAAATGAAAAAAATATATCGATATATATCGTATCGATATTTTTAAACAATATCGAATAATATTGATATATGCATTGTAAAAAATATGGATATTTCGATACATCGATTTTTTACCTTAAGGCGGAATTACTTAAAGTATTGTCAAAATATTCTATAGTGAAAAAAATTGTGCCTATCTGGCAGTTTTATTAGTTTTACTTATTATAAAAAAACATGTTTAAGTAACTATAAGGGAGTAAAGCTAACTTAAATAGTTATTAGAATCGAAATATTTATAGTTTCATTATAAAATTTTCATGAAACCAGTATTCGTCGAATATAAACATCAGAAATCAAATTTCTTTGATGTGCTCCCCTGTTAACCTGCTTCCGGCACTGCTAAATTAACAGCAGAAGCAAGCTTTTCGGACGATACTGAGAAAGCTTGCATAACTCCATTTCTGAAGCGGTTAATCTTTTCGCTGAATTCTTTTCTTCTAATTTTGTTTCTGGCAACAATTGTAATAATTTTGTTCACGAAGGCAAATTTCCAAACTTAAACATTCCCATCAATTTCGGGAAATTGAGATTGACAGACGAAGATGTAGCTAACGGTATCAATCAGCTTAAGTCATCCACTCACACTGATGAAGATGGCTTCTCGGTAATTGTATTCAAACATTGTCTTGCACTGATTGCGCCATTGAGGCATATTTTTAACAGCTCACTTTATGCTGGTGTTTTTCTTGATGACTGGAAATCTACTTTTATTATACCTATCCATAAAAGTGGAAACAAATAAGACGTTAAGAACTATAGGCCCATTTCCAAACTACCCAGAGTATCAAAACTGCATGAGTGCATTGTTAACGATAAAATGTACAATGCTGTTAAACATTTGTTATCCCCTAATCAGCATGGGTTCATTCCGGGTAGATCTACGTTAACCAACTTGGCAACTTTTACGGAGGATTGCTTGCAAACTTTTCAAAAGGGATTCCAAATCGATACAATTTACGCCGATTTCTCTAAGGCCTTTGACAGGGTATCTCATAGAATTTTAATTCTCCAGGGGGAGCTTGAAAGCTTATATTGTTGGTGTCTGCGTAATAATTTTTTACTCAATACTAGCAAATGTCACTATGCCTCTTATTCAAAACATATTAGTATTGTTCCTACCTCTTACCGAATCTCAAATGTACCGCTTAAATTAGTTATTGAATTTAAAGATATGGGGGTTTATTTTGACTCCAAACTCTCTTTCACCACTCACATTAATTTCATAGTAAATACATCATTCGCGATGTTAGCATTTATTCGTCGTAATTGTTCTTCATTCTCCGATCCATATACACTCAAACTGCTGTACACGCCTTTGGTTCAGTCTAATTTGGAATACGCAGTATTTATCTGGCGCCCGTTAAATGCAATTTATGTTAATAGACTGGAATCTGTTTAAAGGGCTTTTATACGATTTGCTTTGCAGTCCTTAAGATTTAGTGACCCCTTGCCGTCTTATCGTTCTCGTTGTTTGTTGATTAATCGAATGTCATTAGAGTCTAGGCATACTTTGTTATGAATGTGCTTTGTTTTTGATTTAATTACAGGTGGTATTGATTCTAATGAAGATTTCCTTTAATGTTCCCTCACGAATTCTTCGCTGTAATGAAATGTTTTTTGTGGGTGTTGCCAAAAATGTTTATGGAATGAATGCCCCTTTGCGAAGAGCACTTTCTCAGTTTAATACTTTTTCTTTAGCCTTAAACTTTGATTTTTCTTTTTCAAAACTAGCTTTAAGAATGAACTCTTAAGACACTTGTCATAGGAGTCTCCTCTATCCTTATTTTTTCACTCTTTTTTATTTTTAAAATAATATGTATCCTTATACTTATCACATAGTCTAAAAGCATTTTGTTTGTTGATTAAATAAATAAATAAATAAATGTTTGTTCATTTTTCTGTTGGCCTAGTAAATGTTAATATTTTATAATTTTATTGAGCTCAAGGCCAGTTTATGGAAGATTTGTTAGGAAGATGAAATAAACACAACAGCCCACTCGGCTAGCGTAGCACAATAGGTAGCGTATTGGCTCTGCAACTCCGAGCTCCCGGGTTCAAAGCCTGAGAGAAGTGGTTATGAAAATTAAAATTAAAAATAATTTAATTTAATAATCAAAAAGAAGTCTGATGAGGAAATGTGGTGATTTTCCGAAATAGTACTATAACTTCAACCATTAAAAACTGTTGTTGTTTTTTCACTAACAATTCTTCCATATACTGGCCTTGAGCTCAATAAAATTATAAAATATAAATAAATAAATAATTTAATTTATTTACGTTAAATATTTTTTAAAAATTTCAAAGAGAACCGGTGTGATATGACGAAAACTCACCCAAAACTTTTATATTATGTAGCTTCACAAACTACAAAGGGATATTACGCACAGTTACGTTCAAATCAAATCAAATTGAGTTTTTAGAGAACTTAAAAAATATTGAATGTAATACAAATTTGATATTCGGAAATAAATATCGATAACTCGATATATCGATATTTTTTGCCCAACCCTAGGGCAAACTGATATTTTCAAAATAAAAGGCTTGCTTGTGACAAAAGACCGAGCACTGGAAGACAAAATCTTTTAATAGCAACTTAAATTGGTCATCACATTGTCTGCGTCACAAGGCTGTCATACACATGAAGCACAGCTCAGATTGCGGTCTAAGACCAGTTTCATAATTGATGATGATATGTTGTTTTGACTTATTTTGGGTAATTTTTCGTAGGCCCAAAGACGAGAGCAAATCACGCATATCATTTGTCTACTTCAATAATGCGGTCTGGACAGTTGTCAGCGGTTGTCAGTCAAAGCACGGCAAAAGTTTATAATCCTAACTGCCACGCTTTTAGTCAAAAGTAAATATGTATGTATGTATGTTTATATTGCACTTATAGTACTAATACAAGCATGTATGAATGTGTGTGTGTGCGCATATGTAATTATCTATGTATGTGTGCCGTGCTGTTGCGCCATCCGTTCTGGCAACAAATTGTGCGATTGTTCGAAAGGACAATTTAGCGCGCGTCGCAAATACATAATGGAGATGTGCGCGATTGCGGTTTATTTTGTGTAAATTTGTGACATTTCAAAGGATTTGCACAGATGTGTTGGTACCGTTGTAACAAATGGTAAGTGAGTGCGTATTTCGATAATTTCCCAGCGTCAGCCAGCATGACAAGTTGTGAGTTTGGTTTACGGAGCGTGCGGCTTCATTGCTACGCAAAATTTTTCTATGCAAATGCATCTACAACAACAAGCATGAAAACCATTTACATACATACATACATACATACATACATACATACGAGTACATATTTACATACCAATGTATTTAGGTATGTTAATAGGAAATGAGTTGCACCAGTAAAATTGCAAATCAATTACGCTTTTTCCACCACGTTGAGTTAAAATATCGCTCGTATAATACAGTTGTATACATACATACATACATAACTACAAACATATACACTTAAATACTTGCCGACAGAGATCGACTTGTTTATGGTAACAAAATTACGTTGAGGTCACGAATGATGGATACATTGCACACACCGGTGACCGCCAACGGAAATTATGCGTATGCGCTTATTTGAATGTTTCAACACCAACTATATGCATAAATACAAATACATACTAGTGCCGCCAATCCAGGGATCGCCAATCGGGTTCCAAAAATTACCAAATCAACTTGCAGTAATCCCGAAATCGCGAAGAATTTGCTACATGGGGTGGTTTCAATTTACTTTGACTGATACCCGGTTAACCATACAGCACCAACATAACTTATGTAGCAAACAAAAAAAAAAAAAAAAAAACAATCGAGTAAACTGTTACTTGGTAAATAAGAAGTTTTCTGGTATAACAGAAGTTCTCATGCTTATCTCAAATTTAAAATATTTTGCATGAAAGTATTTTATACCCGTTTCTTACTTGCATTTTTATTGTAAAAGAATGCTTTGAAAATAACCACATCTGAATTCTTTGATAGTGGCACCATTGGAAAATGTTATAAAAAAATGTTAATTTGGTAGGCGCTCTCACGAGATCAAGAGTTTCTTATCATGTAATCTTTGCCAGATGTTTCGGCGTGACTGGATATAAACGTTATATCTTTTGCAGCACTGCGTAGAGATTGGAGGACGTTATTTTACAGCTTATTAATATCCGGCGGAGTTGGTTTTGATTTTTTAAAAAAGATAGATAGTCAACTTTTATAATTAGCAGTTCTGCGACTTCGAACTTTCGTCTTACTGCTGATATTCGGCACAGAGGTGTATGCCACTCTTCGATAAATGGTGATCAGATTGTCTTGCTTAATTATTTTAAAACTTGAAATCTTGTTGTCGGAGAACATTCACAACTCCCTGCGGAACATTGGCACAACAGATGCGTGAACCAAGATTGATAAATAAGAGATTGCGCCTTGCGCAGGTCCGTTACCTTTTTGCTTTACGATATTGGGATTCAGCTGCTCAAAAAGTTTCTTTAAAATTCCAACACGAGTGAAGTGAATATTTGGTGTTCTACAATTTTAAAGGTTTAATTAAAGTTTTTAATTAGAGTTTTATATTATTCGAACTTATAAAGCAATTCTCCAATCAAAATGAGAATACGTTATTGCAGGTGTGACGTACATGCGCAGATCGTAACTTATTTTTGTTAGCTGTCGGCGCAATCTCTTCTTTATCAATCTTGTGCGTAAACGTTTAAAGTGCTTTTCTCGTCAAAAGAAAATAACTTCCCCAAGCTCAGCAAGACCGTTTAAGGTCTCACTACGGCCACAAGAGTTATGTCCTAATGCAAGTGTTGTCACACATCTATCTTTTGATAAGCATAATTTGCTTTCTTAAAAGATAGATACATTAAATGAGTAGCGAACGGCATTTCTGAACCAATTCAGAGCGGCGAAATCGGACTGGATGTTCCTCTTTTATTAGCTCATCCACCATATCGGTCCCCTGTCATCCATAGCAGATGAAAACGGCTACAGTTTTCGACTTATAATTGACTGCATCGAGTGCTTTGAGAGACACTTGAACAGATTAAGATAGTTCTACATACTACTATTTGGCCCAATATCATTGATGATAAGCTTCTTCTATAAGTCCTCCAACAAATTGAGACGCATGATATGATCAAGCTGCTGCGCTGACCCTCCACGAAACATGAATTCAAATTTAAACTTGCTTTTCGCATATTTTATTCGTTATCCCGAAAATCCCGATCTATCGCATTTTTTACTTTTACGCTCTTACAATTTTTAGGTGGAGGAGTTTAAGCTTTATGCTGTAATGTCCACGTGACTGGTTGACTGGTTGACCGTCTGTTTACCTCTGTCTTTCATTATAAGCGGCATACGAATTAAATTGGGATTTTACGAGTTCTCTATATTTACATGGAGTGTGTGAATTCCAATTTCACATATGGATGTGTGTATGTCCATATGTATTTATTTATGTGTATATATGGGTTGAATGCACTTGTGTTCAGTCGATGTATGAATAATGCATGTCATTATAAAAATGCAGATGATTATGGAAAGCGCATGGAAAAAGTTGTTAAATACTGTACGTGTTACATATATACATACATACATACATACATACAGCTTTTGTACCAAACCGATGGCAGGTATCTATTTTTCGATTCGTAGGTGCGGTTTTGGTCGGAAAAGTTGCAATTTAAATTTAATAAACAACTATGTACATTGCTATGCGAAACAAGAATAGTTAATTGCGCACAAAAGTTAAAATTATACAGAGTTTTAATAACAGTAAATGGTAACTGATGAAACCGCATGGAAACTTTTTCTTAGTATGTAAACGCATTTGCATACACACATACATACGAATAAATGAGATAAATCTATTACTTTTACACCGAAAATTTCTACTCATTCAAAGATGTTGAGAAATCGTGAAAAGTTCATAAAAATTGTTTTGGTTGCCAAAAAAAATCCAGCGCAATAATTATTATTTATGATTTTTTTTTTATTTGGTAAGTAATGACAATATGCTTATTATGTCAAAATGGCAACTTTACATTGCTTTAACCCATAAAACAAAAATTAGTTAGTAAGCAATAAATATATTTACATACGAGTATACAACGGGTGTTTTTTTTAGACGTATGTTTTTCAATGATGCAATACTTTTTTCGGAGTTGGTATTTTTAAAATCTGTTATTTGATTTATACTCAGTTTGGTTTGCCATTTCATAAGAAACATACCCAAAACAGAATGGGCCCAAAACGAGATGGTCCTCGATCCCGATTTCACAAGAAAATTTTGTTCAGCGATGAAGCTCACTTTTGGTTGCATACAAAACTGTCGCATTTCTTCTTAAAAACCACATGTCTAAAATAAACACCCTTCATATATAAATATATACATATATGTATATACTATACTGTTTTCTTCCTTTTCCTGTCCGACGGTGGAATGTTTATAATTGTTGAAACGATTTTGCGTCAACGCCGAAGAAATATCAATATATGTATACCATGTATGTATGTTTGTTTAGAAAAGCGCAAATACAGAATAGCTGAAACGTCAACAGAGTCCATGAAATGAAAATATACCAAATGTTTTTAAGTTATAATTTTGAAAAATTGTTTGGCCTTTAGAGGTTTATTCAAATAAAGCTGCCCTGGTGCAGGATAAAGGTGTTTCGATGGTGTTGCATTTGGCTGCAGCCTTTGTCGTTTGTCAGCATAAAAGTCGGCTTCTCGAAAAGCTTCTCACATACTCTCACCGAATCGGAAAAATTTATTTGGCAAGCTTCGATCCACGTCTTCCTATGAACACATCTGAACCAGAAGATGGATCAAATGGAAATTGGTTGTCGTTTTTGTCTTTTTAAATTGTGCACGATGCCATTTTTTCGATATATTTAAAATTATTTGCAAAACAAAGCTTTTAGAGAGTTCACAATCGACAAATAACATAGCTTGCTAACTCCATTGTTGTTTTATTTTGTTTTTGCCATTATAAATGAGCTGGAGAATATCCTATTCGAGTAAAAAATTAACCTCACTATGAAAGTGATATTAATAGAACTAACAACGAGGTGCCTGAAGTGGATAAGGCAGAAATTCTTAAAGATAAATTGCATCAAGTTTTAGCCAGCAGCTCGCAACTGTCCAATAATCGAAAGGCATACAATTTATCAGAAGGCTTGGTAAAAAAATTGATAGTTTTTGTAATGAGGTGATAAAGGATATATCCTAAAAAAGCATTTAACTTACCTTTAACGACAATCCGACCAACAAGTGTTGAGCCGCAGCAGCATATCAATTTTATTTATTAAAAATATACGCAGAGAAGTTGACTTGGATTCTTAAATGATGTATTCATATTAGAAAAAAAAAAACGGGAAAATTTAAGATCATCGCGATGTAATTTCATAAAAGCCCCGTTTCTTTGTTTCAAATCGCTGCTAGTATTAAACTTTACTTAATTTCTTCCAACAAATACTGAAAAACAAAGTTTTTTGCATTTTTCAAAATTTCCGTTATATGGAAGTTGGGCGTGGTTATGGTCCGATTTCAAAAATTATTGACGGCGATGCTAGTGATTTCAAGAACAATATGTTCACCAAATTTTGTGACGATACCTACACCGTTATTGAGATGCAGAAATTTTTTCCTAAGTGGGCGTGGCATAGCCCATTTTTCAAAATTTCATAAATACCTAATTTCTTAGTTCAAAATCGCTTCAAATACTAAATTTCACTTAATTTGCTTTAATAGATACCAAAAAAACCGAGTTATAGACCGATCTTGTCCATTTTCAATACCAACCTACCCAAAGAGCAATCTATGTACCACATTTCATTGAGATTTCTCAATTTTTACTCAAGTTATTGTAACCACGGACAGACGGACAGACGGACGGACAGACGGTCAGGGCTGAATCGATTTCTCTTTTCATTCTAATCATTTTAGTATATATATGTCTATATCTATCTCGATTATTTTTTGCTGTTACAAACAACCGTTATGCGAACAACCTTGTGTACAAGTACGCTCGGATATAGAAATGGGAAAAGTATCTAGAGCGACTTGGCCAGAAAGGAAATAGATTAGCCCAAAACCTGGCGACACTGGTGGGCAACTGCGTTCAACTTGCACTTTCTCCGCAGGATTATGTCGCATTCATATCGATGTGTATCTACTGATAAAAAAGATGATGGGATCCACCTGGGAACGTTTGCAGCATTTGGAACAGTGGATGTGCAAAGCACGAGCATGACGGATTAAGACAAGGCAGAGAAGAATTACAGATCTTACTAGAAAAAGATAATATTTATTTAGACGTTTGTTAACTTTCGTACGGAATTTTCAAGAGTTGTTTGGAGTTATCAGTAAACGTGAAACTAATAAGCGATGTAAAGTGTTGTAGATTTGGTTGAACCTGTAGAATTTGAGAAGTCGTCGTCGTCTCAAGAATAACAACTAAATTATATAGAAAGTTCTATGAACATGCTCCGTACTCTCGTGGCTTATTATGGAGTCATAACGATATGAATTTAATTCATTCATTTATTTATTTAATGCTTGAAAAATACTTTTTTCGTGACTGTTTACATATCAATACGTCTTAAAGTTAAGATTTCGAAACAAATAAAGCGATTCTATTACGGCGAAATTTTTATTTTCGTAATAAGATTCGGGGTTCTCAAAGCAATATTAAAAAGGTATGTTAAGTCAAATTTAACGCTTTGTTCATCATATTAGGTCAAAGTGTAGCTCCTTTATGTAAATATATATCGGCAGCAAAGTGTCATTCTATTAAAAGCAGCTTAATTTTAGAGCAAATTTGTGGTAAAAGAATAATATTTTTTTTTTATTTACACTCTATTGCCGATGACGGGATATTAAAAATTGTACTTAAAATAAAGGAATTAATCTGAAAGACATTTAAAAGCATCTTTTTTTTGTTAGCATTACAAGAGGATATCTCCGGTTGACTTAAAATGCGCAGTAGTGACTACTTTTTTAAAAAGGGAAATAAAAAGGATTCAAAAAAACTAAATAGTTTGCTCACTCAACTAAGGATGCTCTTCTAACAGTCAGCTCCTTTATTAAAAGGAAATGGACAGTAAGAAAAAGTGTGATGTTGTTGGGGGTTTTTACCACAGCTCGTTCAATTCTGATTTATCAAATAGAACTCAAAAAGTCGGAATATCCGATAGCCTTAGTGGAAATAAGTCAACTAACTTAGGCGTCCCACAAACTTCAGTTCTTGGTCCAATACTATTTTTAATATACTTTAACTATATTTTTCCTCTACCATTCGTGGGGAAAGTTAGAGCTTTGGCAGATGATTTGACAATCGCCTTTAGCACTTCTAATGACTTCGAGTTAGTAGCTGGGATCAATCATGAGGAATTGGTTGGTAAGCTGTTCGTTAGTGGCAAACTAATGTTTTTTATTGTTTGGCCATTTCACTATTTTATTTTAAATATTTTTGAGCTTTAAGGCCGATTGGTTTATTGAAAATTATGAGGAAAAAAACAACAATACTCAAAGCGGTAGAAGTTATAGTACTATTTCGGAAATCACCACATTTCCTCATCAGACTTCTTTCTTCTTGGCTTCTGCGGGAGTCGAACCCGCAACAACATGCGCAATACTTAAGCTTACGCAGTGTGAGCTGTTGATATTTTTCCTGCTTTCCCTTCACAACTTACTTCAATTTTAGTTTAACGGAAAAATAACCACCAAATACAGACATTTTGTTAATTCTTCGGTCACTGTTTTCATAGACCCAATTGTCCTTTGGATACCTCTAAGGCTTTTTTCAACCCCAGTTAAAAATTTAGTATATTAAGTATAGTAACTCAGTGTTTAACAGAGCTTCTCCTACCATTTGTGATGTGTGTCTTTCTTTATACCACAAATGGAAGGACCTACAGTTTTGTGCCGACTCCAAACGACATACATCTGTATTTTATGAAAAGCTTTTTCATGGCAGAAATACCCTCACAGCTTTGCCATTGTCTGCCGAGGGGTGACCGCTATTAAAAAAAAAACTTTTATGATTTAGATTTTACCTGCCTTTCTTTTGAACCTCGAACTCAGCGGCCACTAAAATGCAGTAAGTTCTGTTTTAAAATTGAGCTAGTGAATAACTTTAAGTCCCTTGAGATTGTCGTTTCAGCTGGTGGGAATACATTTTGTTTTTAAAACAGTACTTTAATCGTCTTCGGAAGTGTTGTTCTAACATCATGCTAAAAATGGTTTACTACGCTCTTTTTCATTCCAAACTCCAATATGGTATTAGCTAAAATCAGTCATTTAATAAATAATTTGTTAACCGTGCTACGCGACTTGATCCTTTATGGTCATGCTGGCTCTTGATTTTAACCGTTTGGCCCTTACTGTCCCAACAAAGTCCATCATCGTCACATTCATCAAAAAGATGGAAGTGGTATTGACCATATCCATTTTGGGAGGTACTGAGATCGAGTTCTCAATAGAGATGAAATACCTAGGTATCATACTAAGTACTAGGCTCAATTGGAACTCTCACAACCACTCAATGTTGACCCAGTTGTCAAAGCTGGCACTGGACTTACTAAGATCCGACAACAGAGTTACTCTGTTATGGGTTCCGGGTCACGGGGTCTTTGGGGCTTCGATGTTAATGAAAGGGCGGATTATCTTGCTAAAAGACGAGCCCAACATAGTTCTGTGGTTCTTTTAAGGCAGAGCTTCTAAGTAGGAGGACTTAATAATCTCAGGCCAATGGCGATCGTCAAAGGCAATAGACAATCGAAGAGGTTTTATATGTCCGTCCCTTGAAGCCTCTGAAAGACTGCGCTGCTACTCAATCCTAGCAGAGAGGGTCTATGAACTCTCACCGGCTACTTGACAGGTCACTGTAGGCTGAGCTACCATCTTCACAGAATGGGACTCTCGGAGGTTGGTGACTGCAGGTTTTGTGGCCTGGATGAGGAGACGTCTAAACAAACATATATGTATTGTGTAAATGCTCATTGTACGTTTATATATTAGTGTATCCTATTGCGTAATTTACATCCATTCTAAAGGAAACGAGTTAAGGAGGATGCAAAAATGCAAACTTTTTTAAATGAGATTAACTAAAGATGCCGATTAATCGCTACAACATTTTAAAGTGACATCTACTTCAACTGCAGTTAGTATAGTTTAAGAATTGTTTTTTGTAAATATTAAGCCAAACTTAAAACAGCTTCCACCGTCACAAACACTTTACGCTACGTAAAAGCACAACTTGTGCCACAATCTGCAAATGCAATGACGCCAAACTCACTCGTTTCGCTTTCTACCAACATTTCCAGAATTTGCCATATTTATGAGCATGCCCTTCGCAAAGTGGAAAATATTCTACTAATCCATTTCGCCTAATTAGTTAATTTATATTAAAATTCATGACAGCGTTAAAACACTAATGTGCTGCGCTGCGCTGGTTGGCTGGTGTGAAGACGTCGTCAGCGAGGCACAATGGGCCACACAGTTGGCTAAGCGGTTGGATTGAAGAAAGCACCAAGTGTTTACTCGGTTAACCATAAAATTCATCTCTCGGCGCTAAGTGATTTAGTTACAATTTTTCACTAGCAACGTTTATACGATTTCAAGCAGTTTTCGGGCTTTTGAAGGTTGCAGCAACATCCCTTAGCCACTTATAAATCTTTTCGACACTTCGACTATACGAGTATGCATTGTCAACTCTTAATGAATATTGCAACAGTTTGCTCGATCTTAGACAAACTAATATCCTTTGCCTTGCCTTGTCG
This sequence comes from Philophylla caesio, assembly GCA_963971545.1. Classification (NCBI taxonomy): domain Eukaryota; kingdom Metazoa; phylum Arthropoda; class Insecta; order Diptera; family Tephritidae; genus Philophylla; species Philophylla caesio. The sequence goes on from OZ020606.1 coordinate 77,974,648, forward strand.
CCTTCTCCAGTTTCATAACTGAAGAACTTTGTGTTTAAGTAAAACTAATGAAACCCTTCCCCCCAAACACCACCATTTCGGCCTAGCCCAACTCCTTGAATTGCCACACTTTCGATATGGAAATTTTGCCACAAAACCACATTTGGATACGGTAGGCCACATTGACGTTGCCCGCTCTCAGTTGCAAAGCAGCGGGCAAAAGTGTTTACTCACCAGTACGTGTACGAGTACGAGTATGTGTGTGTGTGTGGATAATTTCATTGTAAGAGTGTGTATGCGTACATAGTATCGAGAGATGCTAATTATAAATGCATGTAAAAGTGAATGCATTAATTTTAAATGAATGTATATTTTGATGTGGTGTAAACGCAAGCGATGAGACTATGGATTTTGTGTTGACACTTTTCTGTGATTTCCAACTACTCTATTTAAAATCTCGTAAGACAAAAACTTGAGGTTAAGGCTATGCAAAAAGTCCTGTGGGTAAACTTGAAGTTTTATTAAAAAGGGTTGTGCGCTTAATTAATGCACAATTCTATATTTAATACATTCTTTACCAAGAAGGCGTACGAATTATGAGAGTTTTAAAATATTAAACAATAGAAATTAAAAATTTGGTTTTTTTAATATTAAATTGTCATACTTTAATATAGAAACATTGTAATTTATTAAAAAAAAATAAAGAAAATTGCGAACTTAAAAAAATATTTTTCAGTATGCAATTTTTTGCTATGGCAATTTGCATTCATTAAAATAAAATTAAATGGGCTACAAAATTTGCTAAACTAAAATAGAGTTTGAAAATGAGCAAAAAACAAAATTTTTGAGCTATTATAAATTCGGCATAAATTTTGAAACTTGGGTTTGTATGGTTTTTGTTAGAGAATTAACGCTATTTTAATCGGATATGTTGCAAATTAAGTTTAAGAAAATATGTAGTCAAAATTTGCCAATTTTTGTTCTTGTCGTATAATTCCAATATGCACTACATAAATAAACGAATAAAAAAACATACAATAGCAAAAAGTCCATTGCAAAATGTCTAGGATGAATACGGGAATAGTAGCAAGAGAACTATTGAACTATTCCTTTTTGTCATGTGAAGACACTCATTGTACTCGTTATATCAAAATATATAAATGCATTAAAAACAAAATTACGAAAAAAAACCTCAAATAAAATTCAACATGTCAAATGATTGGTATGAACAAATAAACACAAACAAAACAAATATAAAGTATTTGTCAAACTTCAGTAGCATCCGAATTTAGTAGATAAGACTTAATAAAAAATTAACGCTTGCGATTAGGTCATACAAAACTTACACACGGATACATTACCAACAATTCTGCCACCCCTATTTGTGCTAACAACCAACAAACTCGCTTGTCTATCGAACTACTACTTTTGGACTATCCTCTACACGCTAGGCAGAGATATGTAGTATACTATATAAAGATTCCATTCGCGTACTTTCACTTTCCTCCCCTTCCAAAGAAGTGATTACCAACATTATAAAATTTTTAAAAAGTACAATATGGTATTTTCTACTCCAGGTAAATAGTTATGTGTTGTACAATACAGTTAACCTCAAGTCCGTGTTGCTATAGCTTTGTAATTGGCGTTTAAGTCTATATACATATATGACATTTAAGCTTATAAGGTACATAAATAAATAAATGTCACCACAATAAAGGAAATTAATGCTTCGAGCGCGATATGAACCAGCTACTCGAGATTTCCTTGGCGCGTACACTGCTCACATGACAACTACGCGTATGAAACATTTTTTGACTAGTTAAGTGAGTATAAAATTACTAAACAACTCAAATCACAAACACATTACGAACTACACTGCGACAAAATTATTTTAAGTTTAATAACAAAATATACCGATAAACGAACGGACTCGTATTGCCATCCTCCCCCCATGGAGGTATTTACGCAAGTATATGCAAGAATTAATAGTCAAGTTAGGCGTAGTATTCTACGCAAAGTACGCGGATGACATTATCTGCGTGATCACCAAGGACAATGAAGAGCAGATACTGGAGTACTCAAACCAACAACATGAATGTATAATGTTTACGATGGAAATGAAAAATAAGGGAACAATAAATCACCTGGATCTGACGATTAAGATAGACAAAATTGCCCAAAAACTTGATTACGAAATTTACAGAAAACCGACAGTTACAGACACCATAATACATAACACATCAAATCATCCTCAAGAACACAAATACGCCGCCATAAGACAACTTACAAACAGGCTTAAACGAATAACTCTTTCGCAAGAGACATACGGAAAGGAACTAAACACAATACACAACATAGCCGCAAACAACGGATATAAAAAAAAACTCGTAGATAAATTCAGAAAAATTATTGCAATTCAAAACAGAAGCGACAGAGAGGTCGACGAAAAAACTTGGACAATAATGACTTATACAGAGAAAATAACATACAAACTAGCGAATTTTTTCAGAAAATAGAATATCCACAAGGCGTTCAAGACAAGAAACAACCTGTGAAGGATACTTAAAAGCAGCACTAATGAAGAAGACCCACTGAACAAACAATTCGTGTATAAACTGACCTGTTAGTGTCAACATAACTATATAGGGCAAACAGGACCCAATATAAAAACAAGGTTTCGTGAAAACATAAGAGACTACAATAAAAGAATACGAAAACACACGGCTATGCCTGAATCTAATTTTGCAAACCACTTGGTAAACGAAAAATGTTCACCAGCAAACATAAAGAAACCCGTTAAGGTACTGCCCGTACAACTAAAAAAGGACGGCGCCTGAATACTCTTGAAAACATGGAAATATGTAAACAAAAAACATTTGATGGGAGGATTATAAACGAATAAATAAACTGCAACTCTGATGCGATATTTGCACCATTAAGGCTTGTTTACAAAAAAAGAACAGTAAGGAAAGTTAAATTCGAGCGAAACCGAATTTTTTATACTCTCGCGAAGTATTTTTGTATAGGCCACGATAATTTTGCAAAATATCATAAAACCCCTGTTTCTTTGTTTCAAACCGCAGGAAATATTAAAGTTTACCCAATTTGTTCCAATAGACACCAAATAAACGAAGTTTTTTGCATGGTAACGCCCATTAATGGATAACGAAAAAACAAAGATTTTGTATTTTTCAAAACTTCCGTTATATGGAAGCTAGGCGTGGTTATGGTCCGATTTCAAAAATGTTTGACGATGATAACAGCGATATCGAGGAAAATATGTTCATCAAATTCTGTGACGGTGCCAAATTTTTTTAACATAATAACAGCGATACTAAGGGCATTATTTCGACCAAATTTTGTGAAGATACCTAACACCGTTATTGAGATATAGAACTTCACGCAAATAGATACCGAAATAACGAAGTTTTTGCACTTTTCAAAACTTTCGTTATATAGGAGGTGGGCGTGGTTATCGACCGATCTTGGCCATTTTCAATACCAACCTTGGCCAAAGAGCAGTCTATGTATAAAATTTTATTAATATATATCAATGTTTACTCAAGTTATTGTAACCACGGACGGACAGACAGTCGGGCATAAGTCGATTCCTCTTTTTTTCTGATAATTTCAGTATATATATGTCTATATCTATCTCGATTATTTTTTGCTGTTACAAACAACCGTTATGCGTCCGCTCGGGTATAAAAACAAAGCAAAGACGTGGGTAAAATTAGAGTTACCAGCATACAAAACGGACCTGCAATACCCAAATGGACTAAAATTACGGATTATCTGCCTGTTTTTACCGCGAAGGCATTCGCAAGATATAATATACCCTTTTCTATATGCGCGAGACTTCAGATACGAGTACCTATACTCGGGACACTTAACATTTGTTAACATTGACGATTATGCACCAATACCTGCTTGAACAAAAAAAAAACCAAATAAACACGGAACAACAGACAAAATACTAAAAAAAAAAAGAACCAAAAAAAAAATGTTTTTGAACATGTTTCAATTATTAATTGGCTAAACGGAATGGAGTACTACAGCCACAAGCTATTTCTCTAGCTACATCAGCTAATTGCTGTTTTGTGGCAACGCTAAAATATATGAACACAATGGTGTAGCCCATATCAAGCTAAATTTTCAAAAAATAAATTTAAATGATTGCGCACGAAGAAGCCTCGTTTTTATCGGCTGACGTGGATATGTGCTATTTATCAATTCAATTAATTTTTCAGTTTTTTTGTTTTCTATTTTAAAATTAAAATTTACTACAGCGACAATAGTATGCCACAGCTACAGCCACAATTGTGCGCAGTTTAGATTATTTAGAGCATTTTAAATTTTGACAGCTCTTACATCTTACTACAGCCACACTGAAACATTATTCCTATGAATGCCCTCTCGCCCTTATATGTATGTAAATTTGCTATAACATAGTGCTAGTTTATACAACGTCCAGAAGGAATAGGTTTAAATACGAGTAAATAAAAAATAATGTGACAAAATAGTCAACTAAATGGCAGAAACATGAATTTGTAAGAATTAAAATGTTAAGATATCAAGTTTGATTTACTTAATTTTTATGTAAAATAAGAAGATTCGCATTCTTCAATTGCGAAATATTTTGGCTTCCTTACAAACATGATATTCTGGATCTTCGTATTTCATGGAACATCCGAAGGTTAATCCAGTCCATAAATCCACTTACTGATTCTCGAATACAACTTTTGGGCCTTTCACCGCCCATGCGTACAGCATGAAATTAAGAACTATCCCAATATTGATGGTATATTAATAAAAGTATTAATTTTTTTTTTTAACCAGATAATAAATTTAAAATCGATTTGTCCTACGAACTAAACGATTATCTTGAAATACAAGAAACATGCTTATGTGGATGACTCATAGAAATATGTATGTACATACATATATATATTATAAGGGAGTATCAAAATTTGAATGTAATTATTTACCTAACCTTTTATTAGTGAATCATTTTATTACGATTGTTTATTACTATGTTTTTAGCTATGATAGATAAAAGCTCAGAATGCTAAAGCTTTCGATTAAAAAAAATATATATACTCGTATGTATATCTATATATAAATAAAGAAACTTTGTATTGCAATTAAAAATTGATGATGATGGCGCTGTTGAGTGAGTTTTTGAGAGGGCAGGCGAAAATAAGTTTGGCGTCGTGAAAGTAATATTTGCATGCCGCATGTGCTAAGGTAATTGGAGTTAATTTTGAATAGGTACGAGATGAATCCACAGAGATATCCAAAACTAAGTTGGCCCAGAGTGACGCAGGACTATCAAGATAATTGGAGCTTTGCTTTGTTGGTTTTACCCCGTTAAGAACACTCACGAGTTTTCAAAAAAATACAGTAGATACAGTAGTTATTTAGCTTTTGCTGGAATTTAAGATAAATATCGAAGTTTAGCAATATTTTTTTTCCTTTGCTTGCTGAATTTCTCTTCAACTCAAATTTGACGTATGTACTATGATTTAAAAACACGCGAAGCACTTTAAGTAGCAATTTAATCAAAGTAGCTAGTTGAAACTAATTAGTTGTTCATGCATACATATGTATGCATTTATGTACACATTTACCACATATTTATACATACAAATGTGTGTATGTATGGATATTCACATATTTACTGATATTCGTATAAAATTTTTACTGTGGTGGTCGTTCCAACTCCTTGTCCGATTTTAAGTCATTATGGTACTCTAATTACTATGGCGTAAATTCGCATATATATGTATGTATGTATGTTTGTATGTATGTTTATACATATATACGATTACGTCTGCACAATACCGCATACAAATGGGGTACTACTTCTTCGCGACTGGTTTTATACTATTTACCATTTAGCATGTTTTTACGAAGAGAAAACGCTGAGAGCGTGTTCACCGTCAGTTTGGAACTTTTACTCGAGCTCAATCAGGCACTAACCTAAAGTATTTCGTCGTCAGTCAATTTTAAATTAACCTCTGTTGGTCAAACATACCCATTGTTGTAAGGTTCCTTCATTTCCATTCGACGTAGAAGTAGCGTTCGCCTACTTTGAACTGCGCTGCTTCACCATTTTAGTTCAAGCAAATATTTTCTTTTATCAGTCGGAGTGGCCAAGATTCCGAAACGTCTGCTAGTTCTAAAATATAAGCGGGTACTGTTTGACAGGCAGATTTTGGACGGCGGTTACTAGTTTCCCAGCCATCCAGTCACCCATCATAATGTATGACCATCGGGTTAAAATAACCAATTTCAAAACCGCTCGGGTTAGGGCTAGTATTGTATATGGTTATTCAATACTACTCTTTTCTTTTAAGATCACTGCCACACCCTGCTCCTTCTAGACTTCTCAGTTACTTCAATTTGGGAGCAACAATTTTGGTCACTGTCTTTCTGTATTTTTAGCTTTACACCAGGCGTCTGGAGATATGCTTTCGCAAACGGCGTAATGCAATCGCCCTAAATAATGGTTTTGTCTGGATTGGACTTCAAGCTCGATTCGATTTTACCTGCAACTCTGAAATATTTGTTCGTTTCACTTGTGGAGCTTTACCTAGAAAAGTTTGGTAAGCGCTACGAACGAGTCGGCCATACAGACGAACCAAATGGGTGTCCAGTAAAGTATTTGACTCTTTACCACTCCAAATACGAGCAATCAGCTACGCTTTTTTGATCCGTAAAAGTTGAACAGAATGAGTGCGCTTCAAGGTGATATTTAAATATCGGTGATATTTAAATATCGGCATCATATCTATGACTATACCCACTTGCTGACTGCAGGGTAAGTAGGCGTAACGTAGTCACACGTATTAATTTGAAGCATTCAACTCTCCTTCGACCTATAATAAGTACTGCCTCCACTCTTGTGTAACTGTTGTGTTGCCACTATTGTGTAACTGTTATTGGCTTGATTTTTATATGAGCCAGTTTTTGAACCTGAAGTATTTTGTGTTTGAATACCTATTCGAAAGTATATTGAGAGGGAGGTTGGCTTCGTTAAGACCACTTTGCTTGCCAAACAGTATAAAAATGTGCAGAATAGTAGAGTCTTGAGCTATGATCTTATAGTTTATTAGTCGTTAGTGACAAGAAACCAGCTGTAAAATTTGTAGGTTTCTGTTGCAGACCCTACAAATTCACGGAAAGTAGCTGAAAAACAGAATGGACACTTTTGTATAAAAAATGTTTAAAAAATTTAAGAATTTCGCATTTATAGCGTTATAAGTGACGCTTATACCCCCACCGGTCAACTGAAATGTATAGAGTAAACAACAAATCGTAAATAATTTACTTTACAAGCGTATAAGTACATATTATTGTATCTGCATTTTTATTTTGAGGTTTCGTAGCATCAATAAATAAATTTCCATATCCAGACATTGAGCGCCCATTTGAGTTAGTTACGTACTCGTATGTATCTGAAAGTATTTAATTAGGTTAGAAGGTTTGTAGTTTTGTGCAAATGCTAAGATATTCTGCTTCACTACTGGGTAGATATCCGATTCCGACACCACTCAACAATGGCTGCAGTGTTAACAATGCTAACTGCAATCGCTACACTAAATGCTTGTGGAAACAAAAAAGAATCAGACGACTAGGTGTTGCTTTAACAACAGCACGAATATCATCAACATAGCCGTTAGTAAAGCACTTCAGCAGTCAAACGCAGCTCTAATGGCAGGCCAATGTCTGAACAGAAGAGGGAAATTGCATGAATTTCGCACATCCCCATGTACATACATTCATACATAACTGTATGTATGCATATGCATATGTGTATGTACATATATGTACATACTAATACGAGTTTGCAGTTTAAATGTGCCCTCTCCAATGTTTGTATGGACAGAACGTTATATCTAAGCAAAGCGTTTGCTAAAATGAGCAAATGAAAAGCATAAGGTGAAAAGTGTACTTGAAACTTATTCCAAACCTATTTCCACAACAACACACACGCGCACATAATTACATACATGTATGTATATCTACATATGTGTACATATACATATGTACTTACTTATATAGTACTTACATATATAAAACTTACTTATATAGTACAGTAGTGGATATCAGGAATTCAGCAAATTTGATGTAAGTAAATATTTGGACCGCGGCGGCGCTGAACAATAATATTTAGTTCATCGCACAGCATTTCTCTGAATCGTTAGAAAAAAATTTTATAAAAATATTGCACTCTAACCAGACAAAAGTGCGTTGTTGTTTTTGTAGCGGTTACCAAGCCGTCAATCGTCGTCATTTACTTCAACTAACGGGAGGTCTTGGAAACGAGCAGGTTCGACAGGGATGGACCATTGAGAGAGGAGTGTTTATTGAGTGGGGTTTTCTGGGCATGCGAATAGGTGATTAGCGTAGTGCGACGACCCTCCGTATGCCGGGAAGGTATTAGGTGTGCGGGAATTGTGACTCAGGAGGCAGCCGGTGGAGGTTGAACTCCTAAGGTGGCATGCACAGTTCGGCGGTCAATGAAGTTCGAAATGGATTCCCTGTCGATGTCACCTAGACATAGTCTGTACGTCTTTGGGTCCAGTAGCTGTCGGATGTAAGTCTAAACCTCGTCCGTCAGTTGAAATATATGTCTCCTGATGTGTCTGGGTGGCAGGTCCATAGCGAGAAGATCCGTGTTTAGGCGCCCCTGCTGGTTGCAGCCCATCCGGAACTGCTTTGAGAGCATATCGTTATGCTCTCTTACCGGGAGTACGCTAACTTCATGGTGAAGATGCTCTTAAGGTGGCATCAAGTCACTGCCCGGAAAGCGGCGTTCTGTGATGTCTGTTATTTCGTTCACTGTGTCCTGCTAGTTCCAGGCGACCAAATTGGCGCTGCGTAATTTAAAACCGGCCGGCCAATCGCCTTTGTCCCAATTGCTGCCGGGGAGGGACTTGAGAACTTTGTTGCGTGGTACCATCGATCCTCATTCGTCCAAGATGTAAAGAGTTTCGCGGTGGATTTGCCAGAAGAGAGCATCAAGTTGCGTCTGGTGAGAAATTGCTGTTCATCTTTGAGCACCGGTCCTAACGCCCTACCCGGAAAGTGAAGGCGGATCTCGAGAATCTTTCTGCCGGGATAAAACGGACTTTGGCAGATGCGACCAACTTGCGGAACACGCGTTCGCTTAGTCGAACCCTCCTCCCACTCTGCAATTAAAGTTCTAACCTTCTGTAAAGACCGTGAAATCTTCAGGTGGAGTTTTGAAGTTTCCCTATCTGGGATTACCGTCGCGAAATTTTTTGTTCGGGACCACAGTATCGAGATGTCAATGGGTGGGTAGTCTCGCAAACAAAACGAATGGAAATACATATTTGCAAACGTAAAAAAATTTGTATTTTCTTATGTCCAAGTTACTTGGTGTCACACTAGACATGAAACTTAGCTGGAGGAATAATATGATCCAGCGATATCAGAAGGCTTATGTGGCTCTATAATCTTGTAAAAACGTATACTCTATAGAGCAGAGCTGCTAATCTAAATCTACTTAGCAAAGTGCAAAAAGCCAGTATGATCTGCATTAGCGGAGCGTTGCGAACAACACTAAACGATGCCTTAAATATCCTTCTGGACCTTCTACCACTAGACTTAGTGAATAATTATCGACTGCTTCCGGAATACACAAACCGCTGCGTCGATACTATGGTCCCGAACAAAAAATTCGCGAGGTTAATCCCAGATATGGAGGTGGAAAACTTCTGTATTACCCCTGAAAGTCTTACGGTCTTTACAGATGGTTCGAAGTTGAATGGAAGAGTGGGTGGCGGTGTCAGAACTGTTATTTTCGGCTGTCGGATCGTTGGTATGCCCTTATGCTCGTGCAAATAACGAATGGACACTAACTACGACCTGTAGGATCTCTAGGCTGACTTGTCCCAGATGGGACCGTAAACGGTCACGTAGTCTTTTTACCTTAAAACAGGATGATATATTCCAAGTAATTGACGCTCTAACAGGGCACTGCCCCATAGGCAACCACGCGGGGCATCTTGGAGTACCGATCTACAGATGCTTAAAAAGCTGCAATAACTATGAAGAGGGGGAAACGGTTCTACATCTTCTATGCAATTGTCAAGCGCTAGCGAGAAGCAGGCTGCGCTTTCTGGGGGCACCTCTATTTAGGACCTCAGGAAATTATGTGCTATAGAACCAAGATGCTTCAGGAAATTCGTCAAGAATTCTAGATGGTTCAGCGAAGGGGGGTGAGCGTTAAGCTTGTGGTATCACAACCGGCCTCTAATAATGGCCTAAGTGAGTCGATGGATTATCAGTGACGCCACCTACATACATATGTATGTGAAATATTAAAATAAAATTGGCTGGTGCTTATCCAAATTAACTTTTACCGCTTTTATTAGAAATCCAATCATTACGGTAATGGAATATGAAAGTATTCTATATTTTTAAAACTAATATCGAGTATTATTATTCAATACGTAAAAATATCGGTTCACAATACCTTAACTGTTTATTCAGAAAGAGTTAGTAACGCGGTTTGCCTATTAACACACAAAAAAATAAAATATACAAATAGAAGTGTTCTAATTTCAATATCATCAGTGTACTGAGTATTAATGTTGCAGGCACTTAAATGCTTTTTACATACATACATATGTACATATATATATGCCTAAGTGCTTTTATATTTAAGTATGTATGTGCGATGATAGCTTTTCTGCTTGTGGTCTTTTCGTAACGTGTGGTGAGCGGTGTGATCCTTAAGCGCCCCGAAGGTGCGAACAGCCCTAATACCTTCTTGACTTTTTGCATACCGTCGGACATATCGCTTTACAATTGTGTGTCTATGTATGTAAATAGTACTTGGGTATTGCAACCAGATTTATCCGCTTTCAAATGTGCACAACATATGTAAGTATAAACAGTGGCAGCATACAATGCAGTACAACAAAAATTAAACGATTTTCAATTAATTAAACTAAATGGAACTCAATGGTTACAGTCATTGATTTTCGAATATACTCGTACTTACTAACTAGCGGCGATGATTGCAGTGAAAACAAATTATTGTATGAATTGAAAAGGCAAAGCTAAAGCAACCAATGCTGCAGGCGATGACACTGACGAAATATGCTCGATTATATGTATTCATACATATGTATGTATGTATGTATTAGGGATGTCAATTTTGGGCATTTCGTTGATCCCGGGCTTTTCGAGATCTGAAAACGAAATACCGGCACAATCCCGGGAACCCGAATTTCACAAAATGTAACACGTCTGTAATCGTTGTATTATAGAAGTAGACAAAATAACATTAATATAACAAAGAAGAACGATTTGTTGTAAATCATGTATGTATATATTTATTGGTATTTAAAAAAAAAAAAAATAAACGTAAAATTTTACATACATACATACAAACAAATAATTTATACTGTAAATACAAATATACGTATTTGGTACAGAAGAAACACTACTGCGCCTCAAAACTTGTTGGTTGGATTGTCGTCAATAAGTTAAATGCTCTCTGTAGGACACAGCCTGTATCGCTTCATTACAAAAACTATCAATTTCTTTTACCAAGCCTTCTGATACACTGTACGCCTTTCGTTTATTGAACAATTGCGAGCAATTTATCTTTGAGACTTTCTGCCTTATCCACTTCAGTCACCTCGTCGCTAGTTCTATTAACATCGCTTTCATAGTGAGACCCATTTTCTACTCGATAAGGATATTCCCCAGCTCATTTATAATGGCAAGAACAAAACAAAGCCTAAAGGGAGTTAACAAGCTGTGTTATTTGTCGACTGTAAACTCTCAAAAGGATTTGTTTTTCCCTTGAAAAGAGAATTTTTAAGAATGATACGAAATTTAAAAAATAAATGGCTATTTAATTCACTGTTTTCTCCAATTCCGGGATTTGAACATTCGGGAGTTAAAAAGGCCGGGATTGACATGCCCAGTATGTATCTATGTACATAGAAGTACATTCCCACTAAAAATAAATAAATATGTAAGCATTAGAAATTTCATAATTATAAAAAAAAACTTTGTTAACAGTCCACTCCGCAAGCGTAGCACAGCATGTAGCGTGTTGGCTCTGCAAGCCCAAAGTCCTTGAGGTCCTTGGTTTAAAGCCTGGGGAAGTGGTGATGAAGAATAAATATAATTATGTAAGTAAAACGAAGTCTGATGAGGAGATGTGGTGATTTTCGAAATACTCTAAGTTAAAAAATTAGTTGTCCGGCAAACGGAGGGACCTAAAGTTTTGTATGAGAAGCATTACAGAAATACACTGGGAGGTTTGGTTTTGCTTGCCGATATGCGACCGCTTTAAAAAAAGCACCGCAGAAAGTTGTATTTCGAACCACTGTCTCAGCCGAATATCGAATTACAGAACGCGGCCACAATGGCCGCATATTGAAGGACAGCGATAAATTGGCGTTACGCTGCGGTGATCGCTGATCAGAATGCTCCACGAGCTTGAAGTCCTCTAGACCTCAGTCCCAAATATTTTCGAAGGAGTAATATTCGCGTTTCTTAGACAAATACTGTTATACGGTGCCGTTTAAGTAGCCCGAGTAGCTAAATTAGGCCAAAATAGTTATCGATGAGAAATGCTAAAAGTTATCTTTAAATTCTCAGAAAAACGAAGGAGAGAGTTCCTTTGGGTAGTTTTTATTTGAAAATTAAAGCCCAAAGTAATTAGTAAATAAGCAAGAAAACTTTCAACGCCATGAAGGCATCATACTGAGAGCACTCAATCCGCAATTAAACTACTTGTTAACCAAACTCGCTATTCTTAGAGAAGTGTGAAGACAAAAAGTAGGAGAAATGTGGCATCCGGTGTTCATTGCACAAAATTATCCCAGGACAATGCAGCATAGCAAAATTCTTCCCTAAATAAAATAATCCAATTGCAAAAACGTACCGTATGAATTAATTTAGTATTGAGAAAAATAGTATTTTTATTCTCCCTGATGCAGAAGCTGTTATTGTGCCACTAAATGTGACAATTTATAATGCGTACACAAAATTTATATTATTTTTGAATTTAACTTACGAGCATTTTCTAATCGAAACCATGTAAGCCCAAGCTGCGTTTTTTTAACGCAATTTTTGAAAAAAAAAATTAGAATTTTTTGGAGTATGCAAGTTCTAAGTTTCAAGTGGCTTTAATTATTGCAATTATTTTATAATTTTTTTACTGACCTGTGCACAAGATTTTTTTATATCAATTTTTTTTAATGAATAAAATTGAAATAACGAGATATTTCTAAGCGAAGCCTTATTTACCCCAGCTAATTTTTGAGATTTTTCTAACTGACCTCTTCCTTTTGTTTCCATGCTCGACATTTTTTTTATAGGAAGAAAGTTGTCGAACATCGTCAATAAAAAATCTGAAAAATCGAAATTAATTGTAGCCACTTGAAATTTTTCCAATTGGCGCCAGTTAGCACGAGATAGGGACAGCTGGCGTGCTTTGTTGACCTCGGGTAAAATCGCTTAGGCGGTTAATGCGCCAATTAAGTAAGTAAGTACTTGAAATTTGCACTATATTTAAATTTGTATGCGCTTAAAACTGTATGCTCAGAAAAGTTCTTAAAACTTTTTGAAAACAAATGTGTATTATTAAATAAAAGTGTTAGTTATCATATTTTTTTGTGTCCAAAATTTTAAGTTTATATGGCTTATGTTATGCACCTAAATTGAATAAGTAGTAACAACATTTAATAAATTATTTGTATTTTGTCATTTTGGGTGACGTTACAAATATGAAACGGGGTATATTGCTTAGATTTCATACACAATACTTAATGTTTATTGGGTGTACTTACATATGTACACATACACATGGATGTACATTCAAATGTACACGAGTTCGATTCAAAAGGCAAAGTGCCAATTGAAATGGATTTTTGAATGCGCACGCACGTCTGCGCGTTGAGGCCCTTAGTGTGGAGAAGCTGGTGGTAAATACTTGAATATAAGGATTTGAAAATATACATATTTACGATGCAAATAAATATTGTACTGGTGTCTTCATACCTAAGTATTGCTGTTTGTATGTATGCACAAGCATGTATTGTTTATTTTGTAGCTGCACTTGTGGCATGCAAACACATTGAGGCAATCGATTTTAATTTAATTAATTGGCCAACTCTTACATAGCACCTCAGCTATGAGTGTCTTCAAATAAATATATGTACATACATATGTATGTATGGCCTCGTATCTAGTTACATGCTTCCTTACATATGTACATACAAACAAACATATGTTGGCATAGATTTGTGTCACTTTTGATACCCAACAAACTTTTCGCACGCCAATTACACAAGTCTGCAAAAAAAAATAATTGAGAGCTGTTTTGGTTTTTTGTGTAATTCTTATGTTTTTGGGTGTGCTGAATCCGAAAATAACTTTCATTTTGTCATAGAACGTCACGTTTTCTGACAATGTAGGTGTCTATGTTAAACAAGTTATTATCTTAAAATAAAATATAAAAGATTAAAAAAAATTGTAAATTTAAAATTGCGTAACAAATCTAATTTATTTATGTAAAATACACTAATTAGTAAGCACTAAACACATTTCTTTTTCTCAGTGAGACTCCTTTTGGTACATTTTCGCTTGTGGGAAGCATCGGAAGGGTCTCGTTGAAGCGTCCAATAGTAGTCTGCCATCATTGAAACGCTCCATCTTCCCTGGTATCTTTTTTCCATATCCTTAATATCTTGGTGGAATCGTTCACCTTGCTCTTCACTCACATCTCCTAAATTTTCTGGAAAGTTGTCGAGGTGGGAATGAAGAAAATGTACTTTTGAACTCATCAACCAACCTAAAGCTGGAAATGCTTTTAACATTCTTTTGACAATTTGTTTGTAGTTAAGATCTTTGTTATTGCCTAAAAAATTCTTTATGACCTCTTTAGAGGCAATCCACCCTTCTCTTTAAAGATCCGTCATGGTTGTGATGAATAGTGGATCAGCCATAAGCCGCCTAATATCTGGTCCAGCGAAAACACCTTCCTTCAACTTTGCCTCCGAGAGGCCTGAAAACTTTGATATTAAGTATTTGAAGCAATTTTCATCTCTTGGAAGTGACTTTACAAATTGCTTCATCAATCCCAGCTTTATTTAAAGCGGTGGTAGAAGAACTTTATGAGGACGCACCAAAGTTTCATGCAGGACATTCTTTTCGCCAACTTTAAGCTCCCTCGGAGGTCAACACTTTTTGGTCCAGTAATTTGTTCGGTCTCTACTATCCCATAGACACAAAAGCAAGGGAATTTGGTAAGCCCAGATTGTTGTCCGAGCGCCATGCCCAAAATTTTGAAATCACCGCACACTTGCCAACCGTGGTCTTTATATTTTAATTTGCAAAGAATCAATTCCAAGTTCTTGTAGGTTTCCTTGAGGTGTACGGAATGACCGACAGGAATGGAAGTATAGAAACCGCTGTTGTGAAGCAGAACTGCTTTAAGGCTTCTTGTTGAAGAATCTATGAAAATACGATACTCTGCTGGGTCGTATGAGATCTAAAATGTATCCATCGAACCTTCAATATTGGTACAATAAACCAACTCGTCCTCTTGGGCAAAGTAGGAAGTAAACTGCTTCTCACGAGTGTTCCTTTTTTAAAAATTAATGATAGTTATGGTAAACATTTAAAAACAGTAATCAAAATAAAATTATACCTATTATTGATGCCTACAAGTTAGCCAAAAAAAAACATTTTTTTATAATAAAATTTTGCGTTTTGTAAAATAACCTTATGTTCTGAAATTTTTTAGTTTTCAGAACACCTAAATACATAGAAATCAGTTGGAAATATCCAGACGGCATTTTTGTTACAGACCTGTGTTATGAACGCAAGGCAACTTGGTAGTTATCACATTTGTTGGTAATTCAGTTTCAATAATTTAAATAATGACCAAATCATTGTCTTCTCTGTTTGTTTTTTTTTATCGTTAACTTATCGAAATCAACTGAGAATTAAAAACAAAAAAGAATTCGTACGCTATGAGCTTTTTGATTTGCTGACAACACTCCTAATTCTGAAATCAAGAAGAATCCCGTAAGGCGTCGACAAAGCGGTAAAAAACTTACATAGGGTGAATGCATCAGTCCCGGAACTATTAAGCGCGGCGAAATGTTTGATTGATTGTTGTTTACGGCGGACACGCGGTACTTTTACCAATAATACTGATTTGATAGCAAATTTACTTCTACTTTTAGAATATGTGCTAATTTTATCAATGAAAACAGCGTGAAAATCATTATTAATGAATATGTTCGGAACACTAGGTTTCGTTAGTGTCGGAACGAATGATTTAGTGTCGGAACGGACGCGCGTCAGTGCCGGTATCGTGACTGAAGAATCATACATTATAATACTAAGATATTAATATAGATGAATTTATTATCACTTGAGGCAATTAATATTTATTGTGTTCTGACAGTTTTCAAGAATGTTAAGAGAGATGCATTTTTATTTAAAAATTGATATAAATTAATCATGTTTATCAATATTGTGTCGATATATTAATTTGTGTATTACTGATTGTTGTATAAGAATATATTGCTATTATTAAGTAAGTGCGGCGAGTAATAAACCACAATCGAATGAATTGCAAAGAAACAAATGTCACTTCTAGTGATGGTAGAAACGAGTTCTGACATTAACGAATTCCTTTATAACTGGACTCAATGGTGGAATTCATATTATCAATTTCATTTTTTGGTTATGTAAGCCAAAAGTGTATCGGTCCTTTTCTTGATACATATTTGGTCAATAAAACACAAAAACACAGATAACAAGTCGCTTATTAGTAACAAAATCATTTGTTAGTAACATTTGTTTCATATTCGGTACTTACTTTTGCGAACGTAATTCGAACACTTAACGATGTTAATATTTATTTGGCACTTATAACCACAACAAGGGAGACGGATGTTAGGCACAACGCCACTTACGATCGACTCGCTTTTTTGGTGGACTACTTATCAAATTAAAATTTATAACCGGCCAATCTGAAAAGAGCAATTTGACATTCAGTACACCGAATTACGCTGTTTGAAACTTAAAGTTGATTATTATGCTAAACAAATATGAGTACAAAAAATATTTGCACAGAAAGAAGCTTCGCTTATATTAAATAAATTGAATATTTACCGGTATCTTTTCGATACGCTACCGTTATTCTCGTAGAATTTTCGCACCGTTCATTTCCGGCGCATTTTGATTTTTCTTTGGTACTATTTAGAAATTGTACAATACCTACATATATTTTTGACACTTTTTCGGTATTAAATATTTCTGTAGTTTTCTGCTACTTTACTGGTCGTTTTTCTTTACCTTGTGTGCATTTTTTATTAAATAAACTTTAAATAGATTTTCGGTACTTTTCCGGTACATTTGTTTTTGGTAAATTATTGCAATTTGTCCGGTAATTTTTCGATAATTTTCTATTCACTTATTTTTTTTATACATTTACAGTTTTCTGTAATTTTTCGTAAGAATTCAGATATTAATCTTCCATTTTTTTTTTTTCTTCTATGTTCTGACTGCGCTGTTAATTCGAGTTTGAAGTTTTGATTTTATGAACAAATGTCAAGCGTTCTCGTTGAGGTATTTAAGAAACTCTGAGTTTAATTGACATTTGTTGAATTATTTATTATTTGTTTATATTTGAAATCTTTTAAAAGTACATATGTGCACAAAATTAAATAATAATTCCACAAAAACCATGGGAATTTGTTGTGCAAAAAGTGCTATTACAATGGAGACGGTGACGTCAACTACATTGTCGGCGGCGATGGAGGCGGCGATGGAGGCGGCAACGACACAAGCAACTGAAGTTGCGTTCTTTTTTAAGAGTTGTCTAAAACATACCAAATGGATGCTATTCTCCACAGCAGCATCAACATTATTAATTTTCTGTTGCACTGCCTCATACAGTGATTACTTCGCGGCGTTTTATCAACATTCGAAGATTCCTATTCTGCAATTTGATGCCCTTCGATTAAAAATATTTTTTCTCGGCAAAAAATTATTCTATTTATCAACATAATCTCCTTTCAACACTAAATCTGGAGAATATGTATGCTAAATAGGGTAGCAGTTCGTAGCTCAATTTATGGATTTTTGGCATATTTTGTATACTTCTAGAACGTTTTCAGTTCTGTATTGGTACATTTTTGCAAACAATTTTTATGTGCATTTTTCTAGTTTTTTCACGGTACACTTTTTGTATAAATATTTTCGGTGTACCATGTCATTTTTCTGCTAATTTTTTTTTTAATAATTTTGGTATTTTTTCGGCACTCTTTCATATTATTTCAGTAATATTTCCTTGCTTTTCCGGTACTTCGTCGGTATATTGCTGGTACTGTTTCTCTTTCCGAAGTGTTTTTAAATCTTATCACATGGCATATACTATGCGGCATCTTCCGCGGTCAGGCAGATAGATAGAAAATCAAGTGACTGAAATTTTTGCATTATGGAACCGGACGAGATTCTGTCTCTATTGTAAATGCTTGCTGGGTTTTTTTTGTTTGCCTGCATTCAGAGTCACTTGCCTGAATACTTTATTAACAACGCCATTTTGAACTGTATACTAAGGCTTATTGTGAATTGAAAGAGATATTTACTGAGATCTGTATGTACATACATAACTGGCTACATATCGACGGTATCACTTACAATGAATGATTCGCTTTTTTTTTTGTTTTGTTTTTGAAGAATGCAATTGCTTGTGTGTGTGTTTTTTTTTTTAATTTTTTGTTATTGTTGTTGTGCTCCTTTGGCTCTTTTTGCTTGGATTCTCTATGCCAATTAAATTGTTAGCTCACACACGCTCTAAATAAGACGAAAACAAGAAGCCACTTCTATTTCCACAGCTTGACAATTAGTCGCAGCTAAACGCATCAACGAATCGCCCCGTCTGCACATATCCACAACCGCTGGTACAGGCATACAATTTACACATAAACACGCATACATACATACACACGCATACATAAATGCACAAGTATGAGTTGAAGTGTATGGCAGTTAGCCGGGTGTCAGCGCGTGCATGCGTGAGTGCTTGCGCCATTGCGGACATTATGTCAGTGTCCGTGTGGTAGGACCAGATGTTGAGCTGGAAACCGCAAAACCGGATCCAGTAGCTGCTTTCCGGCTGCTGCTGCTGCTTCCAGTGGTGTAGGTATCTTACAAATGCAAATTAATCACCAGCATTTTGGTTTCTTTTTTAGTTACAGATAGTGAAGTGTGTTGAATAGAGTTCAGTTTGTCGCACAGTGACATTAGTCGCAAGGTATGAATGCTTATATACACACACATATACATACATATATACAAACATATATGTATTTGTAGGTATTCATTAGCTCTGATTACTTAATCGAGTGATATAGTCGTTTAGCCAATTGTAGATGATATTTAAGAAATTATAGCTTTCCATTTACTTGGAAATATTAAATGTGAAGTGCTGCATGGCAAGTCTAAGAAGAACAAAACCAGATCTAAATTCGTAACTATCGAGGAATTTTCACTGATCAGCAAACTGTAGAGAAACAAGACACACGAGTAAGTTAATGGAGTCAGCAGCTTATAGAGTATGCATTTTGTTTTAATTAGCGTTGATTCTCATGATAAGCCATTGTTTACTAATCTACCCTAGTTCGCTTGAATTTCTGTTCACAAATAATAGCGGAATCACATATTTACAGATTTTAACATTTTTTTTTAATTATTTAAAATCAATGGCAAACCTCCGATGAAGCAGAGGACACTAGCGGGGTGATAATAATGCCAGTACTGAGGAGCTCCTTGAGGAGCTAGATCTGAGGCAGCTTGAGCTAGACAGAGCAAGCGAGGACGACTTACTACTCTCGGATCTGGATGAGCCCGAGCTATGAGTTCCCACGAATGTCAGTAGCCCAGGTCAATCTTCATCATGCGGTGGCCGCTACGGCGGACCTGGGCCTGACACTGATTCAAGAACCGTGGGTGTACAGAGGCCAGGTAAGAGGCCTGAATCATAGCAACAATAAGGTAATTTGGGACCTCTCCTGTGAGAGGCCTAGAGCATGTGTAGTGCTTAAGAGTAATATTAAACACTTCTGTATTGCGCTGGGCCACATACCATCAATATGGCAGAGAGCTCGGGTTATTTTTATCCCGGAAGTAGGTAGGAGATATATCTCGCTCTCAGGACAGCACCACTGCACCAAGATCAGCATGCGTACAGAGTGAGCCGGTCAACCGAGACTGCTCTGTATGCGCTCACCTCGGTCATTCGGGATGCCTTTGAGAGTGGGAGACAGTGCTCTGTGCCTTCCTCGACGTCGAGGGGGCCTTTGACAATACCTCTCATATTAGGGTAGACAGAGCCTCGGAACGTTGAAATGTGCAGCCAACCATCCGTAGGTGGCAGAATTGCTGAGTTTGACACTGTCGAAGGTACAGTACAGCTGCAGACAACCAAAGGATACACGCAAGGGGGGTACTCTCACCCTTACTGTGAAGCGATTTATGGAGTCCGCTGCCAGGGATACGCGGATGACATAGTTATAATCGCCAGGGGCAAGTTCGCTAGCACTCTTTTTGAAATTGAATTTGGCAAGGAAGTGGTGCCCGCAGGTGGGCCTTAGTCTCAATCCTTCCGAAACAGCAATCGTTCCCTTTACCAGGAAAATGAAACTGCAGAGCAGAAGAGACATAGTCCTGGGGGGTGCCGCGGTCAAGGTCGTCACGAAAGTGAAATATCTGGGTCTTATTCTGGATACTAAGCTTCTGTGGAAGGCCCATGTCGGTGCGGCAACCTCTAGAGCCACGAGAGCATTAATGGTGTGCAGTCGTCTAGCAGGGAAGTATAGGGGCTGCAGCCCCAGGGTCCTGCGCTGGCTGTACACCATGATAGTTAGGCCGACTAGACAGAAACTTGCCAAACGTCTGGCGTGCGTGTGTATTACGGGGCCGATGCGCACATGCCCTACAGCAGCGCTGGAGGTGATTCTGGAACTGGAGCCGCTACATCTGACCATCAACCACGTAGCAAAGAGAACCCTACTAAATTTCTCCAAGGAGGGGTTCGGCAGAGGTAAGGTGTTGTCATGCAAGGCAGGGAGGCGCTAATCCCTCAGCTCCCGCTGGCGAGTCTCCCCCGTGATGACCTGCACAAGGTTATAACCTTTGACAGAAAGCGTGAGGTAGAAATACATAGCCAAGCCACCTCGAGCGCTTCAATTCTAGATCACCACATCCGGGGAAGCACTCTGCGGTGGTATACGGATGGTTCTAAGACTCCGGAGGGTGTTGGAGCGGGCGTCCATGGTCCCAGATCAGAGGTCTCGGTTCCAATGGGGAGGAAAGTCTTTGCAATCAGTCTGTGTGCGGAGATAAACCTGCGTAGGAAGTATAGCAGTGAAAGAATCCCAATTTCAAGCGATAGTCAGGCGGCGCTAAGAGCTCTCTTATCTTACGAAGTGAAGTCCTCGTTTGTGCTTGAGTGCATAGTGAGACTAAACGCACTGGCGGAGCGAACTCGCATCCTACTCCTGTGGGTACCGGGTCATATGGGGGTGGTAGGCAACGAAGCAGCTGACCTGCTAGCCAGGAAAGCGGCGGCCACCACTCCTATTGGACCAAAACCGTTTCTGGCGATTGGACCGGGTGCGGTCAGAGAAGAACTTAGCAGGGAGACAAAAAGGCAAAGGAACCTACACTGGGTTAATGTCGCCGGTCTCAGACAAGAAGTCTCCTTGGGGGTTTAACCTTAAAAAACATAAGCTTCTTATGGACCTTCTTAGGTAGAACCTGAGAATCATTACAGGCTTTCTAACGGGCCACTGCAGACAAAAAGGTCACCTACACAAGCTGGGGATCTGGTCGAGCGGTTTGTGTCGCTTATGTGACCCCTCACCACCTGCGTACGGAGTGTGGGGCTGTGGCACGCAGAAGGGGAACAACCCTGGGTCGGCCATGGCCGGGAGATTAATACGTACAATCCCTAACCCCGGCGACCATCCTGAGATTTCTGGAGGTCCTGGGGTTGGCTGAATTGTTGTGAAGAGCTTCAAGTGCACAATGGACCAACTGGTCGCAGTGCATACATACCTCTTTTTAATATCTATCTATCTATTATAAGTGATTTGTATGATCTTCTGTTAGTGTAGTTAAATAAATTGCAATTCGATGGTTATCAATGAGACTTTAAACATTAACTACATTCCATTAACTACTTTGTTCTTTTTAATTAGCATGTGTGTTTTTAGAAGGATAAAAACCAAGCTTGTATATAAGCATAAGTTGAAGTCTCTATTGAATAAGGGGTAAATCACTCAGAAAAAGTTTGGTTTTAGTTTGCCTCCATTTTTTTTCAAACAAAAAGTATCTTTTTTTTAGAGAGTGAACTGAATTTTATTGGAAAAATGTTAATAATCACATAATAGAAAATAAATAGGCAAGACTGGTTAAAATTCATATTATTTTTACGTCATAAAATATGTATTAAGAATAAAAGATTAAAATATAAAAAATTTCATTTAAATTAATTAAATGCGTAAAAAAGATATTTACATTTAAATGGAAATTGATTTATTTGTTCGCCTGGGGTATTTTGTTGCTTTATTACGCTAACTAGCACATACTCGCATATACATATATGAATTTATGTAATAATTAAATCGTACATATTTATGAATATTTTATTGAATTGACAAACCACATTTTAGTTTAACTTCCTACTACCTTAGCACGAAGTGGAATAAAATTATTTCCCTCACTTTCTGTCCGTCCTAGATGAGACCCTGCAAGGCGGTCGGAACGGTTAAATGTCAATTGGCATCGAACATTTTATAATTAAATCATTACCGAAAACCACTCTGATATAAAGAAGTAACAAAACTTGATTTTTGTATTTGTCAACCAAATCTATTCGAGTTAAACAATGTTTTGAAAATTATATTTGAGGCATTCATAGTGTGGAACTGGTCAAAAACTTTTGCACGAATTTTGGGTCTGAGATATTAATTTTTTCGGGAAGCACTATCTTATAAAATCAAGTGAGCTGAGCACATGCATGTATTAAGCCATAACTTGTAACAAGCAACGAGCAAGCTTGCTTATTAAATGCATCCGCTCAGGGAAAAACTTGATTTTATTAGACATTGCTTCACGAAAAAATTAATATCACACCCTTTAAAAATTGGCCAGTTTATTCTTTGATATACATACGTTCTATCACATATACATACATATATTTTTTTTTAATTTTTAAAATCGTGTAAACATGATTTTTCAGGAAATTGGTTTTTTTTAACAAAGAAATTAAAAACTTACTTAAAAAAAATACAAAAAATGTTAATAAATCTCTGATTCTTTGTCTATAAAAAAGTACTTAATATTTTTTTTGGTAGAACTAATATTTTACGAGCTATGAAGTGAGACATGTTACATTTTCAAAGTCGCAAAACTTTTGAAATTTTTCGATTGAAATAGTAGAAAAGCCTGATTAAAAAATTGAAGCATTTTTTAGGCCAATTATCAGATTTTTTTCATCTAAATTGATTCCGTACCATTCCATTAAAATCATTAAGTAAAATGTTACGTACTGATAACGCATTTTTGCAGAACTATCCTATAAATATGTTGATATTGTTGCATAAACTAAGAAAATTACATTGTGATTTTTTTTAAAACTTTAAATTCACTTACATCAAGTTGGTAACTTTCAATAAATGCTTAACGCTAAATGGGCGTTTTCTGCGAAAAATGGCTCGAACTTACTTTTCTTGCATAGAATAGAACGCTATTAAAAGTAACATAGAGCCGCTTGTTTAAAAATACTAAAATCTTTCGGATTTCCAAAATACATTTTTGTTTAGAAGCTGTGATCACTTTAATGTACTTTAGGCCGAAACATCTTATGGACAAAATAATAAAAATTGCACTGTTTCTTTCCCCAATCTAACGTTTTTGCAAGGGGATTTCGACAATAAGAATTTTCCTTGGTCACCCTAACGGTCGTCTTTTTACATTTCTCGTCATAGCTTCGACATATGTATATACTCTGTTCACAAATTATAGCACAACCACATAATAACAGATTTGGGTATTTTATTTTTCTTCTAAGTAATTAAATTATTGTTCAAGTAAAATATAATAAATTCTATAAGAAAACGTATAAAAATACATTTTTAAATTATTTAAAAAATGTACATTGATTAACAAAATTTTTAAGAACTTTTTGAGTATGCAGATTCTTGGCTCATTCAATTTAAGTGTGAGAAAATTCAAGTGTTTTGAAGTTATCACTGTTTTTGACAATTTTTTACTGGCGGTTTCCTCTATGCAATGCAAAACCGCGATTAGTTTTTATATAAAATGAATTATAAAAATGCGTCGGTAAAAAACTGTCAAAAAACCAGTTTTAATTCATAGTCACGACAGGAACTTGCAATTCGTTAAAATTTAATGACCTATGTATATATCTGGAAGTCCAAAAAAGTTCTAAAACTTTCTTAAAAAAAATGAAATTATGATATTTCCTACATTTTTTATAAATTTTAAAAAATTGTTCTTAATGGTAAATTGTTCCAATGTGTCAAAATATGTTTGTGCTATAATTTGTGAACAGAGTGTATAGCTAGACTTTCAAATGTGGTACATCCATGTTTTCGTTCCGGAAATACAATTTTTACTCCAGATATGACAAAAACTTAAAACGTTAATACCTTCTTTCGGCAATAAATAATGTATGTATATATTTTCTTGGTCACCCTAGCGCTCGGCTTACTACATTTTTCCTTATATGTTCGACATTTATAGTCGGATCTAAAAGTGTGATACACCGCATCATCGAAAAAAAAAACATTGATGTACTCTAGGATTCGACTATAAATGTGAAATTGAGGACGACGTTTTTAAAAAGGTGATCCTAGGGTGGTCGAAAAACATAAAAATAATTACTTTCGATTTGGCGCACGCCGAATCTATTTTTGTTACGGTCTAACGTACAATTGCGAGCTTATTTGAGTTAATTTTTCAATATAAAGTAAGTAACTATGTATTAGTTTAATCATCGGTTAGTAAAAATAACGGTTTCTATTTAAAAGCAATTTAAACTTACCTGCAACATAAAGCGCTGTCAAAAAGAATATGCGATTAGCTTTGACAGTCCAGCAATTACATAACCGATTGCCATCGCTACGGTTAAGAAGTCTCCGTGACATCATGGATTGTATGTTAATTTTTATGTTATTTTAAATTTTTAATTAAATTTTAAGAAGCGGCAACAGCAACGTACGTATTACGTATACATCAAATGGAGTTGAACTTTTTGTCTTAGTTATTTATTTTTAATTAAATTTGATTTCATATCTTTGTTTACTATAAGTTTAAGTTAAACTTCAATAAATATGCTTGTATGTTCTGAACCTTACATAACGTCTTCTTCATTATTTTATCACTTGCAGATAAGAGCTCTTCTCTCCATTAATTTCACTTGCATACATAAATGTATGTGCTATGTATGTAAATATGATAGCTAAACTAAAACAAAAATTTTAAAATATACAGTCATTATTTCTAAATTATGACAAATCACAAAATGCAAGCAGCGCGAAGTTCACCTGCTCAAATAAGATACAGTCGTCGTTCACGAAAAAAAAAAATAAGAACCTTCAAATGGAGGAATGAACTGAGCACTCTGCTCGCCCCACCCTCTGCTGTAAAAGACCACAATTCGTTTTCATTAGCCATAACGCAAATTATGCGCGCACTTAGAAATAGTTACTGTAGCCATTGCGAAATGTACATACATACATGTATGTATGTATTTATGTATGTAAATATGTTTGTAGTTCTGTCTGTCAGCATGAATAATGAGATGGAGTATGGAAGATGTCTGATGATGTATTTTAAACTGTTGCAAATGCATTCTTATAAGGTTCCAAAACAATAACAAATAATTTTCTTCGTGCGCGTACGGCGTACGCTATGTGTGCCGCCAACCAGTGTTGCCAGTTACATATTTTTCGCCCAAGCTCGTCTCGTCACGTCATAAAGTTGTCATTCAAATTTTTTTTAGATTTTAAGTTTTTTTTGTTTCAGTTACAAACGGCGCTTACAATAAAAGTAATGGTCGAATAGAAGGGGCGCTTGAGAATTTTTTTTTTACTTCCTGCTGAGAAGGAGATACTCTAATTCGCGTCAAGAATTCGTTTCATAATATTTTTTTTATTTATTAATTTATACATTTATGTCCATGAATTTCAATCCTTACAGACTATGAACAAAAAAAGCTTAGAACTATTGATATACATATTTTATTTATTTCAGAATAACTATAAGGCAAATTTGCAAAAAAGCAACGCAAAATCAAATCACGTATGCTTCGAGTAATGGGGGCGTACTTAATTTTAAAATTATAAAACAGGTAGAAACTGCGAAGAGAATGGGGAACATTAAATCGAATATTTTCCAATCAATGACTCCAGTAATGATGTTATGAGTAAAGGACAGCCACAGTATAGACTTACGTTTTTCTAATGACTTGAGACTTATAAGCACGACACCTGTAGAATATGATGGCACGGGACCGCTAAAGTTCAGAGACCGAAGTGCAAATTTAAGAATTTTTTTTTGACATATTTTGTTGACTACTTGATCTCCAAAAAAACTGCACATTCTCAGTGAGACCTTACAAATGTTATATAGAGTAACTTGGTAGTATAGGGATCAGAGAATTTAGAGGCATTTCGCCTAATGAAACCCAGCGTATTTGAGATAATAAAATTTATGTGGTTAATAAAAGAGAATTTATTATCAAAATCAACGCCAAAGTCCTTATTCTCGCTAACACACTGAAGGACACAAGTCGATATACTTTATTGAAAAGGTACAAGATTTTTCCATATAAAGTAAAAATTTAGCAAATGAAAAGCAATTCAACAAAAAGGGTAGATGTAATACCATCAAATGTCAAAATACAGCACCTATCGTACAAGTAGGATTTTATCCCTTGCAGAAAAACAGAATGAAAGCCAAGGCAGACTATAATTTTTATACCCGAGCGTACTTGTACACAAGGATATTATAACTTTGTTCGCATAACGGTTGTTTGTAACAGCAAAAAATAATCGAGATAGATATATACATACATATGTATATATATATCTCGACAACCGTTATGCGAACAAAGTTATAATATCCTTGTGTACAAGTACGCTCGGGTATAAAAATTATAGTCTGCCTTGGCATACATACATATGTATATATACTTAAATGATCAGAATGAAAAGAGGAATCGATTTACCCTGTCTGTCCGTCCGTCCGTCCGTCTGTCGGTACGTGGTTACACTAACTTGAATAAAAATTGAGATATCTCAATGAAATTTGGTTCATAGATTGCTCTTTGGACAGGGTAGGTTGGTATTGAAAATGGTCAAGATCGGCCAATAACCTCGCCCACCTCCCATGTAACGGAAGTTTTGGAAAAGCAAAAACTTCGGTTTTTCGGTATCTATTAAAACAAATTGAGTGAAATTCGGTATTTGGAAATTTTGAAAAATGAGAGTTGCCACGCCGACTTATGAAAACATTTCTGTTTCTCAATAACGGTGTAAGGTATCGTCATAAAATTTGGTGAACAAATTTCCCTCAATATCGCTGTTGACAGTCTCAATTCAGTATTATGAGCGTGTCTCACGACCCCCTGTGTCTCAAAACCTCTCGATCTCTTCTATACACTTACAAAAGTGACATGTATGTATATTCTAAAACAATATACAATTTACGAAACTTTAAGTTCAATTTTTGTCCCTTCTTCGAATTTTATTAATTCAGAAAAGTTAAATTTTTAATTAATTAATAAAGATTTTCAAAAAAATCACTTAAATGAATGGTCTTTTCTTAACACTTGAAATGAACTAAATTTTTTAAAGTTTTTAATAATAATGATTGAAATTTAGACTAAAATTTGAAATTTGCTATAAACTTTCAGCAAAGTTTGAAACCGTAATTTATGTAAAAGGTTTCAGTTATCTTATTAAATATATTTTTATAAAAAAAAAATATTACGCAAAAGACTTAACATCAAAAACTTGTAAAAAAAAAAGTCAGAGTCAATTGTCCTTTTCCCACTTTTACCATTAATTTCATAATATATATTTTTGGTTCTCAACTCATTTCCTTCTTCGTGTTGCGAAATAGTTGTTCACATTAAAAAAGCCAACAAATATGACGATACAAATAGAAGATTGTCAATCTCTTCGTTGGCGATGACGATATTCAGCAAGGGGCCAAATAATAAGTTATGCGACCCAACCTTCAACCCTTCGCCCATTGATAATTACCAGAGGTAGCTGTTAACCTAGTGAAACGTGCATTTTAGTCGTTTGAAAATTTTAGTCAGTGCCTAGCCTTAAACTTCGGGTAAATTACCTACGAGAAGTGTAACAACTTTTAACTTTATGCTCTCTTAAGTAGTCACTTTGTTTTGAAAATATGTTTACCACAAGAATCCCAGAGAGGAACAAGTGGATAGGTGCCGTGAACCTGAACCCAGAATCGACGGCTATATACACTGATGGCTCCAAAGTGAATTTAATCTATACCTCAGCTTCCGGTTACCGGACCACTGTAGTGTTTTTCAAGCGGAGTTAAATCCAATAACAGAGGCAGCTCATAGCATTATAACTCAGGCCCCTCTAGAACGAGGCATAACAATATACTCAGACAGCCAGGCTGCTATTAAATCTTTACATTCCTGCGGTACTACTTCCAAGGTAGCCATTGAATGCAGAAGGACCCTAAAACGGCATAAATATGATCCGTGTGTGTTGTATGGGTCCCTGGTCACGAAGACATTCCTGGCAGCTGCCTGGCTGACGAGCTGGCTAGGAAAAGAACGGAAACAACCATTGTTAACTCCGCCCTGAATGCGGGTATACCTCTAACATCATACAAATACAGGCTAACATCAGAGCTTATGGAGAAGGTAAACTTCAGGTGCGCCTCGAAAACCACTTATCATACCACCAGACACATCTGGCCAGTAGTTTAGCAACTAATTCTTCAAAAATTACGTCGTGGATTGTTTGGCCGACTTGAACTCGGCAAGCATCCCTAACTTTCCACTTTACATTAAACGGACAGCATGGCTCAATTTTTACGGGAGGGAAATGAAATGGCTAACGTCAGTGGTGTCACAACGGGCGCTCCTGCGTGGTGGCAGCCACTCTAACCTAACCTAACCTAAGTAGTCACTTTTTTGGAAGCTAAATCGCTAAGACATCAAAGGCTAGGTTGTAAAATGTACATTTTAACATTCCAGTATTGTGCAAAAAGAGTTTATTTAAGACACAAAAGTTACAGGCATCTTCGCTTGCACCGCAATGTCTGCCTTCTTGAGCATTTTTATACTTGAATAGTAAGATTTTATTTTTGTCACTTAATGTTAAATGTTTAACGCAAAATCCTTTGGGAAACGCACATAGAGGGTGTTAGCCGCTTAACTACGCTTTGTCCACACTGCTGTCTTGTATCCGCCAGTGATAATCACAATCAAGGCAATCATCATTTGGACACTTTTAATACTTTTGCCTTATCCCTTTAAGCGGCACATTGACATTTGCTGGCAGTGGTGGTGGTTGTGGCAGCAGAAAACTCTTGGTGTTGTTTTATCTGACTGCAGTTTTCAATTTGCCTTCTCTTTTTCCAACTGTTTTCAACATCATTCCGAAGCTCAGCAAGTAGTGACAACAAAAGTTCAAGAACTCTGAAAGTTCCCAAGAGATCCATAGCATTGGCCTTTTAGTCGCTTCAGTATTTTGGTGGAAAATTGAAATTTATGTTTGTTTCATTCGTTTCACAACTACTGTGGCTTGTGTGGCGGGCAAGCTACATTTGCCCGGCAGTAAAGCGGACTGTCTCCGTACCCCAACGGGCCAAGGATTTTGTCAACTTTTAAATACGAATAATTTTAGCGAAAATATGTTCTGTTAGTTCAGATTTTTGGTTTGCATTATACTTACTCTCAAATAGAGCAGACAAGTATTTATGTGAAACTGAATTTAATGTTCACTAAGAGAAATGAGCTGTATGGATCGTTCCTAAGTTTCTGATGAAAGTTTGCGGTCGATGGTTATCACTCGCGATAGTCATCATGGTATTGGCGTTTTCACGCGAATAAATTTCTTGTTAACTCTTGGCGCATCCTCTTGGCTTTTCTAATTGCCGAATATCAGTGTGGGTTTCGTCGAAGATATCTATGTAAGTGATGACCCTCACTGAACATTCTGAAAGTTACCCTTCAATTATGCTGGTAGGACCACGATTTTGTTATTAAAACTCTCTTCATCAGTTTCCCGTAGTGTTTATAAAGCCTGATTTTGGTTTCGACAGGAATTTAGCATTTAAAGGAAATAATAATGAATACACTGCACATAAAATTTACTTGTTGTCTGTTTGAAATACCTGTCCGAAACAAACAAAATAACCCGCTTAAAATTGTATAAAGATCTTTAACACTAAGCCGGAATTCAGTATGAAGTCAGACTCTCTAATAGAAAGCAAAGTCATATTTTTAGACCAGTTGCAGGAATGCTAGTCTCTAATAGCGGCAAGAGTGAAATTTTTACATCATTTTTTATTCAAGATTCTCAAAATTCAGTTCACAGTTCCAGCTTCTTATAGAGACAAAGGTATATAACACTAGTTTACAAATTTTGACTTTGGTGAATGTACCTCGGTAAAAAAGTGATTTCTAGGCTAATTTGGGGTCGCTGAATCTGAAAATGTCACTCATTTATTTTTCTTGAGAAGTGTTTGCGAAATTTTGGCAAAAAATATGTTTAAGGCATTTTTTTGCATATTGTCAAAATTAACTAGATAGACTGATTTCACTAACCTTTAACATATATTAATTTAAAGGTTATGACTACCTCTTTACAACGATGTATCATATGTGCCCATTAAATTTGTATTCTTTGTTTAACAAGCGTTAATATCCTAAAACAGGACATTTTTCAAACTCCTTTAAAAATTCTTTAATTTCATTATGTTTTTTCTAGCTTCAAGTTTGTACACCCAGTAATCAAAGAGAATTTTATGAGGAAAATATATAAGCATATATTAACTTTGTTCGCATAACGGTTCTTTGTGACATCTAAAAATAATCGAGATAGATAATGCCATATACATATATATATGTATATGTATATATGTATGTATATATGATCAGAATGAAGAAAATAATCGATTTAACCCTGACTGAATGTCTGTCCGTCTGTCTGTCTATCTCGTCATTACCTTTAAATTAATATATGTTAAAGGTTAGTGAAATCAATCTTTCTAGTTTTGAAAATGCCTTAAAAACTTGTTTTTGGCCAAAATTTTGCAAAAGCTTTTTAAGAAAAATAAATAAGTGACATTTTCGGATTCAGCGACCCCAAATTAGCCTAGAAATTATCTTTTTACCGAGGCCGTTGTGGTCGAGTTGGTAGCGGTGCGTGTTATAACTTGATATGCCGGTGAGTTCGAGGTTCGAATCTCAGTCAGGGCAAGCAAAATCTTAATAATAGAAAAAGTTTTTTCTAATAGCGGTCACCCCTCGGCAGGCAATGGCAAACCTCCGAGGGCACATCTGTAGTTCGGAGTCGGCACAAAACTGTAGGTCCCTCCATTTGTGGTATAATATAAAGACGCACACTACAAATAGTAGGAGAAGCTCGGCCAAACACTGAGCTATATAGTGTACGCGCCAAAATTATATATATGTATATTTACATTTTTCTTGTAAACTAGTGTAATGGACCAGTTCATGTTCAGTAATCTTAAACTAATGCCCGAATTCAGTAAGCAGTCCCAGTCTCTAATTGAGATAAAAGTCACAATTTTAGACCAGTTGCCATTTATTAGTTCCAAAATAAAGCCTCTAGTCTCAAAATAAACTTTAGAAATTGTAATGAGCAGGTCACAAAAAATTTAAATAAAAAAAAAAAAACGTGAAGGCAAGGAAAACCAATAATCTCTAGCTCATGTTGAGACTTGAGATCATACCAAGTTATTGAATTCGGTCAATAGTCTCAAAGTTTAAGACTTGAGACAAATTACAAAATACCGGCACCGCCTCGTGTCTCATAATTGTGATTAGGGGATTAACAGGTCACAAAAAAAAAATACAAAAGTTTGGTTTAAATAAAAATAAATAAAAAAAAGAAAAACGTGAAAACGAAGAAAGGTATTCTCTAACTTATTATAGTCATAACACCAGCATTATACAGTAACGACACCAATTGTAGTGTGGCTTTATGCGACAACCACGATTGCCCCCTTTTTTCACTGGCTGAAAGCAATCTCACTCCTTGCTTCTATTTAGACCAATTAAGAACTAGTTAGAAGAATTCTTAATGCGCTAGTCTCGTATTCAGCAAAGTGCACAATCGTTGTTTTTTTTCGTATAATATGTAGTATATAGTGTAATTGTACATACATATGTACTATATGCATCAGTGTACATACACACATACATATACAAATGTATGTAAGAGTATATTCACGCATATACAAGCATTCTATGCTTCCTCTTCACACTTCGAATTAGTTCTATGCGGTTAAGAAAAGAAGTAATAAAGTTCACTTTTAAATCGGATAGATTCGCCGTTTATTATTACAAGCATACCTATGTATATAGCATACACACACACACATATATGTACATTCGTATTTACTTGAATACGTAAACACAATATCAGTGGTCAGTTATTTGTTAATTGCATTATAAGGGTTGAGGTCCCTTTTATTACACAGCCGCTCATCATAAAGTTAATTGTTTATGAGTTCAATCCGGAGAGTGAGAGCGTAGCAGGGTTTACAAAAATACCGGCAGCCCACTTTGTACGATTTTAGTTATATGAATTACCGCTAATTTGCATTGTTCATTGCGCAACGGTAGCGATGAACCTGGCATCGAACTGTGTGCTTCTGAGTCTTGTGCAGCGTGAAGCGGTAAGAAAAATCAAAATTTATTCCAATCTTAAGGCCAACGGCGCGAAGTCAAATTTTAAATAAGTACAAGTACATACTTATGCACATACATATGTATGTTATATAGAAAAAAAAATGTTATTCTTAAAAAATGTAAAACGAATGAGCAAGACGATGTGCTACATTAAATCCAAAATAAGAGCAAATATTTACATACCGTTATTATCGCTTACTTAGGTAAGATTAGTACCTTTTCAAGGATGTAATTTTTGCAGCACCCCGTCGCTGTATTAAGGTGTCCTCAGACACATCTACATATACATTTGTGTAATAAAACATTTATTTCATTTCGATATATTATCATTTTGTCGGTACCAGTTCTCAGTTTTTTAGAACCACATCGTACAGCTGTACAAAAAAAGATGGTCATGTAGTTGTTCTGAAATTATCTCGAACATGTGTTGAAACCTATCCTTTAATAATAATAATAAAAATTTGGAGCTTTAATGCCGCTTCCAAACGGTAGATATATAAATACACTCGATAAATACACTCAGATATTTGGCATCTCCAGCCACTTTAAGAAACAACTTTTTGAAACCATTTTTTGATTTTCAGTGGCTTATAGAGTTACAGCACGCACCGTTACACCACCTGAAACACCGATCTCCAAACATATTCACTATTAGCTCCAAAATAACCAAAAATGTTGCTCTTCGAATTTTGTCAGAGTCGCGTGGCTGAAAAAAAAGTACGCTCCAGTTTCTAGTCCCAAAGTCACGCATTTCGGCCTCTGCTACTCACGAAAATAGTCCTTTCATCTATCTCATCATGCTCAACTAATTGAAAAAAAATCAGTCCGTTAGCAGAGATTTTGTCGTGAGACTCAATTTTTTAACTGTGTGAATTCTTCCCTAACTTGGCTGCAGAATGTGGTTAGCCCTTAAACCCAATATGTGATAGTAGCTCCACTAGATTTATCTCCTCAGTCTCACCCCAAGGATGTTATGCATATGCAAAAAGATCGCCTGACACACCCAACTGAATGGAAATCAAAGCGTCCCCCAATTACGTTTATTATGTGGAGTTTCTGCAAGCGGAATTTTCTTTCAGAGAATCAAATCAAGCACGCCAAATTTGTAGTTTTATTATATTACATTTTTTTTTGGGAAACTGGTATAAGAACAAGAATCTTGCTTTTTCGTTATATGGAAGAAAGTCAAAATTCTAATCGTTCCCACGACAGTCTGGTCTACGAAATCGGAACGACCCGGAATTATGCCCGGCCAAGGACTGTCACTTTAGCAGGTTTTATGCTTACACAACAAAAACAACAACAACAAAATTCTAATAAATCAACGGTAGTTCCTAGCCACTTGAAACTATTACAATGCTAGGCTAAAATTTAATGGGCTATAAAACTGCATACACATATATATAATTACTTCTTGCAATCAGCTAAATATTAAAAAAATAAAAAAAAAAATTAAAATTAAATAGTGGCCGCTGTGGTCGAGTGGGTTCGAAGTTCGAATCTCAGCCAGGGCAACTAAAATCTAAATCAGAAAAAAAGTGTTTTTCTCTACTAGCGGTCACCCCTCAGTAGCCAATGACAAACCTCCGGGGGTATTTCTGCAATGAAAAAGCTTCCCATAAAATACCAACGGTTTACTCGAAACAACGAAGGAGCCTTAATCTACTCAACACATAATGCAGCTATGGGCAATTTTTGAGCAAATAATTTGTCAAAATATAAACGAAAAGTAAGTCGCAAATTTTAAATTTTCGGATGAGCAATAAATTTCCATTCATAAGACAAATAATTTTGAACAACGAACAAATTTTTAGTTATCAATTAAATATGTAAATTATTTTGAATAAAAGATAATAATTCATTTTAATTTTTTTTTCATTAAATTATTGAATACTTCCCTGCATATACGAGTGTGTAAGCTCATAATAATAAAGAGCACTTTATATAAAGCGATTTCATTCGAGTGTTTCATTTTCTTTTTAGCAATGAAATTTCGTGTTTTACCACAGCCCGTTTGTCTACCGAGCCAACTTGACAAGACATGACGGAAATGCGTTCCAAAGCAACATATTAACTGAATTTTGAATGTCATTCCTTGGCAGATAGGAAAGGTCATTTAGTGTAAACATAAATGCAAGTTTGTTATTCACACTATTCCAACCAAGTACCTACGTATTCGAATGCATTTTTCATATTTTCTCTGATATATATATATATATATACGTCTACATTTGCATAACGTGTTCATATCTGATATCAATTGATAATCACTTTGGCCGACGGCGTTATGGAACCAGTTTGAAGCAACTAGTATATACTTAGGTAAAATTATACGATCATAGTTAGCCAACCAACCATAAAATAAATATTTTACGCTATCAGAACATCAAGTTTAACAAGTTTTCACATCATTCTTAATAAAAAAAGAATAGTTTAATTATAGGGTTTTATTATACACACAAGGAGACACCCTACAAGAGCTGCTGCCACAAACATCTTTTAAATTAATTTTTATACAAGTGTACATACAATTACTTCGATATCGATTAAAGGCGCGATCGTACATGAATTTATTACTAAGATCAAAGATCGCAACTAACTTAAGCTCGCGATATGCAATCGGATACAAAGAAATATGTTTGGTACGCAGTGCCTGCCAATTCTACTCAACAAACACCAGAACATATAATTATCCAAATTAATTAATTTGACTTTAATCTTGGACCAAAAGTTGAGGTAAACTTGAAAGTATAATTTGCTCCATCTTAATTTTTTTATTAAGATACAATATTGAAGGTTTTGTAAAAAAAAACTTATTTCTCAAACTTAAACTCAAGTGGAGTGCAAACCTTAATCATCACAAGTGATTAATTGGGAAATTGGACGCAGGGGACATTTATGTGATTTCAGTAGTTAGGAGACTACTATGGTTGTCTCAGGAATGGTTGACGTCAACGTAGTGCGATTTGATGCCGCTAACCCAGATGTTACAGATGACATTGGTCATACATGTGTCACATTTTGTCAGGACAAGTAAGTCTCTATAAACATATAGAAATATATAATTCGAAAAGAAATATACATCTGGGGCCACGCTGTTTCGGATTTTTTCGTTCTTTGAGCTTTCTACTACATACATACATATTTTTTATTGGTTTAATAAAATAACGTGCATATGTATGTACATACGAGTATATAGACGGCGTAAAATATATTTCGATAACTGTTGACTTCGAACTAGCCCATTTTAAAAATAAAAATAGATACAACGTTCTTTATTTAAAAATTAGCATTTGATTTCATTATTATTTTGTTCTTTTAATAACTTAAAAAAAGTTTTAATTTCAATTGAAAATGCAATAAGAACAT
This sequence comes from Philophylla caesio, assembly GCA_963971545.1. Classification (NCBI taxonomy): domain Eukaryota; kingdom Metazoa; phylum Arthropoda; class Insecta; order Diptera; family Tephritidae; genus Philophylla; species Philophylla caesio. The sequence goes on from OZ020606.1 coordinate 78,011,039, forward strand.
ATTAAAGATAATAACCTGAAATCAAAAATGGCGTCGGTCCACCTTTAGCGGATATAACAGATTCGATACGAGTAGGCATTGACCCAGCAATGTTCTTCTAAACTTTTTTTAGTTTTGGTTTACTTTTAGGCTTATGCTAATCCACTTTAAACTTCATTATGTGCCATAAGAGCTTTTCTATAGGATTTAAGTCACCTATTTTGCACATGGGGCCGAGCCGTCTTGGAAGATGGCGTGAGAAGAATACCCACATTGCTCCTCTACAAAAGGCACGATGGTGTGTTCATTATAACATCGATATACACCAGAGGCCCACGTGCGTATGGAGAAAAACAACCCCAGATTATTTGGCTTAGAAAGTGCTTAACCCTTTTTATCACACAATTTTCTTGAAATATTTCTCTTGCAAAACGCCTTCTGTGCTTTCTTGCCAACTCTAACCGCTCAACTTTCATTTTCTTTGTCAGAAGGGGCTTTTTTATTAGCCTCCTACCAAACAATATGAACTCCGCAAGACGTCTCCGTACCGTTTTTAAGCAAACTTTTACGTCATGTTGTTGTTAAAGATCTTAAAGATCTTATTTCCACAGCTCTTTTGAATCCCTCTTTTAGACCTATCCGATGTATAACGCTATCAGTACGACTGGTTGTCTTCCTTCTAAGCCTTTCCTTGCCTTTAACCGGTCAACATGATTCTTCTTTTTGTAATAAATTGAGCACCGAGGGATGACTACAGCCCATTCTTCTAAAAATGTCTTTAGATGGAACTCCTTCTTCTGCCAAAGTGAAAATAACCACTTTTCGCTTTATTTGGAGCTCATTTTGTATGCCTTCCGACTTCGCGATCGAAAAATGTTTGACACACTGATTTTTTTCGTCATATTTTTTTTTTTTTTTTGTACATCAAAGATCACTTCATTAAAACTTAACAGAAAATTTGCATTGCCGCGACAATGAGTGAGAGAACCCGCGTTAGCTCGAAATTTTTGAATAGTTAGTAACGCTTGGCCGCAGTTGTATATTTAAAAAAAAATTACCTATCGTTTTAAAAAGAAGACAATACGTTACTTAAGAAAACTATAGCAATAAAAGGGTCCTTATACAAAGAAAAAAATTATTCAAAAATAAATAAAATGTTTTTTACAGAACGGCTAATTGAGTTGTGACCAGTCCAAATGATTACACCGCGATCTAACCAGTCGCTGCCGGATGCAACGCTGACACTCTACGTTTTTCGTAAAGTCGCTAGCTTTATTGTTAATGATCACTAACTAGACTACCTTTATATCTAGCATAGCTTCCTGCCATCAGGGAGGCCGCCTTTACAGTGGATCACCATTAGCTTGCCTCACATCGCAGCTGCGACAGTGGACTTCTGCTCTGTTTGCGATTTATTTTTATTTGGAATATAAATGCAACACCCTCGACCAAAAAAAACACCAAAAATCAACGATGAATTTTGGCCACTTTTAACTTTCTCTCTACATAACTAATATTACCTCTTGTGTAAATCTTTCTACCTACCATCATAAACTATTGAACTTTTTTTTTATACATATAAATCATTCAATCAATCAAAATTTTCGATTTTCGCAATGTGCACTTATAAATGGAATGAACCGCGAATCTCTTATAATAATAATCCCAACGGTTTTTTTCCCTCCATACCCGCCCGACCGACGCGAGGGGCGCATCCGTATGACGCACGGATATATAAAAAAAAAAAATTTTTTTTTTCATATACATATGCTGCGCCGAGTCATGAAAGGCAGAAGTTTGTTAAGTGTCGAGATCTAAAACTGTTCAGCTACAGAACAAATGCTCATCAGCTGATCGAGTAGTAATATATAAGTATGTTTGTATCAATTATTGAGAGCATTGAGTATAGTTTTCTTTATGTAAAAAAGTGAGTCTGAAATATCAAAAGAACCGGAGTGAGTGTTAAAATCCTGACACAAACTACGCAGTGGCTCATTTAACTCAAAATTACTTTTACATGGCTTCAGAAAAAGAGGCCGGAAATGTCTTGAAATTCGGGAGGGAACGTTTAGTTTTATTTCACCAAGAAGAGATGGGCTATAGATCAAGCCTGTCAGTAACTTCACTAAAAATACTACGCCTAGCATTTCTCTACGACTAGCAAGTGTAGGAAGATTAATGAGTTTTAAACGACTTATATATGGGGGCAGGTTGTACTGAGAATCCCAACGAAAATTTCTTAAAGCAAAAAGCAGAAATTGTTTTTGAATTGACTCTATTCGGTCGGAATGAACTTGATAGCGCGGGTGCCAAACAACAGATCCATATTCCAGTATTGGCCTCACTAACGTTGTGAATAGAGCCTTCGTAATGTATGGGTCATTGAATTCTTTTGACCATCGTTTTACAAATGCAAAAACACCCTTGGCTTTGTTAACTGTAACATTAATGTGAAGATTAAAATTAAGTTTCGGATCCATTGTAATTCCAAGATCAACAAAGTTAAACACTTGTTCGAGGTTATGGTTACATATGTCATAAGAAGCCGGTTGAAGTGCCCTTCGAGAAAAGCACATTACCTTACATTTTTTAAGGTTTAGCGGCATGTTATTTACTTCACACCAGTTAGTCATGCTATTTAAATCCGCCTGTAGTAAGGACCTTTCCTCAACAGAATGATACGATCTAAAAAGTTTTACATCATCAGCATACAATAAAATTTTTGAATAGTTAATTACAGAAGGTATGTCATTTATAAAAAGTAAAAACAGAATCGGACCAAGGTGACTTCCTTGCGGGACCCCTGAAGATACATGAATAATGTTTGAGGAACTATTTTTAAAAAGAACTCGTTGTGTTCTGTCCATGAGGTAAGAAGATATCCAATGAAGGAGATTAGGTTGAAAACCAAGGAGATCGAGTTTATGAATCAGTAAAGCGTGACTTACTCTGTCGAATGCTTTACTAAAATCGGTGTATATAACATCAGTGTGCATAAATTCTCTGAATCCATTTGAAACATGAGTTGTGAACTCGAGCAAGTTTGTAACGGTAGATTTACCCTTAGAGAACCCGTGTTGAGTGCTAGAAATTGTAGAGGATAATGAATGCGTTAAATGGTCAACAACGATTGCCTCAAATAGTTTAGGAATAGCAGAAATCTTAGCTATACCGCGATAATTTTCTATAGAGGACCTACTCCCGGTCTTATGAAGGGGTAAAATGAATGATTCTTTCCAAGCTGAAGGGAAAACCCCAAGCCTAAGAGAAAGATTAAATAAATTAGTTAAGGGCTCATAAATATGTTTAGCACAGTTTTTGAGGAACCACGTCGGGATCAAATCGGGGCCAGCCTTAAAAGATTCTTTTAAGTTACTCAAACAATAAAATACTTCCTCAGAAGATATTTGCGGAATAAAAGCAGAGGTTAAGGGACAAAGTTTATATGGATAAGGTTTGCTCAGAGGCAAAGTAATGGAGTAATTTGACCTGAAGAATTTGGCAAACATGTTGGAAATTGATTGGGAGTCACAAGACACGGTATTTTGATATTTCATGGCAGACGGAAAACCAGTCACTCTGCGTTTTGAGTTAACGAAATCGTAAAATGATGCAGGGTTTGTTATTAAATTCCTTTTAACTTTGCACAAATAAGATCTGTAGCATTTTTTATTTAATTCAAAGTAAGCGTGTCGGGGAACTGAGTATTTAACATAGTTAGTGTGCAAACCAGTTATTTTGTACAGTTTAAAAGATCGCGACTTTTTATTTTTTAAATTTCTTAGTTCTTTTGTAAACCAAGGTTGTGATTGCTCCTTTTGTACGCAAACCCGTTTAGGTACAAACTTTTGAAATAAACTATATATAGTATTATTAAAATGCTGGACACAACGTTCAACATCATCTTTATACGTCGGCCAAGATAATTTTGACAATTCTCGATCTAATTTCTTGAAGTTGGCTTTCGCGAAAATAAAACGAGCGTTTGAGCTACTTGATTTATCGACATTATTTCCAAAATCCCCTATAACCTCGTAATTTAACTCAATCGCAGGGTGATAAGAGTCCTCTGGAATAACCAAGGGTTCGCACCTCTTCATAGATGATTTAGATATATCATCAACAAAAACAAGGTCTAGAATGTTTCCAAAATGGTTTGGAGTTAAATTAATCTGATTTAGACAGAGCTCAGCCATATCTTCTAAGAACACATTGTATCTGTCCCTTGATGAAATTGGAACGATAAAGTCGTCCATGAAAGTCCATGATATGCCTGGCATATTGAAGTCACCAAGTACAATGATCGAGTCATGTGCAGTAATCATTGAACTTAAGGATGTAAGTAACGCAATATGTTGAGAATATACCGATAAGTCAGAATTAGGAGGGATGTAGCAAACAGCTAAATAAAAGAAACCATTTCCAACCATAACTCGTATTGCTTTGAATTCGATTGACTCGATGAGGGGGATATTAACATCTTCGGATGGTATAGAAGAATGAACTGCAAAAAGAACACCCCCACCGATTCTGTCCTTACGGTCATTTCTATAAATTTGATAATGATTAGGAAGGATCTCTGAATTAAAAATATGTGGTTTAAGCCAGGTTTCAGTAAAGCAAATTATGTTATAGTTACAGTCTAAGCCTTTTAAGTATAAATCGTTTAATTTAGTATTTAAACCTCTAACGTTTTGGTATAAAATACTTAAAGTAGAATTTAATATTAGTTTTTTGGCTCAGTGTCACGATTAGGAATTGAAGCTAAGTTATTTATATTATTTTTATTCTTGCTTCATTATTTTGCATAACAAATGCGTTTCAAAGAAGAACTTAATCCGTTAAAAAACGTGAACAAATTTCAATAGAATGTATAAAGATTGATTCTATGTATATTCTTGAAACTCATTTTTTAAGCGCAACAAAAAAAGATCACATTTACCCAACAATAATCTCGAGGCCAAACCCCAAAAATTGCAGAGTAACGCGTTTATTTCCATTTCAATATGCAAGAGGATCAAAGACTTGAAAACTTTGCGATCGGTTTTTCTCGAAATTTTAATGGCCATGTCATATAAAATCGTGTTAACACCGAACAAATTTTTTTTTTGTAAAGGGTTCTACATATGTATTTTTCATATAAAATTAAATTTAGCCGAAATCAGTCAAAAACATGCACAACAGCTTCTAATAAACAATTTTTAAGTTTTCTGCAAAGTTTGAAACTTAATTTAGAAATTTAAGTAATTAAAGGAAAAGAAATTGCATATGTATATGAATTTGCGTGTAAGTTTATTTATTAGGTTTTTAATTACACACCTCACAGTTTCTAAAATAGTTCTTATGCAGAGCTGTTAAACTTAGATTAAAATTAACAATCTTTGAATTGAATATCATTTTTAAATTTAATTGATTAATTAATAATTAGTTTATTTTTTTGGATTATTAATCGATTAGGATTAAATTTTTGTCAGGATTAATGAGGATTATTTAGGATTAATACATTTTAAGAATTAATTCTAGGATTTATTCACTTAATCCTAAATTTTAATTCGATTAAATTTTTGGATTAATTTTGATTTATCACGAATTAAACACATTTAATCTTAAAATTAATGAAATATTTTACATTCTGTGTTACTGTGAACACCCGATTAGAATTTTATTATTTGCTGTTTGACAACTCTATTGATAAATTGCTTGAATACATACATATGCTTATATGCACATACTTACATACATATGTACATATGTATACACATACTCATACCGCTATACTGATATTGTTCGCTTGCATATGCTCCAGCTTTGTTGCGTTCTTACAATTATAGGTAGGTATGTATGTAAATATGTATGTATGTTTGTACGTACGCTTTCGCTAATACAGTCTATCATATGCATTTACTGAGCTTAACTTATAAGCATGTATGCCTACATTAATGATGTTAATGTGGAACCAGGAATTTGGGAGAAATATCCTATACTGAAGGACGCTTCTTTACATTTTAATACACCTCTTACATCATCTGCCCCAGTGGAACGGCTATTCTCTTTCGCAAATAATAAAATTCTAATCGGGTGTTCACAGTAACACAGAATGTCAAATATTTCATTAATTTTAAGATTAAATGTGTTTTAATCGTGATAAATCAAAATTAATCCAAAAATTTAATTGAATTAAAATTTTTGATTAAGTGAATAAATCCTAGGATTAATTCTCAAAATGTATTAATCCTAAATAATCCTCATTAATCCTGACAAAAATTTAATCCTAATCGATTATTAATTCCAAATTTTGGGAATTAATCTTAATTAATCAATTAAAAGGGCATCAAAAATATTTTAGTTCGATTATTAATCATTAAGATTATTAATCATTAGTTAACAGCTCTGTTCTTATGAATACAACTTGTCAAAATCTAAGCAGGGCAATTTTGTTGACACATTGTCTATTGGAAAACGCTCATGAACCTCTTAATGGAGTATGGAAATAGCGTTCTGGAGAGAGGCATAATATATGCCATGGCACCTCCCTGATGTAATGCGAAAGTAGTCCTGGGGAATCGGCTTCAACGAAGATTAATACGGGTCACTTATAAAACAAAACAATAATATTAAAAATAAATAAAAAACACACATTTATACAACATTCATACGTACATACATACATATGTATGTATATACATATGTATGTATGTATGTACATACATGTTTTATATGCCCCAAAGGGCGATTTAATATGCTTAAATAGTTGGGGACCGACAGTCTTGATTGCACATGCCATCATTACAATGCCGAATGAACTTTGATGCCGCAAACAAACCACTTTATTTATTCAAAAAACTTGAAATGAACTGCGAGAAACGAACTCTTAACTGCATTGAAGCAATGAACGCAACGTTCGCGAAAGAAAAAAAAAATATTGCATCGCACATAAATAACTGATCGGAGCGATCACCTCATGCTGTAAATATGTCTTTACGCCAGAATTTTAAAAATACAAACATAACAAACCAAATAAACAGCTGACGCGCCCCCACAAATAACGCACGCCATGTTCGCGGGCAGCGGGGCGGGCCTCAAGTGTTTACGAAAAATTCGAATTATGAGTGGTTTCTGTTAAAATATATTTGCGACAAAATATCAGCAATACACGCTCACGCATTTATTTGCGTTGTCTAAACCTTGATGCGCTTTTATGCGACCGTATGTGTGTGCGTACTTGTTCAGACACTAAAAAAATAACTACGTATTGCTTGGCAGAGGAAAACAAAAACAAAAAAATCGCCACAATAAAAGTGGCTTACGTCGGTTGCACTGGTGCGTGTTGTATTGTTGGAATTTTTTGAAACTTGATTGGATTGGCTTTTGTAGAAAGAATATCGTACGATATTTCCGGCCGACCGGCATAAACAAATAATTGCATATGTATGTATGTATGTACATACATATGTACATATGTATATACAAACAAGACAATATGTTTTTATGTCTGTTAAATATAATTTCAACTAAACTTCCACCTAAACTCACTACGTTTTTTTGATTCACTTAATTTTCAACGTGGCTAGTATTTTTTTTATTATTTTTTTACTTAAACGCTCCAATACCGTCGACGACACACTTCACATGAACGGCAAACCAAAACTGGCGCTACTTACACGACGCGAAGCACAGCATGGCATGACAATTATGAAAACAGCCGATGGCTGAGCTCCAACAACACAAACACCAACGCTAAAAGCCCCAGCAACATCAGAAATTACGTCGAAAACAGAAGTGTGGGGATAGCAAAGAGACTACGATAAAAACACGTGACACATAGCTACAGCAACATGTTGCGCAATGTTGCGCAACACAGTCCCATTGTGTAGGCAGGTTTCACATTTCTAGGCAACAGGTTGTACCAACATTGGAAGTCAGTAAAAAAAAAACGTTTATAGGCAAGCGAAGGTAAAATCAAAACAAAATTGTTGAAAACTTTCGGCTGCGATACGTTGCCTTCGTGGGGGCCCGACGTTGCATATGAATGTTTCTGCTTTCGAGTTTGTTGTGGTTTCAATAGGAGGCTCATTATTATACTTTTTTTACATACAGACACATAAATATCTACACATGTGTACACATGGCCGTGTGTAAGTATTGATGTATGCAAATTATTCTCTAAAGCGTAAACAAACCCGAACCTACGGTAATATTAAATTAATAGAAAACATTCCAGCGATATGTTGCGAGTGCACTCATAAGTGAAAGCATTCCCGACGACTCTGATTAGATGCACTTCAGTTTTGATTGCATTATCAATTGTTTTCAATTAGGCTCAGTACAGTTAACCCATTACTGCCTAACATTTATTTGCATAAATGCGGATAAAAAGATGCCGAAACAAGAAAAATGTGTAGCTCCTAAAAAATTCAAAAAATTTTAGCAACCGGGTGCTACATGCATAACCTTGTACTATGTAAATATTCTTAAATACATCTTATGTTGCTTAATTATTATTGATTATTATTACCGTTATAAATTAAATAATGATTTTGTCTAATAAGCTAGACAGACGGCAGCGTTGATTACCGAGCTAATTCGGAATTAACAGCATTCTTATCTGGATCAAACTTGTGGTGAATTCTCTAAATATAAAAGAAAAAGGGAAATTTTCGATGACAATGCTGCAATGGAACAAATTGGACTTCTTAAAAGGCTAATAAATAGAGTTTTTCACTCTGGAGAGAGGCGGCTCAAATCCCGCACATACCTGAAAAATAATTAAAAAAGGGGTTTCCTTTAATCTGCATTGCTGCAGTTGAGTTGGCCTTGAGCTCAATAAAAATGTAAAAATATTAACATTTACTAGGCCAACAGAAAACTTAACAAACATTGCCGTTTTTCAGGGTAAAATTTTAATCGAACCAATTTTGTAGTTAATCGGGATTAGCGTTATACGGCTGTCAAGGTTATAAGGCAAACCTATTATTATTATTTTAAGTGGAGATAGCACTACGACCTTAAGGTATATTGTACCCCTACTTAGATTAAATAATTTCCTTTAGTCCAAATTCAGAGATAAATCTTAGTAAAGACTTAGGTTTGGAAGTTATCCCGCCGTCCATTATCGGATATTCGCTCAGGCATCTTTTGCGATAATGCATCAATACGGAGCACTACTCCAGGACGTGGTTTGCAGTTACTTTCTCTTTTCTGCAGAACCTGCAACGTTCTTGTAAATATATTTGTTGTTCTTTGATAAGTTTATCCATTAACTAAATTTTGTTGGGTTGTAAGTACCCAAAATTGATTTGACCAGGCCTGGTAGATTGTCGCAGTATAATTTCCTGAGGCCATCCTTCCGAGCATGTCCGCAGTTTCGTTCCTAATGAGTGTTTAGCTTATCAAGACACTCTCTCACCCGTTTTGGGTTACCTGGTAAGATTTGAGATCCTTGATAGCCACTTCGCTGTCCGATAGGATTTGCAATATTCCGTCCCCGGTAGTTCTGCCTGCTGCTTAAATCCACACATTTTTCTTTAGCATATAAATATGCCTGGAAGATAACCATCTGTGTCCCCATGGGTTCCGAGTATTTAACCCTCGGCCCAAACACTCTAACTCCGGTACCCGTAAGGTTATCGTGCCGTCCGTGTGCTAGGTAATCATTCAATGGTTTATTTTGCAGGTTCCAGTAAAACCCACACACTTATGCTCAGTTCAGTTTTAAATCTTTTGTTGGTTGTAAAATAGCCGTGTATATCCATCTAAATTTTGGAAGCAATAATTTTTCCCAGCCATGAATTGGCCATAGCAGTTTTTGGTCTAGTAAAACCCCCCTAAAAAACTTCCCTTCTTCTGGTATTCTAATCGGCTTAAGACCATCAAGATTGTTGTTTCTTGTTAATGGTACCACGGTGGTTTTAGCTGTAATGATTTTGAGCCAAACCATAGAACACCACTTTTTGATAATACTTACGCCCACTTAAATTATGTTACACAGAGTGTTTAAACATTTTTCTCTGCAAATCAGTACTATGTCATCCTCATAACCCTGGTAAGTAAGGCTAGTTTCCTTTAGCCTTGAGAGAAGTTCGCCAATTTATATGTTCCACATTAGTGGATATAATAAACCGCCTTGTGAGCAACTTATTGTACTGGCTGTGACACTGCCTCCAGTTATAGTGTCTCTGTTTTTGGCCGCATGTGATGTTATATGTATAACGCTTCTTCAATATCAATGAAAACAGCTATAGACTACCTTCCTCCAAGAGCCCTCTCATCTGATGTTGTCGTCATTCATGCTTCTACGCCATACAATAGGAGGGCATAATAAGAGAATTGTAGAGTAGCATACCGAAATAACGCAGAGCTTTGCAAACACGATTTTGGAAGTTAGAAACAACAGCGTCCAGAGCATATAAAGATAATATATTAAATACCAATTGTGAGCACCAAGTAGCCTGCGAGTATATCCTCCAGCTTTTGATGGCAATCACGAGAAGCGTTTTAAAGACTATAATTTGATAACATTTCATAAGTCATTTATCACATACAGAACTCTTCTACTTAGCACAAACAAAAAATGATAAATGCCGTATTTTGGGGAAACTATGTATGTTTCACAGTTCCTCATTGCTTGCAAGCTTAGAAAAAAAGCGTCAGGGTATCGAAAACTAATTGAAAACTTAGATATAAATAACAAACATAGGTATATGTGTGTGCTTTAAAACAGGACGTTATCGTCTTCTATAAAATTTTATGAATATTTGTATGACAAGTTTATAATGACAAATAATAAGTTAAGTATTCTTGGGCTTTTAAATATCTAAAATAAATTATTTCTTATGGCACTTGCTTAGGATTTTTCCCAATTGTTCTAGATAACACCTGCCAATCACAATCAGGTTTAATAGTACTTATCAATAATATCTTTATTGCGGAATTGCAAACAAGTGTTTTGTGAACTTATTGTGGGGATTTTCAATTTATTCTGATTAAAATTTCTCAAGCTAATCCATTGGCACCGACGCTTTATGGATCCATATTTATAAATAAATCACTACTCCATAAGTAGCTTTGATGCACTTAAATTTTTTCGATAAGATACTCATGTGTGAATAAAATAGAATAGCTGTATATACCTTAATACATATGTATATGAACCCAATCGCCATAGAACGAGGACGAGTTCGAATCGAGTTCATTTCGAAGTTGGTCTAGTGAAGTCGTCTGGGTGAACTCGAATCGATGTCAAATCGAAGTCGTTTTTTCTATACAAAATAAAACATCGTTTCGACGATTTTCCTAATCGAAACGAGTTAGATTCGACGTCGATATGGTGAAGTCAGGGTGAACTTGGATCGACCCACAAACGATTTAATTTATCCTAAGCCCAGATATTGTCTACGTGGCCAAGTGCTACGCGTCTAACAACTAATTACCAATTTACGCATACTTCGGGCGTCATTAAAAAATAAATACCAATTATGGTGAAAAAATTAGAAAAGGTAACTCTGTCTCAAACTGTGATCCCAGTAACATTTGATATTATCATCACTGAATAAATTGAAAATAATTTGAAATGACAAACGAATTCAATAATTAAATCTAATGTGATATCTTATATAATAAGATATTCCTGACTAACGCGGAGCAAGATGTGAGAAAATAGTGGAACGCTCTTTTGAGCGACGACCTGGCGGAACCGTTTTCATGAATGGGGACGACATCGAAGAGACCTGTGCGGAGCCTTATCGCAAAAACAGCAATAAGAAGTAAGTAACTTTGTGATGCATACATATTTCTCACAAACGCAAAATGTAAGTAAGTATATAATGCTATTTCAGGCTCCTTCCAGCAAATATGTATGTACATATATAACGAGGGGGTTGTATTGATTGAGTGAATGAAATCAAATAATTTATTAAGTAGAAAATCGTCACATTATAAACTTAGATATCGCATAATTCACAGAATATGGTACATCAACCTTAATTCTACAACATTTTTTCTTTTTGCTATCACAGATTTACGTTATTTACTTTATTTTATGAAAGGTATTTCAGAGGAAAATACTACTATTTAAAAACCTCTGCTATGAATCGTACAAGCTAATTTGTATTGCCCATTTAATATCAGGCAAAAAGTATATTATTGGTTATTAATGTAGATTAGAGACTAATGTATTGTCAGACATAGCGCAACGAATTCTGAATCTGTCAGTCAATAACTGAATTTGTTCTGATATCAATTTAGTGTTTGAAAGATTATGAAGTCGTCTGGTAGAATAATCCCAGGGAAGACCAAGCATCATTTTAAGAATCTTATTTTGACATATTTGTAGTTTTTTTAAATGCGATTTGGCAGCGGTGCCCCATGCAGGGCAAGCATAAAAAATTATGGATTGGAAAACTGTTTTGTAGATTACTAATTTGTTTTCTTTGCTCATACTAGCCTTCCTGTTAATCAGTGGGTACAACATTTTAATAGCAATGTTAACTTTCTCTTGTATGTGTTTTATATGCTCACAATACGTAATTTTTTTATCAAAAACTACTCCGAGGTATTTGACCGAGCTGGCCCACTGCAATTCATGATTTTCTAGTTTTAGACTAGAGCTTGGTAAATAACAAGGACTTCTTTTTCTAGTGAAAAAGATGGCTTGTGTCTTACTAGCATTAAGTTTAACCTTCCATCTTGTCATATAGTTTGAAATGCTGCACAGTGCGCCCTGTAATTTTGTTACAATGTCATTGCCGAAGTCATGCGAATAAAAAATTGCAGTATCGCCGGCATACATGGCGTATTGGCAATTCTCAAATCTAGGAAAATCGGAACAGTATAGTGTATATAACAAGGGGCCAAGCACTGATCCTTGCGGAACTTCAGCCGGAAGTTGGATCATGTCGGAGTATTCATTATTTAAACACACACAAAAGTAGCGATTGCTCAAGAAACTTTGGATTAATTTTACAAGGTGCAGTGGAAAGTGAAAATTAATTAATTTATGTATGAGACCATTGTGCCAGACTGAATCAAATGCTTTTTCAACGTCCAGAAGTATTAGACCAGTTGACTTTTTGTTCTCAAAACTTGATTTTACATGATTTGAGATGCGTTTAATCTGATGCGATGTGCTGTGGAACTGTCTGAATCCAAACTGTTCATTTGGTAATATCTGATTAAGGTTTGTAAATAGAGATATTTTTTGTCGAATTACTTTTTCAAATATTTTGCTTAGACTGCTTAGAAGACTAATTGGATGTTGATTGGTTTACCAGGCTTGCGGATTGGTATGATTTTTGCTGTTTTCCAGATGGTAGGGAAATATTGCAATTTAAGACAAGAGTTTATTATAAACGTGAAATACAGTACTGCCTCTGTGGGCAGATATCTTATCGTAATATTTTTAATGTCATCATGCCCTGCTGACTTTCTTAGTGGGGCTTCACGAATTAGATCTTCGACATATTTCGTATCTACGAACTCAGACTGAGGTGTGTCTAACGATAGCGAATTAAGTTGGGTTAATGTTGTAGTAACAAGATTTTCTTGCATAGGTGTGCCAAGTTGAGTAGACACTTTATGATTTTCAAGAAATTCATAGGCGAAAAGGTTTGCCTTTTCGTCATTGTTAACAATGGTCTTATTATGATCACGCAGAGGTGGGATTTGTGTGTGTTTTTTACGCAGTATCTTACAAATGTTCCAGAAGAGTTTGCTTCTCTTTTCAAGCGAGCTAAGCTTCTTTTTCCAAGTTTCATTTCTTTATTTAAAAATTTCACTTCGAATTTTTGTGGAATATAGACCCGCTAATTCATGATTATAACATTGCCTGTATCTACACCATTGCCTACGGTGGTAGTTTCTTACTTTTATTAGGTTTAATATGAAAGTAGGTAGTTTTAAGAAATTTTTCTGGGCACCCCTTAGCGGAACAGAACTTTGAATTGCGGTCTTTATGTTATCATAAAAGGTTTCTATATTTTTATCGACATCCTCAGGGTGGTTAATTTGTTCGAGGTTTGTAGGTAAACTAAGCATAGCATTTTTTATGGAGCGACGATAAACTTTCCAATTCGTTTTACTGTAGTCCATTTCAAGATTTTCAAACTGCGTGAAGCTTAAATTCAGAACAAATTTAACTGGTAGGTGATCAGAACTAAATTCATTAAGCGCTATTGGTTGAGTTAAATGCCTGGGAATGTTTGAAAGAACTAAATCTATATTCGAAGGTGTAAAACTGCTGGATGATGGTATAAATGTATGTAGGGTGGTTTGAATATGATACTACTATTGGAAAGAATGTGGTAAATTCATGTAGAATATTCCCCCATGCGTTTGCTCTTGAGCATCCCCAATCCCTATGCTTACTATTAAAATCCCCACAATAGACAAAATATCCATTAACTCCGAGAAGCCTTCTCAAATCTTTCTTATACTTGTTTTTAAACTCCAAGTTGTTTGTACCCCCGGGAAAGTAGGAGCTAAAAAGTTTGACTTTTTTATTGTCTGTTGAAGTAATTTCAATTCCGATAATTTCCACTACTTCGGTATTTATATCAGGTACTACAGTAAAGATGATGCATTTCTTAACTAATATGGCAACGCCACCCCCTGGACTCATATCTCTGTCTTTACGTACACAAACATAATTAGGATGGTATAGCTTGTCTGAGTGTGTTAGCCACTCAGAGAGCATACAAACTTCAATATCGTTTTTGAATAAATAATTGAAAAGTTCCATAAATTTGTTGCTGATGCTACGGCAATTCCAAAATATTACTCTTAATTTAGTAGTATGCATTACTTAGGAGTAGAGTACAAAAACTTAATTGCTAACTGTGCAATCGTATTAAATTGTTCATATTTAGATGTACATTCATTTAATTTTAGTATAAGCTCAAAAGTTAGCTCGGTCATCTCTTTCTCAGTAAAGAGGTTGTTGTAACATTCATTGTATGCTGTTGAACTATTAGCTGGGCGCCAATTCTGCGGTGTTGTTGGTGTTCCTCTTGTGCTTTTTGAACGCAACTCGGAGAGAGGTGGAAATTCGCTGGAGAGTTATTATATTTCTCTTTGATTCGTAAGTACATGGCCCGATTGGGACACGTGGCGTCATTAGATTTATGACTGCTATTGCAGTTTGCGCATCGCACTCTGACCGCACAGGTGCAGTCTGAAGTTTTGTGCTTTCCAACACAGTTCGCGCAGTTTGGTTTCACAAAGCATCCACGTTCGCCATGCCCGTACATTTGGCAGTTTCGACACTGAATTATTTTACTTTTTAACTTACGTTGGTAGTCCCATCTTACAATAACACGAAAGAGTGATTTTACTTGACGTTTCAGATCATGCAATTTTACCGAACCGCGCTCAAAATGTACTATATAAATAGTGTCTTTATAGTTTTCAAAGGATTTAAAAACCTTGATAGGCGGCAGCACAACTTTTTTCGGTGCATTATTTTGGGCACTTTCCATAGGCTCCGCACCAATGTCTTCATCTTCAAGAGCTTGTAAAGGCGTCCAATATTTTCGCCTTTTTCCCTGTTTCACACTTGGATTACCAGTGTCCATAAGTTTTCTTAATTTAGATGAAGACATTTCGTCCTCTACTCGAGTAAACAACGCTCGTTTCACTTTTTTTATTTTACTTCGCTTAGTCACAGAATGAACACACGTCTGCTCTATACAGTGATAACACAGCGACTGTTGATTGAGTGAACATCCAAGAGATGTTTTTATTATGCGGGGGACAGAATTTCAAAGAGAGCTAAAAGAAATTTGTCAAAACGCAATCAAACTAATTTAATGAATTACGTGGATTTAATAAATAATAAATTTAATTAAAATGCATAGAAATAATGAATTTTGTTTCAATTAAATATGTTCGTAGTTTTATATATATGTACATAGTACATTTTTGGTTCGTACGCCGTTTTACAGTTAGCTGGCGCATCGTTTTTGAGGGCTGTCAGCGAGTCGTTTTTGCGATTCACTAAAGATTCATTTGTGCGGCCCGCCGGCGAACTGTGCTTTTCATCCAATGACGAGTTCACCAGTACTGGTCGGAATTGAACACGTTTCGAAGTAGTTTGGCCAATTGGGAATTCAAAATGATATTATTTCCTACTTGTGTTTTTTATTTTAAGATTTTTTAAATTAAAAGAATGAGATTCATATTCTCCAACGAAGATCATAAGCCCTAGCTGAAAGTTTTGTTGAGGTTTAAAAAATATTAAACAAATTTTTACAAATTTCTAACTATATCTCTAGAAGGGTTAGAACTTTTTTGATTCTGGTGATGCGGGTTCGAATACGCGCTGGGCTATGGATTTCTCAAAATAAATTAATGTAACCAACTGTGTAATATTTAAATTTAAATAAAAGAAAAGAAACCGATCACATCATTGTGAACAAAAAAGGAGAAATCTTCAGATGAAGCTGAAGGTGAATGAAATCCCAAAGTGGAACTACACGACATGAGACGATAAAATTGCAACCATAAATTCACTAAAGATTTTTGTTGATCCCGTTCGAGTTTTAGGCAACCTCCAACGATATGATATGATTTCTACAATTTCTCAGTATTCACTATTCTTTGAAATATTACCATGGGGTACATCATTGCTTCGGGAGTCAGTGATGGAGTTTTATTAGACTAGAACGACCTCTTTCCAACCACCACATACTCAGTACCTCTGCTGATAGAAGAGCGCGTTCTAAGCTCGAATACGCTGCTTTCATTTGGCGACCATATTATATTTGTCATACTACGAATTCAAAAATCCTTCATTCGGTATGTTAACGCTCCCTACATTTTGCTGAACCATTTCAATTTTAGATTGCTAGATGTGTGCTCATAAATCTCAAATCACTGCATTATCGAATTTTTATTCCACCACCAGTTTTCTGACTTCTGATCGCTGTTGCATCTACTGTGGAGTAGACGATGCAGATCTTGGTGAGCTCTTTTAATGAATGTGTCACAGTTCTCACCTTAGCTCATCGCATTATTCAGGTGCTACCCAGAGAAGACTTTGGCGAATTTACTTTCATGCATCAACAATTTCTTATTGATAATCACTAATAAACATAACTAAATGACCTTCCTCTGTGCCAGTTTTTAATCCACAGATTCAAGTAATACGAGTATGTGCATGTAGGTTTATTGTTGACGCCCGGAAACAGGAGGAAGTAATATACTCGTATAAACATATATGTATGTATGTATGTGCGTTAGGTATAAGTCAAATATTTGCATACCATTTAGCAATGACTTCCACCGCCAGCAAGTCTTCATATTTTAAGTATATTTAAGTGTTTTATTGGCCAACCACTCCAGCATCATTTCAATTCATTTTCAGCTTCATTTGCTAAGTAAATATACCACTAACATCAGCCAGCCACTCGCCAAAATCAAGGACGCACTTACCTTTGCATAAATAAGCCTCCCTTGTGTTATACGCTGTGCAAAGCATTACCGCAAACCACTGACAAACTGTATATGTATTTATGTACATACATAAGTGTGTTTGTCTATCAGCAACGAAATTTTTAAATCGCCAAAGTGTGGATGAGCTAGCTATTCATTGCTTTCAACTTTTAGCCTGCGTATTCAATGTAGCAATAGAATTTTAGTGCAGAAGCATTGAATAAATTTTGTATTGCACTATCGGCATTTATTGGCAACAAGGAAGCCACTATTTTATGGTGATTCAAAAAGATATTAATGCCCAGGAAGTGGATATGCAGTAGCGTGAAATTATTAAAAAAGAAATGTTGAATATACTTTTGCAATATGTGCATATAACTATTTACTTACTTAATTGGCAATATAACCGCCTAGCCGATTTTGGACGTGCTCAACGTGTCAGCTGCAAAGAAGAAACACTCAAGTGTGTCCAATTTGTTTAACGCTGCGTCATTTCTACGCAGGCGAATCTTCTGCTTCCTCTGTCACCACCTCTTGTGGGTACCACATCGAATTCTTGCATGGCTGGAGCATTTGATTCCATTCGCGTCATTTCTACGCAGGCGAATCTTCTGCTTCCTCTGTCACCACCTCTTGTGGGTACCACATCGAATTCTTGCATGGCTGGAGCATTTGATTTCATCCGCATGTTATGAGTAAGAACGCTGCATCTTAATTTGCTGCACTCGGTCGATATCCTTTTAAAGCTCGTGCAGCTCATCGTTCCTTCATTTGCGTTATTGCCGTCGCATAAGCGTATTTTCTTCGAGAATATTTTTCTTCATAATACTCAGAGATGCATTTCATCTGACGTTGTCATCGTATATGCATTTGTGTCATAAAAAGAACGGGCACAATGAGAGACTTATAATGGAGTATAGCTCATGTTCGCCGAAAGGTTATTTACCTGCTAATCCGAAAAGCTATTGGTTTTAAAGATGATAGAATACAATATTCGGCATTCGATCTAAGAGCAAATATCAGTGACGTAATATTATACCTCGAATGGGAGAGCAAGGGAAAAAATTTTAAAAAACAATAGCAAGATGCGAACCGTTGATTAGCTGCCTTCACACGGCAATAGTTGTATCCAACTTATGTGCGATGCAAAAGTATGCGATACAAAAATTTTCGCGTTATACATTAACGCAAACTCCCGACAGTAACAAAAATCTACCTTTTTTGAAACCCTTCAAATATGAATAATTACATGAATTTTTACCATCCTACACTCATACTTCTCGCCTCGTTATTCATGTTTGCCTACAAGTAAGATATTGTGAAGTCAACTTATTGCATGAAAAATATAATACTAAATACGTCATCGAAGGAGTAGATGCTGTCAAATCGACAAAGAGCGGACTAGCGGCTCTTGGATGTCGCAAAATTTGTTTCTACCGACCGTGTAAGTAAACGAAGTCCACTTACTTTTCTAAACCGTCCAGCTGTCAAGAAGACATGAGTTTGGTAAACATTAACTAAAGATGGATGCTTCATGAAATTGCTCTTTCCAGGTTTCCTTAATTAACGAAGTTATTTACTGACCTTACAATAAAATGTATTTATCTTTCAAATAAATAAAAATTCAAGCAATAACTTGCATATAAAATAAATCAACAATGAAATATTAAGCAAATTTAAAATTTTGATATTTAAAATAAAAAATATTAATTTAAATGTTAATTAAATAAAATTTGAGTGATTCAATTTTATTAATTAATTTTAATCTAATTAATAAATTGTTTTATTTAAATTTATTTTATTATTAAAAATTTATTAAAATAATTAATGATTTGACTATTAAAGATTTATTAAAATAATTTATTGATTTTTTATAATAAATTATTATATATTACAAAATATATTATTTGTTTCAATAAAGTTCTTTAATGTACTTTTAAATAATTAATAATTGATAATTTGATTGAGCTCAAGGTCAGTTTATGAAAAATTTTATATGGAAAAAACAACAGTTTTAGTGGTAGAAGTTATAGTCGCTATTTCGGCGATCACCACGTGGCAACGATGCTAGCGATATCAAGGACAATATGTTTACCAAATTTAGTGACGATACCTAACACTGTTATTGAGATACAGACATTTTATGAAAATAAAAAACATTCTTAACAGAGTGTCATTATCATAACACAAATTCTAATTCACTTTCAAAATTTTATTACAAAATTTTAATTAATAAACTTTCAATTTTAAACTTCACTTAAGAAAACTTTAAAATATTTGTGTAAACCAATAAAAAACGTTTGTTCACAAGCTGCTCCATTTCGACCGGTTCTTGCTTGACTTTTGTCCAGCTGGCATGCACGGCACGTCACATTGTGCATCCCCTCTTGAGATTTATTTATTTTTCTTCCATCATCTTCATTTAGATCATTTTAGTATATGTTTGTCTTTATGTACGCATGCTTTGGAGACTTATACTCGTACAAACAACATTTATGTGAACAAAGTTCTGATACTCTTGTGGCGCATAAGTGCACGGGTACAAAAATCCATTTTATAATAGAACGTATACGCTATAAAGCTTTTCAAAATCACTAGCTTTGATTTTATTCAATTCATAAAAGTTCTTCAACATTTATTGATTAAAAGCTAATGAGCTTTTTGATTTATTTTAAAGGCTTATGTAGATATGTATGAAACCTGCTGTAATTCTCAATAAAGATTAACGAAATTGCATTTTCATGATGAACGTGGGCATAGAGAGATATGTAGAACCCAAATATTGTACCTAAGTTTAAAATAATTGTTCAAAGGATAATTTGTTATTTATGTATATAGATTCGCTATTGGAAAATAAATATGTCTATAAAATATTTTTGAAGAAAAAAGTTCAAAAGCTGTGCTCTTCTACTAACCAAAAAACATAATTTTCTCTAAATTGCCTACATATGTAAGTATGTACATTAGACCGCCATTAGTGCATATGGGCTTTTTTGTTGTTGTGATTTTAGATGATGGCACCCCCCCCCCATCGGTTCCTTTTCTCAAAAAAATGACTGTGGCAAAATTTTATCCAAATCGGTTCGGGGGAAGTGGTGCCTCAAAGCCCCCAAAGTTTCGAAAAATCAGTATTTTTTCAAAAAAGTTGACTTTGGCCTTGAATAACTCAGCTAATATCAATTACTCATAAAAATGACATTTAAGAGAAATGAAGAAAATTTTACGCCAAGTAGCCATAGAAAGTTTTTGATTATCTTCAACCGTTTTCTATTTATACCCCTAGCAACAATATTTACGCCTTTAAAAAGCTCATTTTCAAAACGTTTTAATTTTTTTTATTATTTGTATTAGAAAGGCTCTTATGATAACAATGTATTAATAGTTTGTATTTTATAAAGTGTATTTGTTGCAGTCAGGAAACCTGCGGCGTTAATCTTGAACTATTTGTAGCATGTATTGTTTTTGTTCTTCATTTTTCGATAATATAGAATTATAATCTTGTATCAATTTAACCCCTCTTTCTGTCGTATCATTCACTACTTTTATTCCTTTACTTTTTCTATTGCCTCATTATAATTTCCATCTACATCCCACTCTGATAGTGGCTTTTTTAAAAAGTTAATATTTATATTAAATCTTGTGAAGAAATTTAATGTTTTTTTTGAAACAAACTGTTCGATGCCCTCTTCCAGGATTTCAGAAATCGTGACATTAGCCTTTTTATCATTTTGTTCAGATGGTGATTCTCTATTTCATTTTTCTATCATTTCTATCTTTGTCTCAGAGCTTACGTTTGAATCGAAAAAGGCAAAGGCGACAGCTTCTGAACTTAAATACCAAAGATGCCTACAAAATTTATCAGAAGCTGTTTTTGAGATTTGTTTATCATTTTTATTCGTGGAGCTTTATTGAAAAATTAAAATCACAAAAAGGTGATTTAATTGGTAAAGGAGCTGTGAACCAGGCATCAGCGTTAATTTTGATAAGAAATATGCAAATTTCGCACAAAGCCTTTTCTTCTTCCTTCGTAAGCTTAAACTTCTTTCTAAATAAAAATATTTTCAAACTGTATATGGCCTTTGACATCCATCATAGCTCCTGAAGCTTTAATTTTTACACCACGACTTGGCGTTTTTCCTAAGAATATTATTATAAGTTCTAGAAATTTCATATAATCGGCACGGGGCTGTTTCTCGTTTAAAAATTTTTTCAAATTTGATATTATGATTTCTATTTCACTTGCACAGAAAATTATTTTAACTCTTTTGTCACTAATGCCACTGCTAATGTTTTTGATATCAATTTTCGGCCACGATTTTTTTAAATTTCTGGAAAATGACAACATTAGGGTTTTCGGACTTTGAAATTTTTAAATCAAACACGCTTCTTAAAACTAGTTCATATATATGATGCCGCCATGGTAAATACAAAAGATCTTTTTCTAATAGGCTTTCAACAATAGTAGCTGTTCCGTTTATGTGACCGGTGTTTACTGCTGTTGTATCAAAAACTAACGCTTTCACTTTATCTTGCAAACCCCATTCGTAAACAGCTTTACAAATAGCTAATGCCATTGGAGATTATTATAGGGAGCCGGTCTACTTTCTCTCTTCCTTCTAATCCTGGAAGTAGTTTTCCATCCCAATGCAAACATACAGTTTCCAAATTACTATTTTACTTCTTGGCTTTGATTTCATCAACGCGTTCTTTCCGCAATTTTTGTCTAGCAGTACGAACTACTTAAATTTTTATTTAAAATGAAATTGTTTATGCATTGACCAAACGCTTCTGCAGCAGCAACTATAATTTTAACAGTATTTCTGTCACTTATTTTGCAAACATCAAGAACAGCCGCAAGTTTTGGAGTGACTAAATTAGTATTTCCCCTGGCTTTTTTAAAAGGTGGCTCTTGTGCAATTTCTATGTCAGAAGCACTATCTTCACAATTTAAATTTTTCGGGTCAGACAACGAAATATCGTTTATTGGAACAGTTCTTAAAAAATCGTTTACTTCTTGTGTACTTTTATTTCTCCTTTCCAACAATTTTCTTTACCTATCTTCTGTTTGCTTTTCTGACTGTTCAAGTTCACGATCTATGCCATGCATATATCCCGGTCTTCCCTCATTTCTTTGATTCAATAAAAATATTTTATCTTCTTCTATTTCTAGAATAGTCAATGCATTTGCGTGAGCTACATCAAATCAGTTTTAAATTTTTTTGGTAAATACTGTCTGTTTTTTTTTTGTTCTTCTGTTTTTCTAGCTTAGTTTTTTTGCAGATTGCGCCATTCATTATACAGTCTTTCCAATTTTTCAATGCAGTGCTTCTCTTCTCTATTTGGAATTCTTACTTTTTGCCAAAATATTAGCACTTCTTTTATTGTTAAACGGGCATCAAGCTACTACCCATCAAGCTATTTGAATAGTTTCCAATTAAATAAATACGCTCACGTAAAACCATAGACATTTTCACTTATTTTTCCGATGTTAACACTCTTATTGACGATTTTGTACTGAAAGCTTTGGCAAAGAAATATTGTAATATTTTGCTCCAAAAGAAATTTAAAAAAAAATTCTAGGAATCCTCGAAAAAAAGTCAACAACTTACGAAATAATTTCTTGGAAATTAACATCTACAAGGGGGATGTAAGGCAGGTCGCCTCCTCGCGGTGCATCCTGGGTAACGCTAAATGACCTGCGGCCTTCACGGCCTCACCTGAACGGTAACGACCCCTGGATCTCTCTTTGGACAATGATTCTGATCGCAACGTTTCGGATCTGACGATCTTGGGCTGGTGGTTGCGGCATTCTGCCACCTGAGTATGCTGAGGTGACACTCAGAAGAAATGGCTGGTGGGCTAATGTCGCGACTGTCCCCGTCCCGTTAAAACCCTGGCAGGCCTCAGAGTACGTTCCTCTCCCCGTCACCGTTAAGTTGGTGGTGTAGGTGTTGGTTGAGCTACGCTCCCACTTTACGCTGGTCGGCTCTGAACGCATGACCCCATAAGGGCATGCGTCAACCCTCGCTATGGCCCCCTCGGGGATAACCATGGGACCATTTCAAAGGCGACTACACATCGGGGCTTGGATAGCGGCTCTGAGTGGGGACCCATCAAAAATTAACACTAAAACAACAACAACAACATCAATTTCCATTTCGAGCGGCGGAGGTGAGTCAAAATTGAACACCAAAGCTGGCTCATCTGAACAGGCAGCATCTCTGGCTGGGGTGACGAAACCGTCCCAAGCTGCTGGTTCCATTTCCAGTGGGGTTAGCACGCCCAGCACGAGGGCTCCTGATGTGGGGGGTGGAGGGTCGAGACCGAACCCTACTGACTCTAGGTCCAAGCTGGGGGGTAGGTTTACGGCGAATTCGTCATCGACCAGTAGGTTAGCTGAGGCGAAAACGACCGCGGCTACAACAAACGGTAGGAAAGGGGCGGGGGGGCCAAGGGGGAAACCGTCCACGGCTCAGCCTAATACGGAACAAGCCTTTGCTAGCACTAGCAAAGGGGCGTCCAATAACTCCGTTAGTGCGCAGAAACCTGCGCCTAAGCGGTCGGACAGGCAGAGGTCTGCTGGGCGAAGAGCGCACTCCGACCGACGGTTAGCAGCCAAAATTACCGGCCGATACGGCGGGCAGGAGACTGGCCAGCTGCCTGAGAGGCACGCGAAGACCCTCGAGTGGGCTCGTGGGGTCTTAAGCGAGATGAAGGCCGAGGGGGAGAAGGCGGCGACTAGCACCGCTAACATACCCTCTTCAATCCAGCCACTGAAGAGACAAAGGTCTCTGGAAGGTGAAAACCCGGCGGTCAAAAGATCCAAGACGGGTGGCCCACCTTTTTCCTTCAGCGAAATCGCTAAATGGGCGGGGTCGGTCACTCTTGGGGTGATTGACAATAGCAAGGAGGATGAAGCCATCCCCAAAGAAAAGTGGAGGTGGGTTGCTGCGGCCATAACCACGGTGTTTATGAGGGCGGTCAGGGAAAACCCTGGCCCTCCTCCAAAGTGTGAAAGTGCCGGGTGGCACCATGGTATCCACAAGCGGATAATATGCGCTGATGAAAGGTCAGCGAACGTCTACAAGGCTGCAGTTGCTCTGGTGGGGAGGTCTGGAAGGGCGCCAAACTGGAAGCTGTGAACGAGAGGGATCTACCTTCTCGTCCGCGCGCCCGGGTCTGGCTACCCGCAGGGCCTTCCACACCGGAGGAGCTTCTCCGGTACTGCAACCCGCACTTACCGACAAACAACTGGAGGGTGGTCAAGGTAGAGCGGTCCGAGGACCCGAACAGGCAGGCGGTCATACTGCTGAATGCGGAGTCGCTCGTCCCCCTCTCCGAGCGCCAGGGGGTTATAAACTACGGCTTCGAAAAGGTAGTCCTTAGGGTCTACCAATCCGATGCCGGGGGGATAACCCCGCACCGCCAGAAGTGCACAGGGCTGAGGAATCATCGACAGTCGACACCATGAATATGGACGTCGAATCAGTGGCTTCGGAGGCGGAAAGTGCTAGTGACGTTCCCTCTACGGCGGGTTCTGTTATAAACATTGGCCGTTTCTTCGACAGAGCGGAGGAAGAAAACCTTCTCACCGCGGTGGACGAGGACGCCGAACTGGCGTGGATGGAGGAAATCTTGGATGAAGATCCTACAGATAAACCTCCAACACTCTAAAGCGGCGTCCGCAAACCTCATTATCCACCTTGAAAAAGGTGGAGCCGATATAGTCCTGATACAGGAGCCGTGGCTGAGCAGTAACGGAATTTCTGGTATCAGGACGCCAAACTATAAGCTGGTGGCGCAGATGCAAGCAGGTAAACCTAGATCTTGCATGCTCATCAGAAGAGAACTAAAAGCATTTATTTTGCCCAATTTCAGCAATGAAGACATTGTTACCGTAAGCCTGGAAGGCGGCGCGGGTAAGCTCTGGCTTATCTCGGCATATAAGGCGCATGACGATGCGGTGGAACCACCTCCGACTCTGCTACGGGAAGCCATAGCCGAAGCCAACCGGCGGAACGTCGCGGTCATCATTGGATCTGATGCAAACTCGTGGCACACATGCTGGGGAAGCTCGGATATAAACATAAGAGGTGAGTCACTTTTTGATTTTATTGTTAGCGAAAACTTAGCTATATGCAATAGAGGAAACGAACCCACCTTCTTAACTGCGGCCAGGCGTGAGGTGCTAGATGTTACCCTGGTTTCTTCTCTCCTTATACCCAGCATATCTGACTGGAGAGTGCTGGAGACTCCCTCCTACTCAGACCATAAGTATATTCAGTTTATTTTAGACGAAGATCGCTCAATTAGCAAACCATTTAGGAACCTCAGAAGAACACGGTGGGATATTTACTGTAGGAAACTGCAGGAAAAGCTCTCTGAAGCCCCAGATAAGGCCTCGGTTCTCTCGGAATAATCCATCGACTGCATGGTGGAGAAGTTCACCTCGGCATGCAATAGTGCAATCAAAAGCTCGTGCCCGCTCAGCAGAAATGCACGAAGGGCAAAGCCAGGCTGGTGGACGATAGAGTTGTCCGAACTAAGGACGTCGTGCAGACGCCTCTTCAATAAGGCTAGGAAGAGCAATCTTCCACGGGACTGGGAACTCTATAAGGAGGGTCTCTCAATATATAAATATGAAATTAGGAAGTCCAAGCGTATGTCATGGAGAAACTTCTGCGAAACCGTGGAAGGCTGCCATGAAGCTTCGCGCTTCAGACGCATTATCTCGAACAATCCTGTTCCCTTGGGATACCTGAGGGCTGATTCGGGAGAATGGGCGACAAGTAGCGAGGAATCCCTCAAGCTGCTTTTGGGTGCTCATTTCCCCGAAGACCCTGGGCCGAGTGTGGGCCCTGGCGTGTGTCTCGGCTGTGGCTTGGTGTCCTCCAGTGAACTACTGGAGGGGCGTCGTCTGCTCTGGGCTCTTAACTCTTTCAAACCCTTCAAGTCGCCGGGACCGGACGGTATAATACCCGCGCAACTGCAGAGGGCGAAAGATGTTTCCTGTCGGTGGCTCACCCCCATCTACGCAAACTGCGTGGACAGGGGGTATGTCCCGAAGGCCTGGAGACAGGTGAGGGTCACATTCATCCCAAAGGCGGGGAAAAGCTCCCACGTGTCGCCAAGGGACTTCAGACCAATCAGCCTCTCGTCCTTCCTTCTGAAGACCTTAGAGAGGCTGATCGACCTATATATTAGAAATAAAATTCCACCCGAGAGACTTAGTCTCTCTCAGCATGCCTACACGAAGGGCAGATCCGTAGAATCTGCTCTGCACACCGTGGTTAAAAACATCGAAGAGTCTTTCGAGCACAAAGAATACGCAGTGGGTGTCTTCATCGACATAGAGGGGGTATTCAACAATGTTCTTGCTAATGCGGTTATATTGGCCCTTGGCCGGCTTGGAGTTGAAACCAACTTGACCAGGTTCATCTCAAATATCCTATGTGACAGAACTGTTGTGGCGGAGTAAGGAAGCGCATCGGCTCAGCAAAAGGTGAGCAGGGGCACCCCACAAGGGGGGTTCTCTCACCCTTCCTCTGGAACATTGTCTTAAACGAGGTTCTAGAGAAACTGGAGGGGAGGGGTTGCCGGGTGGTCGCCTATGCGGATGATGTGGCACTCATAGTCAGGGGGAAGTTCCTGAACTCGCTTTACGATCTCATGCAAGGTCATCTAAATTTGGTTATAAATTGGTCTGCTGGCTGGCTAACTGGGGGCCGAACATCGAGGACAGGGTGAAGAAAGCGTCGGTCGCCTTATACTGCTGCAGTAATGCCATCGGGAAGAGATGGGGTCTCTCTCCCAAAGTTGTCCTCTGGCTGTACGAAACGACAATTAAACCCATTATGCTCTATGCTGTCTTTATCTGGTGGAGCTCCCTGGATAAATCTACTCTAGCAAAGAATCTGGAACGGGTGCAGAGAAGCGCCTTGATTGGTATCAGCGGAACACTTCGCACCACTCCCACGCTTGCTCTAAATGTGATGCTTGGCATCATTCCTGTAGACTTGGCGGGCAGAGTTGCCGCCGCCCGCTCTGCCATCAGACTGCGAAGCGCCGGGTTCTCCCTCACCCCGGAGTACGGGCACTCAGGGATCCTTAAACACTTCGAATTCATCCCAGGGGACGTCGATAAATGCGTACCGAAGCTCGCCTCAAGAGGATCCTTCACGACCCACATCCCATCAAGAGAGGAGTGGGAGGGAGACGACCTCTGGTGCAAAGGCGCAGTGAACATGTTCTCGGATGGATCGAAGCTGGAGGGAAGAGTAGGAGGAGGTGTATTCTGCGAGGAACTGTCGCTCCATAGTAAGTTTAGACTACCGCATTTCTGCAGCGTTTTTCAAGCGGAAATAGCTGCCATCAAGGAAGCAGCAGACCACTTGCGTCGCGGCACTACTAACACACAGAAGGTGGTAAGCATCTACTCGGAAAGTCAAGCTGCAATCAGGGCCCTGGGATCGCTGACTCTCCGGTCGAAACTGGTTGGAGAGTGCCTGGCCTCCTTATCGGCCGCCTCGGAAACCTGTCTCGCGGACGAGCTGGCTCGTCAGGGCACTTCAGAAGAAATCACTCCAGGAAGGAAGGGCATTGGAGTTCCCATGTCCACATGCGGTCTGCTTCTGGAAAAATGGGCCTTCAGTCGGCTCAGCAAACGCTGGGCGGAAACCCCGACGTGCAAAGTTGCAAGGTCCTTTTGGCCGGCTGTGGACCACAGACGGTCTGGGGAATTATTAACCTCTTCAAGACCATTACTCTCGGCCCTGATCGGTGTTCTGACAGGGCACTGCCCGATGGGGACCCACGCTGTCAGGCTGGGCATCATTTCTGACCCAAGTTGTGGGTGCTGTATGGAGGATGATGAGGTGGAGTCATCTCAACATTACATTCTTAGCTGCCCCGCTTTCGCTAGGCTTAGATGCAGACACCTTGGCTCATACTTTTTCGATACTCCCAAGTATCGACAAGGTCCGTATTCGATACGTATCGATAACAATAATAGTATGAATAAGGTATCGATAATCGTTTAGTATCGTTAAGTCACAACAGTATCGAAATTTTTAGTATCGCTCATTAAATCCAATGCTTTGAAGCATCTGATAATTCCAGCTACGCCAGTTTCATCAAGTATCGATACTATCACCAAGTATCGATAGTATCGACAAGCTCTTCCGAAGTATCGATATTTTTCGACAAGCAAAATTGACGATATTTCCCATCACTAGCGCATAAAAAATAATTTTTGTAATAATATGCATCTTTAGATACAACCAGAAACATATATAGGCCTACTAATAAATTACTAGACGCAAATGTTGTTGCTAGGGGTATAAATAGAAAACGGTTGAAGGTAATCAAAAACTTTCTATTGCGTAAAATTTTCTTCATTTCTCTCAAATGCATTTTTATGAGTAATTGATATTAGCTGAGTTGTTCAAGGCCAAAGTCAACTTTTTTTAAAAAATACTGATTTTTTGAAACTTTGGGAGCTTTGAGGCACCACTTCCCCCGAACCCAGTCGGACAAAATTTTGCCACAATTATTCTTTTGGGAAAAGGAACCAGTCTGGGGGGGGTGCCGCAGTCTAATGTACATATACAATTGTAAATGAGATAAACAGCTTAAATTGGCATACGATTACATAAAATAAACTCATGTCGGCATTGCCACGGCGCACTCTTAAGACACATTTTACATAAATCTTTCGCTGAAATCTTGTGCATCGTTATACATACATATATAGTCAGATATTTGTTATGCTGATGTCAAGAAGTTTAGACATGTACGCTTTGATCTTAAAATGTCTGACACCAGTAATACTTTGGGCATGAGAAATCCGATCTCTTAAAAATTTTATAATTTGCACCGATTTGTAACCGATTTAGACAGCCAGACACATCGCCAGTCGACTCTCACTCCCTCCATCTGAGAAGATAATCAACCAAATATTTTTTTTTTGCAATCCCACTCACTTCGTACCAACGCTGAAAAAAGAAGCTAGCTAAATGTCATGCAGTGATCGGATGCAATCGGAGCTGTGAGATTTCGTGTGTTGTGAAAAGAAGTCAGATGCATTTTCAAAAGAGACGAAAAATTGGTGAGTGCGAAAAGCTTAATAAACTCCACGAAGTTATTAGCAGAAAGCGAACTGGAGCCTGATGTCCATATCATAATTAAATTGAATAAAACCCCAATCAATAAAAATGGAATCGAAGTACCAACACGGGGCTCTGACGAAATTCGAATAGCGATAGCTTAAGAATAACAAAGCCCCCGGAACTGAACATCGTCAGACGAACGCATGCGTGCTGAACAACAACATAATATCACCAAGAATTTTATACATGTTGCGATAAACTGCACTTAATTTGTTGTTCAATAATGGCAACTAGAAAAAACATAAATAAACAATAACTTCACAGTAGCTATACAAAATTTTGTAGAACAGCTTAGTAGGTCTGGTCAAAACAAGAAGGTTGATAAAAAAATGTTTATCTGGTCGATTCTCCGCGCGTACATAAACCATGAAAGTTTATATTTTGTTGCCATAAAAGCTCTGCTCTAAGCTCACTTACATATACATACATATATTAAATCAATCAATATACATTGTACCACGAATCTACGAATATATATCTATGTACATATATATGTTACATATGTTTGCAAGTGAATATATTAGGGGTATGACTTTTTCATAAAGAACGTGCGACAATAAATTGTACACACACAGAAATAGAAATGCTTTGAAACTCCAAGTATATGAAAAGCTAATTAAAATAATTATTTTTAAAAAATTCAAAGCTCTTTTTGGTATATAATAATTAAAATAGAACATAAACTTTTTGGGGGGCAAGTTAAATTGTTAACGAATATTTTCAATACTACTCATTGTAGGTACTTCAAAAAAAATTTGTTTTTTAATTCTACATAGCGCGGAATTTTAAAAAAATTATTTTCTTAAATGAGCAGTCAGAGAAAAAATTAAAACGCTGTTTTACTAAAAATGAATTCAAGAAAATATTTTTATAGATATTTTTGTGTTTTAAATTTTTTTTTGGCTTTTGTCGCACGGCGTTATAATTTTATAATGTAACTTGAAAATATACTAAGGAAACTACTAAACTACATATTCAGAAAATCGTACATCTGATTAATTTTCTACAATTTATTTACCAGGACTATTTTATTCGAAGACTTCAGAGAAATTAATATAAAAAACCTACCGGCATTCTTCTTGTTGCTGTCGCAAGACGACTTAGTAAATGCTATGGGCCATACTCAAAGTCAAGTTAAAGTCGGCTCTAAAGTAAGCATCAGCTTTTTTGACAGATATCTCATCGAAAAATATGCCAAGAAGCTGCTACTAACTTTAGAGTCGATTCTAACTGGACTATGAATATGGCCCTATTGTTTTAATATTTTCACTACAATATTGAGCAGTCATACCCCTAATGTGCTAATTATATATATTATATACATATAAAATTCAAAAGAGTTGGTTACGATGGCCACCGCGATTCTTCAATGGCCCCAAAGAACTTAAACTAAAGTCAGTTGGAGCTTGGCGGTACTCGCGCGTGGTTGTCTTTTACTTCAATCGTCACGTAGCCTTACAGAAAAAATCGGATACTTTACATAAATATGGGTGTCTTGATACGTTTTCTCGTCGTGGGCACTGCATTTGTCTTCTCCATACTTTTGCAAAACTATCGTCTGCTTTCACGTCCCCTACCAGCACCGCAGCTTAACGCCAAAGAATATTGGGGTCCAGGTAGTGGTGGGAATTATATAGAAGATACTGCAATAAAACCATTTGATATTGGAGCAAAACCTGAGGTAAGAAAGTTTGTTTTGTTTGATTTCGAAAGCATTTGCAGAAATTTTAATACAAATGGTGTTTTAAAGCGTTAAGTTTTTTTAAAAGATAAATAAGGGATTTCGAATATAAAAGTAAAGCTTTTTCTCTGATTATTAGATGATATAAAAAATAATCGAAATTAATAGAGACCATATGTTTACACTCTGTTCAGAAATTTTAGCACAAACACATATTAACACATTTGGGCAATTTATTTAACCTCAAATCATTTAAAAATAATTTTTCAATAAAAACACTGTTAATTCTTTAAAAAACATCATTAAAGCCATTTTTTAAATTTTATCAAAAGCAAAGAAAACATTTATCAAAATATCGAAATTTAAAAAAATAATTAAATTTTTGGGGTTTGCAGGTAGGTAGCTAATTTAATTTTAGTTAACAAAGTGCAAGTTTCTAGTGGCTACGAATTATCACTGATTTTTGAAATTTTTTTATTAACGCTTTTTCGCAATTCCTTCGTGGTTTTTGTATGGCGAAAACTGCCAGTAAAAAATTAACAAAAATTATTGATAACTTGCAGATAGTTGAAACTTGCAATTTCTTACACTAAAATTTAATAAGCCAACAAATCTTCCTACTCAAAAAATTTAAAAAAAAAAAAGTTCAAAATTTTGATGAAAATTTGGTAAATCATTGTACATTTTGTAAAAAGTTTCAATAACTTGTATATATGGGTTTTCTTAGAGAATGAACCATATTTTACTTGGCAAATAATGTTAATAAATTACAAGAAAAATAAAGTGCCCAAATCTGTCAATATGTGGTTGCGCTATAATTTGTAAACTAGGGATGCCAACTTTGGACATTTTCTTGATCCCGGGATTTTCGAGATCTGCAAACAAAATCACGGAATCCCGAGATTGTCCCGAAATGCAGGAAGTTTTGATTCGTAATTTTTAATTTGCCAAAAACTTTAACACGTCTGTAATCGTCGTATTATAGTAGTATTCAAAATAATATAAATATTATAAAGAATAACAATTTTTACAACAAATTCTCTGTATTTATTGGTATATTCAATAACAAAAAAGAAATCAACGTAAATTTTGACAAACATACAAAATAATATATACTTCGAATACAAATGTACATATTGAGTATAGCAGCAATACATATGTATGTAGATAACAATATTAAATATTAATGTGCTACCATCTATTAAGAAAAGAAATACATCAAGTAAAAATTAAATACATAACCCATTCCATTTTGGGTGAGGTAGAATTTTTATTTTGATCAAAATACAATCTTAAACGAATTAAAGCAAGCCGGGATCCCGGGATTGACATTCCTATTGTAAACAGAGTATACTCTAATACTCGTACTTACTAGTATGTAAATAGTTTAAGGGAATCATTGTATATTCATGCCATTAATGGGCATAATATTTGAATATCTTTAACCTTTTACTCGCTGCTAATTATAGGAAAGGAAACTTTTTATAAAAATCGAAAACCAAATTGGTCATAAGATTATGAAAGCTCTTTCCAAAAAAAAAATCCAAAATTTAATATTTGTCATGATTATAGTGATTTTTAGGCTCCGCTAATTACTTGCTTACTGTTTTAAAATACAGGATAAATACTTGTGAGCAAAAATATATGTTTCTCTAGGTGTTCAAATAAACCAGAAATTTTTTTATTTTTACAAAAATCCTCTGCCAACGATCTAGATATTTCAATATCTATACATATTGGGTATTTACCGTATCGCCAGTACATTCAATATTATGCAGTACAAATTAGCGTAGATTTTTGACAATTTTTTTTGTGACGCCTTCTCGCATTTTTTTTTATCTAAATCAAGCTGACGACTTTTTATATTGAAGAAATCGGGGGAGACACTCAAAATGTATTTTAACCTGCATAATCAAAAACATTCTAACAAAATAAAAAAAAAAATATAAAACAAAATACACTAAAAATATTAGGTTTTCCAAAAATGTAGCTCTCTGCGCTGCCTAGCGGAATATTTCATACTTGATTTTGCACTGTCGTCAGACTCTTCAATTATACTTAAAGTTTAATGCCATTAGAGAACTTTGTTCAAAAGCATATTAGTAAGAAAACTACTATGTGGTAAGACCGCAATCAATATTGGCAATGATAGAAACTCCTCTATTTGTTTTCAAGTGTTGTTTAAAGAAGGCGTTTACAGGTACAAATACAATAAGTGGGTGTATACAAATTAACATATTTTGTAAGTTAGTTTTGTTATACAAACAGTAAGACTTCGATAAAAGCAACCAGTAAAAATTCAAGCAGTTTCGTTGATTCAGAACCCATTCAGCACCTGGAATGAGTATTTAAGCCTAAAATAAAGTTTCTAAAGTAAATAATCCGCATACAACATACAAAACACATTAAGTCAAACGTTTATTTATGTTTTTTTGATGAATTAATAAAAAAAAAAAAAAAAATTAATATTGAAATACAAACATTTGTTTCAGGTTCTGCAAAGCATTAAGCGATTTAGTTATGACTATGTCATAACCACTTCTGGAAAAGTGCGTTACTTATTGTGAACTACCTCGAAATGATCTAAAAATAGTCCTGGAAATGTATCTGGTCCTGAAATGGACCTTTATTAGTTACAGAATGAAAAAATCGACTACACTGAATTCAGTAGTACTAACCGTTTTTCTTGGTTAGTTTTTGAGATATTTTAAATGAATGAAATTTATAGATTTTAAGAGACCAAATATGTGAAAATTTTGATTCATTTTTAAAGCTTTCATCCAGTGTCTGTTTTAATTTGTGTACTAAGTTTCATTAAAATCTATGAACGGTTTTATATTTTCGCGACCTTTAAGGAGCCTTAACCAATTGTGCACTGACTAAGTATCTTAGTATTTATTTTTTCCGATACTTTGATTGTTAGATCAATCTCTATCAGCTTTTTATTTATTTTTGAGAAGTTAGAAATGTACCAAAAAACTTTTTATCCTCATTTTATATTTAAAACAAATGCGCCTAGATGGTTACAACGCTTTAGTAAGTTAAAAACGTGTCCGAGACTATCTAGAGTGTTCAAAAAATCATGAACAATCCATCAACAAGCAACGAGAGATATAATGGTGCACCAAATAAAAAGATATAATCCCGCTAAAAGAGTAGAGATTTTCGAGATTTCTTGAATTTTTTTTTTTAATTCGAAAAATCTTTACCTTGAGGATTTGTTTTATGCCGAATCTATTAATATAACATTAATCAAAGAAATTATTAAAAATCAACGGCAATATACAGCTACTTCAAAATTGCACTTGATTATACTAAAATTAAATTGGCTACTCGAAAATAAAATGAAAACGTGTTTTTTACATTTTAAATTTTTGATGAAAGCATTCTTTCTGATTCCAATTGTAATAAGAAAAGAAAGAAGTAATATTTAACAAAAAAAATCGACTTCAGTACTTACATCATTACACTAAATATTTAAGATTACCGTTAGTTTTCTCTTGGTTGCATAATTGCAATTGGACTAAATTAAAACGGGATCACCTTTCCAAGTAAGCAAGAATTAATGGAATCGGTTCACGGGGTTCAAAGTTATGAGTTAAAATTCATATAAAAATGCATAAAGGGCGAAGCTCTTATACCATTTCCAAATCCTTATTGGGCAAATAAGTATTTAAGTTAATTAGCACGGCATGTGTGTTTCCTACGGCTTTTCAAAAATAATTCCAGTAAAAAGTTTTAAAGCAAAAATGTTGTAAAGAATTCAGATTTTAATCATTTTCAGTGCAGTATTTTCTATCGATAGCGAAATAAATGCAAAAATATGAAAATCTGGAACTGGAAAACAATTTTTATATATGGAATGGAAAAAGCTATCGAAGTTAGACATTTTTCGTGACACTTTTAAGGCGGTTACATTTTTTTATTTGGTGCACTATAACGCCGTAAGTTGAAGGATTATCTATGACTTCCTAGAAAACCTGCATTTTATTTCTGCAGTTTATTAATAAATTAATTTCTTTTCTCTTTTTAATTAATGTCTTTGTTTCTTTCAAACGCTAGTGTTAATTACGTGTTTATATAATTCAAGACTTACATACATGCATACGTACAAATACAATTCGTAATAATTTTTGTAAGGCAAGAGAAAATCAAACATTGCAAGTTCTACAATCGTCATGGCAGATGCCATTTTTCGTTTGACGATATTTTCATTATGAAGAGTTCATTCGCTTTTTGCGTTTTTTTGTTAATTCAGAATAGCACCACAAACAACAATTGTTATTACACAACCGGTTTATTTACACTGCATTAGTGTGTTGTATTATTTTTATAGTTCAGCAGCTGGTTTGTAGAAAATTCTTGCATTTAATTGAAAATGTGTTTTATTTTTTATTATTATTTTATTCAAAGCTCATAGCTGACCTGCAAGTCCAATTGTCTCGACCTTTGAATCTTCATCAGCCTCTGGAAGGTGTTGGCTTCCAATATGGTTTTAACTCCAAGGAGCTACAAAATATTGTCGCATACTGGCGTAATACATACCTGCCGAAATGGAATGAATATGAGGCATACTTGAACAAGTTTCCGCATTTTGAGACTCAAATTCAAGGGTAAGTAATGAAAAAGAAACTAAACTTATGAACACGATCAAACGTTAAAACTATTTATGCGCTTAGTATGAAAGTGGTCAATACCAGAAACTTATTATAGGCAAGCTTATGTTAAAATTTAATTTTTGCTTCGCTTTAAACAGCTGATTTTTTTGACAACAGTCGAAGCTAGCATTTGGTCACATTAGCTGACAATGTGAGTCAAAGCTAAAACAAAGCAAAAAATGGTGAGCAAAAAAAAGCTCACATTCGATTAGCACCTTCACTTACAAATCGGTGAATTGACGCTACTTTAGATTCGGTTTCGCACATTAAAATACGTAATAAACAGCTGACATTCTCAAAGGGGTCAATAACAATGTCAACAAAGCAGCGAGGTGCCGGGGTGATGTACATAGAATATTTAAATTGAATATTGCGAATATTCACCAACTGTTTGCATTCATATCGCCAACTTACTACAGAAAACACACAACTCAAAGTTGTGTAATATGTAAACTTCTTAGCTCCCATTGTGGGTATAATTTGCGATAACCCAGGAGAACATTTTTAACTGCTTCATGTGTAATTTGTGTTGTAGAAATTTTCGAAAATTTTATCTGACATTAGTCGTATTACGGTAATTACTGCGACTAAAACTATGTATGTATGTATGAAATAAATAATTTAAAGCAGTTAAGAAAGGTTCACAATTTTCAACTATTTCTTTTGATATTTTATCAATCAATGTGAAAATGTTGCGATAGCACAAAATTGGTGGATTAATTGCTTAAAAATTCAGCTGCAGAGATTTCACGAACGGGTGATCGAACAAAAACGAATAAATGAACTTTGATGGTATCACTTTCGGTATCACTTCGGGAGACTTTCGAAGCACACCTATTATAGAACTAGATTAAGAACATTTGAACTAGTTGCGCACTATTTTGGGACTAGTTCGGCACTAACTCCTGGCTTTTTCAGAATAATTTCGGGGTTAGTTCCGTACTATTACGAGAACAAACTTTGACAGTTTCGGGAGCTCGTCAGGACTGTTTTAGGAAAATTTCGGGAACAGTTTAGGATAAATTTTAGATTTATAAGGACGTGTTCAAGATTATTTCGGCTCAACTTTTCGACATTTCAGAATCACTGAAGGATTATTTTAAAGACTAGTTGGTGAACATTTCAAGGTAGTTCGAAACTAGTCACGAAATCTTTAAATGTTTAGTTTAATTTTACAAATCACAACGAAAAGAAATAAAGCAAAACATAAAAACTATTTTTGTGTTTTATCAAAAATTTTGTTGTTCAAGAAGTTACACCGACTGAGTTAAGGTTGACAATATGGCAGATTAGCGCGAGCAGCCTACAACAACACCTCATGTACTACCGTTCTGATAACTGTCTACCCTTCAGACTGAAACTTTAAAAATGACAAATAATTCTATAATGCATTGTGTCAGTTTTGAATAATAAGCAAAAGTTCATTGAGACATTTTTAGTAAATGAATTACTAACTGATTTCATATTGATTTATGTTTCTTTCTTGTTTTCAACAGCTTGCGTATACACTTTATACATGTCAAGTCCCAAGCAGCAACCGAAGAAAAAAAATTACTTCCTTTAGTACTACTCCATGGATGGCCGAGTTCTGTACGTGAATTCTACGACATTATTACCTTACTCACAAATCCTAATTCGCAATCCGAATATATTTTCGAAATCATTGCACCCAGCTTACCAGGTTTTGGCTGGTCGCAGGTACAACTCTAACTTAGAGAAAAGTTTTTATATCTACATATATACATACATACATATGTACATACGAGTAAATAAATAAAAAATAATTTCCATTTCATCTTAGGGCGTATCGAAAGTCGGCTTTGGTACCGCTCAAACAGCTGTGGTGCTGCGAAACCTTATGTTGCGCCTTGGGCATGAGCAATTTATAGTACATGGTGGAGATTGGGGATCCGTGATTGGATCCAGCATGGCTGCGCTCTTTCCTCAGAACGTCTTGGCTTACCATTCCAATTTGTGCATCGCCGTGAATCCACTTGCCCTAATCACTAAAGGCTTACGTACTCTGTTTCCGAGCTTCTATCTTAAAACTGAGCATCGAGGATTCTTTCGATCTTTTAGCGAAGAAATTTCATACATTCTTGAAGAAACTGGTTACCTACATTTACAAGCTACAAAGCCTGATACCATTGGTGTGGCCTTATCGAACAATCCCGTTGGCTTGGCTGCTTATATTCTCGAAAAATTCTCAACTTGGACCAATGTAGAATTTCGCAATCTTTCGGATGGTGGTCTGACAAAACATTATCGCATGAATACTTTATTGGACAATATTATGATTTATTACATAACGAATTCAATAACAACATCACAACGTATCTACGCGGAGGCGTGGTCGAAAACTCAAATTGATATCGACCGTGTTCACGTCCAAGTACCAGCCGCTTGTGCGCGTTTTAAATGGGATCTTATACATGCTACTGATAGCGAACTGAAACATAAATTTAAGAATCTCATTCAGAGCACCTTATACATAGACGGTGGTCACTTTCCCGCTTTGGAAGTGCCACAGACACTTTATGACGACTTTATTGAGTTTGTTAAAAAGGCTGGTTTGTAGATATTCTAAATTAAGTAGAGATGGCATTTTTTTATGTTCAAAAGGTTTTTTTACAATTGCACGCATAATTCGGGAAAATGTGTAATGCATATGTGTACCTGCAAAAAATTTTTTTTTGTTATATTTTGTAAGAAATTAATCTCATTGTTAAATAATATTGTATGGGTAATAAAATAATTTTCATAATTAGATATACCATTCATAGAAATGGTATTTTAAGTTTGGTCTGATCTTTGTAAGTACAAGATGTCCGTCTGTCCTTCTGTCCGTCTGTATGAACGCAAACTAGCCCCAGGCATTCAGTTGTATTTTTTTTTAATTTATTAGACATTTGTCGGAATCGGCCAGATCGGCATTTTTGGAACAGAATAGCGACCCTATAATTCTGAAAGGGTATATTGAGTAGATCATTTTTGTAGAACAAACTTATGGTCCAGCACGTCTGAGTTTTTTTTTTACAGTGGGTCAAAGTTTTCATTTTTTGGTCGAAGGGAGCATTATTATATTATAACCCAACGGAAACCCACTTTCCCGCCCAACCGACACGAGGGGCTCAATCCGCATAACGTACGGATGTTTTTTAAATATACAAATCTTAGGTGCCAAGTCGTGACAGAAGAAAGTTTGTTAAGCGTCGAGATTCCAAGCTGCTCAGCTACAGAATAAGAATTCATCAGCCGAATACAAAGTTAGAGAAATGCAAAGTAAGAAAATTGGATCGTTAGCTGTTATTACGAGAGGATAGAACAGTTCTTTTAATTATAAAAAGTGAGTCCGATACATCAAAGGTGCTGGAATGATTGTTAAAGTCTCGGCATAAACCCCGAAATGGTTCATTCAACTCAAAGTTAGTTCGGCATAGTTTCAAGAAAAGTGGTTTAAAGTTTCTCGTTGCACGGGAGGGTACATTAAAATTAATTTGCTCTAGAAGAAATGGACTTGAGATCCATCCATTGACTAATTTTACCAGAAATATTATACCTAACATTTCTCGGCGACTCGAAAGAGTAGGAAGATTAATAAGTTTTAAA
Organism: Philophylla caesio; assembly: GCA_963971545.1. Taxonomy (NCBI): domain Eukaryota; kingdom Metazoa; phylum Arthropoda; class Insecta; order Diptera; family Tephritidae; genus Philophylla; species Philophylla caesio. The sequence continues at coordinate 78,050,557 of OZ020606.1, forward strand.
CGACTAGTGTAAGGGGGAAGATTGTATGGCGAATCCCATCGAAGATTTCTCAAAGCAAAAAGTAAGAATTGTTTTTGTATTGACTCTAGTTGGTCTGAGTGGACCTGATAACGAGGGTTCCAAACTATGGAACCATACTCCAGTATTGGTCTTACCAATGAAGTAAAAAGTGTTTTAGTTATATACGGTTCGCGGAATTCCTTTGACCAACGCTTTACAAAAGCCAGCACACCCCTTGATTTATTAACTGTGGAACTAATATGAAAATTAAAATTGCGTTTACAATCCAACTATATGAAAAAAATGTTGTAAGTTAATGTCTGGGAGAATTCTTATGGTCAGAGTTGTATTGTGGAATTGTATGAGGATTATTTTTGTGGAAGATCTTAACCCTCTAACTGTTCTCTTTATGGGTCAATTTGACCCTTTTTTCGAGAAAATAAAAAAATATCCTTTAAAAAAGGACATTTAAGGATTAAAATATTGTACGAAAATGTTTGGCGGAAAATTTCAGTGGGGGTCACCAAAGACACCATTGTTGTAAATAAAGCTCTTTACGATTAATTGGCAAAATTACACGCCAACATATACAAAGCAGGTAAAAACGTCGTCAAGTTCGGCCGGGCCAAACACTGAGTTCCCGCGTCTAGTCAGCTGTGACTTACAAATCAGCTGTGACTTACAAATCGGGTGTGATAAAATTAAGGATAATTGAGCTACTAAGCAGTACATATCGGGTGTGATTTTTACTAAAATTAATATAAAAAAAATATATGTGCTTTCTTTGTAAATGGGATTCACGTGCTACCAGCAGCCATTATCATATTAAATATTTCGAAGAACATAAAGAAAATATTATTGGTGACTTAAGTGTAATCCATGAATCCCTGGTCCCAAAGGATAAGGTCATACTTCCACCGCTGCATATTAAGTTGGGCGTGGTGAAACATTTTATTAAAAGCTTAAATACACAAGGAAATGCTTTCAAACGCATTCAAACAATTTTCCCCAGATTATCTGCAGCAAAATTAAAAGAAGGTAAAATACGGTTTTAAGAAATAATTTATTTCATTTAATGTAAATTACCTTTTCTAGGAATGCTCGTTGGACCCGATATAAGAAAATTATTACAAGATGAAGAATTTTATGGTCATCTGTCGGATATGCAAATGACAGCATTTGACTTTATGCTGCTGGTTATATCAGAATTCCTTGGAAACTCAAAAGCACAAAACTATGCAGAAAATATTGAAAGCATGCTAATCGGTTTTAACAATATTGGCGTTAAGATGTCACTAAAGCGGCATTTTCTGCACTCTCATCTCAATTTTTTTAAAGATGAACACGGTGAAAGGTTTCATCAGGATATAAAGGTATTGGAAGAAAGATTCAAAGGGAAATCCCAAAGTGTAATGCTTCCTGAATACGTATGGGGCTTGTACAGAAACCTTGACACATCGGAACATTCACGTCAAGCTAAATACAGGAAAGCATATTAAGTTTAATCTTTAATCCATTGTCATACTACTGCTGAAGCAAAAAAATAAATATGTACATACTATAATAAACCACTATTAAAACAAAATTATAATTTTTGATAGAAGTTGGCGTGTAATTTTGCCAATTAATCGTATAGAGCTTTATTTACAACAATGGTTTCTTTGGTGACCCCCACTGAAATTTTCCGCCAAACATTTTCGTGGAATATTTTAATCCTTAAAATATATATTTTTTGATTTTCTCGAAAAAAGGGTCAAATTGACCCATAAAGAGACCAGTTAGAGGGTTAAGATCTTCCACAAAAATCCCTTCGACCAAAAAATGAAAACTTTGACCCACTGTAAAAAAAAAACTCAGACGTGCTGGACCATAAGTTTGTTCTACAAAAATTATCTACTTAACATACCCTTTCAGAATTATGGGGTCGCTATTCTGTTCCATTCAAAAAGTCTTCATTTGTTGGACAGTGTAATTATTTCGACTATTACAGCAGTCAAACTCAGTCAAGACAGTCTTTTTTTCCTTTTTTTTTCGACACCTATCTTTTTCGTGTTCACACCTATGTAAATATAAAACCTTTCCTCTTTTTGCTTTTCACGCGGAAAATGCGTCTCACTTCCTAGCACCCTGTACCCTACATCTTTTTGTGCCGTAGCGACACTTCTCATCCTTACCAATTTCTCTTTCAATCTCACTGATGGTCCAGTGTTCTCTTCAGTCACGTTGCGTAGATAAAATGTTGCTCTCAGAGAGCAGAGTAAAAGACGAATGGCGAAAGGGCCGTACACATACAACTTTCTTCGCTTTACTTGACAATTCGAAATTAAGCAACAAAGCATGAGGTGTAGAAGGTTTGCTACATAGAACGCTTTGACAGTTTTTGCGTTAGTTGTTTGTTTCCAATTTTTATTTGTGCCTATTCCGAGTATTTTGTTTAATAAAAGAATAGGAAGTGATTTTTATTGATATAATTAAGTGGTAGTTATGCTAATTATGTATGTTTGAACGTCGCGAGTATAATAAACCATATAAACGCCGAGCATATTTCGACAAAATAAATAAAAACCGATCCAGGGGAGTTTGAAAAACAGGTGAGGGTGGTTCATTTGCTATTTATTCATATTTCTCTTCTTTCATCTTTTTAAAAGTAATTATACACGCAAAAACTATGAAATACTAGTAAATTTTCTAAATCGTGTGTATATGCACCCAGAAATAAAATGGAAATGTATACAGTTGATTGTCAAAGGTACAAAAGTTGAGAGTTCGCCATGATTTTGCTTCGTTTTGCTTTGCTTTACTTTTCTCGCCTTGTATTTAGCAGCACTCATATAACATCTGTACTTTAACTTATCTGTCAAAGCGAAACTCTGAAGCAAAGCAAAGCGAAAGTCTTATGTGTACGGCCCTGAAGTGTCTTCGAAGCGGTTGATTGTGTTTGCAGCTTTTCGACGTCAAGGGTTTCTTGTGTCAATCGCCGCGAACAAGTTAAGTTAAGATTTTGATTCGAATTATAATTTAAAATAGTATTAGTTTTATATGAAAGTTTCCAACTTGTAAAATATTGTGTCGTGTAGGAAGTAAGTTCAATATTTTACTCCTCTTGCTCATCAATCATAATTGTCATGTAGAATTTAAGAAGTTTTTTTTATACCTGTCATATTGTTACATAGTGAAATCCATGGTGAAATTATATACAGGTGATGTCTGTTCGAACTCACAAAATGACAGACTGTCTTAATTGTGGCATGCATTTTAAAAGTAGTAAAAAAGGGAGAAAAGAAGCCCAGGACTAAAAATGTTAAAATTTAAAAGAATAACTGTTTGTATACATGCATTTACCTGTCTATGTATGTAAATTATTAAATATATGTACATACCTATGAAAATCAAAAATTAGAATGTGAAATGGAATGTTTGACTGAAATGACACTAAAGGTGTAAAATAGGTTGCCGCAGGTTTTGAAAAAAAAATATTTTAAAACTATATATATGTTTTCTGATTTTTAACAATTACTTTCTTAAATTAAATTTCTACGCTCTAATTAAAAAAAAACTTTAATAATTATTTTAAAGTTATAATAAACCTTGCACATCGACTACTAAAATTGTATATCTGCCGTACAGATTTTTAAGTAATGTTTTGTTTGGACTTTAGCGGCCGACTTGTACCTATAACTTAATGAGTTATAAAATAACCATTTAGAATTATTAAGCAATTTATTCATAAACATAAACGCATAGTCCAGTTATTAATTTTTAATTTCCAATATTCATTAGCTATTTCTTTCGGAATTCTTTTTTTTATTCTTGATTTTCTCTTTTAATCGTGGCATATTAAAAATATACACAAATAATTAAACTAATGACGAGTTAAACACATCAATAACATCGCTTTCTTGTCAAAATATTACTATTTATTTATAAGAGAACAAAATTTTAAATTCACAATTTTTAACAAATAGCAAGAGCAGCTAATACATTTTTTTATATTATTTTTTTTATTTGTAACGGACTGTTTTTTAATTAAATACAAGGAATTTAAGGAATCTATTTTAGTAGAACACACTCCTGCAAAAACAAATGCCGGTACGAAAACACGTGGTAAGACGTGATGATCCACCTACATAGTATAAACGTAAGATAATCAGAAACCAGACTGGAAATAAATAAATGTAAACAAACAACATCATTTTGATATTAGCTGTACCACTACAAAGGAAAAAAAAACAGATCTACAAGTAAGTACAGCTTACAAACGCAGCGTTACTAATTTTGCCTTGAGGCAAAACAAAAGTACGCATCAAAAAGGATATATTTCTAATACCATTTACTTTGCTTTTACAAATGAGAGAAGGAGAGTGGGCAACACTGGAAGTAAGACAACGAACAATGTCTAAATTTATAGCTATTCGGTTTACTGACATCACCTGTATATACTCGTAATTCCACCATGAGTAAAATCATGCGTAATTTTTTTTTTTTTTTTGAGAACGCTAAATGACGTATTTAATGTAAATCAATTCGAACAAATACCTTTACCGAAATGTAATGTTATCAAGTTTGCTACCAGATATCATAAATGTGCATATGTACATCCATATCTCAATTTTCCAAGGGTTTTATCAATTTGAAACACTCGCACCTGTGCGGCACAAGACACCACTGTACGATAGTAAATTTATCTACAATTTCCCAGTAGTGAAATAACCAACTAGTCCGAAAAAATATTAGGAAATAACTGAAATAGAACCAGTCCGAAGGAGACCAGAATTAAGTACACAAAAATAAAAGCTTTTAACTCGAGACCATATTGAATTATATGAATATTAAGTACGTATGCACTTCAATATAAAGGGTGTTTTATTATACATGTGTTTTTCAATGAGGCAATACTTTTTTCGGAGTTGGTATTTTAGACAGCTGTTACTTGGTTTATATGTACTCAGTTACGTTTGCCATTTCATAATGAACAGACTTACTCCGGAACAAAAGCGTCGTACATTCGCTGAATGGACCCAAAACGAAGTGGCCACCGATCCCGATTTTCACAAGAAAATTTTGTTCAGCGATGAAGCTCACTCATTTCTTCAAAAATGAAACCGGCCGTAATGTTACAGTCAGTGGGGAACGCTATAGAGCCATGATTAATGACTTTCTCATGCCAGAATTGGAGGAAGTTGATGTGGACGACCTTTGGTTCCAACAAGACGGCGGTACTTACCATACAGCCAACGAAACAATTAATTTATTGAAGTACACAGTTGGTGAGCGCATTATCTCAGTCGCGGGCCTGTGGCGCTGCCTCCAAGATCGAGCGATTTAACACCGCTGGACTATTTTTTGAGGGGTTAGGTGAAGTCGCTTGTCTACGCATATAAGCCCGAGACGACTGACGCCTTGGAAGATAATATTCGGCGCGATATTGCTGACATACGTCCCCAATTGCTGCAAAGAGTGGTCAAAAATTGGACCTCTCGGCTGGAATTTATTCGAGCCAGCCGCGGCGGTCACTTGCCCGAAATCATTTTTAGAACATAATGGCAAACCCTTATCTTTATAATAAAGCTAAATTCTGGGCAATATCATTAAATTATATGCGTTTTATTTCTTGTTAAAAACCACATGTCTAAAAAAACATTTACATACATTTGGTGATACGTGTATGGATTTTATTAATTAAAGCTATTAAGTTTAGATACAAAATTTAAAATGATTAGTGATTGATAAATGACTAGTGTGGCTTTCGATTCAATATAATTGTGAGATAATTTATAACTAGTACATTTGCCAGCAGGGTATATACGTAAATAAATGGACTTATTTACAAATCACTGCCCACTGATAACGAAAAAGTCCAATTATTTGGCTTGCACGATTAGCGAACCACAATCAGTGGTCAATGAAATCGTAAACGGTCACTAATAAACAACGAACTAAGAATAATTTTAAATTGGCTGGCATTTGATTTCTTTTAAATGTTAACTCATTAGAAAACCAGGCACGCTGCAATTTATACAATGAATTGTGCGGGAAGGTGTACGTGGATTTTCGGCATAATTTTTGTGCTCGCGTCTATGTTCGCTTACAGGCGAATAAACACTGTGTTCGAAGCAGATGCGCCAACGATATCGTTGCAGGAATGGTGGGGCGATGAGGAAAAGCCGAAAGACTGGGAAGGATATATAAAGAACTCCTCCGCAGTGATCGGTAATAGGTTAGTGTTCGGTGATGAGGTAAGCAACTGCATAAATGTGATTTCCACTGAATAAATTTTGTTTAACATATTTGATTGCAGACAATTAAGGATCTGTATCAACAGCTGAATCGTACAGTACGCTTTGCAAAGCCATTAGAAAATCAAAATAATAGAAATGGATTCAACACTCTAGAACTGCAAAGGATAATCGAATATTGGCGCGATGATTATTTGCCGCGTTGGCGCGAACGTGAGGTGTTTCTCTGGCAATTCAATCACTTCACCACCGAAATTCAAGGGTTAGTGATATTTGAGCAAGAATGATAAATTAGAAGATTGCGACACATTCGTCCCGTCTTGAGTATTGTTGGTTTTTCCTAATAATTTTCCAAATAAACCGATCGGCCTTAAAGCTCAAAAATATTTAAAAATAAATAGTTATACGAGTATGGCCCTACAATGACATTCTACGAGTATTTCACGAATTTTTGTTGTCCCGACATTTTGAATCTCTTCGATTTTGTAACAAAATGCTAAACACGCTTGAGGAAAAAATTTGTTTAAAAATCAACGGTAATTTGGGCTACAAACTTGTAAACTTAAAATTGTAAAGCATACAAATTTTGTTTAAAGGTTAAAAGTTGGTCGATATTTTAGTTTGGTATAAAGTTAGAAAATCGCATTTATGTGGCTGTTTGTTTAAGAATGAACAGTTTTTTAATTGAAAAATAAAAATATTTAATAAAAACAAACCGTGAACGTAAAGAGACTCTATTTGAGAGTAGAGACTGTATACTGAGGCTGATGAATGCCAACTGGTCTTTGACTTTTTACACAACCACGAACATTATGTGTATGACATATACATAAGTATATAGTCTCTGGTATAAAAATGATATCTACATTTTTGAAAATTTTATATTTTATTTAGTAATAAATTTATGTATTCCTTGATTTTTATACATTTGATCTCATCATTGCAGTTTGCATATGCACTTTTTACATTTGATTGCTTACGAAGAGAACAAGGTGGGTAAAAAATGGTATCCAGTGCTCCTGCTGCATGGGTGGCCAAGTTCAATCCGTGAATTTTATCCGCTTATACATAAGCTTCATCAGACACGCCTAGACGAAAACAACAAATACATTTTTAATGTGGTGGTGCCTAGTTTACCGGGTTTTGCGTGGTCACAGGTAAACAGCACAAAAAAGTATATATATGTTAAACATTTATTTAGCTTTAAATTTTTTTCCGTGGTAGGGAACATCGAAGACAGGTCTCGGGCCTGTACAAATTGCCGTCATCATACGCAACTTAATGCTGCGTTTAGGTTACACGAAATTCTTCATACATGGTGGTGATTTTGGATCCGTGATTGGTTCTCATATGGCTACCCTTTTTCCCGAGAATGTAGTTGGGTTTCACTCTAATTTCTGCACTGTACTCACGCGTAGATCTCTCATAAAAGGTTTTATGAATACGATCACTGAAAACCTTTTCGGCCCGCATTTCTTTGAAGGGAATTTTTTTCCACGTTGGGAGTCAATTAAACATTTGATTGAGGAAACTGGTTACTATTATATACAAGCGACGAAACCAGACCTGATTGGGGCTGTGCTCACAGATAATCCAGTCGGCTTAGCTGTCTACATTTTGGAGATATGGTCCTCCCTAACTAATAAAAGTTATAAAGCGTTCTTCGATGGCAGTTTGAGCAATCGTTTTAAAATGGATGCGCTTCTGGATAATCTTATGATATATTATTTGACTAATTCTATAACAACTTCTTCGCGCATTTTCGCTGAAACGCACGCTCAGCAGCAGCGCAAACTGGAAATGGATCATATTCCGACAGAAGTTCCTACTGGTTGTGCACGTTTTAAGAATGATTTGATACATTTTTACGATAATCAGCTGAAAGAGAAATATCTTAATTTGTTGCATAGCCAATATTATAAATATGGTGGACATTTTATAGCATTAGAAAGACCTCAGTTATTGTATAAAGACTTCATAGGCTTTGTAAAAAAGGTGGAAAATTTCAGTAAACTCGCATAGCTCCTGAGTATGTTTATATTTATTAAGAAGAAATAAAACGTATTTAATTTCCTTCAAGAAATTGATTGTTTCGTTGGCTGTATGGCATTAATCAATGGTCGTCCACATCCAACAATTCAGGCACGAAAAAGTCATTAATCATAGCTCTATAGCGTTCCTCATTGACTGTAACATTATGGCCGGCTTCAGTTTTGAAGAAATATGGACCAAAGATTCCCTGTGCCCATAGAGCACACAAAACAGTGACTTTTCGAGGATGTAACAGCGTCTCAACAATGGCTTGTGGACTATCGTCACTCCAAATGCGACAATTATGTTTATTAATATACCCATTCAACCAAAAGTGAGCTTCATCGCTGAACAAACATTTCTTGTGAAAATCGGGATCAGTGTCCATCTCGTTTTGGGCCCATTCACCGAACGTGCGATGTGCTTGATGGCCGTTCGGCTATAATTCTTGCACGAGTTGGATTTTGTAAGCCCGCCAACCAAAATCCTTCCGGAAAATCTTCCATCAAGTGAATGGGCACAGCTCGAATTGTCTTCTTCGATACTCTGCTCCACAGCAGCAATAGCGTCTTCGGTGCGCACTGTACGGCGTCTCTGAGGATGCGCATTATCCACTGGAGCAAACGTAAATGTGCACCCTCTGGCGGCGTAGGCCACTGGATGTCTAAAGAAGGAAGAAAAAGATGATGCAAATACTGCAAAACTTCACAAACTCAGTGTTTTTGTTCAATACCTTAGCTGTTTAAATGGACGGATTTTCGTCCTAAGTGCAAAATCTGAACAATCGGTTGAATGGGACCTATATAGATACATGTTATATATCTTTGATCTCTATGATTTTCACTGCTTCTATAGAGAATAGCGGATGTTCTTGCAAAAATTCAAACTTCTTGCTGCTTAAATGAAGGAGTTATAAAGGAAAATATAATATCTGAATAATCAGTTCCTATATACGTTATAGTCGTCCGATCTGGGCGGTTCCGACAAATCTCTTATAAATTATAAAAAGGCGCCTGACTGCCAAGTTTTATTCAAATAGCTCTGAAAGTTTGAGTTCAAACAGACGGACAGACAGTCGGACATGGCTAAAACGACTCAGCTCATCATCCTGTTCATTTCGGTATACTTTTTGATGGGTCTAACTCTTTTCATTCTGATACTTACAAACATCGGACCAAAGTTAATATACCATTTCCATGAAAGGTATAAAAAGCATAGGTTTTTATAATATTATAGCTTATCTTAATAAAAAATTATGCGGATTCGATTCTCGCGCTGGTTGGACGGGAATGGAGGGTAAAAACCGTGGGGATCATTATAATTTTTATTAATTGTTATTACGAATACAATTTACTTGAAAACTGTAAATAGTTTTTTCTTGTTCTTAGCTTTTTCTAATGGCTTTTCCTCTTTATGTTTTTTGTTTATATGTTTTTAATATGGTTGAACTCATCTTATGTTATCATTCTATTAAAAACAAACAAAAACTAAAAAATGGAAATTGACAAAAAAAAGCTCGATAAACGGTAAATTTTTAATTTGCTTTTTTCTAGTTCTAGGCAATATATTAATCTTATCCGTATTTATGGCACCAAATCATGTAAAATGGATTTATATTTTTCAAACAATTTGCAATAAGATAATTCATCAAAATTTGGTGTTTTGTTAGGAACGAAGCAAGTAAAATGACGTAAAATATCCCGGTGTTTTATAAATCGACCTTGCAAATACGTAATGAAAAGAAATAAGTATGTTATATAAATCGCGATTCGGTAATAGTCTTCAATGTTGTCAGGAAATTTATGGTTGAACGGTGGTCTTGCAGTCCAGCTATCGACTCAACGCCTTGAAATGTAGATTTGTTGACAAAAAGGCTGTTGCCGTATTGCCTGATGGCGACTAATGGTTGTAATATCGAAGATTCTAGGGTTAGAGGTGACGAGGTTGACATTTCTCAAGAAGAATAATCCGGTCCGGCAGGTTCTGGCTGCAAACTCTCTACCGCGACTCACGAAGTGAATTCAGTTTTACAGCAAATGCATCGCTGATATAAATATTTAAAATTCATTTGAAGCTTTGGATATTTGTAACTCCGATAATTTTCCAAAAGTGTATCAAGAATGAAAGAAAGTTTTCAATTTAGCGACGCCTAAAAGTTTATTTGAGATCAACTTTGAAAGAAGAAATAATGTTGATTATTTGCAACTAAACAATTGATTTTGACAACCAACCACTAATCAGCTGATTGATTAACACCACCTTTTATGAATTCGTCTTGGACAAAACTAAATCATTCCTTTCAATCAGTGATAATTTAAGTCATAGCTAAATCGATGTTTACGTTTCTATAAAAGATATTGTATTGTACTCTACCAGACCAACAACCTCCACCATGTCACTTCAAAAAAGCAAAACCACTGTAGCACCGTGTTATTGATAAAGCGGGAAGGTAAATATATTTTGGTTAATTTATCTATTCATCTGCAGATTTATTAAAATTTTCGCAATAAAAAATACTTTGTTGGCATTGGCGGGGTAGATATTTCCGAAACATATTGTTGGAATTTATATTCACAGCGAAGCTCGCGTCTGAAACTACTCCCATCTTGTAACCGTGAAGAGAAAAAAATGTTTTCGTTTTTGTTTTCACAGCCTCTTTTTAGCTGTGAAAAGTTTGAAAGTCTGCTATTCTACTTTCGAAGCAAATGTCACAAATTAATTTAAAAAAAAAACAAAACAAAATATGCCTGGAATAATTATTTTGCCTAATTTGTACTAAGATTCCGTGGTGAGGAAATAAAAGAGAATAATTTTTTACGTATTTAATCCTATTTGATTAATGGTAAAGATTTATAGGGATTCTTTGAGAGTGCTCAGACGCGATGGATAAAACATATTTGAAATAACCACCGACGAGAACTTTAGGGAATTATACTTATTCCCCAAAGCATTGTGCTTATAATAACAATAATTTGGCACTTGCACTAAAAAGCTCAGTGTTTGGCCGAGCTTCTCCTACCATTTGTGGCGTGCGTCTTTATATTGTAGCACAAATGGAGGGACCCCTACAGTTTTGTGCCGACTCCGAACGGCAGAAGTATTTAATGAGAAGCTTTTTCATGCAGAAATACCCTCGGAGGTTTTTCATTGCCTGCCGAGGAGTGACGGCTATTAGAAAAAAACTTTTTTCTATGATTTAGATTTGACTTGCCCCCCGAGATTCGAACCTCGGACTCAGCGGCATATCAAGTTATAGCACGCACCGCTACCCAATCGAGCATAGCGGCACATTGACCACAGCGGCATTGTGCTTCAAGTTAATTAATGAAATCACTTTTTTTTATCTACAAACAGCTTGCAAGAAAGTGTGGGACAAAATAGTTTGTCTGCTTTATCTCAAATATAAGTATGTAAGCAGATGTACGCAAATGGTTGCTGCTGCATGGAATAACGTAGCACCTAAATATAAGAAGTTTCCCAAACACGAAGAACTTATAGGCTAAAATAAAATGTATGAAAAAATATCAAATTCCAGGAGTAATCGGGGCCATAGATGGAACAGATATTAAAATTTCGGCAGCAAAAAAATTAATAGAGCTCGTTTACTATTGCCACAAGGTGGACATTCCAGAAAAGTAATGTTCATACCAAAATGCCCTATAAATATTAAATTCCACTTTTGGTGTTAAACCCACTTTGATCGAAGTAGTTCTCTTTACCAAATTAGTTGCTGGAAGCATTTCCTTTCTAATTTTGATGACTATATATTTTAAGGTGCCATTGGAGTTAACAATTCTTTCAAGAAATTTAAGTTGGGATACTTGCTTAACTTCTGTCCAAGAGAGAGCCTTGCTCTATAACCATAAATTTTGTTTTCTCAGTATTAATGCTCAAGCAAAGATCTCTGCATATACTCTGAAATCTAAAGAGCTTTTGCTGTAAGTTTTTCAAGGCGCATACTGAACTTTTACCAATTGATATTACACAAAAATCATCAGCATATTGAAAAATACATATGTGTGTCGTCTATAAATTGAAAAGAATCGGTGAGAGGCAGCTACCATGCCGTAAACCATTTTGCATTTCCACCTCGCTTCAACCCAAAATAAGAGTTCGTCTGTGTAAGAAATTTTAAATTCAGCTGTAGATTTTTCTTTGCACTCTAAACTCATGTAAATTATTAACAAGTTTATCAATATCTACGCAATTGTAAGCATTGAATATATACAGACTACAAACAAAAACTTCGTTATTTCTCTTTTTTCCTATTCCAATTACATGAAGGCATTCATTAAAACAAATGAGCGTCGTGTTTTTTTTTTATAAGCAAATCTTCTATTCGGAATGATGTGATTTGATTCAAAGAAATTATTTAAGAGTTCCTTTATAACTATGTAAATACAAATTAGTATCGCGAGTTGCGCGGAAAACAAAACACCGATTTTTTACGGAGACGTTCCCGTCTGTTTGGAATCTAAATTGCAACTGAAAATCGTATTCTAATTATTATGTGCCTAAAGCTTAATTCTAAAGCTGCGCTGCAGCTGTGGTTCGCCGGAACTGTCAACATTCCATTCCCACGGGAGCGTAGACACGCCGTCAGCACTTTTGGCTTGGGCGTGCAGTATGGCCTTCAAGTAAGGTGTCGGCTCAGCTGCATTCCTCTGCCATGGAGTTGTTGTTGTTGTTGGCAGTGGCTAGCGTATTATGTGCTAACTTACACTTCACAAAAACCGATATGAGTGAGATCGACCAAATAGTTTTATCCCCGAATTCAGTAAGCAGTCTCAGTCTCTAACAGAGACAAAAGTCACAATTTTAGACCTGTTGGCATTCAGTAGTTTCAAAACAAAGCCTCTAGTCTCAAAATAAAGTCTCTAAATAGTGACCTGGTGATGAGCAGGTCACAAAAAATTAAAATACAAATAAAAGAAAACAACGTGAAAGCGAGGAAAAGCAATAATCTCTAGCTCATTTTGAGACTTGCGATGAGACTGAGCTACAAAATCCGGGTATTAGAGATAGTTTCACTTTTAATTTATTGACAGAAACAGTGTTTGACGGCAGACGCCCAATATTGCCACTACTTTCAAATATACATTGGGGATTTTAGTTTTAATTTTATTGTATTTCAAACACATCCTCGGTTACATTTTGTTGCCACGTCAGGTGTTCCCCAGGGGAGCATTTTAGGACCTTTACTTTTTGTCATCTGTAATTACTTAATTTTTTCTAGTTTTTTTCTGTATGCAGACGATTTGAAATTTTTTGCGGTTGTTAACAATTCAGATAACGCGACTACCCTTGGATGTTTCAAAGTGTTTTCACTTGACATATATGTACGTGGCGCCCTGATGCTTTTGACATTAATTTTGCTATTGCGGGTTGTGTACTTCAGAAGGTTAAAGACATTAAGGATCTTGAGGTCATGTTTGACATTAAGTTTTCGTTTGAAAATCATATCAATTTTATTATATCGAAAGACTACTCAGTTTTTATCTTTGTTAGGCGCGATTCCTCGGAATTTTCTGATCCGTACCCATATAAGCAATTACATACTTATGTTCGTCCCTGGTTAGGTCTAATTTAGAATATGCAGTTATTATTTGAAGGCCTTATGATAAAAAATCGATAGATATAATTGAATGAGCTCAAAAGGTTTCTACTTATCTATCCCGACTTATGTAAATCAATTTAATTACTCTGGAAAAGGGGAGATCATCACTCTCACTATCGTTTATTTACAGTATTATTAATTGCTTCTCTGATTGTCCATTTTTACTTGTGCGGTTAAGCTTTAACGTTCCACAAAGGAATCTTTGCCATTTTGACCAGTTCCATGTTAATTGTTTCAAAACTAATTTTGCAAAAAAAGGCACCAATTGCTCGTGCACTTCGTAAATTTAATGCACTTTCCAAACCGCACTGGATTGATTTTTCTTTACCCAGGTCAGCTTTTATAAAGAATTTTAATGCAATTATTTAACAAGTCATACATATGTATGTGCTAGCTTTTAAGTATTATTTGTGAGTCATAGTCTTTAAGGTACATTGTACTGTAGATTAAATTTGAATAAATAAATAAATACATATGTATGTTTTGTTGTTGCCTGATAAATTACTGTCGCATGTTACATTTTCCTACTCGTACATACATAAATGACATACGATAAAATGGGATACAAATTATACTCAATGTATCGATAGCTAAATAAGATATAAAAAAAAAACGAATAGCCCTATTTGAAATGGCTTGATAGATGGAGAATAACTGCATTCTTAACTTTATTTGCAAAATTTTCACATATGTACATATGTACAACATTAAAAAATCCATGCGACAATACGAAAATTTTTTAAAGATTTTACGACAAAATTTTACCGGTTTTTAAACTTTGTCCAAGGTAATTTAGGAATACGACATTATTTATCCGATTGTTAAAAGCACGGAATTTATATAAAGAATTGTCGTATGTAAAAAATGTTTGTGACATACGAAAAAATTGGACTAAATAGCTTCGGCTTTGCACATGCGACGCAATCGTACTCAATTTCTCGAAAACAAAAAATGAGAAATTCAGAAAAGATAACCGCCATTTGAAAGGTCTTAATTAGTTTAGCCTAACTGCATTATTAGGTAAATTTAACCCAATTTTCACATATGACATTTATTTATCGGTGCTACGATGTACATATGTACATATGTCCTTTGGGGTAACCGATTTTTCAATCAGGTTTTGTATATAAATGCAGCTTTGCACTTATTCAAATTTTGTTTTTTCTGTTGTCTTTGTTTTTCTTAATGTGAAAAAATAGAGGATTTTTTAATAAGAAATTGGTAGCAGAAAAATCCGGAACACTGTTTCTGTCAAATGGTTAATATGGCGTCTGATATGAGAGAGTGGAACTACCTCTAAAAATTATTGTATCATGGATCGACCTATAACTGAATATTTCATCTACATTTCCTCTGATTTTAGGAATGGGTACAATAAAAATTATACGCCAGTAATCAATCATTTTATTTCTATCAAATTGACTTTGTAAAAATGTAAACATTTTAGAGCGAGTATCATTAGGAAGTGCCATTAACTTCTTATAAGTAACTTTATCCTCCTCACCCGCAGTGGATTTTTTTTCGATATTAACATGTCGAGCTGTGAAAAAGCCTCATCCATTTCGATATCTTTTGACTTAGAAGTGGATGAAAGATTATCCAGCATTTCAGATAATGCTGGAGAGTTTGCATTTATAACCTGATTTTTCAGAAGATTTATGTTGGCTGAATGGTTGTCAACCAACCACTGCAAAACATAATTAGACTGATCATTTTTTAAATTTTTTACAAAAAGCCAAGCCCTTTTGGCTAGAAAATTAGTTTTTTTTTGCTTTTTTTACACTCAGTTTCCAATCGTCCAAAAGGTTGCATGCTAAATTAAGATCCTCACATCTTTTAGTTGTTCTGGCCTTGCCTTTAGCCGCATTTAGGAGCCTATACTTTCTTTCCAGCGTATCATTATACCATGTTTTGGGAGAATGTTTAAATTAGTTTAAGTCAATAGTGGATCTTTGCTTAACTTTTCGGAGTTCATCTGTCAGTTCAGTTAAATTCGTGATATTATGAATTTCACCAATTTTTTTTAAACAAAATATGCCTTGATACGAATTCAAATGGCTGCTTTGAAGTGTTATCTATGTCAATAAGCATAGGACAGGGGTACTACCACAAACATAAGTTATCTTACAATCCTATAATACTTTCGTTAACATATTAGTGAAGCTAAGATCTAAAAATGTAGAGGAGCCCGTATTTGCCAATGAAGATGACGCGAGTTATTAAATGCGTCATGCAAGATTTTACCTTTTGTTGAGTCAATCACATCTCCCCACTTAGAAAATCTGGCATTGAAAAGGCCTAGCAAAAAAAAGACGTTATTAGTGGTCGTCTTTTGTAAACGACTAGCAAGAGAACGTCCAACTCGGTTATAATCAACTCTCTTATATTTTGTATACACTTTACAACACTAGTCTGTCAAAATTAATGGCCGTTTGTAAAATTTGGTAGCAAAACAAAACAAAATGAGTAATTCTTATAAGAGGAGATTTTACACACGTCTGCTCTATCTTGGTTTTTTACTTATTTTGATGTTTACCGAAAATTTGGTACTTTCCAATGATTATTCACAATAGCACCACTTTCTCACTTTCCAATACCTAGTGTAATATATTTCTTGAAGTGTAACTACATCTTTATAATTTTTATTAACAATCATGTGACATTTATTATTTTTTAAACTCTGACAATTATATTGTAACATTCTTATCATCATTAAATCTGAATCTGTCAATCCTGTCTTCTAGAGTCTCACCTATACCTTTGTCATACTTAAGCGCCGCAATTACCGAGATAAGAGGATAATCCCTGTTTATATTAAATCGCTCGCATAATTGACCAACCAGGTTGCTAATATACTGGTAAAGTTTTTTTCCCAACAAGTATTGTTTTACGAACGACACTACGGCATCTTGTTTAAGCAAATCGTTTACTCACTTCCTGATCCGTATTTATAACTTTCAGTTCCGCATTATCCAGCTCTGGAAAGTCTTCATTATAGTTAGTTAAAATAACGAATCTCTTTTGCGAATTTAGTTGCGCATATGCATCATAAGCTTCCTTCTTGCTAAACTTTTTCATTGTCATCACTTCAATAACCCTCCACACCATTTAAGACATTGAATTTTATTTAAAGAAACATGCTTTTGATCCCCACATAAAATGCATTGGTATTTGTACATTTATCAATGCATCTTCCTTCCATACCACTCATTATGCAACGTGGTTTTGAGCTACAACTAAATATTACTCGAATTCAGTAACTCAGTCGTATCTCAAGTCTCAAGATGAGCTAGAGATTATTGCTTTTATTTTAATTTTTTGTGACCTGGTCACCAGGTCACTATTTAGAGACTTTTTTTTGAGACTTTATTTGAGTCTAATGGATGCCAAATGGTCTAAAATTATGACTTTTGTCTCTATTAGAGACTGAGACTGCTTACTAAATTCTGGGGTAAGTCTAATTTTGCCTAGTCTATCACAATTATTGATTTTGGTATAATAAATCTTGATTGCCTCAGGCAGCTGACAACCTTCGTAAACTACAGTTTGCGTAGGCATCAAATGCTTCCTATTGTCTCTGTCTCTTCTTTTCATCCTTGTTACGCTTATTACATTAATGTCAGTTCTTATGTTCTTCAAAATTTCTTCATCAGTGAGATCTTTTGGAATAAATATAATTACTCCAATAGTTTAAACATGAGATCTTGGAATAAAAGGTTTTATGTTAGCTTCAAGCTACTTTGTATTTTACAGATATTTATTAGCGGCTTTAAATAAATTAAAAGTAACTTTATACACAGTTGGTCTCACAGCACTAAATTCTTAAACAGCATTAATGTTAAAATTCTTAATTTTGTTCCTCAGAAATAAATAATTCTTTTGCATTTTTATTCCCACAAATTTTTCATTTCGACGTGTCCAAAATAACAACTGATATCCCCTTTTAATTTACCAGAAAATTAATAAAATTCTTATCAGAATTAAAGGGCCGTACACATAAGACTTTCGCTTTGCTTTGCTGCAGAGTTTAGCTTTGACAGATAAGTTAAAGTACAGATGTTATATGAGTGCTGCTAAATACAAGGCGAGTAGAGTAAAGCAAAGCAAAACGAAGCAAAATCATGGCGAACTCTCAACTTTTGTACACTTTAATAACCTACTGTTTGCATTTCCATTTTATTTCTGCGTGCATATACACACGATTTAGAAAATTTACTAGTATTTCATAGTTTTTGCGTGTATAATTACTTTTGAAAAGATGAAAGAAGAGAAATATGAATAAATAGCAAATGAACCACCCTCACCTGCTTTTTAAACTACCCTGGATCGGTTTTTATTTATTTTGTCGAAATATACTCGACCCTTATATAGTTTATTACACTCGCGACTTTTAAACATACATATGTATGTAAGTAGCATAACTACCACTTAATTATATCAGTAAAACTAACTTCTTATTCTTTTATTAAACAAAATACTCGGAATAGGCAAAACAATTTAAAACAAACAACTAACGCAGAAACTGTCAAAGCGTTCTATGTAGCAAAGCTTCTACACCCATGCTTTGTTGTTAAATTTCGAATTGTCAAGTAAAGCGAGGAAAGTTGTATGTGTTAAGAGCGACCCTACCGTTTGCACTAATAGGGTTTTGAATTAAGCATCAAGTAGTGCAGTTGCGTTATCTTACCAATTTAAGGTTATGTCAGTATTAGTATTAATGAAGTTCGACACCATATTAGCCGAAGCAACATCACCCACGGAAATAACAGACGCCAACGCCTTTGAGGTTGTCTGCGACTGAACCCCATCAACACCAATTAAGTTAGACACAACTACCTCCGCATAATTAACCGATGCAGCAGTATTTATAATTCCGTGAGGCACCTTTCGAAAAAAAGTTCCCTTTGCTACAAGTAACCTTGCAATGGCACCATGCTACTGGCATTAAAAATTTCAGATTTTTCGTGTTTTAGGTTTATTGTCATATTCTTCGTCTACGGACCTATTAAAGACCCTTAAATAATTATCTGAATCCCACCGTCACTGCTCATCGCAGACGCCGAAGCGTTCGCCATTTTCAAAATTCAATAGACAAATCTAGAATGCCAATTCAAAAGAATCACACTTAACTGGATAGGACCAAGAATCAATTTGAAACACATTATATTAAGAAAACCAGCGATGCCGAAAACATTCAAATGGAAGTGCGCGCACTACTACATATGTATATTGAAAACGAAATCAATTTTTCAGTGCATAGACGTCAATTTGTTTTTGGTAAATTTATGTGCAAAAATAACCAACACCAAAAGCAGAAGCACAAGCTACAGCCAATCAGCGAACAGTTCAGGCGAACAGCTCTAGAATACCCAGCTGGACTTGGTTGGTTCAAAAATGTACTCATCACATCGTTTTATGGAATGTTAAAATTTAGCCTTACAATATAGTAAAAAGATAACGTCTTTATGCAGATCCGTTCATATAAAAATTATATGAACTCAAAATACTCCAAATTTTCAATGAAATATTACTCCAGATGTAATTATTTCAGAAACTTTGTTCTGCATGCTCCTAACGAGCCCGCATACAAGTTTCGGTGGTGGGCAAGGCGATCGTTAGTGCGCGCGCGGGGATGTGCGGTGCACTTTGCTATGCTGAAGTGTTTTACAAACACAAAAAGTGCAAAAATGGCGCCAGGCACAAAATTTTCGCACATCAGTCCTCGATGAAATTTAATTGCGATGCGAAAATATGCGTTCTCTAGTTAAATTTCATAACAGGGTCAAGGCGAATTCATTCATACATTCATATATATGGATTCGCCTTGAACAGGGTATGAAATTTAAAACACATAATGACAGTGTCATCATAGATAAATATGTAGGTGCAAGAATTTGTGTATTTAACCGTGTTCGGTGAGACTAGATTTGAAGATAAATTTAAATAAACGTTCAAGAAATACACGGAGTGTTTTAATAAGCTATCGCGTAGCTAAAACATATTTCGCACAGCGACATCTTTTGACTAGTAGATGCAAAAATATTTTTAAAATAGCCAGACAGCCAAAACAATGAGGTATACATTTCACAGTTTGTCAAACTAAAAAATTTCAGAAACTTATTGCAAGAGGAGTCTCGCATAACAAGAAGACTTTCGAAAGCACACTTTAGTTTCTGAAAGTTGCTTTCGGCAACTTACTTTTGTTTGTTCAATTAGCGAAACTAAAATATTCTTACAGACATTGATGTGATTTCCGACAGACATTGTGTATGTTTTACTTTTAAATCGATTGTAAAAACTTACATACATCTGAAATTACTTGCTTCGTGTTTACATAGAAAAGTGTAATTGTTTGGCAGCGAAATGAAGAAGAGGAATTCTGAAAGATTTCTACGAACACAGTCAAAATTATTTCCGCGAAGGCATGGTACAATTAACAGGTAATATAATGTTAGCAGCTGATTGGAGTTTTTCTTATAAGTGGCCCATAATAAGTCAAACTTTGTTTACAAAACAAACATTTTTCTTAAAAAAAAAAAACAAAACAACTTTATCAAGGCGAATTTGTCAAGGTGGTGGTAAGCGTATAGTATAAGTAAAAGGCCTCCATGTATTTTGTTTTTGCTTTGCTTGACTGAATGTCAAATTTCTGTAGGTGATTTACATCGCCAGCCAATCAGAAAGAAGCTCTTTGACGTTCAGTCCAGCAAAGCGAAAAAACCAGGTGGCTCCTTAACACCACCTTTTTAAATTAGCCTTGAACTTTATTTACAAAACAATATTTGTTTACATTTGTACATTTATAATTCCTAATTTATACAAATTTTTCATTAACGCGATTTGGAAAACGTATGTACATACATACTCCGAAAGGAGACATTGTGTTCTAAAAGACGGAAAAGGTCCGATCTTGCTTTTCATACCCAATTGGAACAGAACTTCGGCATGCCGGTTGGGTGCGTTCCGACCATTTATTGTATATTTGAAGGTATACCACGAGAGTCTTTTCCAAATTTTGTGACCAGGAAAAATGTTTCCTGAGAATCCGTTGTAGTATGCTGCGTCTTCACTGTTTGCGTTGAAAACAAATGTATTTTGCAAGCAAAATGTAGAATCACGTACATTTTGTTTACATTTAGAATTATCAAACTCGTCAAATTTGATACATCTATTTTGAAGGGTGATGGAGCACAACAAATAAAAAATATACCCCAGGGTTGCATTTTCTTTAATGCTGCTACCGGTTTAATGTGCCTTGCCGCGAAGGAAATTATACCGTATTTTTTTTTATAAATTATAAAAAAAAATGTTTAGCCCTTTTAAATGCCATTGCGAAATAGCAAAGTGTCCGTGCGAAATGCTTTCAGAAATAAATGTACGAGTAATCAAGTTTTGCTTCGCGGTTTGCGCATGTGAAAAGTAGTTTCATAAATATGTATGTACATATAAACTGCAAGTCGATTTCAATAAAATTTCCATTTTCCAAAGAAACATTACTTTCTACGGCTTGCTGCGCATAGTTATTTTTCAGATTTTAATTAAATAAATCTTTTCCCTACAGGGTGGGACAGATTTAATGGGTTATAATAGGTTCGTTCGTCTAAAAGTTCAGCAAGAACTATCCAGCAACGAAATTTCTGAGAATTTTGGAGTAATCTCTTACAAATTGAGGTGCTAAATTTAACGAACAACTAATTGAATTCTTGTCCGCATCCAAATAAGCGAAAGAAAAAACACTGAATTAGTGTTTTCTTAAAACATTATACGAAGGAAACTTAACGAAAGTAACATTTACTTGCTTCTTGCATGTTTAACACTCATATTTTATAATGTTCGTCGTTAAAATTCTTTAAAAAAAAAAATTGTATTTATCCAAATTGCAATCAGCTGATTTCTTGCTTGCAAATTTGTGCTGGGTAAAATTTGTCCAGCAAGAATTTGCAACTTCCTCTCAAAATAAAATATCATTTCCTCCCTCAATTTCCCCTTCCTCTAAAGTTTTTTGCACACCGCGAACGCGATTTTACAAAAATCATGATATTTCGTAACAATTCGTAACAATTATCTGCATCGCGAACACTCTTACTGCATTTTTATCCTATCCTTCACATATTTTTTTTAGCGCCAAAGTTTCGGGCAACCGGTTTCCGTTACATAAATACATACATACATATACTACATATGTAGCTATATATCTACAAAAGAAATAAGTTCATAAAATAATTTATTTACAGCGTTAAAAGTAGAAGTAATAATTATTAAAAATTGTAAGAGATGAATACACAAGCTTACATGCCTGATTTAAAAGCGCCTGTAGCTCTAACACATGCCTCGTCAGAGAAACTGTCGCGGCATGAAATGCTGCGTTGGATTAATAGCACAGTGCAAGGGGAGTACAAGAAAATTGAAGATTTATGTTCAGGTATTAAATTTACACAATCAAACATTTGCATGTACTATGTGTATACTTATGTACAAAAAAATATACTGAAATTAAAAATCTTTTAAGGAGTCGCCTACTGCGAAATAATGGAAATGATATTCCCTCATTCCGTCGGCCTGAAGAAAATCAAGGTCAACCCAAAGTTAGAGCATGAGTATTTACATAATTTAAAGCTCTTTCAAATGGCGTTCACACGCATTAACTACGAAAAGTCGGTGCCTATTGAACGTTTAATAAAAGGC
This sequence comes from Philophylla caesio, assembly GCA_963971545.1. Classification (NCBI taxonomy): domain Eukaryota; kingdom Metazoa; phylum Arthropoda; class Insecta; order Diptera; family Tephritidae; genus Philophylla; species Philophylla caesio. Next base: position 78,073,126 of record OZ020606.1, read on the forward strand.
CGCTTTCAAGATAACTTCGAATTCCTGCAATGGTTTAAGAAGTTCTATGATGTGCATACGTCCGGAAAAGAGAACTTGAAAGCTCCAATTTCTCAAAAACAGCCAACAAACCCAAACACAAATCTCATGAAAAAGGATTTAGATCAAGAACAGGCTGCAATGACTCCACCCACAGCGAATTCAACACAACTTAATGTGAATGAGAAGGGGTCACCAAGGAATATGCAATCTTTACAAGATACTATAGATAAATTAACAGAGCAGGTAACTATTAAAGAAAATTCGTACCAAGTAAAGACAACAATTTCATTTCATTCATCAAATATCTTTTAGACTACACTTGTATTAAACGAAAGGAATTTCTATTACAACAAACTACATGAAGTGAAAAAAGTGTAAGTTAAACAAAAGCTTAGAGCATTATAATATTTTTAATAACGTTTGCTCAATTCCAAATAGTTTAAAAGAGTTTCCGGAAGACAGCAGGTTTTGTGATAGTGCAATGGCCATATTATATGCTAATGAAGGAGGCATGCAAATTAATGAAAAAAATGAGAATGATTATGAATCAGCAGAGTTATAATTGAGGTGTTCAAGTGTTTATTTGAAAACTTGTATTGTTCTTATTATTTTTTAAGTAAATGTTATACCATTATTAAAGCTATGTATTAAGTGTATAAAAATTTGCCTAACTTAATTATTACTTTCGGCATCACTACAACTATCATAATCACACACCAAAGCCAGACTTTTTGGCAAGTTAATTAGTGTAGGTTCTACTTTAAGATTTGCGTTGTGATTTATTTGCGCTTCTACATCACCAACCGCCTTACTTTCATGTTTCTCAATACTTTCTTCTTTAGAACTCTGCACTAGTTTGCTGACTGCTGATTTAACAACACTTAGCTCGCTTGTTTTCTTTTTAATGCCCAAATCAACAAATTGTAGATGCGTATTAAGTAGTTTTTGTCGCTTTAAACCACCAAACGTTGTTTTAGTCGCTCCTGGTAACGCCGGTTTCATTAGAATATCCAGTCGTTTTTCTGCTTCGCGTTCTTGTGCAGACTTGCTTTGCAGCATCATTAACTCTGCCATTTGTTTATCTTGTACTGTTTCAGGAAGTAGTGCTATTTCAAGACTACTTTTTGCAAGTATTTTATCGTCCAGCTCCTTTTGAGATTTAAGTTCTTTTTTCTTTACCTGAATGGAATAATGAAAAGATTATTATTATGTATTAAAAGACGTCATTAAAAACTCACCCGAAACTCGGCACGCAAACGACAATTTGCTTCATAGCAGTCATCCCAAACGCTTCGATTACGATCGACTAATCGCTCCAAAATGGGTTTTGCATCTTCTCCGGCTTTAACATCTTTCGCCTGATGTTCTAACTTGTACATAGCATCATCGAATAGCCGTTTCTGCACTTCTTTCGTCTCTGGTACTACTTGTTCATTCTGAAGAGGATCCCAACGATTTTCTTGCCGACGCGCACCTGATAGTATCACATAATCTAAATTTCCAGGATCAGTTTGTATTTCAAAATGATTGTCACACAGATGACATTTCATGCGAAACTTATATATTGGTGTGGAGTAGTACATTCCCTCTTTGGTCTTTTCCGCATTGTAACGTACCCCCATGCCAATGTGATTGTTACATCCTTCGCACCAAATGTTGTAGGGCATTTCAAAACGGATGATGATTATGCCCAGATGAATTTTCCGGGCACGCTCACGAAGTGCATGGGTGCCACGAAATTTGTTAAGTCCCCCCTTTTTCGGATCATAATCTGGTGGGTAGTACTTATTCTGTCCTTTGCGTTCACCCATTTTGAGTCCCGAATTATTTCACAAAATTGCTTTACAATTTGTTTACAAATATCTCAAATTCTATAACCTCAATGGTTATTCACAATAAGATTGTTAAACAGCTGTTCACATACAGTACCGAGTGAAAAACTATTATAAACCAAAAGGGCTGTATTTAAAAGTATCAAGATGTTTATTTAAAGAATATGCACATTTCGAGTAGAGTTTTTGCGAAGAGCACTCATGCTGTCGCATTTAGTGAATGAAACTTATATGCCCATCGCTGCATGATCCTATTTTAAAATAGTTGAACCATTTTTTTTTAAATATTGTCCGTTTTCTCCTAAGTGGATTTTTATTCGAAAAATATTATTGTCAGAGATTTGAAAAGCAACCCTGATAGAAGAAACTTCTTCTTCGTGGCAACTGACTGGATTCAATTGGGACATTTGTGTTTAGAACCAACGCGTGTTTCTGCGGTTTAAGGAATTAAAAAAATTCATATTCAATAAAAATAAAATATGAAGATCTATACCAATGAAGGAAATCCATTTGGGTTTAATTTACAATTGTTGGCGATGTTTGCCAACAAACCTGCGGAAGTGATCAATGTGACATTGAGTGGTAAGCACAGCAGTGACATTGACCGTGAAACCATGTTGCACAAGTGGCACTCAGGCTGTAGTTAGTCACCACTTCGGAGAAAAAGCGCTTATTAAAATTAAAATGAATATTATGCAATAATTTCTGGTATTTCTAGATACGACAGGCAAAAGCTTTTTAGTGCTCCCCACTGTAGTATTAGATAGTGGTTTGCAATTGTTTTCTACAGTTGCTGTGGCTAAGTATCTGTTTCCCGATGAGGGGCCTCTTCGGGATGAGGTGAGTGTGACACTAGTATATATTTTACACGTTGATTAAATATGTATGTAAAATATATTCATATTTCCTCATTTAACAGTGGCTGGAATGGTCGACTGTGAAATTAGCCCCCGCTTTAGCACAACACTTGGCAGTCGGACACCGTGCCAATCCAGATGCTTTGCCGGTGTTGAATTCATTGGTCAGGACACTAGACGACCGACTTGCAGAAACACCTTTTATTGTTGGGAATAAAATAAGTTGCGCCGATATAGCAGTGTGGTCATTGTTGTCGCCTGATGGAACACTAAAAGGCGCACAAAATATAAATTATCTAAAGGCGTGGTATCACAAAATGTCGGCTTTGCCTGAGGTACAGGCGGTGCTAACAGAATCACCATTAGTAAATCTTACCTTCACATCTCTGCAAAACTCCAATCGGTACGGTGGTCTAAGTCATGTCGCTGTACGGTTACATACAGAATCTGAGTCCGAGAAATTGTTGGCCGAAACTAGTGGAAACATAGCATATACTGTCACGGAAGACGAGTTAAACAGTGCAAGCAATAACTTTGTGGAAGTCTCCGTTCCACAGCGCATAGAGCCGAGAACAGTTTTGCCTAAGCCTGGTGAACGTAATGTTCTAGTGACATCTGCATTACCCTATGTTAACAATGTACCCCATTTGGGCAACATCATCGGCTGTGTATTGTCTGCAGATATATTTGCAAGGTTTGTGCAAAGGAAACTATAAATGCAGATGTATTAATTGTTTCGTTGCAGATATTCTCGCGCTGCAGGTTATAACACGCTTTATATAAGTGGAACAGACGAATATGGCACAGCAACAGAAAACAAGGCACTTGCTGAGAATCTTACACCAAAAGAAATATGTGACAAATACTTTGATCTCCATAATTCTATCTATCGCTGGTTTGGGATTGGATTTGATTTTTTCGGACGAACTTCATCGTCACATCAAACCGAGTAAGATTTGTTTAAACAAAAATAAGTGGTTTTGTAATGGTTTATTTTTGCAGAATCGTCCAAGAGGCTTTTAATGACGTGTATAAGAAAGGATTTGTCTTTAAAGAAAGCGTTGAACAGCTTTTGTGTTTGAAATGTGACCGCTTTCTGGCTGATCGGTATATAGTATATTTAATGGCATGTTATGATTTTGTGCTAATTTAAATTACCTTTAGCTTCGTTGAGGGTACATGTCCTCATCCTGGTTGCGGATATGAAGATGCTCGTGGAGATCAATGTGATAAATGTGGAAAACTAGTCAACGCTACTGAACTAATCCGACCCCGCTGCAAAATCTGCAGTAGCGCACCAACACTTCGGTCATCCGATCAACTATTTCTAGATCTACCTAAAGTTGAACCTCAACTACGTGTGTGGTTGGAAGGTTCCGAAATGGGTTGGACAAATAACGCGCGCGTAATTGCCCGTTCCTGGTTGCGAGAAGGTCTCAGGCCGCGTTGTATAACCCGTGATCTTAAATGGGGCATACCAGTACCCCTTGCGGGCTTTGAAAAAAAAGTTTTCTATGTATGGTTTGATGCTCCATACGGCTATATTTCGATGACTAAACATTATACTAATGAGTATAAGCAATGGTGGATACCATCGAAAGATACCAATGTGGAGCTCTTCCAATTTATGGCCAAGGACAATGTGCCATTCCACTCAGTTATATTCCCTTGTTCGTTGTTGGCAACCAACAAAGGCCACACTATGGTCACCAATATTATGGCGACAGAATATTTGAATTACGAAGATGGTAAATTCAGTAAAAGCCGTGGTTACGGAGTATTTGGAAACGACGCACAGGTAATGATAAAAACAACAACATGCGAGGACTGCAATATCTGCTACTATTTTTCCTCTTTAATTTTATAGGAAACTGGCATACCTGCTGATATTTGGCGTTTTTATCTTGCGGCTGCGCGTCCTGAAGGACAAGATTCCAGCTTCAGCTGGAATGATTTAGCAACACGTAATAACTCAGATTTGCTTAACAATCTCGGCAATTTTGTGAATCGTGCCTTAGTATTTTGTGAAAAGAACTTCAATAGCGTTATACCCACTATGACCCTCACCAAGGACGAACTCATACTTTTAGCACTAATTAATCGTGAAGTACGGGGTTATATAAATTCACTTGAAAAGGCTAAATTGCGTGATGGCGTTCGCCACTTCCTTTCAATTTCTCGCCACGGCAATGGTTATATGCAGGCACAACAGCCTTGGGTGCTTCTAAAGGGTACCGATGAGGAAAAGGCTCGCGCTGCCACTATTATTGGTGTTTGCGCCAACATCGCTGCCTTGCTAGCTAATCTTTTGTTCCCGTACATGCCTACGACGTCGCGTATACTTCTAACACAATTAAATGCCAAGCAAACTCAATTGAATGCTGAGTAAGTAATATTTCCTATCACTTTAGCAGTTATCGATGTTAAAAATTGGTTTTATTTTGCTAGGAAACCCTTTATCAATATACTCTTGCCGAATGGCCATAAGATTGGTAAACCAGCGCCATTGTTCACAAAATTGGAGCAAAATTTCATTGAAGAGCTGAAGCAAAAATTCGGCGGTGTGCAGGACCAAACTAATCTCAGTAAAACGACTCCGACTTTAGATTCTTCTGAGTCTTCGCCAATTACTAATGGCACACAAACAATAGCTCAGCTTGAGGAGGCAGTGAGATTGCAAGGCGAGAAAGTTCGGCAATTAAAAGCTGCCACAAAAGATAAAAGTGTTTGGCAGCCGGAAGTTAATAAGTTGTTGGATCTCAAAAAGCAACTGACCGCTGGTCAATCTGCTCCACCAGCTACAGTAGTAGCGCCACCGCAGGCTAGCAATGTGAATATTAAGGAACTAGAACAGCGTATTATACAACAAGTGAGTACAAAATGAGAAATCAACAAATTTCTTAAATTAATTATTAAATTATTAAATTTTGATTGATTAAGGGCGAAAAAGTTCGTCAATTGAAAGCTGCCGGTGATGCCAGCTTGTGGAAACCTGAAGTTGAAGTGCTATTGCAACTAAAAACCGATCTAGCTTCTCTAACTGGCGCACCACAACCAGTCGCCCAGGGAAAAAATAAAAAGAAGAAATAAAATATCGATATACATACAATGTGAATGATACTCCAGCATCACCATGCAATCGAAGATCATCTGAATTAACTAGTATTGTATTTGTTAAGGGAACGCATTTGAAGTCGTAATTTCTCTCCTTTGCAAATATCAATCGACTCTCCGCCGCATTGAATCATATACATATACATACATACATTTACGCATATTTGACTGTAATCTTTTTTCAGTTATTCTTTAAAGTAAAGGCTATAGAACTCGCACGGTTGCTTTCGTTTGATATTCTTTATTTAAAAACATATTAATTTATTAAATTGTGTTGGTTATATTAGGCATTTAATGTTATTACAATTTACGCGCTCTACATATTAACAATAAAATTTTTAAATATCGCATCGCAGTATCTTAAAAGAAATATATGTACATATGTCCTGTGTGTAGTTTTATTGTAATAGCAATAATAAAATGAAGTTTTTCTGGAAGAATCGAATCGCAGATCTTTACACGTCTCAAAGCTTGTAGGATTTTTTTCTATAACGCCAATAGCATGATGATGATGCATGGAAGCGTGTATAGTGGAACAAAAAATAATACATCTTTAAAACGCGCGGCAAGGAATTATATATTACCTTCTTCTATTCAAGAATTACATACGTCTGATAATGCGAAGAAAATATTTCTTAGTTTTAGGCATGATACAATCATTTTTAGAGGTAGTTTCACTCTCTTATTTCAAACGCCATATTAACCATTTGACAGAAACAGTGTTCCGGATTTTTGTGCTACCAATTTCTTATTAAAAAAATCTTCTATTTTTGGCATTAAGAAAACCAAAGACAATAGAAACAAGATTTGAATATATGCCTGCATTTAAGGCGATGCAAAAATCGCTTGCCTCAAAGGACATACTCGTACTACCTACATACATATGTATGTATCTTCGTCCGGATTAATTAATGTCGTATGTGAAAATAAGCCAAATTTACGTAATAATGCAGTTATACTAAACTAATTATGATCTTTTAAATGGCGCTATCCGTTTTTGAATTTCTCTTTTAGTTACCGAGATATTGAGTAAAATTTTGTCGCATGTGCAAGGTCATCTAATTTTGTCGTATGTCACAATATACGACAATTTATGACATAAAATCGGGGCTTTGAACACTCTGAAAAACGTTGTCAAATGCTCAAGTTACATTGGAAAAAAGTTTAAAATCTGTAAAATTTTTTCGCATGTCGCACAGATAATTAAATGTACATATGTGAAAATTATGCAAATAAAGTTAATATTCATAATATTTTGATATCGTATTTAGTTTTCGATATATTTAGTATAATTTGTATCGAATAAGCCCTGATTTTAACCCCGCTCTACTTTTTGTTTTTCTAATTTTATTAGAACTACTATAAGTTCAGCATAAAATATATGTAACTCTGATTAATTATCATAAGCCCGGTTTAAAGAATATACCACAAATTGTACATTTACGAGCATCAATAAAATTCCACTGCATTGGTGAAAAAATATGCATCCATTAAATGAAACATATGAACATATGTACATACATATATAAAATTTATACGTATTGTGTTTGAAATACAACAAAATTAAAATTAAAATCCCCAAAGTATATTTCAAAGTAGTGGCAATATTGGCCGTCTGCCGTCGAACACTGTTTCTGCCAAAAAATTAAAAGTGAAACTACCTCTAAAATATTTGTATCATGGATATACATATGTATGTCAACTTATCAGTGGTAATATATTTTTTTATTTCAGTATGTTTTAGGTCAAACTAAAACCACTGTAGCATTAGACTTTATGTCCTGGACGCAGGGTCCTTGAAATGAGCTGTTGGCATATGGCAACGCCAGGTAAGCTAGACCACTGGTTTATATACATACATACATACATATGTATATGTAGGAAATCATTCCGCAAACCTTAAAAACTAAAATTCTTTATTTTGGTGGACTTTTATTAAAAAAAAAAATGTGAATATTTTTATTAATAATAACAATAATTTGACACTTACACTATATAGCTCAGTGTTTGGCCAAGCTTCGCCAACCAATTATGGTTTGCGTCTTTATATTCTACCACAAACGGAGGGGCCAACAATTTTGTGCCGACTCCGAACGGCAGGTGTTTTTATGAGAATTATTAGATTTTACTTGCCCGGACTGAGAATCGAACCTCGAACCCAGCTGCCACCATTTTATTACTTTTCATTAAAGAAAAATAAAAATTTATATTGTAGAAATTAGTTTTTTCAGGGTTTTGTGTGATATGATTCGTAGCAAGGCAAACAAAGTCCGACATCGCATTTTTTGCAGCCATCTTCACCACTTAGATTCCCATCCTGCTCAGGTGGCTCGATTTAAAGTGCTTGGATTTTTGTTGAAAACTCGTTTTTTCATCTGAACACAATTCTTCCAAAAGGTCCAGTGCTTCTTGCAACGGCAATGGTCTTAAAAACTTAGAAAAAAAAAGCATACGATTTTATTTGTTTACCTATTCAAAACCAATATAGTCCTTACATCACCCACAAGCAAAAGTGGTATGAGCTAGGAGGCCCGAAATGACGACAATGAGCTCTCTGGGCCTTCCTGCAGCAATCTCGTCACTCAGGGTCCAGCGTCTAGCGGGATGACTGTGGTGAGACCCAGGCACGGCCTGTTGACGAGCAAGATAGACGAAAAACCTCACGAATTCTTCGTCTTCAAGCCACTTCACCGATAAGGGAGGAGCAGGTATCGAAGGAGAACTTCGTGAAGGTTCAAGAAGATATCGAGTGGGCTAGGTTGTTTATTCCAGACTTCGATGTGGAAATATACGGCAAGTCAGAGGCTACCAAGCGACAACGATCCGTAGACGAAGTGCAACCGTTAGCTCCAGAAATTTCTAAAGATCGGAATGTTATAGGCTTCATTGATAGTAATAATGAGGAAGGTAGGATACCCAGACACCAATGGAAATAGGTTAATGCCGCCTTAGCCAAAATTGCACTAGCAGTGCTGAAAGAAAACCCTGGACCGCCGCCATCATGTACTGATGCTGTATGGTTCCAGGGGAAGTGAAACTAGTCGCCTGTGACGATAACAAATCGGTCGAAATGTATAAACCGGCCTTCGACAAGGTTGGCGAGGTGTACCCCGCAGCCTGCCTCAAGGTAGTAGAAGCAAGGGACATACCATCACGCCCCATAGCAGAACCCTGGGTGCAATTGTTCAACCCAAACCTACCTACACAACACTGGAGAAAACTGGCGCAGAAAAGGCTCCGGCTGACCTCCCTTTTTCTGGCTCATGACCACGAGGGGCCTCTGCCGCTAAAATCCACGAGGGAACTAGTGAGGGACACATACCCATTAAGTACAACACTCATTATGGGAGGAGACGCTAACGCCCACTACACGCAATGGAGTAGCTTCAACATCAACGAACGAGGTGAATCACTTTATAATTACTTGCTTATTATAGAAAACTGTTACTCAAAAGCCTCCCTTCGGAAACACCAACTAAGCCAAAAACGTCAGAGGAGCTCGACTATTTAGTAGGTGTCTTTGTTGAAAACTGCAACGCAGTACTGCAGAAAGCATGCACTAATAAGAAAGTAAAATAAACATATAGGCCCCCTAGTGGACCTCAGACCTAGATAGAATACGTAAAGAATGTAGGAAAGCATTTAATGCTGCTAAGCATGATGCCCAGAAGTCGTCCTGGGCCCGTTATAAGGCTAGATTAGATTAGATCAGATTGATTGAGGGAGGAATCCAATGCGACCGATGGGTCTATTGTGCCCTTCACGGCTCTGTTCATAGCACATCCGTCAGCCTCAGCACCTCCAGGAAATCGAGAATGGTTGCCGGGGACAGAGAGTGTATGAATTGCTCCTGCGGCCATGTCCGTCCTAGGGCGATCCTTCTTCTGCGAGCCACTGCATCACTCTCTAAGAGTAGATGCTGGGGTGTTTCATTCCCAGCGTCGCAGAAGCGACAAAGGTCACCTGACCAGATTCCCAGTCTATATATATATATATATATATTATAAGGCTGTACCAAGAATCTATAAAAAAGACACGCGGAATGATTTCTGCAGCGGGGTAGAGACCACAGCTGAAGCCTCGAGACACGGATTTCAGAAAGTATACCAATGACCTTGAAAATGAGTCGGAACAAAGGAATGTCGGATCGCAGCTTATAAACGAGATAATAAGCGACAGAATTATATGCTGGGCTATATACAAATATGAACCCTACAAAAGTCCGGGGCCAGACTATATTTACCCAGCTCAGTTACAACATTTCATGGAGCGCACCAAACCTTGGTTTTATGGAGAGAAGTTAAGGTAGTGTTTATACCAAAAGCAGGTAGAGCCTCACATACTAAACCTAATGACTTTAGGCCAATAAGTCTTTCCTCTTTTCTACTTAAAACTTTCGAAAGACTAATTGTGATGTATATTGGGCTCTCGATTAGTTCATCCCTATTGTATAATGCGCACCATGCCTATACCAAAGGTAAGTCCACGGAGACAGTTCTTCACCTCACGGTGTGCAGGACCAAACTAATCTCAGTAAAACGACTCCGACTTTAGATTCTTCTGAGTCTTCGCCAATTACTAATGGCACACAAACAATAGCTCAGCTTGAGGAGGCAGTGAGATTGCAAGGCGAGAAAGTTCGGCAATTAAAAGCTGCCACAAAAGATAAAAGTGTTTGGCAGCCGGAAGTTAATAAGTTGTTGGATCTCAAAAAGCAACTGACCGCTGGTCCATCTGCTCCACCAGCTACAGTAGTAGCGCCACCGCAGGCTAGCAATGTGAATATTAAGGAACTAGAACAGCGTATTATACAACAAGTGAGTACAAAATGAGAAATCAACAAATTTCTTAAATTAATTATTAAATTATTAAATTTTGATTGATTAAGGGCGAAAAAGTTCGTCAATTGAAAGCTGCCGGTGATGCCAGCGTGTGGAAACCTGAAGTTGAAGTGCTATTGCAACTAAAAACCGATCTAGCTTCTCTAACTGGCGCACCACAACCAGTCGCCCAGGGAAAAAATAAAAAGAAGAAATAAAATATCGATATACATACAATGTGAATGATACTCCAGCATCACCATGCAATCGAAGATCATCTGAATTAACTAGTATTGTATTTGTTAAGGGAACGCATTTAAAGTCGTAATTTCTCTCCTTTGCAAATATCAATCGACTCTCCGCCGCATTGAATCATATACATATACATACATACATTTACGCATATTTGACTGTAATCTTTTTTCAGTTATTCTTTAAAGTAAAGGCTATAGAACTCGCACGGTTGCTTTCGTTTGATATTCTTTATTTAAAAACATATTAATTTATTAAATTGTGTTGGTTATATTAGGCATTTAATGTTATTACAATTTACGCGCTCTACATATTAACAATAAAATTTTTAAATATCGCATCGCAGTATCTTAAAAGAAATATATGTACATATGTCCTGTGTGTAGTTTTATTGTAATAGCAATAATAAAATGAAGTTTTTCTGGAAGAATCGAATCGCAGATCTTTACACGTCTCAAAGCTTGTAGGATTTTTTTCTATAACGCCAATAGCATGATGATGATGCATGGAAGCGTGTATAGTGGAACAAAAAATAATACATCTTTAAAACGCGCGGCAAGGAATTATATATTACCTTCTTCTATTCAAGAATTACATACGTCTGATAATGCGAAGAAAATATTTCTTAGTTTTAGGCATGATACAATCATTTTTAGAGGTAGTTTCACTCTCTTATTTCAAACGCCATATTAACCATTTGACAGAAACAGTGTTCCGGATTTTTGTGCTACCAATTTCTTATTAAAAAAATCTTCTATTTTTGGCATTAAGAAAACCAAAGACAATAGAAACAAGATTTGAATATATGCCTGCATTTAAGGCGATGCAAAAATCGCTTGCCTCAAAGGACATACTCGTACTACCTACATACATATGTATGTATCTTCGTCCGGATTAATTAATGTCGTATGTGAAAATAAGCCAAATTTACGTAATAATGCAGTTATACTAAACTAATTATGATCTTTTAAATGGCGCTATCCGTTTTTGAATTTCTCTTTTAGTTACCGAGATATTGAGTAAAATATTGTCGCATGTGCAAGGTCATCTAATTTTGTCGTATGTCACAATATACGACAATTTATGACATAAAATCGGGGCTTTGAACACTCTGAAAAACGTTGTCAAATGCTCAAGTTACATTGGAAAAAAGTTTAAAATCTGTAAAATTTTTTCGCATGTCGCACAGATAATTAAATGTACATATGTGAAAATTATGCAAATAAAGTTAATATTCATAATATTTTGATATCGTATTTAGTTTTCGATATATTTAGTATAATTTGTATCGAATAAGCCCTGATTTTAACCCCGCTCTACTTTTTGTTTTTCTAATTTTATTAGAACTACTATAAGTTCAGCATAAAATATATGTAACTCTGATTAATTATCATAAGCCCGGTTTAAAGAATATACCACAAATTGTACATTTACGAGCATCAATAAAATTCCACTGCATTGGTGAAAAAATATGCATCCATTAAATGAAACATATGAACATATGTACATACATATATAAAATTTATACGTATTGTGTTTGAAATACAACAAAATTAAAATTAAAATCCCCAAAGTATATTTCAAAGTAGTGGCAATATTGGCCGTCTGCCGTCGAACACTGTTTCTGCCAAAAAATTAAAAGTGAAACTACCTCTAAAATATTTGTATCATGGATATACATATGTATGTATGTCAACTTATCAGTGGTAATATATTTTTTTATTTCAGTATGTTTTAGGTCAAACTAAAACCACTGTAGCATTAGACTTTATGTCCTGGACGCAGGGTCCTTGAAATGAGCTGTTGGCATATGGCAACGCCAGGTAAGCTAGACCACTGGTTTATATACATACATACATACATATGTATATGTAGGAAATCATTCCGCAAACCTTAAAAACTAAAATTCTTTATTTTGGTGGACTTTTATTAAAAAAAAAAATGTGAATATTTTTATTAATAATAACAATAATTTGACACTTACACTATATAGCTCAGTGTTTGGCCAAGCTTCGCCAACCAATTATGGTTTGCGTCTTTATATTCTACCACAAACGGAGGGGCCAACAATTTTGTGCCGACTCCGAACGGCAGGTGTTTTTATGAGAATTATTAGATTTTACTTGCCCGGACTGAGAATCGAACCTCGAACCCAGCTGCCACCATTTTATTACTTTTCATTAAAGAAAAATAAAAATTTATATTGTAGAAATTAGTTTTTTCAGGGTTTTGTGTGATATGATTCGTAGCAAGGCAAACAAAGTCCGACATCGCATTTTTTGCAGCCATCTTCACCACTTAGATTCCCATCCTGCTCAGGTGGCTCGATTTAAAGTGCTTGGATTTTTGTTGAAAACTCGTTTTTTCATCTGAACACAATTCTTCCAAAAGGTCCAGTGCTTCTTGCAACGGCAATGGTCTTAAAAACTTAGAAAAAAAAGCATACGATTTTATTTGTTTACCTATTCAAAACCAATATAGTCCTTACATCACCCACAAGCAAAAGTGGTATGAGCTAGGAGGCCCGAAATGACGACAATGAGCTCTCTGGGCCTTCCTGCAGCAATCTCGTCACTCAGGGTCCAGCGTCTAGCGGGATGACTGTGGTGAGACCCAGGCACGGCCTGTTGACGAGCAAGATAGACGAAAAACCTCACGAATTCTTCGTCTTCAAGCCACTTCACCGATAAGGGAGGAGCAGGTATCGAAGGAGAACTTCGTGAAGGTTCAAGAAGATATCGAGTGGGCTAGGTTGTTTATTCCAGACTTCGATGTGGAAATATACGGCAAGTCAGAGGCTACCAAGCGACAACGATCCGTAGACGAAGTGCAACCGTTAGCTCCAGAAATTTCTAAAGATCGGAATGTTATAGGCTTCATTGATAGTAATAATGAGGAAGGTAGGATACCCAGACACCAATGGAAATAGGTTAATGCCGCCTTAGCCAAAATTGCACTAGCAGTGCTGAAAGAAAACCCTGGACCGCCGCCATCATGTACTGATGCTGTATGGTTCCAGGGGAAGTGAAACTAGTCGCCTGTGACGATAACAAATCGGTCGAAATGTATAAACCGGCCTTCGACAAGGTTGGCGAGGTGTACCCCGCAGCCTGCCTCAAGGTAGTAGAAGCAAGGGACATACCATCACGCCCCATAGCAGAACCCTGGGTGCAATTGTTCAACCCAAACCTACCTACACAACACTGGAGAAAACTGGCGCAGAAAAGGCTCCGGCTGACCTCCCTTTTTCTGGCTCATGACCACGAGGGGCCTCTGCCGCTAAAATCCACGAGGGAACTAGTGAGGGACACATACCCATTAAGTACAACACTCATTATGGGAGGAGACGCTAACGCCCACTACACGCAATGGAGTAGCTTCAACATCAACGAACGAGGTGAATCACTTTATAATTACTTGCTTATTATAGAAAACTGTTACTCAAAAGCCTCCCTTCGGAAACACCAACTAAGCCAAAAACGTCAGAGGAGCTCGACTATTTAGTAGGTGTCTTTGTTGAAAACTGCAACGCAGTACTGCAGAAAGCATGCACTAATAAGAAAGTAAAATAAACATATAGGCCCCCTGGTGGACCTCAGACCTAGATAGAATACGTAAAGAATGTAGGAAAGCATTTAATGCTGCTAAGCATGATGCCCAGAAGTCGTCCTGGGCCCGTTATAAGGCTAGATTAGATTAGATCAGATTGATTGAGGGAGGAATCCAATGCGACCGATGGGTCTATTGTGCCCTTCACGGCTCTGTTCATAGCACATCCGTCAGCCTCAGCACCTCCAGGAAATCGAGAATGGTTGCCGGGGACAGAGAGTGTATGAATTGCTCCTGCGGCCATGTCCGTCCTAGGGCGATCCTTCTTCTGCGAGCCACTGCATCACTCTCTAAGAGTAGATGCTGGGGTGTTTCATTCCCAGCGTCGCAGAAGCGACAAAGGTCACCTGACCAGATTCCCAGTCTATATATATATATATATATATTATAAGGCTGTACCAAGAATCTATAAAAAAGACACGCGGAATGATTTCTGCAGCGGGGTAGAGACCACAGCTGAAGCCTCGAGACACGGATTTCAGAAAGTATACCAATGACCTTGAAAATGAGTCGGAACAAAGGAATGTCGGATCGCAGCTTATAAACGAGATAATAAGCGACAGAATTATATGCTGGGCTATATACAAATATGAACCCTACAAAAGTCCGGGGCCAGACTATATTTACCCAGCTCAGTTACAACATTTCATGGAGCGCACCAAACCTTGGTTTTATGGAGAGAAGTTAAGGTAGTGTTTATACCAAAAGCAGGTAGAGCCTCACATACTAAACCTAATGACTTTAGGCCAATAAGTCTTTCCTCTTTTCTACTTAAAACTTTCGAAAGACTAATTGTGATGTATATTGGGCTCTCGATTAGTTCATCCCTATTGTATAATGCGCACCATGCCTATACCAAAGGTAAGTCCACGGAGACAGTTCTTCACCTCACGGTGTGCAGGACCAAACTAATCTCAGTAAAACGACTCCGACTTTAGATTCTTCTGAGTCTTCGCCAATTACTAATGGCACACAAACAATAGCTCAGCTTGAGGAGGCAGTGAGATTGCAAGGCGAGAAAGTTCGGCAATTAAAAGCTGCCACAAAAGATAAAAGTGTTTGGCAGCCGGAAGTTAATAAGTTGTTGGATCTCAAAAAGCAACTGACCGCTGGTCCATCTGCTCCACCAGCTACAGTAGTAGCGCCACCGCAGGCTAGCAATGTGAATATTAAGGAACTAGAACAGCGTATTATACAACAAGTGAGTACAAAATGAGAAATCAACAAATTTCTTAAATTAATTATTAAATTATTAAATTTTGATTGATTAAGGGCGAAAAAGTTCGTCAATTGAAAGCTGCCGGTGATGCCAGCGTGTGGAAACCTGAAGTTGAAGTGCTATTGCAACTAAAAACCGATCTAGCTTCTCTAACTGGCGCACCACAACCAGTCGCCCAGGGAAAAAATAAAAAGAAGAAATAAAATATCGATATACATACAATGTGAATGATACTCCAGCATCACCATGCAATCGAAGATCATCTGAATTAACTAGTATTGTATTTGTTAAGGGAACGCATTTGAAGTCGTAATTTCTCTCCTTTGCAAATATCAATCGACTCTCCGCCGCATTGAATCATATACATATACATACATACATTTACGCATATTTGACTGTAATCTTTTTTCAGTTATTCTTTAAAGTAAAGGCTATAGAACTCGCACGGTTGCTTTCGTTTGATATTCTTTATTTAAAAACATATTAATTTATTAAATTGTGTTGGTTATATTAGGCATTTAATGTTATTACAATTTACGCGCTCTACATATTAACAATAAAATTTTTAAATATCGCATCGCAGTATCTTAAAAGAAATATATGTACATATGTCCTGTGTGTAGTTTTATTGTAATAGCAATAATAAAATGAAGTTTTTCTGGAAGAATCGAATCGCAGATCTTTACACGTCTCAAAGCTTGTAGGATTTTTTCTATAACGCCAATAGCATGATGATGATGCATGGAAGCGTGTATAGTGGAACAAAAAATAATACATCTTTAAAACGCGCGGCAAGGAATTATATATTACCTTCTTCTATTCAAGAATTACATACGTCTGATAATGCGAAGAAAATATTTCTTAGTTTTAGGCATGATACAATCATTTTTAGAGGTAGTTTCACTCTCTTATTTCAAACGCCATATTAACCATTTGACAGAAACAGTGTTCCGGATTTTTGTGCTACCAATTTCTTATTAAAAAAATCTTCTATTTTTGGCATTAAGAAAACCAAAGACAATAGAAACAAGATTTGAATATATGCCTGCATTTAAGGCGATGCAAAAATCGCTTGCCTCAAAGGACATACTCGTACTACCTACATACATATGTATGTATCTTCGTCCGGATTAATTAATGTCGTATGTGAAAATAAGCCAAATTTACGTAATAATGCAGTTATACTAAACTAATTATGATCTTTTAAATGGCGCTATCCGTTTTTGAATTTCTCTTTTAGTTACCGAGATATTGAGTAAAATTTTGTCGCATGTGCAAGGTCATCTAATTTTGTCGTATGTCACAATATACGACAATTTATGACATAAAATCGGGGCTTTGAACACTCTGAAAAACGTTGTCAAATGCTCAAGTTACATTGGAAAAAAGTTTAAAATCTGTAAAATTTTTTCGCATGTCGCACAGATAATTAAATGTACATATGTGAAAATTATGCAAATAAAGTTAATATTCATAATATTTTGATATCGTATTTAGTTTTCGATATATTTAGTATAATTTGTATCGAATAAGCCCTGATTTTAACCCCGCTCTACTTTTTGTTTTTCTAATTTTATTAGAACTACTATAAGTTCAGCATAAAATATATGTAACTCTGATTAATTATCATAAGCCCGGTTTAAAGAATATACCACAAATTGTACATTTACGAGCATCAATAAAATTCCACTGCATTGGTGAAAAAATATGCATCCATTAAATGAAACATATGAACATATGTACATACATATATAAAATTTATACGTATTGTGTTTGAAATACAACAAAATTAAAATTAAAATCCCCAAAGTATATTTCAAAGTAGTGGCAATATTGGCCGTCTGCCGTCGAACACTGTTTCTGCCAAAAAATTAAAAGTGAAACTACCTCTAAAATATTTGTATCATGGATATACATATGTATGTCAACTTATCAGTGGTAATATATTTTTTTATTTCAGTATGTTTTAGGTCAAACTAAAACCACTGTAGCATTAGACTTTATGTCCTGGACGCAGGGTCCTTGAAATGAGCTGTTGGCATATGGCAACGCCAGGTAAGCTAGACCACTGGTTTATATACATACATACATACATATGTATATGTAGGAAATCATTCCGCAAACCTTAAAAACTAAAATTCTTTATTTTGGTGGACTTTTATTAAAAAAAAAAATGTGAATATTTTTATTAATAATAACAATAATTTGACACTTACACTATATAGCTCAGTGTTTGGCCAAGCTTCGCCAACCAATTATGGTTTGCGTCTTTATATTCTACCACAAACGGAGGGGCCAACAATTTTGTGCCGACTCCGAACGGCAGGTGTTTTTATGAGAATTATTAGATTTTACTTGCCCGGACTGAGAATCGAACCTCGAACCCAGCTGCCACCATTTTATTACTTTTCATTAAAGAAAAATAAAAATTTATATTGTAGAAATTAGTTTTTTCAGGGTTTTGTGTGATATGATTCGTAGCAAGGCAAACAAAGTCCGACATCGCATTTTTTGCAGCCATCTTCACCACTTAGATTCCCATCCTGCTCAGGTGGCTCGATTTAAAGTGCTTGGATTTTTGTTGAAAACTCGTTTTTTCATCTGAACACAATTCTTCCAAAAGGTCCAGTGCTTCTTGCAACGGCAATGGTCTTAAAAACTTAGAAAAAAAAAGCATACGATTTTATTTGTTTACCTATTCAAAACCAATATAGTCCTTACATCACCCACAAGCAAAAGTGGTATGAGCTAGGAGGCCCGAAATGACGACAATGAGCTCTCTGGGCCTTCCTGCAGCAATCTCGTCACTCAGGGTCCAGCGTCTAGCGGGATGACTGTGGTGAGACCCAGGCACGGCCTGTTGACGAGCAAGATAGACGAAAAACCTCACGAATTCTTCGTCTTCAAGCCACTTCACCGATAAGGGAGGAGCAGGTATCGAAGGAGAACTTCGTGAAGGTTCAAGAAGATATCGAGTGGGCTAGGTTGTTTATTCCAGACTTCGATGTGGAAATATACGGCAAGTCAGAGGCTACCAAGCGACAACGATCCGTAGACGAAGTGCAACCGTTAGCTCCAGAAATTTCTAAAGATCGGAATGTTATAGGCTTCATTGATAGTAATAATGAGGAAGGTAGGATACCCAGACACCAATGGAAATAGGTTAATGCCGCCTTAGCCAAAATTGCACTAGCAGTGCTGAAAGAAAACCCTGGACCGCCGCCATCATGTACTGATGCTGTATGGTTCCAGGGGAAGTGAAACTAGTCGCCTGTGACGATAACAAATCGGTCGAAATGTATAAACCGGCCTTCGACAAGGTTGGCGAGGTGTACCCCGCAGCCTGCCTCAAGGTAGTAGAAGCAAGGGACATACCATCACGCCCCATAGCAGAACCCTGGGTGCAATTGTTCAACCCAAACCTACCTACACAACACTGGAGAAAACTGGCGCAGAAAAGGCTCCGGCTGACCTCCCTTTTTCTGGCTCATGACCACGAGGGGCCTCTGCCGCTAAAATCCACGAGGGAACTAGTGAGGGACACATACCCATTAAGTACAACACTCATTATGGGAGGAGACGCTAACGCCCACTACACGCAATGGAGTAGCTTCAACATCAACGAACGAGGTGAATCACTTTATAATTACTTGCTTATTATAGAAAACTGTTACTCAAAAGCCTCCCTTCGGAAACACCAACTAAGCCAAAAACGTCAGAGGAGCTCGACTATTTAGTAGGTGTCTTTGTTGAAAACTGCAACGCAGTACTGCAGAAAGCATGCACTAATAAGAAAGTAAAATAAACATATAGGCCCCCTGGTGGACCTCAGACCTAGATAGAATATGTAAAGAATGTAGGAAAGCATTTAATGCTGCTAAGCATGATGCCCAGAAGTCGTCCTGGGCCCGTTATAAGGCTAGATTAGATTAGATCAGATTGATTGAGGGAGGAATCCAATGCGACCGATGGGTCTATTGTGCCCTTCACGGCTCTGTTCATAGCACATCCGTCAGCCTCAGCACCTCCAGGAAATCGAGAATGGTTGCCGGGGACAGAGAGTGTATGAATTGCTCCTGCGGCCATGTCCGTCCTAGGGCGATCCTTCTTCTGCGAGCCACTGCATCACTCTCTAAGAGTAGATGCTGGGGTGTTTCATTCCCAGCGTCGCAGAAGCGACAAAGGTCACCTGACCAGATTCCCAGTCTATATATATATATATATATATTATAAGGCTGTACCAAGAATCTATAAAAAAGACACGCGGAATGATTTCTGCAGCGGGGTAGAGACCACAGCTGAAGCCTCGAGACACGGATTTCAGAAAGTATACCAATGACCTTGAAAATGAGTCGGAACAAAGGAATGTCGGATCGCAGCTTATAAACGAGATAATAAGCGACAGAATTATATGCTGGGCTATATACAAATATGAACCCTACAAAAGTCCGGGGCCAGACTATATTTACCCAGCTCAGTTACAACATTTCATGGAGCGCACCAAACCTTGGTTTTATGGAGAGAAGTTAAGGTAGTGTTTATACCAAAAGCAGGTAGAGCCTCACATACTAAACCTAATGACTTTAGGCCAATAAGTCTTTCCTCTTTTCTACTTAAAACTTTCGAAAGACTAATTGTGATGTATATTGGGCTCTCGATTAGTTCATCCCTATTGTATAATGCGCACCATGCCTATACCAAAGGTAAGTCCACGGAGACAGTTCTTCACCTCACGGTGTGCAGGACCAAACTAATCTCAGTAAAACGACTCCGACTTTAGATTCTTCTGAGTCTTCGCCAATTACTAATGGCACACAAACAATAGCTCAGCTTGAGGAGGCAGTGAGATTGCAAGGCGAGAAAGTTCGGCAATTAAAAGCTGCCACAAAAGATAAAAGTGTTTGGCAGCCGGAAGTTAATAAGTTGTTGGATCTCAAAAAGCAACTGACCGCTGGTCCATCTGCTCCACCAGCTACAGTAGTAGCGCCACCGCAGGCTAGCAATGTGAATATTAAGGAACTAGAACAGCGTATTATACAACAAGTGAGTACAAAATGAGAAATCAACAAATTTCTTAAATTAATTATTAAATTATTAAATTTTGATTGATTAAGGGCGAAAAAGTTCGTCAATTGAAAGCTGCCGGTGATGCCAGCGTGTGGAAACCTGAAGTTGAAGTGCTATTGCAACTAAAAACCGATCTAGCTTCTCTAACTGGCGCACCACAACCAGTCGCCCAGGGAAAAAATAAAAAGAAGAAATAAAATATCGATATACATACAATGTGAATGATACTCCAGCATCACCATGCAATCGAAGATCATCTGAATTAACTAGTATTGTATTTGTTAAGGGAACGCATTTAAAGTCGTAATTTCTCTCCTTTGCAAATATCAATCGACTCTCCGCCGCATTGAATCATATACATATACATACATACATTTACGCATATTTGACTGTAATCTTTTTTCAGTTATTCTTTAAAGTAAAGGCTATAGAACTCGCACGGTTGCTTTCGTTTGATATTCTTTATTTAAAAACATATTAATTTATTAAATTGTGTTGGTTATATTAGGCATTTAATGTTATTACAATTTACGCGCTCTACATATTAACAATAAAATTTTTAAATATCGCATCGCAGTATCTTAAAAGAAATATATGTACATATGTCCTGTGTGTAGTTTTATTGTAATAGCAATAATAAAATGAAGTTTTTCTGGAAGAATCGAATCGCAGATCTTTACACGTCTCAAAGCTTGTAGGATTTTTTTCTATAACGCCAATAGCATGATGATGATGCATGGAAGCGTGTATAGTGGAACAAAAAATAATACATCTTTAAAACGCGCGGCAAGGAATTATATATTACCTTCTTCTATTCAAGAATTACATACGTCTGATAATGCGAAGAAAATATTTCTTAGTTTTAGGCATGATACAATCATTTTTAGAGGTAGTATCACTCTCTTATTTCAAACGCCATATTAACCATTTGACAGAAACAGTGTTCCGGATTTTTGTGCTACCAATTTCTTATTAAAAAAATCTTCTATTTTTGGCATTAAGAAAACCAAAGACAATAGAAACAAGATTTGAATATATGCCTGCATTTAAGGCGATGCAAAAATCGCTTGCCTCAAAGGACATACTCGTACTACCTACATACATATGTATGTATCTTCGTCCGGATTAATTAATGTCGTATGTGAAAATAAGCCAAATTTACGTAATAATGCAGTTATACTAAACTAATTATGATCTTTTAAATGGCGCTATCCGTTTTTGAATTTCTCTTTTAGTTACCGAGATATTGAGTAAAATTTTGTCGCATGTGCAAGGTCATCTAATTTTGTCGTATGTCACAATATACGACAATTTATGACATAAAATCGGGTCTTTGAACACTCTGAAAAACGTTGTCAAATGCTCAAGTTACATTGGAAAAAAGTTTAAAATCTGTAAAATTTTTTCGCATGTCGCACAGATAATTAAATGTACATATGTGAAAATTATGCAAATAAAGTTAATATTCATAATATTTTGATATCGTATTTAGTTTTCGATATATTTAGTATAATTTGTATCGAATAAGCCCTGATTTTAACCCCGCTCTACTTTTTGTTTTTCTAATTTTATTAGAACTACTATAAGTTCAGCATAAAATATATGTAACTCTGATTAATTATCATAAGCCCGGTTTAAAGAATATACCACAAATTGTACATTTACGAGCATCAATAAAATTCCACTGCATTGGTGAAAAAATATGCATCCATTAAATGAAACATATGAACATATGTACATACATATATAAAATTTATACGTATTGTGTTTGAAATACAACAAAATTAAAATTAAAATCCCCAAAGTATATTTCAAAGTAGTGGCAATATTGGCCGTCTGCCGTCGAACACTGTTTCTGCCAAAAAATTAAAAGTGAAACTACCTCTAAAATATTTGTATCATGGATATACATATGTATGTCAACTTATCAGTGGTAATATATTTTTTTATTTCAGTATGTTTTAGGTCAAACTAAAACCACTGTAGCATTAGACTTTATGTCCTGGACGCAGGGTCCTTGAAATGAGCTGTTGGCATATGGCAACGCCAGGTAAGCTAGACCACTGGTTTATATACATACATACATACATATGTATATGTAGGAAATCATTCCGCAAACCTTAAAAACTAAAATTCTTTATTTTGGTGGACTTTTATTAAAAAAAAAAATGTGAATATTTTTATTAATAATAACAATAATTTGACACTTACACTATATAGCTCAGTGTTTGGCCAAGCTTCGCCAACCAATTATGGTTTGCGTCTTTATATTCTACCACAAACGGAGGGGCCAACAATTTTGTGCCGACTCCGAACGGCAGGTGTTTTTATGAGAATTATTAGATTTTACTTGCCCGGACTGAGAATCGAACCTCGAACCCAGCTGCCACCATTTTATTACTTTTCATTAAAGAAAAATAAAAATTTATATTGTAGAAATTAGTTTTTTCAGGGTTTTGTGTGATATGATTCGTAGCAAGGCAAACAAAGTCCGACATCGCATTTTTTGCAGCCATCTTCACCACTTAGATTCCCATCCTGCTCAGGTGGCTCGATTTAAAGTGCTTGGATTTTTGTTGAAAACTCGTTTTTTCATCTGAACACAATTCTTCCAAAAGGTCCAGTGCTTCTTGCAACGGCAATGGTCTTAAAAACTTAGAAAAAAAAAGCATACGATTTTATTTGTTTACCTATTCAAAACCAATATAGTCCTTACATCACCCACAAGCAAAAGTGGTATGAGCTAGGAGGCCCGAAATGACGACAATGAGCTCTCTGGGCCTTCCTGCAGCAATCTCGTCACTCAGGGTCCAGCGTCTAGCGGGATGACTGTGGTGAGACCCAGGCACGGCCTGTTGACGAGCAAGATAGACGAAAAACCTCACGAATTCTTCGTCTTCAAGCCACTTCACCGATAAGGGAGGAGCAGGTATCGAAGGAGAACTTCGTGAAGGTTCAAGAAGATATCGAGTGGGCTAGGTTGGTTATTCCAGACTTCGATGTGGAAATATACGGCAAGTCAGAGGCTACCAAGCGACAACGATCCGTAGAGGAAGTGCAACCGTTAGCTCCAGAAATTTCTAAAGATCGGAATGTTATAGGCTTCATTGATAGTAATAATGAGGAAGGTAGGATACCCAGACACCAATGGAAATAGGTTAATGCCGCCTTAGCCAAAATTGCACTAGCAGTGCTGAAAGAAAACCCTGGACCGCCGCCATCATGTACTGATGCTGTATGGTTCCAGGGGAAGTGAAACTAGTCGCCTGTGACGATAACAAATCGGTCGAAATGTATAAACCGGCCTTCGACAAGGTTGGCGAGGTGTACCCCGCAGCCTGCCTCAAGGTAGTAGAAGCAAGGGACATACCATCACGCCCCATAGCAGAACCCTGGGTGCAATTGTTCAACCCAAACCTACCTACACAACACTGGAGAAAACTGGCGCAGAAAAGGCTCCGGCTGACCTCCCTTTTTCTGGCTCATGACCACGAGGGGCCTCTGCCGCTAAAATCCACGAGGGAACTAGTGAGGGACACATACCCATTAAGTACAACACTCATTATGGGAGGAGACGCTAACGCCCACTACACGCAATGGAGTAGCTTCAACATCAACGAACGAGGTGAATCACTTTATAATTACTTGCTTAAAACAAATCTGGATATATGCAACAAAGGCACAGACACAATGTTTTTTACAGCCAATCGTAAAGAAGTCCTAGATATAACCCTTAGTACTGATAAGTTTAGTAACCACATAATAAACTGGAAGGTCCTGAAAGAGCACTCTTTTTCGGACCATAGGTTCATAGAATTTAATATATCAGACTCACCACCCATCCCCAAGATGATGCAGAATATCAAAACAACAAACGGGGGTTATTATAGAAAACTGTTACTCAAAAGCCTCCCTTCGGAAACACCAACTAAGCCAAAAACGTCAGAGGAGCTCGACTATTTAGTAGGTGTCTTTGTTGAAAACTGCAACGCAGTACTGCAGAAAGCATGCACTAATAAGAAAGTAAATTAAACATATAGGCCCCCCCCTGGTGGACCTCAGACCTAGATAGAATACGTAAAGAATGTAGGAAAGCATTTAATGCTGCTAAGCATGATGCCCAGAAGTCGTCCTGGGCCCGTTATAAGGCTAGATTAGATTAGATCAGATTGATTGAGGGAGGAATCCAATGCGACCGATGGGTCTATTGTGCCCTTCACGGCTCTGTTCATAGCACATCCGTCAGCCTCAGCACCTCCAGGAAATCGAGAATGGTTGCCGGGGACAGAGAGTGTATGAATTGCTCCTGCGGCCATGTCCGTCCTAGGGCGATCCTTCTTCTGCGAGCCACTGCATCACTCTCTAAGAGTAGATGCTGGGGTGTTTCATTCCCAGCGTCGCAGAAGCGACAAAGGTCACCTGACCAGATTCCCAGTCTATATATATATATATATATATATTATAAGGCTGTACCAAGAATCTATAAAAAAGACACGCGGAATGATTTCTGCAGCGGGGTAGAGACCACAGCTGAAGCCTCGAGACACGGATTTCAGAAAGTATACCAATGACCTTGAAAATGAGTCGGAACAAAGGAATGTCGGATCGCAGCTTATAAACGAGATAATAAGCGACAGAATTATATGCTGGGCTATATACAAATATGAACCCTACAAAAGTCCGGGGCCAGACTATATTTACCCAGCTCAGTTACAACATTTCATGGAGCGCACCAAACCTTGGTTTTATGGAGAGAAGTTAAGGTAGTGTTTATACCAAAAGCAGGTAGAGCCTCACATACTAAACCTAATGACTTTAGGCCAATAAGTCTTTCCTCTTTTCTACTTAAAACTTTCGAAAGACTAATTGTGATGTATATTGGGCTCTCGATTAGTTCATCCCTATTGTATAATGCGCACCATGCCTATACCAAAGGTAAGTCCACGGAGACAGTTCTTCACTCACTAGTTTCCAAGTTTAAAAAATCCCAAGAAGAAAAATTATTCGCACTTGTTGCATTTCTCGGCATAGCGGGGGCATTCAAGGAAGAGTTTTATCTCCACTTTTATGGGTGGTAACGGTAAATCAGCTCATGCGGCGCATGAAAGGAGATGGTTACGAGGTGATCGCGTACTCCAAAGATGTTGCGGTAGTCGTGAGAGGCAAATTTCCTCAGACGCTATGCGAACTCATGGAAACAGCTCTCACTTCACTTGTCCCCTGGACCAAAGACTGTGGTCTTGAGGTGAATCCAGATAAAACAGAACTAGTGTTATTCACCAGACGGTATAAGATACCCACTCTTAGTATCTGGGTCTGATTCTAGACAATAACCTGTACTGGTTATTGACCGACCAATACCAACCTACCCTGGCCAAAGAGCAATCTGTGTACCAAATTTAATTGAGATATCTCAATTTTTACTCAAGTTATTGTAACCACGGACGGACGGACAGACAGACAGTCAAGGATAAATCGATTGCTGTTTTCATTCTGATCATTTTAGTATACCATATATGTCTATATCTATCTCGACTATTTTTTGCTGTTACAAACTACCGTTATGCGAACAAAGTTAATATGCCCTTGTGTAGAAGTACGCTCGAGTATAAAAATAATTTCTTCACTATTCTGTAGTACTTTAAACTTAGAAACTAAATTTAAATCTGTAATCTGTAGTAGACTTAGATATATAGATAGATATTGTTAGAGGTATGCACTGCGACCATTGGGCACAATACCTCGGTTGCTTAGAGCACCTCACTCAAACCTAGCACCTCTAGAAATTGCATTATTGATCCTGGGGATAAGGAGTGTATTGCACCTCTCCCTTCTACGTGCGATAGCGTCGCACTCCAGGAGTAGGTGGGAAGGGGTCTCCCTGGATATGTCGCAAAAGCGACATAGGTCTCCAGACCAGATTCCCATTCGGTGCATGTGCCCTTTTAACCTGCAGTGTCCTGTCAGAAAGCCTGTTAGGATTCTGAGTTTTGTCTTTGGAAGGTTCATAAGAACTTTGAACCTTTGGTGTTATACCCCCGTAGTAATCTTTTAGCCTGGTTGAGTCCTGGAATGTTCTTCCAGTGCTGTTCTCTTCGTTTTATACATTCCTTCCTGAGCATCTCCTTCACTGTGTGCGGGCCCCGAGGAAGGGCTCTGGGCCTGTAGTGACTGAGGCAGCCGCCATCCTTGCTAAGAGGTCTGCTTTCTCATTTCCATCGATTCCTATTTCCATCGATTCCTGAGTGCCCTGGTACCCACAGAAGGTTAATGTCGTTATTCTCAGCCACTGCATTGAGCTTTCCCGCACACTCCATTACGAGTAAGGATTTTACCTCATATGAGAGATGAGAGGGCTTTGAGAGCTGACAGACTGTCTCTGTCCGCCTGGAAAATGCTTGGAAAGGACCCCATGGGCACTGAGAGTTTAGTTCTTGGGCCATAGACTGCCGCCACTATACCATCGCTCCTGTAATGCATACACATGCCAGGCGCTGCAGCTTAGTAAGGGAATTCCTCACCGTTGCCAGATTGACTGCTGGAGTCCATGCAACCGCTCCATAGGCCACCATTGGTCTTACAATAATAGTGTACATCCATCTCAAAATGTTTTGGGTGCATCCCCATGATTTACCCGCGAGACGTCTGCACACCATCATTGCCTTATTTGCCTTAGAGATAGTCGACTTTATGTGGGTTTTCCACTGCAGTCTGGAGTCCAGGATTAAGCCGAGATACTTGATCTCTGTGGCGACTTCAATTTGGACTCCTCCCATCGCAATTCCTTTCATGCCTTGTAGTTTCCTCTTCCTGGTGAAGGCGATGATGGATGTTTTTGAGGGGGGGACATCCACACACCCCTTCTTCGTCAGGTTTAGGCCTCTCTGGATGACTTCAAAGAGGGTGCTTTCGAACTTTCCTATTGAGATGATCACTATGTCATCCGCGTCATACGTCCTACGATAAAAGGCGCACATCAACCCTTCTGGGGCTAAAAAGAAGTGAAGTCTCTAACACAACAAGAACCCTTACAGGTCACTGTCTAATCGGTACTCATGCGAAAAGACTAGGAGTAAATGCTCCGGAGCACTGTCCCAGTTGTGACGAAGAAGAAGAGAACGTGGAACACCCTTCTTTGCCAAAGTTCAGCTTTAAGTAAAAGGAGACTTCGCACGCTTGGCAGACCAACTCTACAAAGCTTCGCGGAGATAGCGCTAATTAACCCAAAAGCAATGTCAAAATTTATCAAGTCAACAATATGGTTTGAGCGCGATTCGCAGGAAAATTGAGAAGTGAATTCGTATATGGCAGCACAATGGGCCACGCTAGGCCTAAGGGCAACGGAGGGTTTCTCCTCTCAGCCATTCCAACCTATCTTAACCTAACCTTAGACCCACAAGTAACAACAAAAGCAATAAAACACAACAAATACATTAAAATTATACCAGTGGTCTAGCCTGCCTAGCGTTGCCATATGGCAGCATGCACGGAAAACCCCAAAATAAAACTCTTTAAAACAGATTTTTTTAGAACCAACTCATTAGAAGTTACTTTGTATTTCAAACACTACACAAAACCACAAATTTCGTTGCCTGAAATCTTCCGACCTGCGAGATCGATTCTGCTATACAACATTCGCCCGGGGTGGACTTTGGCGGATAAACGGTTCTTAGCGAACGAACAAGTCGATCTTGTTTTAGAAGGAGCCGTTTATCCGCAAATAATGCTCGGCGGTCTACGGACGGACGTTCTGGCTCAGGAGACTGTCGGATGGATACTGACGACATCATGTGTCTCATTCTACAATGAGGTAACGCTGGATAGGCAGCTCGCAGCCTTTTGGGAATTAGAGGACCTGCCACGTAGCAGGGCTCGTACCGCAGAAGAGGACTACTGCGAGGGAAACATGTAGTTTCGTAGCTATTTCGTCGGAACTTTCCGACAGAGGTTTCCCTACTGTGCTCGCGATTGATAGCTTTCTCGCAATTCTTTCGCAGTTCGAAGTTCCCTCTTTACGAGAGGAATATACTAGGGTACTCAAGGAGTATTAACAACTGGGTCACATGATTGACGTGTCCAGTATCCCGGATGAGGGCCGGTCTGATAGTTATTACCTGCCCCATCATGCGATTACCAAGCCCGAAAGCACTTCTATGAAGGTTCGGTTGGTGTTTAATGAGTCCTATCCGTCTGACAATGGAGTAAGCCTCAATGATGTGCTATTTTAAAAATACTCATCCTCCGATGGAGCTTATTCAAATTCGTTTTCAGCAGCGACATAGAGAAAATGTATCGCCAGATCGTAGTTCAGCCTCAACAGAGGGAAAATAGTATTTCGCGATTCAATAAGTAAACCAGTTCGTCTATTTTAATTAAATACTGTCACGTTCTTCGAGTCCACCATTAAGGCCCAGGCGAGGCTGCGTAATCACGAAGGGTTATGTATGCCTGTTCGTTTGCTTTGCAACAAAAGCTATCCACCTGAAAGCTGCAAACGACTTGAGCACTCCTACCTTCTTGGCAGTCTTTGCAAGGTTCGTATCACGCAGGGGTGCCCAAAAAATTAATACTCCGACAAAGGAACCAACGTTTTTCTACAATAAAAGGTCTCAACATATTTTTAACAAATTGGTCTTCTAAAGTTTTTTTTTCAGGAATTGGAGCAATTCAGCACGCCACATTACCACAAGGCTCAACAGATACACACACAAACCTGCAACTACACATATTTAGCAACAATTGGAACAAACAACAAATCTTCAATACAAAAGGTAGGTGTTCTGTAACCCATTTCACCTATAAAGTGCTCCCCCGTTCAATTAAAAGATATATGTATTAGTGAAAGAAATCAGTGCGCGAGTGATATTGAGTGTTATCTTTAATAAAGCATTTTTATAGAAATTCCTTCCGGCTCGAAGGACCATGGACGAAACTGTCGCAGTTATTGTAATCGTTTGGAATCTGATGATACTTTGTACGAAAAAGTTTCGGTTGTTGAAACAAATACATATATAATTTTACCAGTTTTAAATAACAGGTTTGTTAAAAATTTTCGATTAAATAAAAAAGCATTTATAAATGGGGTTGAAGTGTTAGAGACGGCAGCTCAAGTATCCCGAGTCCGTCGTGAATGAGATCCGTGAACTGGCTTCGGTGCTATCGATTTTGCGGAAAGTTGGTTCCAGCACGGATTTGGAAAGGATTATGATATACTAATGGCCCAATCGACATTTTTTCATGTTTTGAATACATTGCAGTCACGGCTATGCACATTATGGATAAAGCTGGAAATGAGTAACGAGGAAAAACTAAATGCGAAAATGGACTTCTATGCCAAATTCAGGTATCCAGGTATAAAATTTGTGTTTTCCAAACTGAGCGAAGCTTTTTCGTAGAATCTTCGAAAATCGTACTATAATGTTTTAAGCGATAGGGCAGATTATTATATATACGAGTATATACATACATACGTATGAGTTAGGTGTTATTTAAGGCCTGAAGAGCTCTGCTCACGTTATAGGAGTTACAGTGGAGGCCCTGTAACTTCATCAATAACTTACTGAAAAGAGTTGAGATATGATTAAAAAACTGGGTTTAATTTACGGTTAATTTTTATTACATTCTTTAATAAGTGATATTTACATTCAATACATTTTTACAACTAATTACATTTGTGAAAACTATTCTCGTATTTGAAAAATAATTCGGAAGGTTTTATTAAATTATTTTATTACATACATGTATATATAATACACACATACATACATATATGTACATACTAGTATGTAGTATGTATATACTAGGTCCATGTGAATAAATAAATAAACTAAATTTAACTAAGTATAAGTAAAATAAAATTATTTATCCAAATTTTTTCCTGCATACTTTAACTTTATTATTGAATTATTTTATTACTTTATATCTTATTTACAACTATTCACTTAACGACTAGCTCTTAGTGCGTACTGTAAGTATTCTTACTTCAGTAACTAATATAAATGTTTTTTTCAGCCATGTTTGAATTTCGTCAACAACCAAAAAATCTTAAAGAAAATCGACAGTGTTTCGATAGTCGGTTTATGCGTATATTATTAACTAATACAATATTTATTATCATACAGCAGATACAGTAAAAAACAATAGAGAAATTTTGTGTGTAATCCTTGAATGTTTGGAAACATACGCTGTAGCAGTAGTATTCGCTCTTTTATGTGTTTAGTGTAAGTTTAAAGGCTTGAGCATAAGCGCAGAAAATAATTTTTTTTTTAAATATTCATCAATTTAAAACATCTTTTATTCGCTTTTTAAAAGCAGACATTGTAGTCTACATGATTTTACGCTTACAACGCAACATTTCTAAAACTCATCTTCAAATTCTAAAAAATTGTGTGTGATTTGTTTTTGTGTGTGTACTTAGTGCACTTTTAAGGCTCTTGTAACTCCAAATACACAAAAAAGTGCTAAATTAGAAATCGTTACGAGTTTATTTAGAGAGCAAAATAAATTATGCGAATTTTCTGATTCACATTCAGTTTGAAAACCTATTAGACTTCACAAATTCTCGTGTTAAGAATTAAGTCACCTTTTGTTTTAAGAACGCTTCGACTTCTAGGTCGTTTTTTATTTCTTGAATACTTTAATCGTCCTCTGATCGATAACTTATAACGGTAATAAGTACTTTAAAATGTACATATGTATGTATGTACATACATGTTTATCCAGTGGCTACTCTATTATTTCATATAGTAACTATTTGGAGCTCTTCCTGATGTATATGTACTCATTGGTATACCTTGTTGTCCTGGTACATGATTATTGCCACTATGTGAGTGCGAGTGTGTATGTGAGTGTGCTGATGACTGATTTTGTGAACCATACAAATGATCCACACTTGTATTGCCAATTCCGTTGCCTGATGGCTCATAGTCTACGTCATAGTAGATGCCCGATTGATTCTATTGAGAGCCAAAAAATAAAAATTTTACATTACAAAAACACTGTAAAAACTAAACACTGTTAAACAAAGGGTCTCTATATTTTGTATATTTACATTAGATTAGAAGTAGTGATGGCGAACAAAAGGAGTACGCGAAACTAAACGTTGTCTTGTAGATTTGTTCCCAAGCACACTTAAAGTCTCCAAATCAAAATGAGAATTTAAATTGGGAAAAGAAAACGCTGGGGAACATTTCGAAGGAGAATAAGATTGCGAACAAAACTTTTGTGAACATTTTAAAGACAACAAAATTAGAGCAAAGGTTTCGAAAACGTTTGGCAAAGAACAAAACAGTAATAAAGATTTTAGGAATGCTCTCAGAAATTAGTAAAAACTCATACATTCCTTGTAATCTCAATTCATTTAGTTGTAATTACAAAATTTTTTTTAAAGTCACCAATACTCTTCGGTAACTAGCAAAAAATTGCCGTTTTCTCTTTACTTCATATTATTTTATTTAAAAAAAAATCGTTAACGAGCAAAACAGATTTTTTCCATTAATTTCATGATCCAGCTTTCTTTTGGGTTCGAAATAACAGTTGTGCTCACTTACGCGGTTTTTCATGCCAACTCAAAGACGGCTCTCTTTTCCATAACTCTAAGTTCTTAAAGCTTTTGTTCTCTTTTTTTCTCTCAAAGCACGTTCCACGAACTTTTGTTCTCATTTGATTATCTTTGAAAACGTTCTTAATTCTTTGGATCAAATTTTTTTCCGCTTGATATTGATCTTGACAGTTTTGTTCTTTTTGAGAACGTTCCAGAAAGATTTATTCGCGTCTCTGTGTTCGAGATTTTTGTTCTCATTTTTTATTTCATGAGAAGGTTTTCGAGCGTTTTGATTTCATAATTTTTTCCCATTCAAACTGTTTATAATACTTTTGTTTTCGTTTTACGGAAACATTCTTGGCTATACAATTTGTTTTTGTTCAGAACTAAAACAAAAGGGGAACGAATTCTCAATTTCTGTTTTAAATTTTTTATTTTGGAGGGGCTTTTTTCCCTAACTTACCGCTATGCTCCCATTGCTTCTACTCTTTGGTCGTGGGACTTGAAAATTACGCCCGAGTAGATCGGTTCGATCCTCCTCTTCGCTTGAGCTGGAATTTTCTAGCGTTCTCATGCCATTTGACCGTGAATTCAATCCCAATCTTCTGAAAAAAAAAAAAACAAAGCGGTTATAAAAGGAATGCGATTTGAATAGAAAAGGAACAACTTTTTATTCGTGTATGAGGAATTGTCTGAGGGGTATACACACTCATACCGTGGCAGGGGAACCGGAGGTACCATACCGCCAGACTGATGCATTTGCATAGTACTTTGCATCGACATCCCACCAAGGCTGCCTATGCCCATGGCTTGTAGATTTGGATAAGCGAACATTGCCGAGGATGGACGTGTGGGTCCGACTGGTTCGGCCTGTAGAAAAATATGTAATTTTGTAAACATTCCAAATTTTCCTAAAACTATTTTTATTACAGAGTTATTTTGCATATAATTAACAACTGTAATATCTCTGCGATATACTCACAATCGGACTTACCCCGTAATGGTTTGTCTGTGCCATTACATCTGCGATCTGCGCCCAGCGCATACGATCTTCCAACGTCACTTGGTAACCCGGTTGTCCTGGCAGACCAGCCGATTTCATAGGTGCCGTATTCATGTATCCAAAAACTGGCGAACCTATTGCATTTTTCTGCTCACGCTGCCAACGACGAGACCACATTATCAGGCAAACCAAGGTCAGAACGATGATAACAACTGCTGCTAACGAGGCGCCAATCGCGACTCCAAGCACTTCGCCATCGATTTCACATTGGCCACCATAATGGCTGGAATCGCAAGCACAAGCTTGATTCCCTTCTTCGTTATAAGTACAAGTTCCACGATTGTTGCAGTATGAGTCTGGACATGATTGACAGTCACGACCGGCGCGCTGTGGTTGATCGGCCCACGGATCACGGAGACCTATGTCACAGGCACATCGGAAACTACCCCACGAGTTGGAACAGGTCGCACTGGCGTGACAATCATTTAAGTCGCGTGACTGGCATTCGTCTAGATCGTGCAGAGCTGTGATGGCGCCTTCCGGTGACGTAACATAAAGAACAGAATTACCAATGTTGTTGTTGCGTCGGTGAAGTACACCGAGCAAGTGTTTTTGTACGTCAGTACGTAAGTTTGGTCGAAGCGTTTCAACACTTTCATCGAGCTGAGGTAAATAAAAAAAGTGGTAACCTTAAATTTGCGCAAAACATTTTAATGTTCTTTTACTCACTTTAATTGTCATATTAACAAAGACGCCACTGCCACCTAGATTTGGATCACTACGGTAGATATTGTTTACACGGGCATCCATAAACTCATCCGAATAGGGAGTCATTGACATTGCAGAGTCGATCTAAAAGCCCGAAGGTTTAAGCGACTACTTTCTATGATTAATAAACTTTACTTACGGCTCGTATTGATTCGTAGCTCAGCTGTCCATAAGGCTCGCTATGTTTGTCCAACAATTTATTGTCCCACACAATGCGATGCTCGTAAATACGATCTACGCGCATACCTAGGGAAAACGAGATTACTTTTCGGCATGGCTCCCTATGCTTGCGGCGTGAGTAACCTAAGAAGCAAAGTATAAAATAAAATTCAAAGTTCAGATCGAAGTTAATTTCAAAAACAACTTACCTGGTCGACAGTGACAACTCGAGACGCCATTCTCTGTCTTGCAGCGTTCGTGCTGCGCTTGGTCACAAGTCGAATCGTCACCTACAATGCACGTGTCTATCCGTACTGGCGGTTGTGTCGGTCGGGAGCGGTATTGTGGTCTCGTCGGTCCGGCATTCGTTGTGGGTGATTGCGGTTTCACGCTGTTCGGCTTCGTCGATTCCAAATCTACAACCTCTGTCTCCGGTACACCATATCCCGGCCGCAGGCTCGGCAGATTGTTCTGTGTAACTGCATTATTACCACTGCTCCCACCACTTCCACTGCTCCCAATTCC
Organism: Philophylla caesio; assembly: GCA_963971545.1. Classification (NCBI taxonomy): domain Eukaryota; kingdom Metazoa; phylum Arthropoda; class Insecta; order Diptera; family Tephritidae; genus Philophylla; species Philophylla caesio. Next base: position 78,107,914 of record OZ020606.1, read on the forward strand.
GCTGTTACTACCCACAGTCACACTACCACCGGGTAATTGTGGAATGGCCGTCGCTGGTGTGCTGGATACTCCAATCGGCGAATCTGTTGGATCACCAAAGAGATTGATGTAAGTACGCTTACCATCGATTGAAACAAAACCATCATCACCTGCAGCAGACACGATTATGTCGCCTTGATGACCACCACTATTACCGTAAGAGCCATAGGGTTTGATGTTGATTGTTTGCTGGGAGCCGCCAACCGATCCAGGTCCTTGAATCGCCGACAGAGTTACATCAAAAATTTCGCCATAGCCAGGAGGCAAATGTTGGCGTGTAGGTTGAATATGAACGGGCGGTTGCTGCTGTGAATCTATAGGACGCGATTGCTGAGGTCTTTGGGGTCGAGGTCGTCCACCTGGTTTGAATTCAGGGTCATCGAGAACGATACCTGGACGTGGTTGGTAGTCATTGGAAGGTTGTGGTAATGATGTTGGGATGGTGTTAGCGGAAGTGGTCGCTAGCGTGGCGGCGGAAATAGAAATAGGTGTGGTAGTTAAAATTCTGGAGGTGGCAGTAGTGGAAAGTGGTGTAGGGGTGGTGTTAGATGGAGCGTGTGCAATAGTTGCTAGCAGTTCAGTACTTTTCGTTGCGCTAAACTCAATTAAGTCCGAAACTGTTTTTGGTAATGCTGATGTTATGATTGAGCTCTGTGTGGCTAATAAAGTAGATTGACTTGCATCAGCGCTTTTAGAACTGCTTTCTAATGCAGGTGTCCTGCTAGCGGTCATGAAAATTACTTCCTCTGTAGATGGATCAAGATCAACACCTCCAATATTCGCCATTGGTATCGGTGCATACGTCGAAGATATTTGCATTTCAGTGTGCACAACGGAGCCAGTCTCAATTAATGTTGTGTAATTATCTTGAGTAGGTTGCTTCTTATCAATCGTCTTTTGTTTCATGGGTTTTTTCTTATTAATGGCCTCCTCTTTCTTCGCAGATGGTGGCATTGCTTGAGTTGGTGCGGCTTCTTCTTCCTCCAGTTCGGCGGTATCCGCCATCATTGGACCCGTATCGGCAGTTTCGTTTGAGTCTTGATCGGATACCTCTATGTATTGAGAATTTGTGTCCTCGTTAGAGAACTCCGAATCGTAGGTGGCATCAGTTGGTTTAGGTATGTCACCATTTGCATCATTGTAGTCTGGAGGCACAGATATTTCAGTTTCTCCAGACAGCTGAGGTGCTGACGCGTCTGGTGTGTCTTTGACGGGCATCGACGGTTCTTCTGGAGCAGGCGGTGATAGTTGCGACGTTGGTAATGGTTTGTACTGTGGTATCGGTCGTCTACCGCCAATGGCTGTAGTAATTGGTGGTCGCGGTTTATGCCGGTGCCAGGGCGGTCGCTGGCTAATAAAGCCTGGCCGTAAGGGCACAATTTGTTCAGGTATCGGTACACCCGTGATAAATGGCCTCTCAGGACGATCAAACGGTCCCGTATAAGGGGGTGGACGAATTGACGATCCCAGAGGTTTCTTTTGAGAATCGTAATCAACAGGTAGCGTCTGCACATCAGAGATACGTGGTGGTCCACGGTTGTTTATGCGACTAGCCGACGGACGCCTAAGTCCCTGTGTATTTGCATGAACATTCACATTACCATTTAAGAGCTTTACAATGCCTGTTATAATATCCTGAATATCAGGGTTGGAGTTCTGACGTGGATTATGTGGCGTAGCCGTGGCAGTGACCGATGTCAAGGAAGCAGTATTGCGGGTCGGATTGATCGGGGACCCCGACGTAAGCGGTCGCAGGCCCCCTTTCGCTAAAAAAAACTCCGATGCTGGAGCTGCTTCTGTCATTCGTGTGGCCGCAATGCCACTAAATGATGGCTTAAATGTTTTGCCCGCACGAGCGCGTTCTGTGCGTTCCGGTGCCTCAGAAATCACGTCGTTAATGGTACCAGTTGGTTTTATGTTATACTGAAAGTAGCGACCAGCGCCTGCTTCCTTTTCTGCATCACGATGATAATGAACATCATTTGGACCAGATTTTGGATAGTTGTCATTCAATATAGGCAGTGCAGACCTTTCCATGCGTAGATGCTGACGTGTTTCATTGTCTTCGGGTCCAATAGTTTCAACAGCTGATAATGTATTATCAGGTATCGAAGCATCGTCGAGTGTACTCTCGAGCATTGAATTCGATGTGATGTGCAAGAGAGACACGTCTTCAGACATCCACTGACTACTAGATTTCGGAGATATTTGTGAAATGGAGGGATGCGCAAACTCGTCCTGCAAACACTCTGAAAGATAAGCAAAGAAATCAGAAAAAAAATCCGCATGCAAATGAGTAAATTGTACAAAGGAAATTTAAAATTACACATCGTCTTAGCACATTATTATTATTCAAAAATAACAGTACATACATATGTACATACACATACGAGTATGAGAAGTTTCATCAAAAAAGCAATAATTCCAATTTACATTTTTATTGCGCCTTTTTTATTGCGCCTTTTTTATTGCATATACATAAATAATTCAATCTAATTATTTCAAAAAAATTCCACACCAAATATTTACCATACAATTTCTACAAATGAAAATTATGCATTCATTCTAAAAAATTTAAAAAGTGGAATAATGCATTTGTTTGTTATGGAGCACCACAGATACATATATACTTGTATGTAAGTAGGTATGACTGCGAGTATTCCGCTGTTTACCTAAATGTATTTAATGAAAGTAATTAAGTTATTTTCTTACTACACAGAGTTTACACGAAAGTTGATGGTCTGTTGTAATACTTGTCTAATAAAACCTTACATTCGTAATTACAATTAGCACATTAGCATCATTAAAGCAAGAAAATTAAATTAAAACCTAGTTCGCTTTGACGGGCCCAGGCTATGCTCGGGTGGAAGGCTGCTAGAAACATTACTTTATCTTAAATAGCCACTAAACTAATGACGATGTATACAAAAATATGTACACATATAGGCATTGCACACATACTCATATAAAACAGAACTGTTAAATTTCCGTTGCGATTAAAATTTTTTAAGTTCTTCATCTTTTTTAATTAATATGCTTCTTTTGCATAGTACAATATTTTTAAATATTTTATTATTTTATTTGCTGCAATTAATTGATGCTTTCAACTATTTTTGATTATTTTGAATTATCTTCGACCAAATATAATTAAATTCCATTAAATTGATAAGATAAATATTAAATTATTTCAATAATGGGTTTAAACTAAAAAAGCTTAAGGGTAGACGGTTCAAAAATTAGATTTTTTTTATTGCATAATTTCGTCGTACATTAATATTATAGCTGGATCTTAACTACTTTTCGATATACTAAGCCATAAATTGAATTAGGCACGGTGCACGGTGGTGTTTTTATGAATCTTTCAACGCGGTTTTCTCAGGACCATTATTTTTAAAACGGTCGCCACGATAACTTAAAAGATACGATTGCGTAGAAATTTTTACAGTTTACTCAGCAATCTTATATTTCTAGCCGAAATCAGAATTATGCAAAACGCATTTGTTTAAATATTTTTTTCATAAACAATATACATTGGAAAACATGGTAAAAATCGTATATCGTTAAAAAATTGTCAATTTTAACTTTATCGACTACATTATGGTTCCGCATATAATCACAAGTCTACTGAATATAAAGAAAGTAAAATTTTCTGTTTTAGATGATTTAAACGAGGAAAACCGTGGCGACGGCGAGGCTACCTATTTCTGCAAGGCTCAACTTTGAAGCGCCACTATTTTTTTTTTTAATAAACTTTTTGACAATGTAAAACCATCAATTTATTGACTATATCCCTTAGTTTAAATTGCAAAAAGGCGCGTTAAAAAATATTTATTGCTATAGTTTTGACAAAAATTAAAAAAGAAGATCATTTTACGGTCTCTAAAGAATAAGAATGCTTATATCTCAAAAATGTAATACCTTATTTAAAGGAAATTCCTTTTACAATTCCCGATAGTATGATCGCCCACCTAAAACTTTAGACTAAAAATTTAAAGCTTAATAAAATATTAAGCGAAAAGTATCAAAAAATGTGTTTGAAAAAGCTTTATCAGAATGAAGAAAACAGTACAACTCATTTTTTTTCAAAAACTCTTTGACAGTATTTGCAAAAGGGTAACCACTGATATTAGTTTTTATGCGCAATATAAATGTTTTAGTTTAATAAAAACTTGGACAGTGGCCGCTCTGATCGAAAGTGTAGCGGTGCGCTATGCCACTGCGTTCGGCGATCGAATCTCAGTTATGGTAAGTGAAATCTAAAACCATAGAAACATTTTTTTTTCTAATAGCGGCGGCATAAAACTGTAGGTCCCTTCATTTGTGGAACAACATAAACACGCACGCAACGAATGACAAGGGCAGCTTGGCCAAACACTGATCTAATATTATTATTAGAGTGAATTTAGGTACCTTTTATGAGCATTTTTTTGTTATTTAATTCATATACATATATCATTACATACATAAATATAAACAATAAACCACCGTAAGAGGTGATAGCTCTAAAATCTATGTAAATTTTATGAATCGCATTAAAAAATAGTGCTCAGTTTTTGGTGAATCTCGCAGCTTATTGAATGTCTGCAGATCGAACCACAATATTAATCGGAACGAACACCCCGCAGCCTAAGTCAACTATGGAATCGATCTTCCATTTGTGATACACTGTCAGGGCGAACAACGCCAATTGGAAGAGAACGCCAAGCATTTCATAGCAAGAGTACGCTCCGAGCTTTGCAAATGCTGGCGAGATGCAACACAGATTCTTAAAGAAAGTCAGTAACGTAAGTTTCTATATTTTCTTACACTTTCTTCATTGCAAAATTTCTCCACCTGCAGCGTTCTCACAATAAGTATGTATCAATATGTGATTTTTATTGCCAAAGCTCATTATTTCTATTCATTCTAGTAATATCGCTATTCTTACAAACTCACTTTGAATCGCACATCCATACATACATATATGCACGCTTACATATCAACACTTTTGCACACCAGTTTTTTTATTTATTAACACTTTTACTTATTTTTTCCCCCCATTTAGTGGCTTTGATTCTTTAATTGAAATTTGTGTATATATTCGTATCATTTACATTACTCTAGACCTCTAGAGATGAGCTACAGCCGATTATCGAGCGAACGCTCAAGCAAAGAAACAAACAAGCTAACTGAAGAGACATACATATTTATAAATATATGTATGTACAAGTGCATGCACAGCAAGGTAGACATAGACGACGGTTAAAAAAGATGGAAAAAAGATGGTAATCTCATTTTTAACGCAAGCTGATATTGCGGCCAGAATCACTTGGTTACCTTGTTGGCACTGATCGGCATTTGCAAGGCGGTTTCGCTCTTGTTGCAAAGAAAGCTGGCAGCCATTTGTCTAACCTATAGTACAAATATTTGTATGCCTTAAAGCCTAGAGATAGATGTACATAAATACGTATGTATGCACGAGTATGTATGTAATTAAGTATAAACCAATACGAATGAATATGTTTTTTTTCGTTTATTTTGCATCTTTTCTACTCCGTTTCTGCCGTTTTGAATTTCACTTTTCAATGAAACTCGAAACGCGCGCACCCATTTCATGGTTTTTCAAAGTTTTGCTCACACACACACACAGACACATTCGTACATATGTTAGTATGCGTTTGCTGCTTCCATTCTAAAAACCACACCTTTCCTGCAAGGTTTAGGGACAATATACATATTTATAGAAAATTATGAAATCATATTGAAGGCGATTAATATATGTACATACATACAATTTCTGGTGACACTTGAGAAAAAATGCGAAATATGAGATGAGTTTTCATTTTCAAAAGCTTAGAGTAAATTATGCAGGTAATGTAATGCAATTGGTATGTCAGGTTCGTTGCTTAGAGTCTTTTGTTTGCGTTTGCTAATGTGAACACTTGATTCACATTTTTTAGCGGCCTTTTTGCAGGCAAATATTTTAACGCGGCATTTGTAAAATATAAATAAATGTTTGTATGTTTTCATGTTTTTTTTCTTTATATTTATCTTTTACATTTTTTATCCTAATCCAAATATTGGGAGTTGTATTACAAGTGGTTATATATTTTATAATTGTTTGAATTAACTTTGTTAAAAAATTTTTGTACATTTATCGTAGATTCGTAGAACTGCAAATTCTAAAATTAATAAAAACAAATTAGTTGTTTTTTCTCTATAATTTTTAACCAAAAACCAATCTTGAGGCCTATAAATAATTAAAATTAAATAATTATATGGCCAAACCATAACAAACAAATTAGAGAGCCAACAATGACTTTAAAATCACTTTAAGATAGAAAATTGATTTTATAAAGAGTTTTAGGAAATTTAATGCAAAAACCTGTGATGGGAGAGGGCGACCTTACTAGGTGGAGGCTGCTATCGACATTTTTAATAAAATATGTTGAGTTACGATAATCAGACTATTTTGAAATTCAACTTACCAAATTATCTCATCTTCTCTTTATTAACAAGAGGTACTCAAAGTTCGCCAAAATAAATTTCTGTTATTTACTAAATAACTTTAAGTAGCATTTGTGTCAGGGTACAAGTATTTTCAGAGATTGTAGTTGAACGATAAAGCCTTCAGTTAAGCTTTTGTTTAAGATTATAGCATCTTTTGTTTATTCGTTAGAGCTTCTGAATATTGCCAAAAACATTACCAAAATTATCTTTTAAAATTTGCCGTACCTGACTTGAAAAGTTCATTAAATGTCTTGAAATCACATTAATAATAAAAATTACTAACAATTAAAAATTAAATATTTTACGCTTGAACTTCAAGTCAATGGATGTTCAAAATTCATTATATCATGTAGTAGTCAACTGTGACTACATCTCATAAAATTCAACATACAATTCTACAAAAATATTTCATTCACAACTAATTATTTGGCTGCTAGCGCAGAAACCAAGTAAGCAGTTATGCACAGTTATCTATCACTGAAATAAGTGAAGAATTGTAATTGTAAATTTTAAATTGAAAGTTGGGGTTCGATCTGAGTGGTATTTGACACACTTAACGTCTAAACTTTTATTTTGTAAAATATTTGTTTTACTTTGTTGCTGGCAAAATTTATTTTATTGAAGTATAGGAAAAAGTAAAAGCCAATTTAAATCACTATTTTTTATCAAATGACGAGAAGTCAAGCGTTTATAATATAATGAAAATGCTTCAGGTTCAACATAACATAAATACAATAGCAATGAGTAAACTCGTTAGCGTTTTGACTGCAGCAACACAGTATTTTATAAATTGCTAAATTGCCATTTGCAGTTAGCGAAAAAAAGAGGAGCGCAGAATACGAGCAACAACAAAAAATGTTACATTAAAATAAACTATTTCGATCATGTATGAAAAAGGTAAACACTTTCACAAAATCACCTGCAGCTTCGATATATTTTCGAAGAAAGGCGATCACTGTGGCAACTGCTTTTCGACTTTTTAATAAACATGCCCACACACACACACACACACACACACACACACACACAAACACACAAACTAGGTGATTTAAAATGCTATTTTTGTATGACTAAATATGTGGTCTAATTGTTATACGAGCATATATCCGAGTATGTAGATCCAGTTTACCACTCATTTGAACGAAGGTAAAAGTGTTTGAAAATTGTATAAATGAAATGGATTTGAGTTATGTCAAAAAGTGGAAAAACAAAACAAACGCGTAACAACTTTTACTTTCCTTGCGGTGCTTAACAAGTTTACAATATGTTTTAACAATACATACCACATTACAATGGCTACATGATTAACCGCTACATGTCACTGGGTGATATACATAGCTCTTAGGGCCAGTTTTTCAGTGCTGGTTTAAACTCAGTTTAAACTAAGTTTAGTTAAACTCAGTTTAAATTTAAACTTAGTTTCCTTACGCCCAAATAAATTTGTTGCAACCAAAACGAAGTAGTTAGCAAACAGCTGATAAGTTAAACTAAGTTTAACCGAGCACAATCGGCCGTTTAAACTGAGTTTAAACTCCGTTTAAAGTTTACTGAAAAACTGCATTCTGAGTTTAAACTTAGTTTAAACGACAAACAGAGTTCAACTTGCACTGAAAAACTGGCCCTTAGAGTGCAAATATTTCCATATATAGTGATTGAATTTTAAAGCTGTGCAGTGCAAAACAATAGACAATATAGTGAAAAATAAAAAATTTAACACAAAGTGATAGCAAATTTCGGCGGTGCTATGCATAATTTAAAAGAAAATTATCAAAATATTAATACATTGTTTAGTAAGTTCGTTGGCCAATTGTAAAGCTGTTCAAGATATTAGTTCCACTGTTTTGCTAAATTAAACATTTGTCTTAACATTACATACTTACATCTACATTGTACATACATATGTAAATTCATGCATCCATGTGAGTATAATAACTCTATGCATTAGGTTGACTTTCGCACCACAAAAAAAAACACTAAAGCCATGTGAATCTGAAAATTTGATAATTCCATACCACCAACTAGCCTTGGACTGTTCATAGAAAAATTAGATTTTTCATAAAATTTTTCTTCAAAATTTTAATGTAGCATTAAAAGAACAATTGAGGAAGGAGAAGATCTGTCCACCATCGAGTTATTGATTTCAGATAATTTTCTGAGACCTGCAATAACTTCCTCAAAGGTTTATAGTGTTCTGAATTTGAAGCCTCTGAGTGACTTCACCTAATCAGGTTCTCGAAAAATCCTAACTTAAATGTGCGAAATAAATTTTTGTGATGACATTAGAATGAATTTTCGTCACGCCTTGTCAAATTTGGTTTGGTAACATTCCGGCTCAGGCGTTATGTTAACTTTGGTGTTGATAAACTGCAATAACAACAGACAGCCACACACTTCACCACTCGATTCGTAGTTCTGCCAAATTTTCCAATTCAAATAGAGAAGCGAACGAACAAACGCATTATGAACAATCTGATGTCATCAAGCTACAAATTCGCGACTGTTAACAGCTACAAGTGCTACTTCTGACTGAGTGAGTAGGTTAGGTTAGGTGAGAGCCTACAGGAGGCTCACTTAGACTTATGTTGATAGTCCATTGTGGTACCACTATAAAAGTTTCCTTCTTTGTGTCAGGAGAATCGCCTATGCGTGCTCGCTATGTAGTTCCGTATACGACAAATATCCACACCGCAGAACCTCTCGAGAATGTCTCTGAAGTACGAGACAAGGTGTTTAAACCTGAGCCTTGCGAAAGCACGTCCGCTGAGAAGGTAGTGTTGACAAAATTCCACTTCATCATCCTCCATGCAGGTCCCAGACCTCGGGTCTGAGACGATGTTCAACGATACTGCGTGCATCCCCATAGGAGAGTGCCCGGTAAGGACTCTAATAAATGCTGAGGAGCATTCCAATAATATTTCTGTCGGGACTGATTTCCTCTATTGTCAAATCAACCGGATTCGGAAGTCTTCTGAACCAGCCGATATGGAGACCAGGCATTATCTGACCAGCACCGTCAGTGTTCCCAGGGCTCTGATTGCGGCTTGACTGTCGGAGTACCTCACTATGTGTTGAAGTACTACGACGTAGACAGTCAATTGCTTCCTTGATGACAGCTTTTTCGACTTGAAGGAAGCTGCACAAAACGCTGGTAGCCTTAACTTAGTATTGAGCGATAGTTCCTACCAAAGGCACCATCTCCCACTCTACCCTCTAACTTCGACCCATCCGAGAACATGTTCACTGTGCCTTTGTACCAGAGGCCATCCCAATCCCACCTTTCCCTTGATGGTATGTGTGTGGTGAGAGAGTAAATAAGGATTAATTTTCTCTCACATAATTGGCATAAAAAAATAATATTCAACAAAAAAACTCTTCCAATTTTTTGCAATGATTAGGTTTAAGCAATTGGACTACTAAATAACAACAAATTAGCGAATAAAATTATTGTTGCATGAGGCACCTTAATGTTCATATGCATGTTTTTTTTTTTTTTTTTTTTTTTTTTTTTACGAGGAGGAAGCATCGAAAGCCTAACCGTCACCGGTTTGTCAGTGTGGGACTTTAACCCTAACTAAACCTCCTACTGTCTGAGTACCATTTCCCCCGGTACTACCGTCAGGTATTTCGTCGGGAGATGGCTTGAGCTTACGCTCTACGTACGTGAAGTCTGTTTGTACCGCCCTCTGTACTGTTGTTTGTTACATCTTCGTGGGAGTTTAAATTGCCCCGTTTCATTTCCAAGCATTTTTTTTTTTTTTTTTTTTTTTTGCTTGACTGCCGGTTGGAACGAACGAGGTTCCAAGCCGCTCAACATGGTATTTCTCCTATTATATAAACTATTGATTTTAATATAATTTACGATTATAGATTACCTTGCCCGCCGGTCGGAACGAACTGGGTTCCGAGCCGCTCTGTTACTCTCTTAACTTCTTCTCGTCTGGTTTTTCAAAATTTATGGTTTCCAACTATTCTGCAACGGTCGGAACGGACTGGATTCCGAGCCGTCTACTTACTTAATTCGATTTTTTCTGCTTTGTATGAACTATTGGAAAAAACACAATATTTTATAGCTGAGGATTTAACATACCTTAATGTTCATATGCATGTGTATTAGTACATATGTAACTTTTTGGACCTACAGCAACATGCGCGTCATTTCAAAACACTTGGTAGGCAACCACTTTCTATTTCGTCACGTCGTTCGACATTGCCGAAATTACTTCAAATTACCTCTACTAACAGCGATTTCCTGTGATGGTAAACGATGAGCACCACAATCGCACGAAACAAACTAACGCTTCAGAAATAAGCAAAGGTATCTGGCATATAAACTGAATTGAAAGAAACTGAAATGTGCCGCGGGACCTGTAGCTCGTAAAAATCAAACTACCGTGACATCAAATCAAACGTCGTCGTGGTTGGGACACAACGTATTTCGCTTAAAACGGAAGCCACAGGCATCTCAAAAAAGCTCCATAGGCGACGCAATGGAATAATGGCGCACCTAAAGCTAAACAGACAGCAATTAGTCACAAGCCAATTCGCACTGCTGGCGCCAAAAACGCAGCACGCATAAGAAATAGCCTATCTTTGGCGACAATCATTACGAAATACTCGTAGGTACTTACATTTGTGGTTGCACTTATGCATAGCTAAGACTTTGTATATGACGGTGCAGTGTTGCCACATAATAACAAAAAAGGAAAGGAGACTTTTTTCGTATTTTTTGTTTTCGGGGCGCCCTGGAAAGCATTGGGAGTAGAGCCGTAGATAGAATTAAATATAATGTAGGGCTGCAGTGGTTTCCAGCAGGGCTGAAGTAAAAACTTTGCTTTTAAGTTATTTAATTGTGATCATCAGTAGTACTTAGTAATAGAAGGCGTGAATGAACCATGGGAACGAAGGGCCGCTGGTTTGCCAATAAGACCAAAAATAATTATTTTGTAGGTGTCAATTGGTTTGTATTAACGTAACGAATAGGAATTGAAATATTTTGAGGTTTTTTTTCTCTCGTTCCGTCTTCCAATAGAGTAAACCAATTTACGTCAGAATCCCCAACTTCTTAACATATAGAATTACGTACTGTTTGAACCAAAGCCTAAATTATTTGACCTTGATATTCAGACAAACGATATATGGCACTTTGTGGAATTTGTCACGTTTGGATCTTTCAGGCGCGTTTATTTCAACAAGTTCTGAAACAAGCCTTGTCCTTGTCCAACTAGAAATTGTATAACTTAAATAATAGATTTCTCTAACGTTGATCTAACAACTTTTCAGTGCTGCTAGTTGTAGATATTTTACATAACTTTTGCTGCCATAGCTTGTATGTGAGATAAAAAATTTTCATCAGTTTTTGAATCAGTTTCTAAATCCTGTTGATGTGTACGAAGTCTGTTTGCTTGCGTGAGGTGAAAATTGCTCGCAAGGATAACAAAAAGCAGCATCTTTCTCCGTAGAATACTGCAACCATTTGAATTCCGTACACCAGTCGACTACGAATTACTACTACAATTATTTTCTTTTGATTATTTTTACTAAATAACTTGCTTAAGCAATAAACAACTAATCCAGCTAACTGAACTAACACTCTACAGCACCACAGACAAATTGTCTTTATGTTAGGAGATTCCCCGAATTGCTATTATACACACTTCAAATGCGGCGATGATGCCACCTATGAGCAGAATAATGAAAAGGATAATTTGCTATTGTTTAGACAGATGTCGCTAGTAATAAAAAGGTATAGCTTTTTTTATAATTTCATAGCATCAGAAAACAATTTACATATCGTCACATAAAAAACTTACCTTTGATAGACGCGGTACATTTTATCGAATTACTACTACCCCCATTGTTTTATAAAAAAAGAAGATATTTACTAGCTAGAGCTTATTCAATTTCAGTGAGACTATTCCTTAGGTAATTTTTCATTTCTGGTGAGGATATTTTGATATGTTAAATCTTAATTTGTGGCCCTGATAAGAAGAAATCCAACTTAAAAAATAGGGTACTTCGCACATTAATTACTCGTAATATAAGGAATGTAGCTTGGTATCCAGGTGAGATCCCAGATTCGAATCACAACCGGGTTATGCAAAATCTAAAAAGATAGAAAATCTTTGTTTTTAGAGCGGTCGTCCCTTGGCTAGAGTTTTATAGAAGAACCGCTTCTTTCTCTCTAAAGCAATAAAAATTTCTTCTTTTTTTTGTAATAATTGACAAAATTCAAATTTTGTGTGTAATCTATTAGGAAACTAAATCATTTATTCCTATTGCTGTCATTATTTCCATTTGAATTACACAAAACGTTTACAAAACGTTTTCGGTATGGGTTTTAAGCAGTTAAAAGAAGTTAAGTGGCCACCCTGGGAACGTGGCATACATACACATGTTATATGTATTTGCTTTAAAATAAGGGCACATTACATACAAAACTTATACATAAGTGTAAAGTTACTACGTACATATATTCGTATGTAAATACAAATTTTCGAGTTTCCAATTTTTTTTTTGTTTTGTCCTAATACCGCGACGGCACTTGCTGTCAGTTATCACTTTATTACATATTATGAAATAAACGCAAGTAGACTTATGACTCTTATTAATTGCTTGCATTAACATTCAGGTAAAATTAGGCATGCATGCGAGCGCTTGTACTTTTAAATATGTACATGTAGGCAAGTGTTACGGAACTGTTTTTGGGTAGACTGTCATTGACTTGGCTTCTTTGGTTTTGTTTATAAATTGGTTGTTGTGTGCCAAAAGAGAGTTACTTTTGTTTTCGTCAGCTAAAATGATTGCAAAGTATTATGTAATTTTTAGGTGATCGCTTTGTAATTTCGTATATATTTGGAACTGAAAATTTTTAATATTGCAAATATTTTTTGGGCTATAAAGTGTCAATTTAGACAATCAATTTTTGAATTGAACAACCAATTTTTGTCATTCACACATACTCAGCTGCTCGATTAGTGTTTTGGCAATAATTACTATTTTAGTTATCGGTTTCCATTGGAAATAAGCAGATGTAAAAAACTATAACTTTTCTTTTATAAAAGCAAAAAAATACAAACTGAATGTCATTAACAACAATTATTTTTGATTCTATGTTGTCTAAACACACCGAAAAAAGTCCACAAAGCAGATGATTGACATTTGTTTTTTAAATAGATTTAAAAAAAATCTCGTTTTACTTTCAACTAGGTACTAAAAATGCGATTAGGAGCCAACCAATAGTAATAGCAATTAAAGATCTGTTAAAACTTTTCAGGAAAGATCGAGCTCGCTTCTCAGCGAGTATATAGAAGAAGTATGATGGGGACATGCAGTGAAAGCCAAAATAGCCGCTTTAACTTCTACTGCTTCTTATATTGTTGATTTTACCAATAAATACTTTCAATTTAAGGGGAATCTGAAGAGCAATAACAAAAGTTTGAAGTCAGATAAGGAGATGTGGGGATAGGTGGTAATAGGATTATTACTTACCCAAAAAACCAATCGGCTATAAAGCTTATAAACAATTAAAAATAAAGTTTTTTTTTGGCAAACATCGAAAAATTAAAAATTAAATAAATTGTGATATACATATTAATTTTGTCGTAGGTAGTCTACGACTTTTTCAGAACATCTTCGGGAATAATTCAGAACCATATTGCAACTAGTTTCAAATTACCTCAAAATTATTCCGAATTGAAATAGTCGTGAGCTTGATACCAAATGATCTGGAACAAGATTTTAAACGGTTCAGCAATAGTCCGTTGTTAGTTCCAAAGTTATCCCAAATAATTCTTGAAATTTTCCTGAGTCCCGAAATGATTCGAAGTATTTTTACGCAGTCCCAAATTAACTTAAACGACCCAGGTATGTACTTTTATTAGTCTCAAAATGTTCCAAAATTAATCGCGAAATTATTCTTTACACCCATATTTTTAGAGAAATTATCCTTTACTAGCCTAAAATTATCCTAAATAAATCATAAACTGGTCCCGAAATGGCCTTGAAATATTCCATAAACGCTCATTTGAAGTGGTACTGCTGTGCTAATGCAAACTTTACCTACACTAACGCAGTCTCCGACTAACTCCCGTGCTTAAGAGTCGTGTCCGATAGGTCAATACCGCAGTTGTGCGAGCGTAGTGAACATAAGTGTCTTTCTCACGTGTTTTCGCGTGTTTCATATCATAAACACAAAAGTCACACAAATTTTCATTTCCCTCAAAAATAATTAACAAAGCAGTGCATTGAGTGTTCCAAATGGGTAAAGACACATCGATCCCTTCGGGGAATCGATTTAGCATACTTGGTGAAAGTATGCTAGTCTCCCCAAAAGCCAAACGTAAAAAAACCAACACAAAAGACTCTTTCCCAACTCTTTCAATCGTAAACCACACAAACAACAATGATGATCCAAAATTCATTGTTATACAATCAACAGACACGTGTTACCCCCTTTCCAAGTTCAGCGTTTTCGCTAAAAAGAAAGCTATTGATAGCATTAGTATTGAGTACTTATCAGTAAGTATACTTCGTGACAACAGCTTGCTCCTGCTAACTAAATCACAAAAAGTAGCAGACAAATTTATTATATCCAAAAACTTTGGCGGCCTTTGCCCTATTTCTGTAAATCTTCACGAGCAACTTAACACCTGCAAAGGCACAATTTTTTACAGAAATCTTGCCCATACGGATGACAAAGAAATATTAGATGCTCTCAAACCGCAAGGCGTTGTTGGTATACATAAATTTACACGTACCATCAACAATGAGAAAGTACCAACTGGAAGAATTGTTCTATCATTCAATTTGTATAAAGTTCCCTCTTCTATTGACATTGCCTGGTATTCAGTGCGTGTTGAAGAGTACTTTCCCACTCCAATGAGATGCCGCTCATGCCAACTACTAGGGCACACCATTAAAAGATGCAAGAACAACATAATCTGCGAAAATTGCAACCTTCCCCCTCACAACACTCTACCATGCCAACGCACAATGTGCGCAAACTGCTACGGGCCTCATCCCGCCTCTGCCAAAGACTGTCCAAAGTATTTGCAAGAAAAGGAAGTATTGAAGATAAAAACCCAAAATAAATGCAATTACCCTGAAGGCAGGCGCATTTACAAAGCACAAAACCCATTAAAAATCAATGGCACACAAACGTATGCTTCAGTCTTAAGCCCCACACAAACTTCTAACGTCCCAACAACTCCATTAAATTCTACTGATACTCCCCCTGCCTCCACTACCTACAATGCAGTACCTACCATGCTCCCACCCAACTCTAATGATCAATCTCTTTCCCCACTTCCAGTAAATTCCTATGCCCGTCCCAATACCACCTCAACATCTACCTCTCAAACCCTCTCACACAACGACAGCGAACAACCTTGCCTCTCTTTAACGACAATCTCTTACCCTTTCTCTTATGTGAACTTCCAAAACCAACAAACTAACAACACCATTGACAGCATACACAGCACAAGCAACGAAGAACATTCAGCATCACAAACTCCTTGACCGATTGACACTACTCTTAACCAACAAACTCCTCTTGGATTTAACAACACAAACAAAACCACTAGCATCGCTCTCGATCGCAATCTCACCACAGATGACGACGATCACCTAACAACACGCTCTTCCCTTCGAATCACCGATCAGTCAAACTCTCCTATATCTCACGTAGCAAACATCGGTTTAAATACCAATCCCACCACACAATCTCAATCCATTATTCAATCTCTGCTATCCACAATGTCAGAAGAATACAACAACAACAACACTGATATTGAAGAACCCGTGCTATAAGTTATTTTCGCTGATAATAACTTTAATAGTACATTTTTAAACTATAAACAAAGTATAATGATTCTTAATATTCTACAGTGGAATATTAAAGGATATCAGAATAACTACTTAGAATTAGAAACCATAGCAAAACATCGCAAGCCACATATAATTTGCTTGCAAGAAACCCATATAAAAGCCAATTACTCACCACATTGCCCTAAGCAATATGCTTCATATTTTTATAACTTTCCTAACGCTAACTACTCTAAGCAAGGTTGTGGTTTATTAGTTCATAAGAACATTCCACACAAAAAAATCCACATAAACACAAACTTATTAATAATTGCCATCGAATTCAACGTAAAATACCCAATCACTATAATGTCAGTGTATATACCCCCTCATCAGAAATTCTCGCAGCTTGACCTGTTCCAGCTTATCTCCGCAGTTAACACTCCAATAATCATTTGCGGCGACTTCAATGGTTGGAGTCCACTTTGGGGTTCACCACACGTAAACCATAGGGGCGCAATAATAGAAGATTTTATCCTTGGTTCCGACCTATGTATCTTAAACGACAACAGCCCAACACATTTTTCGACACATAACACGTTCACCCATGTAGATTTAACCATATGTTCACCCCAACTGCTACCTATCGCCTCATGGCACACACTGGACGATTTACACAACAGTGACCATTTTCCAATCATTAGCACATTCTCCATTTCAAACCAAACTATTTCATACAACAATAGAGTTAGCAAATATAACACTGCCAAAGCCGACTGGACTAAATACCAAAACATGTTAAACGACTAGAAGCTACCTAATTTTGACAATAATAATCCTAATAAAGAGGCTGCAATAATACAAAGGACTATCCGCACAGCCGCTAATCAAACCATCCCAGTTTCAAACTATCGTAAAAGTTCGAGAAATGTTCCGTGGTGGTCAATAGAGCTTAGTTCACTAAGAAATGAGAAAATAAAAGCTTGAAGAAATTATCAAAGACACCTTAACCCAGACTACTTGATAGCCTATAAGAAATGTAACGCCCGCTTCAACAGAGAGAAAAAACTCGCAAAAACTAAGAGCTTTGAGGACTTCTCAGAAAAATTGAACCCCAATTCACGACCAAGGACATCTGGAAGGGTATTAAAACCCTCACGGGAACTTACTCCCCAAGAAATATAATCCATATTACCACCAACAACTCAACAACAACAGAACCCCAGGAAATAGCATTGACATTTGCAGAGCACATCTCAGAGTCATCAGAAACAATCAACTTTCCCCCTCAGTTCATAGCCGCCTTTAACAACATCCCACAAATGAACGCAGCGAATGTCACAGACACCCTAGCATTGTTCCTTGAAAGCGACATCACTTCGAATGAAATAGATCTTGCCCTCAAGACCACTAAAGGTAACACACCAGGACTCGATAAAATAGACTACGAAATGATACGTAAAATTCCGCTATCCCTGAAAAACAGGCTCCTCCTCCTCTACAACTCCATTTTCAATCAGGGTATAATACCACAGAGTTTCAAGACAGCCGTAATTGTTCCGATACTGAAACCTCAAAAAGACCCATTAGATATTACAAGCTACCGGCCCATCTCTCTAATACCCTGCATTAGTAGTGGTTCTTAAAAACAAAAAAACTCTTATCGCCGTACCAAACTGGCTTCAAATCCGGCACCAGTACTCTTGACGCTCTAATTTTCCTGGACCACCATGTATCTAAACAATTCTCCATAAAAAATCACACCTCCATACTTAGCATTGACTTCTCCAAGGCTTTTGACACAATCGGCTGTCATTTGATACTCAAGAAGCTGCAAGACTGGAAGCTGGCTCAAAAAGTTTTAATTACATAAAATCCTTCCTTAGCAACCGCAAATTCCGTTGTAAAGTAAACAGCTTATTTTCCCCCACACTTGCCCTGCATAATGAGATCCCTCAAGGATCTCCGCTGTCAGTCACACTCTTCTTAATAGCTTTTGAAGACATTAGCAGGATTATGAGTCAACAAAACAACATCAAGCATTGTCTATGTATATGCCGATGACCTTTTTCTATTAAGCAACCGTAAACAAACACACGACATTGAAAACTCTTTCAAAAATGCTTTGAGTGCCATAGGCGCATGGTCGCAACATTCAGGTGCTTTCATTTCATTTGAAAAATGTAAGCACCTGCATGTTTGCAAAAAGCGCAACTGTAGCCATTCAAAACTTCAGTACAACAATAAAATTATAGCTAACACAAACTGTATGAAAATATTAGGTGTACATTTTGATAATAAAAATAATTTTAAGAACCATTGTATACAATTGAGAACCGACCTAGCTACCAGACTTAGTATAATAAAATATTTGTCTTCAAGAAAAAATTTTGTTCTTACAAATACGTTACTCATTATAACTAAGTTGATTATACAAAGTAAAATAGATTACGGCTTGCAAGTGTATGGAAAGTGCGCAAAATCCTCACTCAGTACAATAAAGGCACCGTTCCACGCTGCGATAAGGAGAAGCTTAAGGGCGTTCCGGTCAACACCAATCAAAAACCTACTTGCGGAAAGTGGTTTCCAAGCCATAGAAGAACGTTTAAAGTTCCTCAGGAGTCGCATTATCCACAAACTTTTCTGCGATCCTACACACATTCTTTACCACGAAAACCGATTACTAGGAAATAGAAAGAAACCACTTGCCTATAAATCGGCGCTGAGCGAATTAAGAGAACTCGCAGACTATTTAAAAATGGACATAACGCCAATGAAAATACCTCCATCCAACTTTCCGCCTTGGGCATTGGACCCAAAAAGTTTTCTAAACGAACTGACTCTCCTGCGAAAAGATATCACCAATAACGTCACTCACCAACAAAAGTACGGGAGTATTGCAAACACACTAAAGCTTAATGGCTGGAACTTAATATTTACAGATGGTTCCAAACAAGACTTCGGAGTTGCATTTGCGGTCACAAGCACGACCGGACGAACTCTTTCGTACGGCATATTACCCCATCACGCCAGCGTGTTTGATACAAGGGCTATTTTCGGCACTAAATTTGGCTAGCAAAGAAAATAAAAAAATTGTTATATGCACAGTTTTCAATGCTGCAAAAAATATTAAAATGGATGTGGGCCCAATATACCATCTTCAACAACTTATTATGAAATCATCGCCAAATGTTAAATTAATGTGGGTACCTGCACACTCAGGCATAACCGGTAACGAGTTCGCGGATCAAGCTGCAAAGTTCGCATTAAAGTCCTGTTTATACTCATTCAACCCACTTGGCACAACATCTATTAAAAACATCTATTCGAAGGCCTTAAAGAGTCATATAAACAACGATTGGTCCTCGTACCAACACGAATACAAAGATGTTAACCCCCACGGACTCAGAATTTCCCTTCCCACTGCAACATCAACCTGGATGAATAAATGCTTTGTCCGTCTTCGGCTGGGTCATACTCAACTAACGCATGAACATTACTTGACAAGTAGTCCTCAACCCATCTGTAACTTCTGCCACGCCAGCAACCTGAGCATACGCCATATCCTGCTACACTGCACATCAATGTCAAGCATACATACAGAAATATTTAAAGACGAAAACGCACTTACCATCCTTTCCGATCCTTCTGAATCAAATATAAGAACAATTGCAAAACTCCTAAAAACTCTAAATATTTTCCACCTAATATAATTAATTTTAAGTAGAATCTACTCATAACTGTATTATTAAATGACTAAGCCGATAGCCCTGGTAGCTAGTGCGTATACATTAATATTGTAATTTTTTAATTATAAACATTAATAAAATAATAATAATAATAATAATACCTACACTAACTACCCTAATCTAGTTGTTCTCACAGCACCCAATGGAAAAATAATACCATTCACACCAATCGAACAAAAACAGTGATTTTCACTGCTATTATTTGTGCAAAATTTAAAGCTTCTTGCTACTTAAATGAAAAAGTTATGGAAGAAAATATAATATCTGAACAATCGGCTCCTATATACGTTATAGTCGTCCGATCTGGGGGGTTCCGACAAATCTCTAATAAATTATATAAAGGCACCTGACTGTTATGTTTCATTCAAATAGCTCAAAAACTGTGGGCGTTCAAACAGACGAACAGACGGACATGGCTAGATGGACTCAGGTCATCATCCTGATCATATCGGTATACTTTTTGATGGATCTAACTCTTATCGTTCTGGTACTTACAAACATCGGACCATTGCCATGAAAGGTATAAAAATAGTAACAAACACGAGTAGGTGAATACAAGATTTCGCATTGCGCTTGATCGTTATTCATTGATCTTTGACCAGCTGATGCTCACTAAATGTTTACCATATATGTAAGCCTACCATTTTTATTTTATCATAAAATCATCGGAATTCGCGTGACAATGGATACAAACATGGATACAAACATGGATACAAACTGGCTTTAAAATTAGCTTTTCTCTCAACTAAAAATTTAATAAAATTGAGAAACCCTTGTGAACATTTGTAACTTGCTAAAAATCCCCCATTTCAGGAATAGTTTTAGATGTAGCAATCATCATAATTACATCACAGGATGCTACAAATTTCACAGAAAGCAG
Source organism: Philophylla caesio (assembly GCA_963971545.1). Taxonomy (NCBI): domain Eukaryota; kingdom Metazoa; phylum Arthropoda; class Insecta; order Diptera; family Tephritidae; genus Philophylla; species Philophylla caesio. The sequence goes on from OZ020606.1 coordinate 78,128,872, forward strand.
TTACAAGTTGCCTACTGGGTTTTAGTACGAAAGTACCAACTCTTGCAATCGTAATTGTTGGAAATGTGTGCTTCACTGCTAATGTGGCAGACAATAACAACAACAAGTAAGACTTCAACAAGATTAATATTCGTTTTAAAATAACTTGGTGCACTTGCTTTGGTTCGGTTTTTGCCATCAAAACACAAAGCTGCATGCCTCGGCGAGCGCAAAGTGGCCACAATCAGGCATAACTCTGGTTTTGTATGCATCTCACATACATACATACATATGTATGAAGAAATATGTAAATGATATTTTCTGATTTCAAAGTCTACAAGTGTGCTTGCACGTTCTAAATATGTGCAAGTAAAGGGTATTTTTTTTAGACGTGTGGTTTTGAATGAAGCAATACTTTTCGAAGTTGGTCTTTTTGACAGCTGTTACTTCATTTATACTCAGTTTGGTTTGCCATTTCATAAAAAAACAGACGTACTCCGGAACAACGTTTGCAAATCGTGCAAATTTATTTTACTAAAACGAAATGGCCACCGATCCCGATTTTCACAAGAAAATTTTGTTCAGGGATCAAGCTCAATTTTGGATGAATGGGTACGTTAATAAACAAAATTGTCGCAGTTGGAGTGACGATAATCCACAAGCCATTGTTGAGACGCCGTTACATCCTCAAAAGGTCACTGTTTTGTGTGCTCTATGGGCAGAGGGAATCTTTGATCCATATTTCTTCAAAAATTAAACCGATTATAAGGTTACAGTCAATTGGGAACGCTATAGAGCCATAATTAATGACTTTTTCATGCCTGAATTGGTGGATGTTGATGTGGACGATCTTTTGTTCCCACAAGACGGCGCTACATACCATACAGCCAACGAAACAATTAATTTATTGAAGGAATTTTTGGTGAGCGCATTATCTCGCGTCGTGGGCCTTTGTCGCTGCCTCCAAGATCGAGCGATTTAACACCACTGGTCTAATATTTGTGGGGTTATGTGAAGTCGCTTGTCTACGCAGATAATCCAGGGACGACTGACGCCTTGGAAGAGAATATTTGGCGCGTTATTGCTGAATTTATTCGAGCCAGACGCGGTGGTCACTTGCCCGAAATCATCTTTAAAACATAATGGCAAACCCTTATCTTTATAATAAAGCTAAATTATTGGCCATAGCATTAAATTATATGCATTTTATTTTTTCTTAAAAACCACATATCTTAAAAACAAACCTTTACATAAATACATACTCGTATATACTTATGTAAATGCGCAGAAGAGTTCTCTGTGAAGTAATGCCTTAGGTTTAGCCTGCGGAGGCCAAGTATTTAAGTTACGCTTTGTTGCATACAAATTCCTTCACAAATGCAATGCAATAGCAATGAAAGCAACAACAAATTTATGTTAGACGTGCTTGCAACAAATTAAATTACACTCATGTATTTTCTATGCAACGAGTGGGCAGATGCACCAATGCGGTCAACCCGTGGACACCTTACCTCGCTACTCTAGCAGCTGGTGCATTTTTATGTGCAAGCATATACATATGTATGTATAAATGTACTCGTATGTATGTGGCTTTCTCATGAATTTGTTATTTGTCTGCTGTGTAGGTGTTAAGTGTGTGGGCGCTGAAGTGTTGAGTTGCAGAGTAGCTGCCGCAATTGTTGTTGAAAGAAACTATACGATCTTACGCCGTCGTGCCACAAGTGCATTCAATTGGAATGATGTTGGATTTGTAAGTAATTTTCTCTTATGCGGCCTCTGCACGCTTGCCAACTTTGAAAATTTAATAATTTATGCAAAACAATGACGTTAGGCTGGCGCTGATGCTGTTCTATTAGCGATCCTCACAAGCGAAAGATGTGGTAAGCTGAGTTCTTGATAAAATTTGAATAAATTTGTTTCTAATAAATTTTGTATCGTTCCAAGATCACACTCTTTGGAAAATTAGCACCCTAAACTTCCCCGAGCTCATCGCTCGTTAAGAATATATATTTTTTTTTCGACAATGATACAAAAATAATGTAGGCGTAATATATAACACAATCGTAGAAAAGCATTATAATGTTGACTAAGGAATAAGCTGTAAAAAAGTTCCGAAGGCAGTTCAAGCCCACCGCAAGAGCTGTTAAACTCCCAAATAAGTGTTTGAAATCCAGCGTTGCTAATGAAGGGCAGCTGAGAAGTAGTTGCTATGGAAGATTCCACTTCAACATCATCATACAGCAGCCGCAGATAACAATTCAAGTTAAAGGCCCGCTGAAAAGTAGTTGCTGAGAAAGATGCCACTACAACATCATCAAACAGCAGCCGCAGATAGCAATTGAAGTACTTTTCGGCCGCAGAAACGATCAGACATCTCACTCGTCAGTGTATTTAACTGTAGAGTCAGAGTTCTACGCCCATTCAACCACTGAGTAGAGTTATATATGGAGTTTCTTAGTCGAGAGTGCGGAACTGTGCAGTTAAGAGTTCTGAAATCTATTATGGAGATTCCGAGCACGTCTCATTCCACTTGATCAATGCATTTAACCAGATGGTATTGCTGCTTATCTGCAGTATAATATACTCGTACATGTACATAGGTACGCAAGTAGAAAGTGAAGAAGGCTCTCTAGGTTTTTATTCGGTGTTGGGGGTTAAACCCCTGTTAACATTTTAGACCTCACTCTTTCTACCCTTGCCAGCTTACTATTTATTGTAGATATTTATGTCCATGGACGATCTCCGAGAAAGTGAGCGCGACATCGTTTGATGAGAGAACTTGTTGCAGGGCATTTAAGTTTTCTTCGAAAAGATAACTATGCGATGTTCTTTAGAGCATCATGTATCAGGTCCCATATAATTTGAAGGTACTTAAGAACTTCCATCAGGATCAGGTAATTAGCGAAGGCAATGACCTGACAACTAGTTTCTTGCAATATTGACAACAGAGTATTTAACGTAAGACACCAAAGGAGTGGGGAAAGGATACAAACTGCGGAATAATAATATAATAACAATTTGGCGCTTACACTATATAGCTCAGTGTTTGCACGAGCTTCTTCTACCATTTGTAGTGTGAGTTTTTATATTCTACCACAAATGGAGAGACCTACAGTTTGGTGCCGACTCCGAACGGCAGATGCTTTTTTGAGAAGCTTTTTCATGTCAGAAATACCCTCAGAGGATTGGAGTAAGTAGTGAATGAAAAACAGAAGGAATGACAATAGTTCACACAGCGTAAGCAGAGTGCGTTTAGATACCGGCTTAAGTATTGCGCATAATGTTGCTGGTTCGACTCCCGCGGAAGCCAAGAAGAAAGAAGTGTGATAAGGAAATGTGGTGAGATCCGAAATGGTACTATAAATTCTACCGCTTTGAGTATTTGTTGTTGTTTTTTCCTTATAATTTTTCCCAATAACCGATCGGCCTCAAGCTCAAAAATAATTAAATAAAATAGTTATATGGCCATCCTGCGAAATACCACGCTTTTAAATCATATTCCTCTTCTTTTGTGTCACTACAGCCAGTTGTGGGTATGGACTGAGAAAAAAGACTTCGTCAATTGTCTCTCTCAAATGAATTTATCCATATTTATTCCTTCGTTGCGCAGCTTTGATTTAGCCCCTTTTTTCTGGCGCTTCTTCAAAGGAAATTCCAATAATTTAATTTGCACCATTGTCGCGTCATTCCATATGACATCACGGCATTTTATCTTAGCTTCGCAACAAGATGTAACTCAATACGTGCATGTGTATGTAAAATGCCTTGTCCAAGCAAGCAACTACCCAGACTTCAAACTTTACTTACTTATGTACTAACGACATAGAAGCACGTACGTAAATATGTACAAAGAATACAAAAATTCTTGGTAGCAAGTAATAAATGTACAAACAATATCAACATTGCCTAGGTACGCGGCAATCAACAACCAAATGCACTAACACTCATGTTAATTTATGTACAAGTACCTATAAATGTATGTATGTATGTAAATAAGTATTTACATTCTCACATAGATAGGCACTCATCCTTTGTTTTCTCCTATTATTTCCACGGCCAAAGTAAAGCGAATGACCTTAATCAAGGTCTCTTCTAACAAGAAATTCCCCACCACCTCTGGCGGTCTTCCTTTGCTGGCGTTGCAGCAAATGTTTGTAGTGCTACGACCAACAGCACCAATACAATCACTACTACTCGTTCTTGTACTCGTACGACTATCGCTATTATCTTAGCTGCTGTTGCGGCATGAGCAAGCAATTTACAATCAAATTGCAGCCAGAATTGGCGTGCGATTGCGTTTTCCAGTGGCTAGCAATGTTGTGGAGTCGCACAACGTAGCCAGTTGCAACTAGCACAAGTGCTACTTTGTAGTTGTTGCAGCTGTATTACACACGGCACTTTGTGTTGCACGTTGCAGCGCCTTATTCGTATTACAGTCTGTGCATAGATAGACATGCAAGCATGGACAATTTCGCTGGCACGAATTTTATCAGCAGCCGTGGCAACATTATTTTTCGACGCCAAATATTTTTCGTCTTTTGGTAGTTAGTAGGAATTGTTTTTAGCCCTATCTCTATTTCTCGCTCTCTCCCTCTCTTACCATTACTCATGCTTGATGGTTGCTATCGTTTATACATAGTAGTATCTTTAAAAAAAATTTACACGATTTTTGCGTTGACTGCATTTCTTCATTTTTTGTTTGTTTCTGAATTGTATGCTATTGTAATTTACTATTGCTTCTTCGCGTTAATTCAGGCATGCAGCACCAATACAAATATTTAACTGACTTCCAGAGGCAATTCAAGTTTTTAGCTCCAGTCTTTTGTTTGCAAACAAAGTGGTAGAAATATGTTTTCAGTCAACAAAGTGTGGTCGCAGCTATGTATGTAAAAAGTGCATAAACCCAAAACAAAATGTCTTAATAGGAAGAAAATAGCTATCCAAATGCGTAGAATATAAATTTCTAAATTTTCTTAAAGAAATATTGTTTGCCTTGCTTACATATAGTAAAATTATCTAAAGTATCTCCCAACAACGGAAAATTAGTTGGTGGCTGTAGAATACAAGCCGACGGTGCTACTTAAAATAAAGCCAGTTTGATTTTTTTCGAACTTAGACTTGAGAGATATTCGTAGAAATATTTATCTATGTAAATAAAGACGCCTCAGTCCTGCCAACGGTAGTTAATTAAAGAGGAGGTATTCGAAACTTTCGGTTTCCTCTTGTCCTCGGTAGCTTGGGCAGAAACCCTTTGCTAGGAACCTAATTCCTGCGGTATGTATTCCCAATAGACAATGTCCAGTGATAAGTCGCCGCAAGATAATTTGGCTGTTGGACCCATTTTTGTTGAACTTTGACCAGACTTGACGCGCAATCCAGAAGAAGATTATTTAGCCTATTTGCTGTTTGTTAGTTCTCCGATATACATATGTAGCTTTAAGTCAAAGAGTGAGAATGATATTTCCGATTACCTAGAGGTGTTTATGGCACCGAGGGATACTCCGCTTGAAGTTGACTGGACTATCTCTGTGCCTGGTAACGAATTCAGTTAATTGGTTTATTTGAATGCCAGCGGGTTCAGAGAGTGTCTTAAATTAATAACAGTTTTAGAGAAAGCAGCCTGACTACGCTAAAAAATGTTAATTTCTTTTCGATTAGGTTTAGCTCCGGTCAACTATAGTGCGGCTTCTCTTATAGTTACCAATTCGGCTTGGAATGTGTTACTGTGGTCGAGCCATCGGGTGTACATATATGGAAGTAGAGCCCTTTCCGTGCATTCTTTTTCAAAAGATGATGTTAACATTGAATAGTCTGTAAATTTAATTTTGCAGGACAAATGGCAAGAATTTTGTGTCTTTCTATTTTGTCAGAGTATTTAATCTAACTAACAGAGGTTTTTGTTAATTTTATTAAAATCATTGTGGTATATAAATCCTATAATTATTTATATATTTATTAATTTATACATCCAATGCCATCTACGAATTCCCATACAGTTTTGTATGTGGAATATAAAATTTGCATTTGTTGTATGCCAACTCGCTTATTCAGTACTACTCAGCTTCTGAGACTATGGAACGTCATTAATCATGTAGAGAAGCAATACATTGATGCGCTCTTCCTAGAAGGCCAAAAAGTGTCGCAAGTATGCAGTTCAAATAAGTCAGATGTCGCAAGTATGTACTATCTCGACTCATGCGTCACCTAGAAAAATAAAAAAAATTATCATGGGTTTGAGAAATATAATAACCAAATCTGGTTAAATATCGCCATGACAGCGACTTAATTAGTAAGTGCTGTGGCTCAAAGAATTGCCAACATTGTGATATTTTTGTAAGAGCTGAAATGTTTTTCAGGACGTTGCTTTTCCTAATTTTTTTTATAGAAGTCGCGTGAATTAATCCTTTGAAATTTGCAGAAATTAACGAATTTTAGTGAGATTTTTGTTTTCTTTTCATTTCGAATCTGCAGAAAAATCTGAGTCTGGTATAAATGGACTCAAGATAGTAAGTTACTGAAATGGGTTATTTTCTTTTCATTTAATTTCGTAAATACGCATCAATTTTACGCTATCATACAAACAACAACTACTCATAAACACAAAAGGTTAATAAAACAAACGTTTTTCAAGCCAATCGTCATTTGAAGTGCAACCATTCATCGCAGCACATTTTTATTACCACATTCAACATATTTATACTCGTAAATGTGATCGTGATTGATGAAAAGAAGTTAGCATGAATTCGATAAACTTTCCCTTTTGCGCGTTTCGTGCCACGCAGGCGCACGCACTGTTCAACGCTGTTATGGCAAGTATGCACAGACCTACGAGTATGTAAATATGTGTTAATGTATGTATGTATATGATAACTTACAAACGAGAACAACCTGTTAAACGGCATTCATTTTTACCAAAAAAACAAATACACTTCAATTCAAGGGTCTCCGCAAAATACCTTTAATCTTTAATGAAATTCTTGTTAAGTTCGTTGCCTGCTGCTTGCGAAAGCCTTCTCTTATTCTCACTTTTACCTTGAAAGGCAGACTTAAGAAACGGAAAGTTTATTTTCGTTTTACATGTAACTCTGTACATGCTAGTGTTTTAAGCAATCAATTGTATGATGTTTTCTTTTGTCATATTATTTATTAGCTGTGAAATCTGAGGTACAGGTTGATTTCTTTAAATTTCATTAAAAGAAAGTACTTAATTGAAAGCTTCTCTTAGCTACCTGAAATTTACTTAGTATAATGCTGTAAAAGATTAACATAAATGCATCATTATGAAGATGTAACAATTTATATGTCTTGATGTAAAAAGCATCAAGTGCAAAATACAGTGGGACGTTCTAGGTGGGCAAAACTATTTATTTTGGAAGATAAATCAGTAAATGAACTATTTCATCAATAGTTAAAACATGAACTTAATTATCACTGAAGATTTAGTGATAATGGAAAAAAAAAATTCGTTGTATTTTAAAAACATTTTTTTTTATAATAGGCAAACGTTGCAAATCATCAATTCTCCTATTACTTGTTGTCTTTTACATCCAGCGCAAATTCTCAGACTTTATCTCGAACATCATTTAGAGTGTATGAATCAGCACTTTCCAGCTAGACTTTGCAAAATTTTAATTTGATATCGCGAATCATGATTGCTGCAATAACTGCATCCCAGGAGTCAGAGTGCAAAAAAATAGACTTTTCCAACCTTTGCAGTCACTTTGATTGCATTTGAATATTAATTTCCTTGAGAACTTTCAAGTTTTCGGACACTAAAGTCAGAATGAAATAACCAAAGAACCTGTTTTGTTCTCTTTGAAGGAATACGAAAAAGGGGTGGGTAGCTCAGCTTATTTTCGCGAGTTGACCCACCTCAGTGAGATAGCACAATTGAGTTACGACTCATGTGACAAGTGTGTCGCTCTGTGCAACTTCGATAGCACTGCTATTGTGGAGAGGGGCACGTTTGAAAATTAAAGCGACAGCGAAAGTCTTATTTATTTAAATTTTTATTAAATTTACATTTATACTGTTTGTATATCTCAACTGTGGCGAAAAAACTGCAAAATCTCCAAAAATGCAATAAAAAACTCCCAAATGGCATTTCTTACAGAGTGGCTTTTATAAAAAATGCTCATAAAACAAAGAGTTTCATATCAGCTCATCTTTGATTCTCAGAGTTGACATACTTATCGACAACTGTTTTTATTTTTCTGCAGATTTTGGTCTACTTCATTTATTCCATAGTTTTGTATAACTGTGTTAGTGAAATGTTAAAAGTTAGTAAAGTACATACGCTCGTATTAAGCTCTTTAAAATTTAAATAAATTGCCATACATTTTGTATAAAGTTTAAAACTTTAATTAACCAATAGATTTTGCTCGCCAGTGTACATAGAAAATGCAGACAAACAAAAATGCATGTAAAAAATTCAAATACAAATATTAACTGCATAAAGTGAATAACTTCAGATCCATACTTGGCCTTGAATATTTTAAGCATATAATAAGTAACCCAACGGTGACCCAACAGCTCGTTTAATTACTCCGCCTTTAAACCAAGAAACATTTTTATCAACAAATTAGTTGATAACTAATATCGGACATAAAATATAAATTCAAATTTATTTTTTTATAGATAATTTTTCACTAAAAGTGTAGTGTTAGTCCAAATTTTTATTTCACTATTTTTAAACATTTTGGGTTTTGTTTTTAACTACCACTGAACAGACAGTGGTAGTGAAATTACGTCACTCTGTCAAAATGCCCAACCCTGATTTTCGAGATCTGAAAACAAATTCCCGGGACAAACCAGGGATCCCGAATTTCACGAAGTTCTGATTCGTAACATTTAATTTGCCAAAAAATTTAACACGTCTGTAATCGTTGTTTTATAGAAGTATACAAAATAACATTAATATAACAAAGAGAACGATTTATTGTAATTCATGTATTTATTTGTTGGCCTTTTCAATAACTAAAAAGAAAAAAGCATACAAAATAATTTATACTTCAAGTACAAATTCACATATTTGGTACAAAAGCAATCGCACCTGCATAAATAAAATTATTTTTTATCACTCTATGAGACCAATATTAAATATTAATATATTACCATTCAGCAAAAAAAGAAATACTTCAATAAAAATTAAATGCATAACCCCTTCCATTTTGAGCGAGGCAGAGTTATTCCTTATTTTGATCAAAATGCAATCTTAAAGAAATTAAAGCCTTAAGTGTGTTATCCACCAACTGCGCCTCAACACTGGTTGGTTGGATTGTCGACAAAAAGTTAAATGCTCTCTATAGGACATAGCCTTTAAAGCTTGATGCAATTTATCTTTCAGACTTTATGCGTTATCCAGTTCAAGCACCTCTATTAACATCGCTTTCATAGTAAAGCTAATTTTCTGCTCGAGGGGGATATTCTCCAGCTAATTTATAATGGCAAAGGCAAAACGAATTCTAGGGAGTTCACAAGTAACAAGAGTTGTAAACTTGTTGTTTTTGTTACTCATGCTAAATTTTCTTATTTCAATACAACTCTAAAAGGTATTTTTATTCGATCGACTCTTTCTGTTTTAAATCATTCGAGGTTTATTATTGTTTGAAAAGATGTAAATTAAAGTTAAATGGAATTGTGCGTATACATATTTTTAAGAAACCGACCTCTAATATTTACAACAAATGGTTTATTGCTGATTAATTGCCTGAATACCACATACAATAGTAAACGAAATTGCACAATTGCGTCTATACGTTCCACTATTATTTTAATATCAGACTATAGAAATACAACAAATAACACAGATTGTGAACTCTGTAAAGGTATTGTTTTGCCCATGAAAGGTAAATTTTTTATGATTAAATAAATGGCTATTAAATTCACTGTTTTTTGCAATCCCGAGATTGGAATAGACTTATCCCGGGATATTCGGAAGTTAAAAAAGACCGGCATCCCGGTATTGACATGCCTAGTATGTACAGATGGTGTTAGATTTTTCGACTTTTTTGGAAAACCGGGTTTCGAATTATTTGAAAAATGGCAATTTAAAAAAAAACCTGATCTTAATTTTGAAATCAAGAAAAAAATGGGTAAACCAGCTCTTGTTCCAAGTAAGAATTAGGCTACATCAATGTACATATTTACATGCATGTATTTTAATGCAATTATTTCTATGAAAGAAATCTTTTAAAAATAAAATGATGTTCAATGCCCGAATTCAGTTAGCAGTATCAGTCTCTAATGCCTGAATTCAGTCTATTAGAGACTGATACTGCGTACTGAGTTCGGGTATAATAGACAAAAGTCACAATTTTAGACCAGCTGACATTAATTAGTCTCTAAATAAAGCATTTAGTCTCAAAATAAAGTCTCTTAATTGTAACCAGGTGATAAGCAGATCACAAAAATTAAGACAAACAAAAAAAACGTAAAAGCGAAGAAAGACAATAATCTTCAACTCATACAAAGTCTTAAATTACTGAATTCCGCATTAAGCGAGCTAGAAAGACTTAGTATCAGTAAGGCGTTATAAAATTCTTCAAGGTTTTCCGATTCGCTTATAACATTTGTCTAAATACAAAAATATTCTAAAATATATCTGCTGCGTTTTTCCTGAAAATTATTTGGAATTCGAGTATATATAATATTTATTATCTAATTGATAACTACTTTATGATTGCCGTTTCAATATAGATATATGTATGTAATTGAGGTAAAATTTGCAACAAGGAAAAAAACGGTTTTGGAGTTAAAAAAAAACGATTTATTCGATATTCAAAAAATCAAGATTTCTAAAAACCGTACAATAATTTATGAAAAAATCAGAGAAAACCGGTTTGAAAAATCCGAATCAATCACCCTGGTATGTATGTATGTTATCCAAATCAAATTAGAAATATGCGTGTTTTATTGTCACTCCCACACACACCAATATACATACATATCCTTGAATTCAATGTATGATGGCATTTTACTCTATTATAAATTCATTTTAAAAAATGCCTTACTTTTCTTACATTTTAATTTAAATGTTATTAATCTAAGTTATTCTGATTTATATGAGAAAACTGAATAAATAAATAATAATAATAATAATGTAAACAGAGTTTATTTTTTGACAAAAAAAAATGTTCGTTCTCTTAAAACCACAGGTATTAAAATTATACGCAAATCAATTATAATTTCGATTTCCCGCCAGATTTTGCAAATTTTGTACCACTGTATGTCATTTCAAATGTATCGTTTTTTCTTAAAACCGATATGAGATTTCGCAACCAATGACCTAAAAATTTCGCCACCCCGAATTTCGAACAAGTTTTTAGATTTTTTTTACCACTCTCTTATAATTAAATTCCTTTGAACTTACAGTGATCACAGGAAGTGTGAATAGACAATCGACAATACAGCTTCCATGCCAATGAATGCTGCACATTGCGCGGATGTGGTGACTTCTGTGACATAAAGGCCGCCAAACCTGAAACAGTAGTGTTCCGTTAAAGTTGTGCTTTTGCGATACACCGTTGGCGCGCAACAACAAAACAGTATAAACGTTAGTGGCCTTGTTATTTAACCGATTCACTGTCTTGTTGACTTGGTGGTACTAGTGTGGAAATTGGGAGCTGGTGCTTAATGGCAATAAAAGAAATAAAACCGTACCAACTGGCGATCAGTAAAAGCACCCAAAAGAAGTGCAGCAGCAGTGCGACATCAAGCGTGACTGGCGAGGAGTACAAAAAAAAAATTGTTATACAAAGAAGTCCAAGCGAGAACGAAGTTACGTGTGTGCATATATGTTTGTAGGTAAGCAACAGCTTAAAGCTAATTGAGAGCCAGTTCTAGTTCTGTCCAACTGAACTGTTGGAACGGTATTTGTTTGCTGTACTTTTTTTTGCATATTTTCTTTTTTTGTTTCATATGACTAGCAGTCATCTAAAAATACGGAAATCTGTAAACACTAAGTAACTAAGCATATGGATATGTATCCAAATAAATAAGTACATATGTGCTTGTAAATAAACATACTTACGACATTTGATGGCTTGAAAACTTATGCGAGTACAGTTGTGTTCATAAAAATGTTGTTGACAATTTACTTTCTTTTAATTTACTAAAAAAATTTGTTCAACTAAAATAGAGTTCATTTTTTAACAAAACATTTATAAACCACATTTTCAAACTCTTAATGTCTTTCAAAAATTTAATTAAATTTTACTCTAAAAATGTAAAAGCTTCAACTTGCTAAATAATAGCACAGACTTTTGGGAATCTAAAACATTGGAAAATTTCCGCGTTAGCAGTTTTGAAGTCGTTCAATTTTAGTATGCAAGCTTTAAAAGTTAGACCTTTTTTGAAAATTTGTGAAACTATATTTTTGATTAATTGCTTTGAAATTTGGGTTACACCAAATTTTTATTGTTAGAAGTTAATTTTACTTTAATCAAAAAAAAATTAAAGTGCATTAAGGACGAGAAAAAGTTGTCGAAATTAATCAATTGTTCGAAAGTTTTAAAGACGGTTTCCAAATACTCAAATTTGAAAAAACATTCATTGACTGTTCCTACTAAGAAAAAAAATATATTATAAGAGATATAAGTACATTTAACTAAATATTGGTACAGATTTTTTTATGTCAGTCAGCTTTTAAAAATAAAATGCAGTTTAAATGTTTTGGTGTTTAAATATTTTCTCTTAAATTTTTAATGAAATTAGCATTAGAACTTTAGTCCCTAATATAAAGAAAAGCCTTTAGTCTCTAATATGAAGAAAACTCTCATATTTAGCTGGTATTCTGTAATTTGGTATAATCTCAAGCCTCAAAATTTAAAGATATGAGTTAGAGATTATTCGCTTTCCTCACTTCTACGTTTTTGTTTACGTTTGTTTTAATGTTTTGTGACCCGTTTATTACCGGGTCATAGATAGAGACATAAGTCGTTCTTTTAGACCAATTTGCATTCACTAGTCTCAAAAAATAGCTTCTTAATTGTGACCAGGTAATGAGCAGAATAAAAAAATAATATAAAAGCAAAAGAGAAAAACGTGAAAGCGAGGAAAGGTAATAAGGAAGGCAATGATAATTGAGAGGCATAAAGGTTCTATTTTGAGACTAGTGAATGCCAACTGGTCTAAAATTTTTACTTTTATCTCTATTAGAGACTGAGACTGCTTACTGAAATCTCACATAAATTACCAACATCAGTAAGTCACAAAATATAAAAATTAAAAAAATAGGAAAGCGAAAGCGAAGAGAGGCGAAGAGATATTAGATAACAACAAAACACAGTATTCTGACATAATTATACTAAATATTCTAAAATATGTTTTTGCTATTTTTTTAACTGTCAAATTCATTTGAAACATTTGTTTTTCTGTATTGCCAACTGATAATCGTTTGGTAACATAGTTGCTTCAATAAAAAATATGGTTTTGAAACGAGTTGAAATGCTGCCGTATTTCGATTATTTTGCAAAGGCTATCTAGGTAAAAACGCAGTTTGAGATATGCAAAAAATAACCGGTTTCTTTGATATTCAAAAATCTGCGAATAAAAACATACTTAAACAATTTAGAAGAAAATATTATAATATAGTAAATATAGAAATAGTTATGCAGGTACAAAATCCATAAATGCCAGCAATAGTCGAATAACTTCGTAGGGTCACATCGCTGATGGCAATTCTTCACAAAAACCGGTGCGTAAGCGTGGGCTATGCGCTTACGGCTAAGCCGGCAACCAATGTTCGGTAATTCTCACAAAAATATAAGCACGAAATACAAAAGTATCCACAATGTATTTGTGTGTATTACTTAAGTGTAACTACTACGTATTCAAGTGGCTTATAAATTTGTTGACACATTTCACATTTCTTCTTTCTCCTACTTTGTTATTAAGTGCCACTTTTGCGCTGAGAATTGATCTAGTCTATACTAGTTTCTAACACACAGCCAATCAAGATCATTAGCAATATTGGAATGCACACATCTACACGCGCTTATACTCATTGGTACATATTAGGCATGTCAATCCCGGGATAAATCTATTCAAATCCCGGAATTGTAGAACGCAATGAATTTAATAGCCATTTTGTTTATAAATTTTTTATCATTCTTAAAAATTCCCCTTTCAAGGGCAAATCAAGGCCTTTAGATAGTTTACAATCGACAAATAACACAGCTTGTTAACTATCAACGGCTTTGTTTGTCCTTGTCATTATGAATGAGAATATTTTTCTTGATGTTAAAAATGAACCTTTTTATGAAAGCAATGTTAATAATACTAACGACGAGCAGCTCGAAATTGTCCAATAATCGAATAGCATAAAATTTATCAGAAAGGCTTGGTAAAAGAAATTGATAGTTTTTGTAATGAGGCGATAAAAAGGCTATGTCATACAGAGAGCATTTAACTTTTTGTCGACAATCCAACCAACAAGTGTTGAGGCGCAGCAGTTTTTAAATGCAACAAATTTAAGTCTAGGTTGGAGGATAACACACTTAAGGCTTTTATTTCGTCAAGATTGCATTTTGATCAAAATAAGGAATAATTCTGCCTTGCTCAAAATGGAATGGGTGATGTATTTCTTTTTTTACTGAATTGTAATATATTAATATTTAATATTGGTATCAAACAGTGATTAAAAATAATTTTACTTTATGTAGGTGCATTTGCTTTTGTACAAAATATGTGAGTTTGTACTTGAAGTATAAATTATTTTATATGTGTGTCAAATTTTTCGTTTATTTCCCTTTTTTCTTGAAAATACCAATAAATACATACATTAGAACAAATCGTTCTTTTTTGTTATATTAATGTTATTTTGTTTACTTCTATAATACAACGATAACAGACGTGTTACATTTTTTGGCAAATTTAAAATTACGATCAAAACGTCGTGAAATTCGTTTTCAGATCTTGAAAATCCCGGGATCAGCAAAATTCCCAAAATTAACATCCCTAGTACATATATATTGGTTTTAAAACTCGAATAATGTACCACAGATTTAAAAGCAAATCTTGCATTTCTACATTTGGTTGAAGAAAAAAAAAACCACCGCTGTGAACGCTAAGAGTTACGTTAACGAACGGCAACAATAGCATCGTTAAGTGAGTCTTTGGTTAAATGTATTCAATTCAAAGTTGGCAAAACTATTAATTTAGCAGTCTTATTGGCTTATAAAAGCACGCTTTCACATAAGCGTACACGCACTTATTTATGATGAGGAGCGTACGTGTGCTTGTATACTATGGAGATTAAAAAAAAACAAATTGTGTTTTTTAGACATTTGTATGAGATCTATCGGATTATTGAAAAGTTTTGAGAAAAATATGAAGCGCCTTAAAGTTTCAGTTTAGACCCAGCTTTAAAAATATTAAGGTATGTAGTAATTTTTCTTAGAACTATTAGCCTAAAAATGCAAAAAAACTTTTTGCGAAGCTTTTATCTTTTAATATACTTGCAGATTTTCATTGTAAAAATTTTCGAAACAAATTTCTGACATTGCTTTTTGTAGATTTTTTTGGGAAAAAGTATGTTTTAAAATGCCCCTGACATTCTTATTTCATATAATATTAAAGATTTTCGACCACTGAGAGTTTGGTGAAAACTAAAAGCGCAGTTTTACTATATATTGGACCAAAACTTCCTTAAATATGTTGATTTTTAATTTCTTTTGAATCAATTTTTTAATTTAGTTTTTAATTTTTTTTTAATTTGCACGATCACATACAATGTATAGGCGTGAAAAGGAAAAATCGAAAAAAATAACAAATTAAACTATTCGTACATTTATGTCAGTGCATCCATTCTGGACATGAATTTGTGATAAAACTATCTATAACTATTGTTAATAAATTAAAAATAGATTTCAACGTTGAATACACGTCTTTTAGCTCGTCCTAACAATATATGAACATTTAACAATTGACTTTCAATAAAAAATTATTCGGAAATTTTCTACAATATCCATGCCACATGTACGTAAATATATAAGGATTTGTTGAAGATACAACTATTACTTAATTTTTAGAAATCCATTTTTATTCCCTAGGTTTCTATAAATAAATAATTGCGTTGAGCCACCTCTAAATCTTCTGCGAAAGGTCTAAAAATTTAGAAGGTAAATTTTCCTTCTTAACTCTTCAAGAATCCGAAAGGTTTCAAAGAATTTAAAAAAAATATATTGCTGTATGTTAGAACGATTTGTAGACAAACCAGTTTCGGCGTTGTGCTATCTTCAGTGTAAATTTTCGTTGAAACATACATAAACATTCCACTATGTCTAACAATATATACATATATACATACATACATTCATACATAAGCATGCAGTCACCACCTGTAATTGGCTGTTTATCAGGTTTCATTGGCCTGATCGTCAATTCCGCTGTTTACTTGGACATTGAATGCAAGAAAATGGGTGACATGTTTCACTGTGCTCAATTTAGGAATCAGTGCTCCAATTGCAAGTAAATATTTAACAGTATTGATTGCTCTTGTATAGCCTTAGAATAAAATTTAAAAAAATGATTTCTGCAAAGAGGTGTGTTCTCTTTTATTTCCAAGAAAATATATAGCAACAATTTTTATAAGTTGTATATCAATATTATAACCCACCATATATTTATTCGAAAGTTTTGACTATTAAGTTAGGTTTTGAGTTTGAGTTAACTGTTGCTATAAAATTATGATACGAGGGCAGTTTGAAAAGTCAGTGAATTTTTTAATTCCCTTGCGAGTCGCCGTCTGCGCAGTACTACACCAGCCAATGGCCATTTATAAAAAGATTAATCCAAAATTTTTAGTATGTTGCTTGATTTTTTTTCTGTTTGACAGCCATTAAAAACACACAACCGCAATCCATGTACTGGACACTATTGGTTTGAAGCATATATATAATACTTGTACTAATACATACAACATGATGGAATAATGAAAAGTGTTGTACGTGGTGACAGCGCCAATTTGAACGCCCTTAGCTCAATGTTGTATTTAGGAGATATTAGATAAACGGGAATAAAAGAAGGAGAAATTACAAATGATTGAAGATATTTACATAAAATTTAACCACATTGATTTGAATATATAGAATTTTTTATGAAAACTGACTAAAAATAATAATTTGTATTTAAATTGCTGGTGAAATCTGCGCAAAGTATGACTTATTAGTGTTTTATGGTGCCAAAATAAAAAGAGACAAATCTAAAGTAAAATGTTCAAATATGACGAAAATGCATTCAAACCGTACCAACAACAAATCAAAGTTTGTCCAGCGCTTATTTTTTTTCGGAAAATTATAACCTCACGGGGTTTCCCACATTAGTTAGGTTCTGTTCTAATCCTTGGTTCATAAAGAAACTGAAGGTAATCCTTAATTCTTATGAGCATTAAAGCCTGAAGGCGGTTTTTTAAAAAAAAAAAAAAAAACTTATAGATTACTGATATACATAAATATACAGGTCCATGGTGTTCCTTTAGCCTTTATTATTATTACAATACAACATCCATAGGTTATATTGAATATGAAATCTTAATGATTACAGAATCAAACAACATTTAAACCTTAAGCCTACATTAAATCCTACAACAGTGAAACTTAAAGCTAAGTAAAAATTAGAAATCAGAGATTAGAGGTTTGAATTTAGAGAATAAAAATTAGGGAAGGCGGTGAAAATGAATAATATTAAAAACATCTGACAAAGGTAAACGGTAATATGTTTTGTATTCACTCGCTGTATAGTTTAAGTAATGTGCTCTTGAACTGCAATGTAACCCTGCTCCAAAATTTAGCAGGTAGCTTGTTCCAAAGGTGAACCGAGAAAATGGAAAAATTTAAATTTTGAGTTCGAATCCCTGTATTACCTCTTACATTAACTAATTTTTGGCTACACCACTGGAATTTTTTTTGAATTCAGGTGTCAATTTTACATACGATTACTTGGTTTTTCTATATTAATTTTTTATATATCCTGTAATGTTTCCTGAGTGCACTCGTCGATGCTGCCAATATACAAGTATTATATATATGGTTTGAAGGTCGTGGTGCTCTCTTCTTAACAATTAAAAGAACACTTTTTATTTTATACTTCCAACATTTAAGCCAACAGCCGACAAAACTTTCGCATCTTAAAAAAAAGAGTTGAGTTTTATTGTCACCTAAAGTTTTTTTCATTTCTTTTAGTCAAAGAATTTAAATTATGTAATCAGATTTATAAAGACTTCTAAAGCTCTTAGAACTACGTATGAACTGATCTTACAATGTGTATTTTTTACATTTGTAAAGGTACCCAAATATTCAAAATATCTCTATTGCATTTGTCTTCTTCTCACTCTTTCTATGGCATAATCTGCTTACAACCACACCTGTTTTTGTCTGGATTTCACAAAAATAAACACATGCACAAAAATATCTTTCAACATTTATTACTATGTTGGCGCTTAAGTGGGCCACATTCCAAAAACGAAACACTAATAAATTTGAAAAAAAAATTATTTTAGATAGCCAAAGCAGAAGCAAACGCAAACAGACTTTCAAGTAAATTACACATGCACATATTTGTTAAAGTCTATTTCCATTTTGCCATTTGGTTTGTCTGCTTCTACCACAAATCTTCAAAATGGTAAAGCACTCATCGAGGCAGAGAAGATTCTCTGGATGTTGATACGAAAAATTCACCGGTTGTTAAGCTGCTTGTGGTTTACATATATCTACAACATTTCTTACTAATACAACAACGGTATTCGATAGCAAAAGCTAACGGCTATAGTGGAAGAAACTTTTCCAACATTAGAAATTATTTTCAATCTACGATTTTCCAGGTTGAGGAAATATTTGATTGTATCAGTAAGGCGAGTGACGATGGTAAAGATCAAAGCTTATCGAGAGCAAGCAAGTGAATACTTTTTTTTAACATGTAAAAGTGTCTATTAAATTTGTTTGTGGATTTTATTAGCAACACTTTTATCACTACTGTTCTCTCTTTTCACTCACGTTCTTTTATTTTGTGATCTTTTCATTAATCATTAATACACACGTTTCAAATAAGTTAGGGCAAAAGGAAAACCAAACGGTATACAAGTATGTAGCTACATACGTACGTGACATATTTCACATTGTAGTGAATCAAGTTCGCAACTTAAGTCTTTTGTTTGCCATAGAACTAAATGTACAAACACATTTATGGGAGCATAATTGTGTAACTGGGTAACTAATTGCGAAGTATGTAGTTTATTCTCAAGGTAGTTAATATGTTTATGTTGTTTATTACATGAACCTACATTTTTGTTATACGAAATAACTAAGTATAGGAGTACTTATGCATTTTATATTAAACTTAATTAACTATTTACATACATATCTAGATGCATAACGGTACATACCGATTGGCAAAGCAAATGGGCTAAAGTATGTGCATCATTTAACTGCTAACTAACACCTAGATGTAGGGTTATCTTTGAAGTTGGTTTAATAATTTATTTATTTTTAACCCCCTTACTGGAGGCAAAAATTATAGGAACGCGACATTTTGGCAAGTTTCTATTCTCATATTTATTAAAGTTTTGTATTATATAAGTATTTCAAACTCTGTCAAAAATTTGATAAAAAATCTCAAACAAATTTCAAAGTATGCTTAAAATTTTTTTTAACGGAAAACAATTCATATCATCGTCAGCTAAAAATATTAATAAAAGTCAACGGAACTTCATAGATAATTGCAACTATTGAACTAAACGGATTTATATCGGAATCAAAGCAAAGTAACGTCTGTATTTATTCTTATCGAAAATAAGTTCAGGTTTGTTATACCATGCGAGCATATAAAACAAAAAAGGCTGAACTGATTCTTCTTTCTTACGTTTATTAATTTTTCTGCGATTTTAATAGCAGAATAACCATAAAAAAAAGAAAAATCAGTCCATTTTGATAACAATAATTGAAAAAATCTCATTAAAACTTCGAACTTCAAAAAAAAAGTGTCTACAAACTAGCAATGATAATTTTGAAATTTTGTTTACACACGCCGTTTCCGTTCATATAAAAAATAATTGTTATATAGAGGGAATTTCCAGTAAAAACTATTGTCAAGAATCAGAGGTAATTTGTTGTTTCTTGAAACTAACACTTTAATATATTAAAATTGAATGAGCTACCAAGCTGTATATGAGAAACAACTTAAAAAAAATATTTCCAAAAATATGCTTAAAATATAAGAACTGGCGAATTTCGTCCCGCTCAAAATGTATTAGAACTATATGAAACACGTTTTGAACTCTGTTGTACACGTATTTAATGTGGAAAATAAAACTTCCACCTAAATTTCGCATCCGTTTTCGTAGGTTCTCACTTTACTTTGTACTTATGGCAGATTTTCCAAGTTAAAAATGCAACTTTGATGAATATAGTAAATAGCAATATTTCGTCGTCCTAGTAAAAATTAATAGTTTTCCACATATTACGACTCCAGCGCTAAGCGATCCAGCGATCGAAGCCCATTTTTCACCATGCAAGTAAAATAAAAAATTAATTTCATCGAAATCAGTTCCGAAATATGACTTTTATAAATAAACCGACTCCAGCGCCACCTATATGATAAATTTTTCGCAGAGATGTTTTTCTTTCCCTTACAAAAAAAAAAATATAGAAAATAAGTCTGAAATCATTATATTTTTAGTTAAAACTCGACACCAGCGCCACCTATCGCAGTTTTCTCAACCTTTTCTCTCCGTAACATTTTTCCTTGGGCAAAGTCAATCAATCTATTTTCGAGTTATTGGCGCTTATACGACATGTGGTTTTTAAGAAGAAATAAAACGCATATAATTTAATGATATTGCCCAGTATTTAGCTTTATTATAAAGATAAGGGTTTGTCATTATGTTTTAAAAATGATTTCGGGTAAGTGACCGCCGCGGCTGGCTCGAATAAATTCCAGCCGAGAGGTCCAATTTTTGACCAGTCTTTGCAGCAATTGGGGCCGTATGTCAGCAATATCGCGCCGAATATTATATTCCAAGGTGTCATTCGTCTCTGGATTATCTGCGTAGACAAGCGACTTCACATAACCCCACAAAAATTAGTCCAGCGGTGTTAAATCGGTCGATCTTGGAGGCAGCGCCAAAGGCCCACGACGCGAGATAATGCGCTCACCAAAAGTTTCCTTCAATAAACTGAAGCCATACAGCCGTAGCACCGTCTTGTTGGAACCAAAGGTCGTCTACATTAATCATTGCTATATAGCGTTCCCCATTGACTGTAACATTATGGACGGCTTCATTTTGGAAGAAATATGGACCAATGATTCCCTCTGCCCCATAGAGCACACCAAACAGTAACTTTTTGAAGATGTAACGGCGTCTCAACAATGGCTTGTGGATTATATTCACTCCGAATGCCACAATTTTGTTTATTAACGTAGTCTTTCAACCAAAAGTGAGCTTCATCGCTGAACAAAATTTTCTTATGAAAATCGGGATCGGTGGCCACTTGTTTTGGGCCGATTCACCGAACGTGCGAACATTGTTCCGGAGTAAGTCTGTTCATTATAAAATGGCAAACCAAACGGAGTATAAACCAAGTAACAGCTGTCAAAAAGACCAAAAAGTATTGCCTCATAAAAACAATATATAGGGATAATTGGAAGAAAAATAAATTGTGCAAATGTGTCAATATCTTCTCTATACAAGGAACGGATTGTCCAATTTAAGTAGACTTTTTTAATTATGTTTGTCTTTGCCCAAGAAAAAGTCTTTGCACAAGAAAAATGCTACAGAGAAAAAACCTCGATAGGTGGTGCTGGAATCGAGTTATTACTAAAAATCTTATTTTTAGTCCGATTTCATTATATATATATATATATAGGGGAAGAAAAACATCTATGCGAAAAACTTTAACAGCTAGGTGGTGCTGAAGTCAAGTAATTTATAAAAGTCGTATTTCTGAACCGCTTTTAATGAAACTCATGTTGAGTTGTTTAGTTGCTTAGGTCCGCTGGAGTCGAGATATAAAGAAAACTATACATCTTAACTGGGACAACGAAACATTGTACTATATTCATCAAAGCTGCATTTTTTGCTTTGAAATCTTCCATAAGTGGTATTAGGAAAGGTAGAAAGCTACGAGCCGAGTTATTACCAAAAACCGTATTTACGGTCCGCTCTGTAATGGTCTGATGGGATTGCGCAGTGCGGTTTTAAAATACAACAAAACGAATAACGTGGTTTAAGAGAAAGCTTTGAATTGAAAAGTAATTACCTCAATATATTTACATTCCGTAAAAATAATAGACATTTAATTATTTTCTGATTATCGAAATACAAGTTGTACGTGTAAGTTAAGTGTGAGATGCAAGCAAAATAATACTGAGGTATTTAAACGTCTTTTCTAATAGCGGTCACCCCTCGGCAGGCAATGGCAAACCTCCGAGGGTATTTCTGCCACGAAAAAGCTTCTCATTAAATACATCTGCCGTTCGGAGTCGGCACAAAACTGTAGGTCCCTCCATTTGTGATATAATATAAAAGACGCACACCACAAATGGTAGCAGAAGCTCGGCCAAACACTGAGCTTATACATATAGTGTACGCGCTAAAATTATTATATTATATTTAAACGTCAAACTTAGCAAAAAGTGAAAAAGTTACTGATTTAAATAGTGTGTCAAAAATAAAGTTGTTTTAATAAGTTCCTAGTGTTTTATCAAACAAAAATATTTTATTTTGTAAGTAGCCCTGAATTTATTCTTTTGGAAAATGTTTCTGGTAAAACTCCTCCTAGGCCCTCAAATGCAAACAATGCCAGTGGGCCGCCTTGGAACGCAAAGCTTAAAAATCTGCATTTGAGAATACCCATTAGGTTTAAATATAATTTGTATATTATTTTAATTGATAACTGACATTAGCCTTAAGCTAACCAACGTTTTTTTTTTTTTAATTTTCCACGCTAGATTGTTTTTTTAACTCGTATACATATATATCTATCTCCAATATTTCTATGTACTCGTAATATTGCTAAGAATTAAACTTAATTTTCACTTCTCATACATACTATACTTTTTATTTGTATGAGAAGTTTTCATATTGATGTACCATTTTCGCGAAAAAAAACGTGTTAATTAAAACTCCAAACAGATATTTTATATGCAAACGAGCGCTAAGCTTCTTTTACGCTTGATAAGAGAGTTGGCAAACAAAAGTATTCAGGCCAACGCCAGCATTTCATTGCAAATTTGTGTTTTTTTTTTGGTTTCGTACAACAAATTACACCTCAATCTAAATATTTACGTACATGAAATGCGTATTTTATTTTGTTCCAGTTTTTTGTAAATTTTTTACGGTACATTAAGCATTGTTTATTAAAAGTTATTCACATAGAGTGTTAAATGTTCATTTGAACATTTATTATTTACATACGTAAATATGTGTTTCTATTGTTAGAAGATAAGGGC